>OY728163.1:772668286-773929952 GCA_963277665.1 Viscum album
AATCAGCCCATGCTACCATAAAACCTACAATAGACCAATGATCCTTCCACAACTGACTTTATCATTCCTATCCAGAATCTATACTGAGATATGTATCAATGAAGCATCTAGATCTTGGTTAACGTGATCCCATTTCACTAGATGGTCATAATCAGGATTATACATTTTCAACTCAGATACATGGAACATATTATGCAATCAACTAAATCATGTTGGTTTTGCCAAAACAATTCCACATCTCCCAGCCATTCATGTATCGAAAAAGGGTGAATGTTTCTTGGATATAGCATGCCCTGCTTCCCGAAAGGATGATGTCCAAGTCTAGGAGATATCTTCAAGAAGATATGATCACCACAATGAATGAAAATGGTCTTAGACCCTGATCTTCCTATGATTTATGAAAACTATTATCCATATTTATCATCATTCTAATAAACTAAATCGTCCCCATTGTTTTTTGGACATGTATCCTCCCAAATAGTGAAGTTTCACCCATTTCTGCACATCAGAGTAGAGAACGACAAGGACTCCCATACAATACTTCAAATAGAGCCATGTGTATTGATGGGTAAAAGTTGTCATTGTATAAGAACGCCACATTGTGTATATTATCATCCCATGAGACACAAAAATAAATTACACAAGACCTCAACATTTTCTCCAACATTTGTATAGTCTACTCGGATTTCTCGTCAGTTTAAGGATGATATACCATGCTCATAGTTAACTATGTCCCAAAGGCTTTCTTTACGGATTTCCCAAAACGAGATGCAATAATCAAATATCTATCTTAGAATATTTAGTTTTATACTCCTTTCATTTTATCCACTTCTTAGAAATATATTTTTGACAGATCCTCCACTGTATGAGTTTAAATAATTTGAACTAAATGGCCCGACATAGTAATTCAATCCACTATCTCCCAGATGGTATCCTATTTTTAGATATTTAATGGAAGTACTATTAAAAATAAATTCCTATATACTCCCATTCCCTTGATGGGATAGGTAAATACTGCAAAATTCCGGTTGTCTCTAATGCTCTACATTATCATGTTCACAAGTTAAGCACTTATTGACAAACTCGACCACATTCCTTTAAAGGCCATTCCACCCAAAGATCACTTTTAGCATTATATACATGTTTTGTGTACTAGTATGTACATCCCATATCTACTTATTGTATGAATGAATGATTAGTTCTTAAAAATTAATAAGTACAACCATCTGATCTATAAAAAAAACTGAACTCCGATCAAGTTTACAAATCTCAATAGAAGCCCCACCACAGATTTTTGTACTCATACAAAAATAATATGCCTTAGATCTTTGTTCCTCATTCACCATTTTTTCAAAATCTAGAACTTGTGTGGCTAAAAAAAATACCACATCACCACAGACATCACATTCCACATGCTTGTCAGCTAGGACCAACATCAACTACCATTCATCTGAAGTTTCTTTCTCCAATTGAGAATATGAATTTCTACTTAATGCAAGTGCAACCGAATTTCCATTCCCAGTTTATACATTAAGTCAATGTAAAAAATCTAAAGATAATATCCATATTTTTCACCTCAGATTCATATCCTTCTATGAGAAAATGTTTTCCAAGCATTTTGTATCCCATAAAATACTGATTTTCTATCCAAATTGATAATTTCTCCATATTTTCAAGGCATGGATGACTGTAGCTTAATCCAAATCATGTGATGGGTAATTATTCTAATGAACCCTAAACTACCTTGATCCATAAGAAACCACATTTTATCCTTTCATGGGAACACATCCCAAACCTAATCGTGAAACAATAGAGTACACCATATGCCACTATCTTGATTCTGGAAATATCAAGATATGTGCTGAATCAAACCGAACATCTTGTTCCTGGAAGGACATCTAACATTCCTCTATCCATCTGAATGGATAATTCTTCTTTGTGCGGGATGATAGTTGTAATGCCTTCCTAGGGAATTCATGAACATATTTTCGGTAGTAACCAGCTAGACCAAGAAATCTTCTTATTTTGACGACATACATTGGTGGTTCCAATGATGTATCATCTTCAATCTTTTTAGGATCATTCGAAACACCTTCTTCATAAAATATATGGCCAATAAAATGTATTTATTATATCCAAAAAAAACACATTGATAGTTTATAATTCAAATGGTGATCTCTCAATATTTGAAACATAGTTTCCCAACATTCTTTATTGTCATACCTTTTCTTTGAATTCACCATGATTTCATTCACAAAAACCATAAAAATATTTCCATATATTTTTGAAATATCCAATTCATCCTTTCCATGAATACTGCTAGTGAAATGGTTATACCTAAAGGAATGAATTCATCTTTATAGTGGATATATATTATTCATAAAGTTGTCTTTGGATTATCCTTCTTCCTAACTCACAATTGTAGATATCCTAATCACAATTCAATCACCGAGAACCACTGAGCTCCAATTAATTATATGAACATGTCATAAATGCATGGAAGTGGGTATTTCTTCTTTATTGTAACTTAGATAAACTTAATATAATAAATACATAGCCAAATATTTTAAATTTCTTTCATCAACAATACAACTGGTGATTCCCATGTAGACATACTTGGTTGAATGAAACCCTTGATTTCAATAACCTATAACTACACATTGATTTCTCGTATCTTTGTTTGTTCCATCCTTTACGTTGTAATGGAAATAGGACCAGTCCCTAGAAAGAGATCAATCGTAAACTAAACTTCCAATATAGATGGTATCCTTGAGAATATTTTGGAAATACATATGGAATGAAATCCAATACTGTTGGAAAACTAAATCCCTCAATATCATCCATTGATTTCAATAAAAACACCACCAAATGGTAATAGACAATTCCCACCATTGGTGCCACCAAGATATTTTTACCTTTCTCTTCCATCTTGTATCTATTGAAGATATAATCGATCAATTCCTAAGTCGTTAAATTAATTTTTATATTATATCACTCATTGCGAGCCTAAAACTGTGTCAACCAATCCATAAACATGATTACATCACATACAGTCAAATCCAACACTGAGAAATCCCATTTTAGCAAAATGCAATCAACATTTGTAACACATGCTCGACACACAGAGGCTTGCATTCTCATTAACTGAGATGAATCAATAGTTTTAAAACAGATGGCATCATTTCAAACATTAAACATAGAAAATAAACATCATGATAAGAAATAAAAGAAATATATACACCAATATCGAAGAGAACTTGCACAAGGGTTTAATTCAAAATATCTGTACGTCTTACTGGAGATGGTCCAACCGGATCATCAACAATAATTTTATAAGCTCTATACAATATCATTGTCACTGGAATGTTCTCCATGTTGCCTTGAAATTAGTTTCTTGGGTAATGAGTCATGATATTTGTAGAATCACCATGGATATATCTACTTTGTTAACAAGGCTGATTCAGCTATCCTTGCCTTGTTGAAGAATATGATGTGTGCAATTCTGGAGAACTGTCTCCAGAACCCGACCTTGGTGCACTGTGACAACATGGTTGATGATTCCCCATCTTATTTCATTTATGTATAGATCTAGGTTTTACCGTACACTGTCACTTTATGTGGTCAAGTGATCAACCTTGAAAGAAACATGCTTTTCTCTGGCATTATGGAGGAAGGATCACTGATCCAACCATAAGGTTCTTATATCCACTAACACCTAGGAAATATGTATACAAATTCGGCATTTTCCCGGTGGTTGAGGTCCCACTATTTCTTATATGTATCATCATACATCCTCCCAGCGATCCTAATATATCACTTATAGACACATTTTCTCTGTTCCCCGTCTTTTTATAATTAGTAATATAGAGAACTGAAATCTTCGATCGAATCTCCTGCCATTTCCCTAGTTCTAGGATGCATTCATCCAAAGAGGCACTAGAGGCTTTCTCTGGTGCAAAAAAAAGAGTAATTTATGAATATAGATGTATAATATGTTACAGAGAGACTCTCCTATTTTAGGCTGAATAAGTCTATCATTTACTGGATCATGAATGTGTGTGGATATTATTTTCTGTTGAATAATTCCTCAAAATCCTCCAATGTAATTCCTTCATCCAATTTAGAATACACCACAAAATCCCATATCTAGCATGCATGTTCCTTGAGAATATACATCGCGTGCTTGGACATTAGCTATACTAGTGTGCTGATGAAGTCGAAGTTACAATTCATTGTACACAACCACACATATTCCATATCTGGTTCGATATCAAAACAGATTTTTGGTTGATTTATCTTTATGAACTGGATGGTTTTATCCACATGATTTTTCTCATTCCATGATATCCTCTTATCCAAAACATGAAATTATTGGACAATACACTTAACCAAGTCTTGGTTCAAAAATGGTTCAGGTGAAACAAGACTTTATACCACTTCTTCTAGTTGTTTTCGATGATGCTTACCAGGTTAAATTTTCTGTCCCAACACGAAACTATATAAATCACACTCTATAGCATTTGATGGATTTGAATTTTAAATTCTATCACAACACTTTTTCCCACAAAAAAAATCATTTTTCATGATTCAACCATTTTTAAAAACATTCATTATAAATTGGGAAAATTAAACCATATTCAAAATAAAATAAGCATTACCTTTTTAAAAATATTTTATTTGGGAAAAAAAATTATACTTTTTCTAATATTTACACTTTTTTAAAAACATGAATTCTTACATGAAATGATTTATACACTTTGATTGGGAAGTCATTCATCTATAATGTATTTCATCCTCATACCATTGGATTATCCTATAACAATGAGATTAAGAGATCCTAGAAGTGTCTCCAAAAACATCTATTCCTAACTCCCTAGTTACATGAAGTTCGACGTAAAAGGGTTAGCATTGTCTTGTTATGCTATACATTTCATATTCTGAAAATCAGAATCATGTATATGATTTCATCACAAAGGGTAAACAAGAAATAATTTCAACTCCAAGACCAATATCATTGTTTACTACATTTTAAGAATGGAACGAACAATTTGATAACATTTATACCTCAATAGAAGGACCATAAATATACCATTTTCATTGAACCACAAATTCTCAATGGTTTGAGAGTCCAACGAGCCATTACAGGGCCATAAGAGACATCCCCATGATTCTAATGGATAGTAATAAATATCGAATGGTTTTAAATACAAGTGTGGGATGATTTACCCTTTTAAAAATAAAATAATAAACTAACAACCCATAACCAATAAATTCACTTAATGATGCATGAAAAAAATGAGAAACAACAAAAAACATCATTTATCTCAAAACCAAATCAATGTGTTCCACAATAAAATACCATAAAAGTATCAATGTAAAAAGAGGATGAAAAACTAAAGTCTCACAATAGACCACCAGACTACATGCTCCACAAGATGAAATCTCCACCATCACAGAACATGCCAAGTATCAAGAGGTAATTCAAAAAACATAGTAAATGTTACATTTTCATTGTCCTAGAAGATAACATCTAAAAAAGCACAAAAGTGTCAATGAATTGGTTAGTATAAAACTCAGAAGGTTTTCCACAATGAATTACCTACTCACAACACCAGGATATAAGATTTGAAAACATTTACCTAAAACATTTTATACAAATCATTCTCTCAAACAAGTTTATAACAAGATATAATAATGTTTTCCAAACCCTTTAATATTAAAAGCATCTAAGTACAATTGAAACAAATTTTTCCAGAATATTATTTTTCCAGAAAAATAAATAAAAATCCCTTAAAAACATTTCTCAATGTTACTTTTGGATACCATATCCATTCTACACATCTGTATAATAATCCATGTATGCTATGTTATGAGAGTTCCACACTAATGAGTGGTTTATCATCAATCAACCATGTCGTCAGACGGTAGTTGTTTCCCTTGTGCCATTATCCCTTTGGAAATGATCATAATCTCCTGTTTTAATTGATCCATGTATAAGAAACATGAATAAAAACCACATATTCCCAAAAATAAAACAAGAAATAACCTTTATATAAAAATAAATTTTATTGAAAATCATTTCTCTTAAAAACCATTTCAATGCCAACCCATTTCAATGTAAACCCATTTCAATGAAACACCATTTTTATTGAAAACACTTTTTTATCATCCATTTATAAATTACAGATAATCCGTAATTTAAAATTATAATATTAAATTCATAAAACTAATCCCCTTTGAAAAACAATTCACCATGATGTCACAATTTCAATAATACTATAAATCATCACTAAAGAATATTTGGTTCATTATTTTCATAAAAATTATTTCAAATAAACCAATTTTAATCCAAGAAAATATATTATAGCATTGGGAGTTGATAAAAACCTCCTACATCAGAGGTTTAATGGAAAAACCCAACTAACAAAGAACACACAAGAAAACCAGGTTGATTCTCCAAGAACCCACCTTATATCCATTATACTAGTAAGATAAACTCCCAATATCATTATATATGGCATCCACACACATAGATATACTCATAAAAATAATAGATATAAGAAATAAATATAAGAGGAGATGTAGATTTATGTAAATTTGAGAACCTGAAAAGAATGAATAAAAATGACGACATACCTCAAGAATCCAGCTTCAATTCACCAAGGAAAGCCTACAGATCAACTCCAAAATTCATGGGAGTGGTTATACTACCTTCAAGGAAGTGAAATCCCAAGTTATGGCCGATTTGGAGAAAATTTAAGAAATTTCAATGAAAAAATGTTTTAGGTCCACTTTTATATGATATCACTTAAACCATATGCATGGTAAGTATGCACTGTAAGACAAAATGTGTTCTAACCGTGCATTATATACTACCTAGGTAGACCCTCACAAAGATTCCTCACACATTATCACTGATCATGATCTAAAAATTCTAGACATATTACCTCAAGAAGACCATTTCACATGGTTTGGCCACATGGTTAGGAAAATCGGGACATGCACATGTGACTTCCAATTTCCTCTAAATGTACATCCAGTGTTCTTCCAATTCTCTTATCCATCTCCCCTAAACATTATATCCATAAAAATATTCATGTATGGGTTACATACCAGAAACTAAGAGTACTATATTCTCCACTTAATTGGTCTTTCCTTCCTCAGAAAGTAGAAAAAACTCAGTGATCTGAAAGAGTTCTGGCTGTTTCCCTTTCATCTCCATCTCGCATTCCCAATTATCTTCCTGAATCCAACCATGCTTCCACAAAACCTGCACTAGATTGATTATCTTTCCAAGAATGACTTTATTTTTCCTATCCAAAAACCATACCGGGATATTAATCGATGAAGCTTACAAATCTAGGATTCTGTGATCCCATTTGATCACATGGTCAGGATCAGGCTCATAATTTTTCATCTGAGATTCATGGAACACTCTATCCACATATCTGAACCATGTTGTTAATGGATATCGATATAAAACGTTTTCTACACATTCAATTATCTCAAAACGGATCCATTATAGTGGAGAATGACAAGGATTCCCATAAAATGCTTCAAAAGGATCCATGTGTATTGATTCCAGATAGCTGTTATTGTATGAGAACTCCACTAATGATATATGGTCCCCCCATGAAACACCAAAACCCATTACACAATTCTGAATCATTTATTTCAACATTTGTATAATCCTATCAGCATTCACATCCATGTGAGGATGGTACGTAGTTCTCATTATCAACTGAGTCCCAATAGATTACAGTAATGATTTACAAAAACGATATGTGATCCTAAAATATCTACCTGAGACACTTGAATAGGTATGTCATGACTCTTTACCAATTATCAGATATTGATTTTTTACAGATCCTCTACCATATGAGTTTTACTAATTGGAATGAAATGGCCGGACGTGGTTCGCTGATGCACTATCACCCAAATGGCATGGTGTTTTTAGATGTTTTATGGAATATCTATAACAGAATCCATTGCTATCGTCTTTCATTTCCACACTTGGATAGGGAATGATTATAATATATTCCATTTTCACTAATTCTATTCATTAAACTATTGATCAGTTATGCACTTAGAGAAAATCTTGCCCACCTTCTATTTCATGTATTACCACTAAAACTATACTTTTAGCACCATATACATCTTCTGGGTACCTGGATGTACATCCCATATCAAATCATGGTAAGCATGATAGAGTTGTTCTTAACAATCCATAGGTATAACCTTCTGATCTCTAAAACACATGAATAAAATCCCATTATGTTTCCATCCCTCAATAGTCTCACCACCATTGAGTTTTTAAGTCATAACCAAACATTATACTTCAGATGTTGGTGCCTCTTGGTCCATTTTTACTAAATCAGAAACATTAATAGATGAAAAAAACCACCACATCACCTCATTCTTCACATTCTATATGCATATCGGCTAATACCGATATCAACTAACATTTATCTGAAGAATCTTTCACCATCCTAGCATGTGAATTTTTACTCAATGTTTCTTCCACCAAATATCCCTTCCTTAGTGTTTACATCATGTCAATGTTAAACATCTAAAGATACTCCATCCATCTTCATTTCCTCCTATTCAAATCTTGATATGAGATAATTTGTTTCAGACTTTTGTGATCTAGTAAAGATAGTAAATTTCTCACCAAATAGATAATGTATCCATGTGTTCAAATCATGGAAGAATGCAGCTAACTCCAAATTTTGTGTTGGTTAATTCTTCTTATGAACCCTCAACTTCCTTGAACAATAACAAACCACATGGTCTCCTTGAATGAGAACACTTCCCCACCCTGATCCCAAAGCATCACAGTACACCACATTTCAATGTCATTATTCTAGAATGATCAATATCTTTTATGATGTAAGCCGCATATTCAATTCCAAAATGAATTTTGTCAATCCTCTATCCATTGTAATGGATCATTCCTCATTGTCAGAGCTTCCATTAGTGATTCTATCATTGAGATGTCATGAAAAAATTGCCAGTAGTAACCTAGATGACGAAGAAAACATTGCATCATGAAGAAAATATTTACTTGTTTCCACTAGATAACAACATTTATAATTTTAGGATCAACATAAACAGATTTTTCAGAAATGAAATGTTCAATAAAACATAATCCTTTATCCAAAAATCACACATTCATAGTTTTTCAAAAATTGGTGATCTCTCAAGATCTATAACAATATTTCCTTGTGTTCATTATGGACGGAACATGTCATTTAATACACCATGATTTCATACAAAAACACCTCAAAACAAGTTTCTAGATATTTGTGAAATATAAAATTTATCAAAGCCATGAAAATTGATGATACATTCTCCAGAACGAAAGCACTAATTACATATTCATAGTGGCCATATGTACTTTGAAAATATATATATGGAATATAATTATTCTAAACACGCAATTGATAATTCCCTAATCCTGTTTCAATCTTAGAGAACCACTAATCTCCCCTTAATTGGATGAACATAACATCAATGAGGGATGCAGGTGTCTATTTTTTTAAAGTAATGTGGTTAAGCATACGATAATCAAAACTACGCCAAAGAGTTTTATTAACTTTTTTGATGAATTAAATAGATGCTTCCCACAGAGATGTACTTTATTGAAATAATCCCTCTTATTCCACCTCCTCCAAAAACACATTAAATTACAGAAACTCTTCCAAGGCCATCCGATAAGAAGGGTTTGAAATAGTATTGGTCTTCAGAATGAGATCAATCATAAACTCCACTCCCTTATAGGTGGTAACCCTAAGATGTTCCAGAGAAATACATCTGGAAAGTGATCGAAAAGTAATGGAAAAATAATTCACTTTATCACATTAATTGATATCAATGTTATTGTTGCTAACTATTAAGATACAATTCCCAACATTGGAGACAACATGTCCTTATCACCATTCTTTTCCATCCCCTCTCTATTAAAGAGATACTCGATGTCATCCTCATTCATGAAACTCATTATTCTCTTATAACGGTTAATTTAATACTTAATCATTGTCAACCAATCCATACCCAGGATTACATCATAGTAATTCATTTCTAACATCTATAAGTCACATTTTAGCTTCAAGCCATCAACATCTGTAGAACGTGCTCGACACACAGAGGGTTGGCACTCTCTTTTACCGAGAAGAGTATGTAGTTTAAGAGAGAAGGAATCATATAATAAATTAAACATTAAATATTAACATCATGAGAAGTAATGAATAAATGATATACACCATTATCTAAGATCATTTTCTGAAGTGTATAATTCAAAACAATCGTACATCTCACCTTAGAAGGTCTATCCTGATCATCAATAATCATTTGTTTAGTAGCATATAATTTCGTTATTGCTTCACTGTTCTCATTATTTCCCTCATTAAATTTCCCTAGTTGAGGAGTCATGGTATTTCTAGAATCATGATGTCTAGCTTTTCTATGCTGACGAGACTAATTCTCTTGTCCTCTCCAGGTCGAAGCATACGATTCTTGCAACACTTGAGAAGTGTCTCGAGCAACCAAACTTGGAGTACTGCAATAGTAGTGCTGAATATTCCCCATCTTCTTGCAGTTATTTCATGATCTAGGATAGGTTATAACCTTTCTCTTAATGTGGTAAAGTGATCCACATTGAGAGAAACATTATTTGTTAGGGGGTCGTGGATGAATGTTCGATTATCCACCCATCTAGTTCTGATTTCAAATTCACCCTTGTAATTCGGTGTGTGTATTGTGCTTCATCCCATTTTTTAAGATCCCACTATTTCATGTATATATCATCATACCTCCGCCCACATATCACAAGATATCATGTATAGAAATAGTCTCTATGTTCACCATATCGGTAAAATCTGTAATACAGAGCATTGAATGCTTCGATCAAATCATATGTTGTAGCCCAGATTCAAAGATGTGTACATTCAACGAGGCACATGCCTCAATTAATTTTGGAAATAGAATAAATTAATGGAATAATTATAATACATTTTGGTAGATACAATGTCATTTTATAGGATGAATAAGTCCACCATTTTCTAGATCATGAACGTGTGTGGATATAATTATTTGATGAACAATTCCTCAAAATACTACTAGGTAAGTCCTTCATCCAATTTAGTATGAATCAGTAAATACCATATATGAATTACATGATCCTAGACAATATATGTCGCCATCTTTTCCTTTATCTCTACTGGTGTGATGATGACTTCAAAGATATGATTCATCCTACTCGACCACAACTCTGCCTTCTCGGGTTCAGAATCACCCTCGATGTTATTTGGTTTCTTCTTTGTGAACTAGATGTTATGATCCACATGCCATTACTAATTATTATGTTTCCCATATCCACAACTTGAAAAACCTTTACAATACACTGAACAATCTATTGGTTCACCACTAGTTCAAGTGCAACCACATTCTCCAATACTTCTTTAGGTTGGTTTAGACGATGCCTACCATGTGCCATTTTCTACACCAACCACATATTTGTTAAATCTCACTCTCTCTCCACAGATGTCATAGAAATTCAAATTCTATCACATCAACTATCACAAGATTGTTTTCCAAATACTATCTTTTTCAATATTCAACCATTTTGGAAAACATTAAACCATATTCTTCAGAAGTATTCAATTTTCAAAATACCATAAGTATTTACTTTCTATAAATCATTCATTTTGAATTTAGAAATTTTTATTTTTAATAAATGAACACATTTTTCACATCATTATTTTTAACTCGAAATAATGTATGCACTCTTAGTGTGATGTCCTTACTATTCAATGCATGTCCTACTCTTATAATTGGATAAACATATGACAATGAGATTCCAATATCCTATAAGTTTCAACAAACCCTTATATAGCAAATTCCCTAGTAACATGAAGTTTTATATAAAATGGTTTTCTATGTACACTTCTTTTATACATTTCATGTTGTGACAATCCTTCTCCAGAATATGATTTCTTCCCAAAGGGTAGACAAGAAGCAATTTCAATTCCAATAAAAAGAACACTTATGAATACCTGTTAGTAAATTACCAAGAAATATTATAACATTTGTATCTCAATGGATGGACAGGAATGATACCATTTGCAATTACCCACAAATTCTCATTGGCTTGAGAGTCATGTGAGTCATGACATGGCCTTAAGAGACATCCCCCAAAAGCCAAAGGCAGGAAATAAATGCCGAAAGGTTTCAAATACAAGTGGGAGATGATTTAAACTTTTATAAATAAACCAAAAAACCATAACTGAACAATTAAATAAATGATTCATGAAAAAAATAGAGACAACCAAACAACATCATGTATATCAAAACCACATCAATGTGTGCCACAATGGATGGACAAACAATTATCAAGTTAAACAGTGGATAAACATCTCATGAATCTCAAGAGACCACAAGACCCCATGTTCTATAAATTAAAATCTATAGAATCACCAAAAAGACCATGTAATAATAGGTAGTGCTAAAAACATAGGAAATGTTATCATTTCCCCTATCCCAAAAGATTTCGTATGAAAAAGAACCAAAGTTCTACATCATGGGGGACAATAAAACTCAGTATAGTTTCCCCCAATTACTTTTATATGCATGCCAATAGGATTTACGAGTTAACAACATGTAAATAAAACAATTTATATATAAAGTTTTTTCAAAATAGATTATAATAATATATAAAAAAGTTTTCCAACCATTTATAACAAATAGCATACAAGTATAATAGTAATCAATTTATCTAGAATGTTATTTTCAATAAAAAGAATTAAACGAAACATAAAACCATTTTTCAATTTTCCATTGGAATACCTAATCCATTCCACATATCCATACAATCAACCATGCATTCTACATTATGATAGATTCAAATTCATGATTTTTTCCTCTTCGATCAACAATGTCATTAGATGATAACAGTTTACCAAGGGCCATTAATCTTTTGGCACCAAGAAAAAGTTAATATTTCAACCAGGATCAATATATGAAACATAAAAACACCCCACATAATCCCAAAAATCATTCCAAAATAACCCTTTCAATAAAAACACATTTTTATTTAAAACCATTTCCATCAAAAATGATTTTTATACCAATCCATTTAAATATCAAACCATTTATATGAAACACGCTTTTTATAGAAAACATGTTTATCAACAGCGATTTATCAATTATAAAAATCCATTAAATTTAAAATTATAAATTAAAATTAATGAAACTAATCCCTTTTGAACAATTGTTCACCAAGATCACACAATTTCACTAAAACCATAAATCATCACTAAAGAAAATTTATTGCATTTTTTTCACAAATAATATCATTAAAATAAAAAAAAGTTGAATATATGACAATAAATTATAGCAATAATAGTCAAGAGAGAAGCATCATTCCTCTATAGTTTCAGAGAAGTCCCCAATGAACAAAGAACACACAAGAAAACCAGTTTGATTCTCCAACACCCCACCTTAAGTCTATTCTCCTACCCAGATAAAGCCCAAATATCATCATATTCGGAATCAAAAAACCTAAATATGAACATAACCATCATATATCTATGAAATAATGTGAAAATAGATGTATATCTAGGTAGATATACGAAATCGATGCAAAATGAGATGAATGATCACATACCTCAAAAATATGGCCTCAATTCAAAAAGGAATGCCTTTATATTGACTCCAAAAATCTTAGGAGAGGTTCTCCTAATTTCAAGGAAATAATGTCTAGAGTTATGGCCAATTAGGATAAAAAAAGAAACTTAATTGAAAAAATTTGTGAGATACACTTTTTTATGATCTCACATAATCAATTTGCACGGTTAGTTCGCATGGTTAGAAAGATTGTGCACAAACGGTGCATTAGACACTACCTTGGAAGACCCTCACACGAATTCCATCAATTGTATCCCTAAATGTGATCCAATAGTTCTGGATCTACATCTTCATAATTAAATTTGCGCGTTGTTTGTCCAAATGGTTAGGAAAAACATGCAACGATTGTGCAACTTCCAATTTTCCCAAAAACAACATCCAAAGATCCCCAAATATCCCATACATCACCAATAGATTTTAAAACCATTAAAAATCCTTACATAATTGTATAATTACTTTAACTGGGGGTACTATAATAATAATATCATTTTACAATCCACTGAAATTTTTAATTTATCTAAAAATTAATTTTAACATAGTAACACATTCATGTTATATTAATGTCATTATCTTTAATATATGGTTTTCATATTAATTGAAATAATATGGTTTCAATGTTATTTAAGAATTTCCGATAATTATTTAATCTGTATAAATTATAAATAAATCACCAAGATAAAAAATAATTAATTTTTCAAATTAACACTTAAAACTGAATATGATTTTTCATTATTCCCGTCACAATATATTATAGTATTTAAAACAAGTTAAATAATTTTGTTTATATTTTTTAAATATAAAATAATATTTATAACCATTGTACTGTTTCTATAAATTGCAATATTTCTAAATTTGGAATACTCATTATTTTATAAAAAATTTACAAAAAAATAATTACAAGTTATAACGGGAGATTTCGGCCATATGATATTATACATAACAATAATTATAGTACCAACATTACTATTTCTAATGAAAAAAATAAGAAATACCTATTACTATAACTATAAATCATAATTCGATATATGGATTCTATTTTTAAAAATCAATTATAATAAATATTAAAGTATAGTTTAAAATAAATGCAAACAATTAAAAAGAAGAACTATTGTTTGAAAGATTCATTTTTTTACATAAAGTGAACTTCTAACAAAATTAGGTATAAAAATGATGCATATTTTATTTTTTTACAATATCCCACTAAATAGTACTTATTTTACATTTAAATATTTTTAAAAGGGCAATAGGACTTATAAAATACCTTGTTTAATTAATGTAAAATTTATTTTTATTAAAATATTTTTTTTCACTCTTCAATGATAAATCAATCATTTTAGAATAATTATAAATTGTCACTCTAACATAATTGAGATTTTTTGATTTAAAAATTATAACATTATTATTAAATAACATTATAAAATTGTTATAAATTTTTTGTATTACCCATAATTTAAAAGTTATACAAAAACATTTTCAAATAAAACATATTTGTTCAAGAATAAAATGACATTATTGAATGTTGAGTTTTTATTTATAATAAATCATTTCAAATATTTGTCTTCAGTAGGATGTTTTTAAATATTTTATGGTATGGTTTGTACTATCGATAACATGAAATTAAAAAAGCATAGTAATATTTTTCATATTAAAATAATATTATGTAATGTTTTGAATATAATTACTATTTATTATTGTATATCCTAATAGACATATATATTTATTAAAATAAATGCATTTTAAACTGATTCTTTTCTATATTTTCACCTTTTAGAGTATTAATCATATGAATAAGATATCTTATCGATTGATGCTAAAACAAAATCTCTCCAATGTTCACAATCTGGTCCATATATCTCTCCAAATGATGTATATACCAGATCCTTTAGTTGTAATGATCTCAGAGGACGTTCTACTAGGGAAATATATTACTTTTGAGGAATAAAGGTTGCTTATTTTCAATCTTGGAGATAAGGTTTTAATAAATAACACAAACTACATAACATATTAATGGTCAAACCCAATGTTTTTAAAAAAAATATATAGGAAACTAAGGATATGATGTGAAACAATTATGATTATTTTGTTGGTATTATATTGATCAAATATTTATTTTTAAGTTATTATAAGGGTTTATAATTTAGAAACCTGAGAATTTATGATATAATTATCTTTAAATAAATTCAATTCATATCATGAATTGAACATAACTATGAGGTTAAAGGAGCTAAAAAACATAAATTTTATTATACATAAACTATATCATTTCATAAATCAACATGTATCATTTAAAATATGATTATTAATTATATTTTTATAAATGGTTATAATTTTAAATAAATAGTGCAAATACTGACAATAATATAAATGTATTTTTTTTAAATCGGGAGATGTAAAAATATCCCTTATATTTTAAATTAGTTATTAATGTTGTATAAGATAATTTTTTAACATTAAGAGAATAGTTTTATATATTTTTTATATAATATTGTACTTATGGTCAAAAGCCCATTTTTTATTAAAATTGTTTTTCATTTCATTTTAAGGTATATGTTTAATAAATTTCCATAAATTAAAGAAATTATTTTGATAAAATCTAATCAATATTTTTAATTAAATAGATTTAAATTTGGTAAATATATCCTTTTAATTTTTACGAATTATAAATAGTAGTCGTGGTAAAATGTTTCATCTCAATTAAGGGTAAAATGGGTAATTTTGTTTACTCATTATGTAATAATGCTTAAAAACTATATAAAAACATTAAATTATTAATATTATCACTATTTATCATATATAAAAATATAAAAATTGAAAATAATAGTTTCACCTTTTAATTTATTTTAACCATTAATAAAATTTATAAAATGAAAAGTTAAAATGTGACTCTATCACATATAATGTATATAATTATTTTTTATACAGGAAAACACATACGTTAAAATTTTAAAAGAGACCTAATGTTTTAATAATGGATCTCATAGTAGTTTATTTTTTATTCTTAGTAATTAAATTATTAATTTAAATTCTTATTAAAAATGAAGCAGTATTGAATTAATGAGTAGTAGAATACAACAAAATATTTGATATAAATTCGATGTATTTTTATTTGGTTGATTTTTTGTTTTCCAAAAAATATATTTATTAATATAAAATATTATTTATTATTTAACTAATTATATTCAAATTTTACCATTTCCATGATGTTTTAAAAGAAAAAATAAATCAATATATTAAAAAATGTCTTTAAGGATATTTTTAAAAAATTATATTTACATGAAATATTTAAAAATAAAAAAAATACTAATCAAGGGAATGGGGAAAAATATTTCATAAAATGTCATCCATGATTCATTTATTTTTTTAAATATTCCTTTTAAGGTAACATTCATTTCTACTATAGTGTAAAAGACATTTTTTCGGGGTACTTGAAAAATTGGTAAAAGGGGTTTAAAAAGTGAAAAGGGATAAAAAGTCACATAAATATTTATAATTTTTTTTATATTAGAGGATATCAACACATTCTCATGGAATATTCTTGTTATTATAATTTCAATTTGTTCATGAAATATAATATATATTAATTTAATAATTTATCAAAATTGTTATAATATTCCACAACTAAAATTCAAAAGATCTCACAAGATCTTTTTATATTAAATGACATTTAGATAAATATATAATTGAATCCCTATATAATTGTATTTTCAAAATCCAAATAAATATTTTATACATCTTGTTTTTTCCATATTACCAACCTTAGTAACCATAAGATGGGTTCTAAATGAGTTTTGTCTAAGAGAAGGTAATCAAATTAACTACGATCCTTCTTTTTTACATGATATTTTCCACAGTAATTTATATAATAAAAATTAAAATATACTTAATTGAATATCATCCAAAATTGGATGTTATTTTTTTATGTCATAATATTTATTGATATCCCCCTCCATCAAATGGGAATGTAAATTATTGCTCAAGTGTGGGGAGGACTACCACCTCACGAACCTTGGTAATTTTTTTCATTCAAAACATCAGAATGAAAATGATAATTATGGAAATAATATGCTTATATGATATATTTTACATGATTAATTTTCTTAATTATAATATATTATCATTTATTTTACTTTATATTAATTTAGGAGAAGACAACATCACTTGCATATATTTGTGGGACACCGACTTCTCGAAGTTCCGTGACCAATTTTTGATTTTCTATTTACATCGATAGTAATAATAATATATTATTTAAATATATAAAATATATATGAGATAATAATTATACTTTAAATTAAAATTATTAAATACATTTCATTCATTCCATTTGTTGAAAAGTGAAAATGGTGTTCATGCATATGTACGTCCAACCATCATTATGTACAATGTATTACATTCTTACTTGAGAATATATTATGGATTACTACATATATATAATGAATATATATGAATTTTATATATTTATTGAAATTATGGATAATATGGGATCTTTTCAAATATGCGATGTGTGAGACGAAAATATTAAAACATACATATATAGGTAGTTAACATCCCAAACAATGATAATGATAAACATTGGTTAATAAGTAGGTGATAAAATATTATAAATGTATCATATAATTTATTATATAATTTGCTATTGTTCATGTATGTATTTAGCATTTTCTATTTATTATTATTTAAAAGGTTACGATGCTTATTAATAAATTCAATATTCAGTTATAGTATTTCTTCTAAATTTCAACTCCATTAAGGTACATTTTGTATTATAAATCTATTTTTTAATGTTCATATACATAAAAATTTATGATTATATATAAATTCATTATAATAAAAATTTCATTTCAATTTTAATATCTATTTTACTTACAATTTTAATGTCATAAATTATGTCATGGATTTATTTTTTAAATCTAATTTTTTACAATTTCTCTTATTTTTAATGATTAAATTACATAATGTATCCTTAATATATATATATATATATTATTCTTATGGATATTAAAGTAGTTTAATTATTTTATTAGTAAATTAAATATAATTTTATGTGGAATAATTATATTAAATTATTCGAATAAAATAATTTAACATATAAAAATAGATCAGCTATATTTTTCATTCAAGATTACAAAAGGAAAATTTGTTTTACAAGGGACATATTTATTAAAACAGATTATTTTTTACGAAATCATCTAATTACATTTTACTTTTTAAATATTCTATAATGAAAAATTATAATTCTTTCTAAATATATCATTTTCGAAATTGATAAATAATAAAACACAATGTTTCATTTTAATGTATAATGTGTTAATGAATTTTCACACTGATATAATTTTTTTCAGATACATATATTTTTTAAAAGTATTATATAGTAATATATAGAAAAATAATTAATGGAATCTTATTTTAATGTTTATCTTCAATAAAAATTATTTTTAAAAAGGAAATGATTTAATATGAAACCTTATATTAATGGTCTCATATTGTATATTATTAACTTTGTGATCAATTAATTTATCATTTAACAATGACCTTCTTTTTATAATTTTTCATTAGAAATTAATTTTATTTAAAATATCCATATTATTTGTACCATGTGTATTATTATTTCCTAAACACTATACCATGTTTTATGTGGTTATTTCATTTATGTGGGAAATCAAAATAATTTTTGTTCATTAATAATTATAATTATTTTTTGATATGAAATATTGTTTATGAATTAAATGGATTATTAAATATATAAGTATTTAATTTTCAATGTATTGACATGTGTGGTCTAGTTACAGATATCCCCGAGAAGCATGGACTACCATGGTAAGGAAAATCTGTTGGAAAAAATAAATGGGATTCTGATATATACCTAAAAATTAAATACAATTTCCTCCCTAAGGATTTAATTATATAGATATCAATATTATTTAGATCATGAAATCAAATATCAAAATTTTACTTCATTGATAAGTTAGTTATTATATTCTATTACATTTGTTTCATTTATTTTATACATGGTTGAATTTTATTCTCTGATTATTGGTTAATGGGATTTTGTTTTCAGTTATTTATAATTCCATATTTATTTTTTCTTAATAATTAATAAGACCATTCATGGAAAATTACATTTTTGTATAATATGAGATAACCAATTAGTTTATTTCATTTGGAAATAAATGGAGAAGGATATTTTGAATAATGAAAATAATGGAAGAATATTTTTAATGATATCTATGTTATATTTTAAATATAATATTTGAATCCAATATTTATCTGGTTATACAATACTTCTAAACTAATAAATCATTCATGGTGAGATTCATGTTATCCTGTAAAATTTTATTAATGTGAACATCTGCTCTGAGATACTAGAATTGGTGTTAATAGATGTTCTTCTTTTATAGCAATTTGATTTTATCCCTTAAACTAATAAATTTATAATAAAATAAAAACTAAAAGTCATAAAATATAAAAATTACATTCATTTTTAGAAATATAAAATAATTATAACTGATATTTTCATGATGAAAAGTACACAACATTAAACAATTAAATATTTCGAACTGATAATTATCACTATGTATATTATTTGTATTACTTATAATGTTTTTAATCCATTAATACACTTAAAATAACTATGTATTGTTGATTCACACTTAAAACACCATTGATAAATATTTTAACAAACCATTCCTCCTCTATAATTCTAATATAAATGTAGTTTTTCCATATACATAGGATCTATCTAAATTCATTTAATTGCAAAAAGATACAATTATGCATCTAGAAATTCATTTTACTTTTCCATATTACTTATACTATTAAATCATAATTGAAATATATTTTTTAGAATTAAAAAAATAATTCATAGAACAAGATCTAAACATATAAGAAAATTCCACCAAAGGTAGGTGTTGATCCCAACCACCTTTTAAATCTATAGAGCAAGCTCTCAACATATCTTATAGAGTTTGAATTGTTCTCTCAGATTGACCGTCTTTCTGAGGATGATAAGCAATGCTGAAACTCAACTCTGTATCCAGAGTATGCTGAAGACATCGCCAGAACATCGAGGTAAATCTCGGATCCCGATCAGATATAATAGAAAGTGGTACTCCATGAAACCTTATAACTTCCTTTACATATATCCTGGCAAGCTGATCTAGAGAGAAATCCTCTCTAATAGCATTGAAGTGTGCAGACTTGGTAAGATGATCAACTATGACCCAGATAGCATTATTACCTTTGGATGTTTTAGGATGTCCTGTGACAAAGTCCGTAGTGATGTTTTCCCATTTCCATTTGGGTATGGGTAATGGAAGTAACATCCCCTTAGACTTCTGTCTCTAAACTTTAACTTTCTGACAAACCAAGCATCGAGAGACATATTTAGCAACATCTCTTTTCATGCCATCCCACCAGAAGTACTCTTTCTGGTCCCTATACATCTTCGTGCTTCTAGGATGAATAGAGAATGATGAATTATGAACCTCATCCAGCAGCTCCTTCTTTAATTCCAGGATGGGAGGAACACAAACCCGATTCCTGAACATTATTATCCCATCACAATCAAGGTTGAATTCAGGAACATTTCTCACCTTCTTTTGTAACTCGACATCTTCTTTCTGTGCCTCTTTAATCTACACATGTATAGATGGTTGAACATTCATTTGAGAAAGATAAGATTATTCCCCTTCCATTATAATTCCAAGAACCATCCTTTGTAAATCCATAAATATTGGATCTTTTGTGATCCTCATCATGGATAATCTTGCATGGTCTTGTCGACTTAATGCATCTGCCACCTTGTTTGCTTTCCCAGTGTGGTAATGGATTGAGCAGTCATAATCCATAATCTACTCCAACCATCTTCTTTGACGCATATTCAGCTCCTTTTGTGTGAAAATATACTTTAGACTTTTATGATCAGTATAAATGTAACACCTTTCTCCATAAAGATAATGCCTCCAAATCTTTAATGCAAAGATTACCATAGCTAACTCCAAATCATGTGTTGGGTAATTTTGCTCATGGATTTTCAACTGTCGCGAGGCATAAGATATCACCATATCATTTTCCATAATAACACTCCCCAATCCCTTCTTGGATACATCAATATAGATCACAAACCTTTCTCCACTACAAGGCAGTGTGAGCACAAGTGCACTGCATAACCTTCTTTTCAACTCCTTGAAATTCTCTTCACATTCTTCCGTCCAAACAAACTTAACTCCTTTCCGAGTCAACATGGTTAGTGGATTAGATAATCGTGAAAAATCATTCACAAAACGTCGATAATATCCAGCCAAACCAAAAAAACATTGGATCTCAGTTACTGTTGTTGGTCTCGACCATCTTTTGATAACCTCTGTTTTTGCTGGATCCACAGATATACCCTCTTTTGAGATTATGTGACCCAAAAATGATACTTTTTGAAGCCAAAATTCACAATTGATAAATTTGGTATAAAGCTTATCCTTTCTCAGTGTATTCAATATAATTATCAAGTGATCTTCATGTTCTTACTTGCCCTTTGAAAAGACAGGAATATCGTCTATAAAGACTACCACAAATTGATCAAGATAGTCTCTATAGACTCTATTCATCAGATCCATGAATATAGCAGGGGCATTAGTAAGACGAAATGGCATCACTATAAATTCATAGTTTCCATACCTTGTACATAAATCTGTCTTTGGTATATCCTCCCTTTTGACCCTTAATTGATGATACCCTGAATGAATATCAATCTTGGAAAATTATTGAGCTCCGCATAGTTGGTCAAATAAGTCATCAATGCGTGGGAGAGGATATTTGTTCTTGATAGTGATCTTGTTATGTTCTAGATAATAAATGCAGAGTCTCATTGATCCATCTTTCTTCTTAACAAATAGAACGGGTGATCCCCAAGGTGACGCACTGGGGCATATGAATCCCTTATCAAGATTCTCTTGGAGTTGCTTCTTCAATTCCTGCAACTCAATTGGGGCCATTCTATAAGGTGTCTTTGAAATAGGCAAAGCACCTGGTACGAGTTCTATTGAAAACTCAACTTCACGATTTGGTGGAAGACCCGGTAATTCCTCCGGAAAGACATCATCAAAATCCCGTACAATGGGCATATTCTTAATCATGAGTTTCTCACCAACCATTTGAGATAAATAACTTTCATTTAGTGGAATCAAGACCCATAAGGTAGAAAGAATTTTCACTGGAATGTTATGTTCATCCTTGCATTGATAGACGATCATAGATTGATCTGGAATATGAAATGTGACTTCCCTTATTTGGCAATTGATATGAGCTCCATATAAAGAAAGCCAATCCACGCCAAGAATCACATCAAATTCCACTATAGGAAGGGTCACAAGATTTTCAGGTAGCACTTTCCCACAAACATCGATCGGAAAAGAATTATAAACTTTTGATGCGACTGTTGTGCCATTAAGTGTTGTCATAGCTAACTCAGCATCTAATTGTTGAGGTTATACGGTGATACCCTTAGAAAATTATTCAGAAATAAAAGAGTGGGTGGATCCAGAATCAAATAAAAAATTTTCTACTTTAGAGTGGATGGTATGTGTACCTTTCACCACATCGTTATCATACTCTACATCGCTGATAGAAATTGCATGTTACTTTACTTTGTATTTAGCCTTAAGAGTTTGTTGATGTCGACCATCATCATCAACCCTTGGATTAGGGTATTTATTGGCATAATGTCCCATTTTCTTGCACTTGAAACATTGAAGTGTAGTAGGTTCATTCAGTGTATCCCTCCCTTTATTTGCATCATTAGACATCTTATTCCCATCATCGCGGCATTCAAATGCCCGATGACCTTCCTTTCCACATTTGAAACATTTACTTTTACCTTTAAGACAACTCCCTCCATGTTTCTTTCCACACTTTTAGCATAAGGGAAAGCTCATATTCTTTTCAGTGTGATCTTTAGATTTTCCTTTGAATTCCATTTTCCTCTTCTTATCAAACCCATATGACTGACGGGTTACTCCAATCTCCATCTCAACTTTGAGAGCACATCGAACGATTTTCTCATAGCTATTGAAGTCCGTTATGGCTAAGGCCCTTCGAAGATTTGGTTTTAAGCCACTAAAGAATCGATCGATCATACTCTCAGGTTGTATAATAGTACCAGAAGCGTACCTTGAATGTCTTGTAAAATTTTCTTCACAGGTACCAACAGATTCATCATCCTTTTTCTTCAGTTCAAGAAACTCTTTCTCCATCTTTGTTCGGAGAATACGAGAGAAGTACTTATTTTAAAATATGTTCTCGAACTCGTCCCATTCCATGGACTCAATTTCATCTCTTTGCCTCGTATTGTTAATAATATTCCACCATTGATCAACATCACCTTCCAAACGATACACTACTAAGATGACTCTATCATGCTCAGAACAATGAAGAACTGAAAATAAATTTTTAGTAGTACTAATCCATTGCTAAGAAACTAATGGATCAGTAGACCCATTGAATGAAGGCGGACGCTGTCTCGTGAAGGATTCAACAGAATGTTGCTCCTTCCTTTTCTCGTTTGGAAGTCCTGCATGATTCATAGCTTGAGAAAGTTGTGTGAGCACGGATACATGATTTTGCATTCCAGCTCTCATAACGTTTGGTTTCTCAGGGGGACAATCATTGCATTGCTTGTCGCATTCCGCATTAAAACGGTTCCTTCGGGTTTCGTCCATTGACTAAATCCAAGAATAATAGTGTGAGCAACACTAATTATAATAGGAAAACCACATAATCAAGAATAAAATTTCACACTTAAGGTATTATCCTAGGTTATTCATGGCCATTTCTAAAACACTAAGATTGTGTTCTATGCTTAGACTTATCCTTAGGGTTCTTACTAAGGATTTCACATCCTAGTTTCCAAAGGTTGAATATACCTTTCCTTTGATACCAACTATAACGACCCATACTTTACATATATTGTTACCACTTCAAAATTGAAGCATACTTATTACAACATATAACAAAACCACGAAAGGACCATTTAGGTATAGTGTCTTTAGAAACTGGGAAACATAAGCAACTGGTTCATAAAGCGTCTACACTGTACCCCATTTATTTCATCATATTTATAGTCCCTTTTGGAGTATATTACTTAATAACCTTATTCCTGACCTGGGGAAAGAAAACATACAAAAGGGTGAGCTCAAATGCTCAGTAAGGGTAAAAAAAGAAATATCAATCACATCATATTCATAAGAACATAACTTTTGGAAATCATAACCTGCAAAAGAGAGCATAATTTCATAACATGGGATAAATCATAGTAGTGAAATAGAATCCCAATAATCATAACATAAAACATGAAACTTTGTGGCATACACACATAATCATAGAGAATCATTTCTTATTAGTCAAGACTCATTGCCAAGACTATCTTAGTGGACAAAGTCCATTTCTGAACCGAGTTCACTCCTCGTTTCAGTCCTGTTTCATTGAACCGGTATAACCTACCGTTCCAACAATGTTTATCTCATGAGATATAAAATATTTACCCAATGCATTGGAGGGAGATATAGTTCCCACCCATCTCATAATGATACCATTCTTATGTGTGCCACAAAATCATAAATCATACATCATTGCATAAACCATGTAAAAAAATGGGAATCTTAAACATCGTGACATCATCAATCAATTTATATAAGGTAAAGGAATTCATAAAAATAATTCCATCACAACATAATCAAATCAATGTAAGAATAGGTATAGAAATAGAACCCTATATTATCATAGATGGAAAATAATTTTGATAAAACACTTGAACTCCATTCTTGAGGAAAAATATCCTTTTTACTTCAAAAACATTTTCCTTTATTAACATGTCATACAATTTTAAACTGAAAGAAGTTGTTTAAAAAACATTAAAACTTGTAAAGTAATCTTCTTGGAAATAATGTTTTAAAAATCCATTCATGCCGTATAAGTTAGAAAACATTCTTCTTGTACTTTTGTCGGAAAAGTCAAAAAGTACCTCGTATGAAAAATTACAAAAGATTCCCTTCATATCATTTACTAAAAACTCAACGAAGGATAAAATTGGATATTAAATATTGTTGAAGGATATAAATATTACATATTGAGGAAACATGGATGTGGATGATAGAATGAACCCCAGTAAATACCAAAGTATAATCAATCTCTGATAAAAATGAGATTTTGATATTTCCATTACCTTAGGTCTGATTTTCTTCGTAAGTGTCCGAACCTCCTGTATAATGATTTAAATAATGTTATTGACTTATTCCAGAATCATAATTATTTTTATGATATCATATATGGTCATATTCTTAGCTTCGTATTACTAATATTTCATTACTACTTGTTATTCGGGTGTTTATTACTTTTTGTTCTTATGCGTGTTTTGTCGAATAAATTCTTATTATTCTCTTTAGGTTATAGATACCTCATTTCAAGAATGGTATTAGTGTAATATATATCATATTCGTTCATTCAATTAATTTATATAATCATTATTAAACGAAGATCATGTAGAACGAGTCGCATCACATCGTGGAGACGGTATTCCGTACGTACGCACGAGTGATGATATCGTTCCTATGATCGTGGAATTGTATTGGAGTGTATTTATACTATTTCAGAATAAATATCACCTTATTGTAGTCATATATAGTCATTATTTACACAATTATACCCATTCAAGTAGGGTGGTGGTGGAAAATAGATTACACCACGGCGTGGAGACGGTATTCCGTACGTACGCACGCGCAGTGATTTATTTTTCCATAGGATGGATAGATGGTGAAATAGGGTTGTTTCATACTTATAATAACATATCTGTATATTAGTGATACTGATGTTATTACTTCATAATGAAACAACTAAATAAGAAGAAGTGGAAGAAGAAATAAAGATGAAAGAATCGGTAACGGACATTACCTCTTCTTTGAAGTGCTTCTTTGAGACCTTCTTTAAGGGCACTAAAATAGGTCTTTGAAAAAGACCAGAACCTTTAGGATGTTACTAGGGAACTGGAGAGGCAAAATTGGCAGCGGTTGGCCGAGCATGAAGGCTCAAAGTGATGTGAGGAAGATGGGGAGGAGGTGCCCTTTTATAAGGGAGGAGAGGGGCACCTTTGGAATAACTAAAAATATTATTTTATTATAAAGTCAAATTCGGTTTTTAATAGCTCCAAATTGATATATTTAAAAGCTAAGGTGGGTAGGGGTCGGAAGCCTCTCATAAAATAGAATTTAGACATGTTTAGGTATCAATTGTAACCTTATCATTTAGATTTAACTTTAAGTTAGATAATTTAACTTTTACCGTGTCTTCTTCTTTTCTTGCACTATAAGGTCAATAAACATACTATATCAAGCCAAAAAAACCCCAAGTTGTTTATTATTAAAATATATAACCTTATCTAAGTCATGTTTCCGAACCATAGAATTTTAGGAATAAAATATCAATTAATTATATAATATTTGTTTTAAAAACTATTTTTGTCAATTCTGACAGTATTTAGTAATTGATTTTTGTGAAAATCATAACAGAATGATTAGTTAGAACCAAGTTACTTAAATCAATACTAACATTTCATATTAACCTATAAAATTAGTGTAATTCATAAAAAGCATCAAATTTCATTTATTTAGGTATTTATAACATCAATTATGTCAATATTTCATTAATAAGATAATTACTGCATCATCAGTGTGTCATAAATAAATTATATTATTTAATGTCTAAAAATTAAAAATAAAATACCATTATTTAGGAAATATTTTTATCTATCTAATGAATATTTATAGTCGAATTTATATTATGTATAACCCCATATTAAAAATTAGTTAATTATTAAACTTTGATTTTAACTATTTTAACCCTTCTTTAAATAAATTAATAATAAATGTGCTAATCTAATCCAAGTGGGACTAAATGGTCATATTTTATTCATAAGGTTGTTTTTGGTCGAATTACATTTGTACAATAGAATTAGGACATGTGTTAGGGTAATAATAATATCATTTTTACCCTTAATTACCCTATTAACTTTTAACCGTGGTAAAAAAAGTAAAAATTTACTATTCACCAAAAAATTATTTTCATCTCATTGAACCACATTTTACATACTTACATCAACCGTGTCTCTGGGATTTTCAAAACTCCACTCACAGAAGCGGGAAAATTATGTTTTATGAAAAATTCAGTTTTTTAACTACCACTTATTGGTTTCACTATTCATAAAAAATTGAATATTTTTAGAAAAATACCAAAATTCTACCCTAGGCTAATTTCGATATTCCGAATCCAAAAATGAAGTCCATTTAGAAAAATATAATTTATAAAATTTCAAAAGGTGGTTATTACTATTCATAACGACTAGTTTTAATAATATTTTAATAGCATATCATTGTTTAGTGAAACTCGGTATTGCGTACGACACAAGCTATCGAGGAAGGCCGTGGTTGCGTGTAAAGAAAGCCAAGCTAGTGTTGTGTGGGGTGAAAGATTCCTTTGATGATTTATATAACATAAAATCAAAATATTTCACATAAAAGTCTCGGGTGTTACAGTCGCTATCTCCCTTCTCAAATTTCCAACCTCAGAAGGGTACACCTTTTAGGGAGGGAGTCATGACTAACTGAAAAAATACATACGATGAAGAATAGGATGAATTGAGGAGTTAGGAATAGGTGAGAACTCACAGTTTGGTAGGGAAATTGTGTCAGTTATATTGAGCAATTGATGTAAACACTGGAGACCAGCTGAGACATATGACATTACAACCCCCTTTGATCTGGTGAAAATACCATTCTGTTTCTATTTAGTAGGTATGGATACAGGATGACATACTCATCAGGTTCACATAGAATATGTCATGGAGGCCATGCCAGCAGATCACTACAGTGTAGAGGTTTATGACAAAGACTTGTTGAGGGGCACACTCTAAGATTTTCATATCCAGATCCGACAAGATTTTGAGGGATCCTTTTTATATGACGTCATGGATGAAATTTTGGATGAGGTTGAGATATCCATAATATCGATCTATGCTCGGAAACAATAGTGGGTGTATTTGGTTGTGAAAAATCTTCATGTGGAAGCAAGGCAATGGTGGTTCATGATTAAATGGGGATCACGAGGAGTTGGTAATCTAATGGGTGGAGTTTTGAGACAAGTTCAGAGTTGAATCTCATTCTTCAACCATTGAAGGTATCTTTTCCCCAAAACGTTTTTACCAATATATAGGGGGATAAAGTCTACGACAGTTTGAAATCAGTTTCATGAACCTTTTATGATATGATTTGGATTTATTTCCAAATGAGGAGGATAGGGTGAGGAATTTTTTGGAGACTAGTTTTCCAGATATCTAGCACTAGGTCACCCTGTTTTTTGGAAAGACATGTCTTATGGTTCTTGTGAGGTCATAGGTCATCGAGAGAACGTTATTCAGAATAAGATCTTCACAATTGGGCCCTCATCAGGATTCTTTAGTTGGTAGAGTTGTGGTCTGGTGATCCTAGTATTCAGGTCTGGAGTGTTTCTATTATCCCGGGGTAGAATATGCCAAGGGATCATGAATATGATTTTCTTATGGTGGCTGATGTAATTAGCAGTGAGAGTGCCTAACCGTTCAGAGCAGTCGTCGTGCACTAGGTGTTCCTTTCCAAGTTCCTCTTCTGAGGTAGTTCCAGTCTAAATAATAGAATTAGGTTGTAGTAGCTATGGATTAATAGAGATAAGATGGGGCATATAGAGGATATCACCAGGACACTCCCCATCCTTGTAGTTTAGAGAGCAGCTATAATGGTGGTCTTCATTATGGTTAGAGAGTCTGTGAAGTAGGTCGTGGTCGGCCTATTGATTTAGCATTCCAAGCTACATGCGAGCCAGGTGTCATTCAATGTACCCTTTTCATATTTTCTACTTCGTTGTATTCCTTGTTATAATCTGGAGTGACTTACTCCTTCATATCACCTTCCCTTGTCCATTTTTTAGAACATTAGTTATAGAGGCTTCTAGTTCCCTTGGAATTTTCTATACTTGTTGGAGGCTGAGCTGTCTTCTTTTAAGTATGTAGAGGGTGTGAGATAGTACTTGGGAAACACCACTCATGGAGATATTTCCTATGTTTATAGATTCAACCATATGATTTAATCATCGGCATTGATTGGTTGTATTCGGTGAAGGATACCATGTATTGCTATTAGAGGCAGGTGGTGTTCTTCGATGAAGATAGAGATCCATTAGTGTATTTGTGAGAGAGAGACCATCATATGGGTCAAAGTCGTGTTCTGTTGACATCATTCATGGGTGAGTTGATGCTAATTTCTTCAAGGGTTTAGAAGTTTGTGTTTCCTATGGTCATAAAAGAGTACCTTGATGTCATTCCAAAAGCATTTTTAGCAATACCACCTAGCTGATATATTGATTGTGGGTTTTTGTTATATCCAATAGAATATCTAATCTATATGTATCCATATTGGATGAAACCTTCTGCCTTAGAGCATCTATTTATATAGATCGATAATCAATCAAAAAGTCATTTCGTCTGACCGAGTGTGTCATCGTTGGTTGTACTTTCATTGTTATTGAAGAAGTCTTATAGTAGTTTGAGGTTCTGTATCAATTATAATCACATAGATAAAGTGAAAATGAGGGATAAATATCATATTCAATGGATTTATGATTTTTTCCATCAACTGAAGGGCGATGTTGGTTATCAATGATCGATTTTAGCTTTTGATATCATCATATTTCTGTGAAGGATGAGGATATCGTGAATACTACATACATTTTTTGTCATGGGAAGTACAAAAACATTTTTATTCCATTCGGTGTGAGAACATTTCCATCTATGTACATGGGGTTGATGGATGGTCTGTTCTCTTAGTTCTTATATATGTTCATTTTGGTTTTCATCGACAACATCCTTGTTTACTAGGCATCCGATGAGGAGCAAGAAGAGCATCTGTAAGCCATTTTGGAAGTTTATCATCAATAGAAGTTGTTTGGGATGTTTTCAACGTGTGTATTTTTGTCCAGATATTTTTGTTTCAAAGGGAATGTGGTGTCACAGTAGGGGGTAGGTATGGATCTGTCGAAGATAAAAGCAGTTTTGTATTGTGAATCTCCAAAGATAGTGGTACATGTGTGAATTGTCTTTAGTCAAACATGCTACTACATGAGGTTTGTGGCCTATTGAACATAGGTTTTTCTCCCATGAAAACATTTACCAGGAAAGGTCATTCATTCGTATGGACTAATCAGTGTCAGGATGCATTTTCATATTTGAAGTAGTAGTTGATACATGCTATAGTTCTTTGTCTTCTAGCAGAGGGAGTTTGGTTTGATTATTTATACAACTCTTCTCATCTATAGTTAGGCTATTTTTTGGTTAAATAGATACCAGTCATTTCTTATGTGTCTCGAAATTTGAATCGACATGAATATATCTATGTCATCAATGATTTTGAGTAGGTGGATGTGGGTTTTTCTCTAAATATATGGATAATTACCTAATTTGTGTGCGGTTTGTGGTTTTCACTGATCATAACAGATTTCTGTAGGATTTCTCTCATCGTGACTTGAAAATGAAGTAGTGTCAATCGATGGTGTTATTACAGGAATTTTGCATTGAAATCATGTATTCACCTATAATGGGGAATTTTGTATATGATGCGTAGAGGAGGAAGTCACATCGTGATGTAGTGTGTGAATCTAGCGATTATTGGAGAGAGATGGAAGAACATTCACTATTACATCTCGATATAAGAGATATTGGGGGTAGAGGATTTATTTTTCAGATGACGGTGCATTCATCTATGGTGCATCATGTAGAAGAGTCATAGTTGGGAGATCTAGATATAGTGGTCTAGAGAGATTGAATTGTTTCTGGAGAGGCCCATGATGGTCGATCTAAGGATGAACAAAAAATAGTCTTCTATTAGCTAAGGATTATCTTTTCCTTTGCTAATGCATGAGACTCTTATTAAAGGGTTCTATAGGTCACCTTTAGCAATGCTTCTTGGCCTGAAGTAGATATAAGATGCTTTGTGGAGACAGTTTTGGTGGCCTTGGTTAAAGCATGTTGTTTTGGAGTATGTGTCTCGATTTTTGGTCGGAAAAAAGATAAAGGTCGAGCACCTTGTTCCCAGTTGATTTCTCTATCTATGGTATATTCATCAATGGAAGTTTTATTACATCTCAATAGACCTTGTTACTAGATTACAATGAGCTCTGGGAATCCATGATGCAGTATTTGAGGTAGTGGATTGTTTAACTAAATCATCCCACCTCATAGAGATCAATGAGTCGATATGAGGGGAGGTTTTTTCAATAAAATATACAGTGGATGTGGTCAGACTCCAGGGAGTCCTTAGGAAGATCAATTCTGATCGATATCCTTATTTTACATCAAGGTTCTAGAGAGGTCTCGCACATGCTTTCAATTATCATCTATGCATTCACACTAATATCCTAATGCAAATAGATGGTCAGAAAGTGAAAAGCATCATGAACATATAAGTCATGTTGCACTCCTGTTACATGTATTATGGAGGTTCATGGACGAGGAACATACCCTTGGTGGAGTTTATTTACAATAATATTTTCCACTCCTCCATCTGTATGGCGACATTTTAAGCCTTGTATAGCCGAACATTCTATTCTCTTATGTCATAGAAATGCGTCGTAGATTCGACAATTCTCCAGAAATGGTACAGAACGGGAAAGAGATGGTTAGAGTGATAATTTTGAGGATAAAGGTAGTTCCAAATTTTATGAAATTGTATGCTGATAAAATAAGGATACCTTTGGAGTTTTATGTTTACTATAGCGTGTTTCTGAGGATACTACCAATTCTGGGAAGTGAAGGGTTGGTCATGGGATTTTGATTTCTCCCCAGTTTGATTGGACTTTATAGGTGTTGGATAGTTTTGGATACATGGCATATCGGGTAGAAATTCTCTCTTATATGATCCAGATACAAGATGTTTTTCATTTGTCACTGCACCATTGTAATCTTTATGATATCTCTTACATAATCAATTGTGGTGATATCAATGTTGATGATGATGCGACCTTCGAGGAGGGTCATGATGTGATCTATGACTTCATAGAGAAGTTGTTTTATGGTAATTTTATCCCCTTGGATCATGTCTTGTCGAATCATGGAGACGTGGAATAGAGTACATGGGAACACGAGTTTTGGATACATGCTCAGTATCTCGAGAAATTTGATTTTTATCTTTTTCCATGTATTGAAGATCATTTTGTGGTTGAAGAACATTCTTGTAAATGATATGGAAGTCTTTTATTTCTTATTATGGCATGATATCATTGAAATATATCTCCTCAAGAAGCGATTTTAGGAGCTCGTTGTAGATTTCATGAGGTATCTCATTTTACATTTGATGTGGGTGAGATCGTGTTGCGGCAGGTCTTTGAGATTTATCTTGTGGAGTGGGTTTTAAGAACACTAGTTTAATTTTTCTCTTTATGTTTTTTTTGGATGCTTATGAAAGAGGAAATTTGAGAGATATCTGATGTAAGGGCCAAGATCCACATGGAATGTATACTTTCAAGTTTCGAAGACATAAGATAATGGATGTGGCTCAAAAGAGTCGGGAGGATTTCTATAACGAGATGATGGAAAATGGGGGATACACAACATGACCAAGGTCGACACAATGTCTGGAATTGAAATATCACAAAAATAAAATAGATCATCAAAGATATGTGTTTTCTAGCATAATTCGGCCACAAGGTGGTACACAGCGCGACATAGAGGAATATGTTTTTTATATACCCGTTGTTGTGTATTTTAATGACCCCCACCCGCTTAGGTTTTTGAATCCCTACATCTTGAGTGCATCTCTCTATTTACCCCATATGACCTAGACACCTCCCTTTTCAATGTTTATGGATTCTGTCAACCTGTACCGGTTTTCATCTTCCTTCTATGAACTGCCTTCTATCCGAGGAAAAATCTACCTCCATTTTTTGTCTTATCCTATCCATCATATCCAGTTTCTCTTTTCCATTCTACAACATTTGATCTCCATGTATATAAGGGAGGTTATTTTGGTTGTCATTGATGTGTCCATGTCGTGACATCTCTAGTGGATACATTTGTTGCATTGAAGGTGATCATGAACCATTGCATTGATCGTTCTCATGTAAATAACATCATGGACTATCGAGGTAGTGGATTCATTGAATTTCAATTAAGTTAAATGAAAATATAGAGTTAGAATGCTTTATTAGCTTAGATAACAATGGAATTGATCTAATTAAATAAATGAATTGGATTAATGAAATTGGATTTATCCCACGTTGTTGCATTGCACAATGATAACAGTTTGCCTCTTGATTTTCTAAATTGTGTGATATCTATGTTTTTATTGTTATCATGTTGTTCTTCATTTAATTTTTAAAGAACATAATGCCCAAATTAATCGATAATTAATTACCAAATGATAAAGTGGCATGTAAATTAATTTGATTGTTTTTTATGTCAGTTTAAGTTTATCAGATTAATGTAGATGTGCATGTCTATTAAAGTTGGTTGTTAATCATATTGCATGTCAGTTCTTGTTGATTAAATGCTTGTCAAATTAATAGTTTTATTATTTTTTTATACCAATGATTTCTTTTAGTTTAGGTTTCCCATATTTGGATCCTACTAATAATGAAATAGTTAATCTGTGATTGAATAATAATATTTTTGTTTGATAAAAGATAATGTCTGCTGGGGTTCGGAGTTACCTCATTACTTATAAATTCCATGAGCCTTATTATTGGTGTTTAGAGAGATCATTTCATATGAATGAAGTATTCATTTTTTAGGAACAAAGCTCGGTTGATTTTTCATTTCCAGCTACTTTTGATGTGTTATGTGCCTGGATGGATGTAATAAGATGTGGGGGAAGGGAGGACTATTGAATGTGGAAATTGTTGAAACCAATAATGGAAAGATGCATCCAGTTATTCATGTGGATATTGGGAGGACATCAAAAATTGTGAAACTTGTTTTATGTGGGTGATTAGATTCTTGATGAATCTTTTTGGTTGTCTATTATCTTTACTTTCCCCAATTCTCAATGGATATGGTCTTTGTAACCCTCATTCCAAAAGGGGTGAATATGTGTGGGGTATGAAATGTGATTTCTGTGTTTAGCTTATCGAGGGATGATGGATCTACACTCTTGATATAAGTGGAAATGACTTGATGGGAAGTTCATATACTAACAGTGTTTAACCCCTTGTCTTTGGTAGCATAGAATTTTGTTGTAGAATTCTTGGAAATAAGGTAATATAATAATTAGGTAAATAAATGACTAAATAAATGATGTTAACCCTTTTTGTTGGAGCTTGATGGGTTGTAATGATAAGGTAATATTTATAGTAAGAAGTGGACATGGTTTTGTTATTCTTGGAGGGCATGAATCATTGTTGTGATGCTAATGAAATATAATGTTGTATTAATAATTTTAAATGATTGGATAAATAAATAACTAACGTAAAGTGAAAGGGATAAATATGGATAATTTAATCTAATGTATCTCTTTAAATGGAAATGTTCTTATAGGATTACTAGTCTTAGGTGTAGCTACTAGGAGTCTAAGAGTCATTAGTTATAATTGTGTTTAATACTAGGATATTCCCAGTGCGTTGTTGTGGGCAATATTATATCATTTACATTTTGTATTTCTATATTAAACCCCACCCTCTCATTTAAGGAGTCTAACACCCCCTGGATTTAGAGCCTTGGGGGAGTTTTTTCAATAACATTCTATTGGGAGGATAGTTGGTTGACTACCCCCTTTGGCCCTTCTCTCTTCTCTTGGTAGATATTTGTTCTATAATGTGATACTTTAAGATAGTATCCATGGGGAGGCCTTAAATTGAGTATATTTATTTAGGTAACGAGCTTGTTTACTTGTTGTTCATTACGCTTTAGGAAAAATTAATTAATTATTTGACAAGTGTATCCAGGGAGGATCCTACTGAGTATACTTTTACACTCACTCTATGAATATAAAAACATTTTTAGGTCACATGGAGTAGTTTAGATAAAATGCTAGTTACAACTAGATTGGGGGTTGCAGGAGATGTTCGGGATTCACAGTCACTTTTCATTTTTACTTTCTTTTGGTACTTTTAATTTTCCATTTCAATTGTATTAGTTGATTCATGACATTACATATATGTACTTGGGATTTACTCTAAATTGTATTATATGTTGAAGTTGGTTGGTGAATGTCTTATCTTTCTCTTCCACATGCATTCTCTTATAAGATAATTCCTTTTATTTGTTTTCTTAATATACCCTTGATGTTAGTCACCAAATTCGGGCCTACTGGAGGTAGGACTTAATGTTAACTATCTCTTTTCTTACATTTCCAAACCCGGAGAGGTTCACCTTGCGGGGAGGGAGTCGTGACAGATAACAATAAATTTCTATGCTGTAAATCCATGTATAATGTATGGAATATCCATCATTAAATTCCAGGGCCAAATTCACTGTTAGATGAAACAGAATAATGAAAAATAATAATAAATATCATCCCTAAAAGAATACGACATTATAAACCCGCTATAAATGTTTTCAACTATAGTGGGGATAAATGTTTTGTAAATTTTTTTTAAATAATACATACAACTCAAAAAAATATAATGTTTTTTATCAAGTATGAATTAACAAAATTAAAATGGTAGTTAATTATCTAAAATAAATTAAATGTAATTTATTTTAATAATTTTTTCAAAAAACATTTCATGTCCACAAATAATAAAATTATACTTGAATACCCATATGTTTCATTAAAATATTTATATGTTTTATGAAAACATATTTATCTTCATATTTAAATATGAAATATTTTGTAGGATACATTTCATTTAAATTAAACCTAACCTCAAACATTATATTCATTTCATAGAAGTACTTACAAAAATATATGGATATTCTAACATTCAGTTCCCATTAATTATTATTAAACCAAAATATAACCTATGTTGTATTCTATGTAAAGGTGTTCTTGATTATTACATGAAAAATAAAATTCATAATATTTCAATTAAAATAAATAATGTATTTTTTACAAATATGTTTTGTGATTATATGTTGTGATCATTTATGATTTTTCTTAAAAACCATCCAGTCATACTCCTTCCAAAATTCTGCATCAATAATTGAAAATTTTGACATGAAACATGAACATAATATTAATTTTTTTTGTTGAATAAACTAAATTTTTATATATAATTATGACTTCATAAATAAATATCTTTTAGATTTGTCCATGAATTGGTGATGAGACCTAAAAAACATATTTTATTAAATGTTACTCCTTTTAGATCGATATAAATGTCATAAAGTAGACATGTTTGGAAAATATGATTACTATTTCTAGAAAAGTTTCCTATTCCTTATAGATCAAAAATTATATAAAACAAATACTATTCAAATTGAATGTCTCCTCTAAATATACACCATATATAATGAAATATTCCATAACAATTGAAATAATTTATTAATATTTTATAGTTATACATTTATGTATTTTTATAGATATTCTCACTTTAATGATCATTTAAATAAATATATAATTTTTTTCATAAATGATCCACATATATAGATTGTATGTGATAAAAATAATAAACCATAACTTATTATATGTATGTACAGTATCGAACAGAATAAATATTTCTGTAGTCAATAAAAAATTTACATTAATATGATATGTAATTAAATTTGGACATAAATAGTAGAAAGTTTTTTATTCATTTGAATATAATATATATATTATAAACCCTTCATTTTTGTCATCCATTGATTTCCATAGTATTGGATATTTTGGTTTATAGGACATGCACGATCTTATGAATTCTGATTTTTATTGAATTTAACATAATACAATCATATTAGTGTTATTTAAAATAATGTTTTCAATAAATTTCATCATATTTTAATCATGATTCCCCAATTTCGTTATTATTATATAATATCATTTATACTCATCTATAACTACATCGTCTTCAAGATGAAACATGAAATAATTATGACATACATATATAATTATACATCTGAGTTTGATATTTATAAAAAATCTTCATATAATAAAAATAAAAGGAGATCATATATTTGAAAAATTCACCAAAGATGACTATAAATCAGTAATATTCATTAAATGTAATTCGACATAATCTATTAATTTTTTATACTATCATTTGACTGGATAAATTTTTATATTTTAAACATCCATTATAGATATGTGAATTATGATCTTAAAATAATTAATTAAAAATCAAGTTACTTCATAGTAACCATTTTTCAATTAGTAATCGCTAGAAGAAAAAACATCAAATAACATTTTATTAACGTTATCATTTAAAAAAACGATAAAATGTTATGAATTTTGTTTTCACATTCATTCCTCAATATATATGAAGTAGGTTCATCATTTGGATGAGGATCACATTTAATGAATTATGTAATATCTAATTCCCTATTTCAAATAAATCTAACATATCCTATAGTAAATTTATCCAATACAATGTAATCATTAACATAATATTATTTCAATTTTCATAATAATTTTTAATGTGTACATTATGTTGGATATAAATTTGAATGTAGACTCTTAATTACAAGAGGGGGTGAATAATAATGTTTAAAAATATTCATTTTTATCCTTAAAGAAAACTATGTTTAAAAATTTTAAACATGGTAAATTCAAAAAATGTTTTCTAGTTATACAATCATTATAGGTTATGGAAATGTGGATTCAGAAATGAAACATAAGAAAAGATTACCAGAAAATGATTCTACCTTAAATCATATCTAATCCTACTTAACAGAGTAAAAAAAGAAAAAGAAAGTACAAGAAGGTTGTACTTTCATTATTTATAAAAAATTGGGCAGAAATAGATATGAAAAAAAGTAACAAGTATGAAATTTTTAAACCTAATGAAATGGGTATCCAAAAACCTTGGAAAAAGTTCCTTTGATTTATACATTAAAGAATGTATGTCTTACCCACACCAGGGTAAGCCCTTGATAGAAATTTCAAAATCTATCTTTCTAACCCCACAACCCCTTGAACTCCAAGGTAGTCGGAACCTCTTTCATTCAATCCACGAAAGACCTCGAAATTTAATGTAGTAGGAACCATGTTTTTCATATCCCCAGAAGTCATTGATTGTACACAAAAACAATCAGGGTCGCACAAAGAACAATGAACAAGATGTTCAGTACACACAAGGCATGACTCTCTCTCTCTATAGAAATCACATCAGCCACATAAATTATATAATGTTATGGATCAGTGTCGATCACGTTCAAATGAGATCATATTTATAGTAACTTCTCCAATGGTCATCTCCCTACTCAAATGGTCATATTTTTCCTTGAATTACGTAGGCACTTTTACATATGTCACTAAAAAAATGGTTAGTAAGAAATAGAATGTACGACATCATTTTGCTTCTATAACAAGTATAAGGATGCTTATACAAACCTAATTTATAGAAGTCTATGGAAAAAAATATTGAGACTAATAATAAATTAATAAATTGGATACTAAAAATCATGGATATTAGATTTATATTTCCAAATAATTAGAAACCTGAATTCAATTATTTAAGGATTCTAAATTCCAATTAATTAGGAGTCGTAATTCTAATCAATTCAGAGTCCTAATTCGGAGGAATTCGGAGTTGGAACTCTGAGGAATTCAGAGTCCCAATTTTAAATAATTCAGAGTCATCTTTCTGGGGAATTCTGAGTCCAAATTCATGAGGATTTATGAGATTGAATTTCATAGAATTCAGACTCTGATTTTCAGAGAATTCGGAGTCTGAATTTTCAGAGAATTCAGAGTTTGATAATATAATAATTTATAACTATGGATTTATATGATTCCAAGGTTTTTATATGTGAATCTTAATATTACCCTTAATAAAAACATATAGATTTAGTGAAACTATAAAAGGAACAATGAAAATAAAGGTAAGGATGAATTTCCATGGGAAAGGAAAATTTTCCTTATTAAGATAAATCGTAGGTAAAATATTAATTTCATTAAGATAGAGTGTTTGTGATTTTCAAAACATAGAATAATGGAAAAGTCATAAGGAATACTTATGGACTCCTCAGTCTCCCCCTTTTTTGAAAAAAAATATCCTTTTAAAATATAATATAAGGACATAGAAAATTTCTTTATAACCATAATAGAAAAACTTATCTCCCTTTACATCTGAATTAAAGTGAATATGACTAACTCCACCTTTGTATTATAAATCGCTAAGAATCATATTCTTGATTTCATGATTGAAATTTTCCATTTTCTTTCATACAAAACTATTATTTGATATGAACATCCCCTAGATAAACTCCCCCTCAATTAGGGAAATCACTTCATTACATATAATTATTTTTATCATTCCATTATCCCCATTTTTTATTTTCAAAATGGAATAAATAAAACGGAAAAAAGTGGTACCTTAAAAAATTTGTAATGTATGAGAAAAACACAATATGAACAACCAAAATTTCATTATGATTGAAATTTTTTTCACAAGGATGAAAATAGCACAAAATATCGGAATGGCGTAGATCTATCCTTCATTATCCATTGGAATTAACTTATTTACAATGGTTTTCATCTTTTTATCACCTTGTGATCTTCTTTAACACATTCGAGCAGCTGATCCTGATCTTCATTCTTCTTTTCTAATGATTTTATATTTTCAACTTGAGCCTTATCAATATCTTATTCCTCCTTCAAAACTACATATTACTTAATAATATTATCTTAAAACTCATTTTTTAGATCCCTTTATCTCTTCCAATTCATATCCTTTGAATTAATCTCTACATTCAATTCCTTGATTTCTTGCTTCAGAGTTGTCTGTTCGAGAGTCAGCTATTCCTCAAAACTCTTAGTAAGATTATTAATCTTTCCATCTTCGGTGTTAATGTAATTCTTTACACTTTCTTTAAATTAATTAATGTATCCCAGGTATGTGATTGTATTTCTTGTACAACTTGTAATATTCTTGTGTGTTCTTTTATGGGATTCATATTAAATGGGGAAGGTTTTGAAATCTGTCTCATGATTTAGAAAGTTACCCATTATAATGGTGACTGAATATTATTTCGGATTATACAAATGATGAAGCATATAGAACCTCAAGTCTATACTCATAAATAAAGTAATGGAATGAAACATCTTCTATAATTATTTTCCCAAAAAATAATTTTCAAGAGAGGACAATTCAGAATCATAGTGTTTGGTTAGTGAGGATTATTTTTCTAACTCTTTAGATTTCCTCTTCAATGAAGCACCAATAACATTAATTTTTTACCACATATTTTACAGGTGTATCAATCGAAACCTTATTTCTCTTATAAACTCTCGGAATGATCTCTTCTGGTATGGGTGATTCATGCTCCATATCTGATAACCAAATAATTTTTTCTTCATAAGGTTTATCATTTTCGACACCTGCCACAATATCATCAGGATGTATAATTTCATGGTTGGTATTCTCTTCATTATATAGTTTTTTTACATCTTTGTCACCATTTTTATCTATTCATGGTGAAGAATGTTTTGAAGACTCTTCTTCAGAAGTTCATATTGATTCTTTCTCATAAGGACTCTCCTTCTCATGATAATTCTCTACTTGCATTATCATGTCTTCAGTATCACCACTTCCTTCTTCTTACTCTTCTTCCACTTTTTCATATTGAACTATTTTTTCCACTTGTTCTGGTTTGAGAACCACTTCCTTCTTTTATAGAGTCACATGGAGTGATTATTTCCAAAAGTATTCCAGTACATTGATTTTTTCAGAGGCTTTTTCCACATACTTAAGAAGGGATTGAACTATCATGGATTCATACATATCCTTATTCTGCTTCTTTAATTTCTCTTGATTCTCTTGAAATTCAATAGCCTTAAACATCATGTATTATTCCTCAGTAGGGTCCATGACAATAGTTGGATCCCTTTCCTTCTTGTTCTATTTGTCTTCTATCCACTTATCCACCACTTCATCAGGATATGTCTTTTTCTTCTATGGTTTTGGGGGTGCTGATTGAGTTTTATTAGCGTTATGGATTTTTACATTCTCTTTGGGATCCTTCCCCTTCCATTTCATTCAAAAGTTAATGGAGGTTGCATACAGTTCCGGTTTCATGTCAAAATATTTGATTTATATTTCACAAAAATCATAGAAATCATCAGATTTACTACTGAATCCAACCTTCATCCTTTTCAAGGTATCATCCCTATGCAGCATAACATTGTAATTTCATGGTTATTAACTGTAATGTATTTTGAACGATTGAAGAGAATAACTAAAATTTTATAGAGAATGTCCAGATACATGATGGTTTTAGACACAAAATATCCATTCATGATATTCTAAATTGTAATCAAAATATACTTCACCAAATTTATCATCCTGAGGATTACCAGAAAATACAAAATATAGATGTCACATTTCTTTAGTGTATCCTTTTCTCCTTTTGCTGGAATAATATTTCCTTTAACTGATAATTCAAGAATCCAGAGGTTTTTAGATAGATAAACAATAACTAGAGTTTTCACTCCTTCCAATCCATGTCACTCTAAATACATGTCCATCTCAAATGAACATGAAACATCCAATAATTTATAATTTAATAATTCATCTTCAACTTCATATGGAATTCCAATTATACTTGTGGCCTTAGTGTTGGAAAGGGAGTAGGCATTTCCATAACACTTGAATGAAATCTTTCCTCTCCGTTATTCATTGAAAAAAATTACTGACACATAAAAATAAATCAATAACGATAGATAATCAAGATCTTGGACCTTCAGTTTCGATACGCATAGGCTCCTCCATCCATTCAAATTGATATTCGTTGAAATGATTTAATCATACTTTGAACATAATTTTTCCTCAAACAACCTCTCTTTGTATGTTTTCCAATTAGATATTTCGTTTTTAGATGAATTTACATTATAAGGAGAAGCTTGCATGGACATTTGAAATAAAGAAAACCCTAAAGATTCATATTGTCTATAAGTTGAGTAGTATGGATTCAACACGTGAGATCTATAAAGATCGATGTGGGACATACATCAGGGGTTCTTTATAAAGGCATTTGAAGTGACAATTCAGCTGCATAGATTGATCCAACGATAAAAAAATACTTGTTGAGATCTAACTATTTACATGATAGTTGGAGAAGATAATTTTGAATGTTCCGATCTTTTGTGGTTGTTATAAATAAAAATTCAGAATTAAGGAACAATGAATTTGAAATATATAAACAAAATGAATATACCAATATGAAAAAAATGATTACTAAAATTTAATAAATGATACACACCTTCCAGATTGCTGGGAAAATTATTCACATAGAGTGAAATATTTCTTCAAAATATATGGATACCAAAGAAATTTGTTATAAATATTTTTATTACGAAAATTTTGATTAATTGGAAAATATACTCCCACTATGAAAAATATTATCTAACTACAAGGGGATAGGATTCAAAAATAAGTTAATTTGGAAGATTAACTTATAGATAACATTATTAACTTCTATTTAATGTATTGAAATCAATCGGAGGGTAAGGAATTTGTTAAAATATCAGTAAGATGATATTCTATTCTAATAAATTGAAGAATGATATCTCCTTTTGGTGTGTGATTTCTAATAAAGTGATGCCTAATAACTATGTGTTTTTCACGTGAGTGATGTGCGTGGTTTTTCTTAAGGAAATGGTACTAGTATTATCAAACAACATTTTTCTTTTAGAAAAACTCATACCATTTTCTGTGAGTGTGTGTTGTTTCCACAACACATGACCACAACAACTTCCAACTATTAAATATTCAGCTTTAGTAGTGCAAAGTTATAATAAGTCTTTCTTTTTTCATGAACAAGAATCCAATGAATCTCCTATGAAATGACATTCTTTGGATGTAAACATCCTATTCATTTTACATACACCAAAGTCACATCTGGAAAACATTTTAAAACAAATTCATTTCAAGAAGTATAAAAGAGTCCTAAATCCATATTACCCTTTAAGTTTCAAAAAATTCATTTTACTGCCTTTAAATGAGATTCCATAGGATAGGATTGATATCTTGCACATAATCATACTAAAAACATTATGTTTTTATGACTATATGTAATGTATAGTATACATCCTATCATACCACTGAATGATGTTTGATCTACCAGTTTTCCAGCTTCATCAAGATCAAGTGAATTTGAAGTACCAATGGGAGTACATATACTTTTGGTTTTTTCATATCCATAATTTTTAAGACGATATTTAATATACTTATGTTCAGATATATAAGTTTCTTCTGGTTATTGAGAAATTTGATAACCTAGGAAAAATTTCAACTCACCCATCATTTTCATTTCGAACTCATATTTAATTAAATTCAAAAAGGTATCAGTTAAAGATTTCTGAGTTGAACCAAATATAATTTCATCAACATAAATGTGAACAATCAAATTTTTTATTTTCATTCATTATAACGAGTGTTGGATCACCATTTCCATTAACATAATTTTTTGTTACAAAAATAATGTAAGTCTATCATATGAGACTATAGGGGATTATTTATGTCTATATAAATCTTTGGTAAGCATGAATACATATTCAGGATGTTTTGTGTCTTAAAAACTAGGAGGGTTTTCAACCAAAACATCCTCTTGAACAATACCATTATTGAAACCACCTTTTACATCCTTTTTAAAATGATTTAAATTTAAAAATGATGCAATGGAAAGTAGACTATTAATATATTTGTGTCTTGCTACTAGAACATAGGTTTCTTCGTATTATATTCCTTCTTATTGATTATAGCCTTTATGATATAATATAGCTACATTTATTAATATCACCCCATTTTCATCACACTTATTTCTGAAGACCCATTTTACTCCAACAATAAAATTTTCTATATGTCATTCAACCATGGTCCATGCATTATTCCTTTTGATTTCATTTAGCTCATGGTGCATAGATTTTATCCAATCATTATTACCTAAAGTTTCATTAGTGTTTTTTGGTTCTAATTGGGAATGGAATTCTATATGATCTACCTCATTTCTTATGGATTTTGTAGTTCATAGAGGATTATTTATATCACCAATGATACTATGACAATGATGATTGTTAAGAAACAATTGATTTGGGTTTTGTAAAACCTGTTCATCAACATATGGTAGGAAATAATCTGGGGGTAAATGCCTCAGATACATTTTCTCGAACATTTTCCTTATCAGATGGATCTTCTATTAAGAGTACATAATCTGTTTTTAAAACACATATAATGATTTAGGGTGAGTTGTTTTAAAGGAAAAATGATCAGTTTCATCAAATATAACATAAACCTATTCCTCAACAGTACATTTATTTTTATAAAAAACTCTATAAGCCTTAAAAGTTATGGAGTAACCTAATAAATTTCATTAATCAGATATGTGTAATAAATTAAATAAAAATTAATTATTATTTATATTGAATACTTTGATATCATATATTTTATTTAAGACAATATTGGTTTTCAACCATTCCACAATTTGTATGGGGTTTTATTAAAACAATTTCTAGTAAAAACATGATTTATAGTATAACAAGATGTATATAAAGATTTATCCCAAAAATGATTATCTATCAAATATTTACTCATATGGTTCTATATGTTTCTTAAATAATTCAATTTCTTCATTCAACAACACCATTCTGTTGGAGTGTTATTGGTGTGGAGTGTTATTATTAATGACTTTTCTACTACAAAAAGTATCAAAATATGATTTTTGAAATTATCCTCCATGATCACTAGGAATAGTAATCAATGGATGATTTTTCTCATTTTAACAGGGCCTGTAAAAATGTTATATGAAAAAAATCTTAGATTTTTTTCTTGAAAAAAGACCCACATAAAACTAGTGTAATCATCAACTAAGATAAATACATAATATTTTCATACAATGCATTTAGTTTGTGTTGAACCAAAAATATATATATTAAGAAACAATAATTCATCATTAGCTAAGACTTCATAAATTTATATAAAACTTGATTTATGTGTCATTCCATAATTATATGGATCACAAACTTTTGATGAATCGTATCTATGTTATGGTAGATCCTTAACAAGTCTCTTCTTATAGAGTTTACATAGGATCCAAAGGTTACAGTGTCCTAACCATCCCTACCATAACTAAGATTGATCTTCCATTGCACTATGCCAAGGTAGATCATGGATCCTATGGTCTCCTATGTTAAGTATGTATAAATTTTCATGATTATGGGAAAAAAGAATAAAATCTCCCTTGGAATTGTGTACTAAGAATTTGTCATTTCTAAAATTCACAAAGTAACCTTCATCACATAATTGACTTATACTAATGTGGTTGTTCTTAAAACCCTTAACTAATAAAAAATTTGAAATCAATGCTTTTCCATGAAGAACAATGTTACCTATACAAATAATTTCTCCATGAGCATTATCTCTGAAAGTTAATTTCATTATTTTTGTCTTGATAATATTTTAAAAGATGTTTTTGTTACCCGTCAAGTTCCAGAAACATCCAACATCAATGTAACATATATTTATATTGGTAAATTCATCATTTTGGTGAAAATTAAATATTTAGACGCTTGGAATCCAAATTTTCTTGGATCAGGAAATTTTAGAAATCAATATTTTAGTAATCCAAATTTTTTTAGAAAAAGAAGCTTTATGAAAACCTAAAGACTGCGATTTATTTATGTAACAATTTTTTCTCAATGTCCACCACACTTACATTTGGTTCAGAAAAGATTAGTTTGAGGAACAAAATAGTAATTACTAAAAACTGGTATAGAATTTCAATAACAAAAACCATAATGATTCCATATAGGTCAAATTTGGGAATACATCATATCAAAGTTATCCATACCAATGGTAATGATGGAAAAACACTTCATCAAGGAAAATATTTTAGACTTTAGTTTTATAACCATGTTTTTATCCTCAGAAACATTATGTTTCAACTATAGTCAGTCTATAAAATATATTTCTAAGAAATTAACTTTTCAACATCCATAGAATGTTTATCCTTCTCAGAAATAACATCCTCGATTTTTTTGGAAATTCTATTTAAATCATAAATTTTCATATCGTGATATTTAGAATGATCAGATAATTCAATAGTATGAATAGAAATTCTAAAATTTTCTTTATCACAATTTTTAAGAGTTTTGAATTTTCATTCTAAAGATGTTTTGAAAACCTAGATACAACTTCAAAGTAAGAAATATAATATCTTCATTAGAATGATATTCTTTATATGAAGACTTATTGTATTAATCATATGAATAATTTTCATTCATGGGTACATTTTTTAAAGATTCAGCATTGTGTATGGTAGCCACTAGACGCTGATTTTTAATTGGTAATTTCGTAAATAGGCCATGATTCATCCTATTAGAAGATTAATACTCTGAGGATTCATTAAAAGTGTAACCACCATTGGCACTCCAGGTGTCGTTGAATTTCAAAACATTATTAGCTTTAGCTTTTTAGTACCTATTTCTATTACTCTCATAATTCTCTTCCTTTCTACACTTTTTCTTATTCAAAGGACTGCCCGACCTTATATGCCCTGCTCTTTTGCATTTATAACACGTGACATCAGAGTCGTTGTTTTCATTTCATTCTTTCTTCTTAAATATATACATAAAATCATTATTCCCAACTATCTTGTTTATCCTTCAAGAAATATTAGCAACCTCATTCTCAGAATGTTCATATTTAATATATTCGGATCAAACATTGACTTTATTTAACTTGGATCTTGTAATTCTTTTAGGAGTCTTGTATTTATTATCATTAAATGCTACAGTTCCATTACCATTATTATTCTTATTCATATCAGCAGTTGTTTTCTTTCTTATATCATGTTGAATAAGAGATCCAAATATCTCATCAAGAGTAATTTGAGATTCTCTCCAATTCTCTTCAATAACAGTTCTCTTAGATTCCCACTCATTAGGTATGATATCTATAATCTTGTCCAAAATAGCTTAATAATCATGACCTTTTTAATACATATATTTTTTACTATTAAAAATAATCACAAACCTATGTTGTACCTTCCACACTAGTTCTGCATAGTGAAATAGAAATCCATGATATTCTTCTATAAGACTAGCTCTTCTAGTTTCTATATATTTGGATGTACCAAAATGAGTAACCTCCAATTTCTTCGAGATACAGTTAGAAGCATCACAAGAATAAATATGACTATATATATTCCTGGTCATGGAATACAAAAAAGTATTGTGTACCTTGTAGTTTATTTTATATTATGACATTTCTTGATAAATAAAATTCTGACTTCCATATCAGGAATCTAGTAATCTCCAGTAAGAATAAAAAAGATTTCCACTCCAGTATTAATAAAAAAGTCATCATAAAATCACTACAATATTCATAATCCTTCCCATAAAATATATGTAGTTGTGAATGATTTTGATTTTCAATCGAACCATCATTCATTCCTGCCATCTAAAAGAAAATATATCCTACCATAAGAACATGTTAATATAAAAGATTTTTAAAGAAGAATTAGAATTCTAAGTAAGTAGAATATTTAGAAAAATGAAAACTAAGAAAGAAAACATATATGTTAATAAAATTATTTCAGAGACCTCCTATGATACCATTTGTTGGAACCAAATATGAATTTATATGCTCAATTACAATAGGGGTAAAATGTATGATTAAAAACCATTGTTTTCAACCTGAAAAAACTGTCTTTAACAAATTTTAACATTGTAAATTCACAAAACCTCTTATAGTTCTACAAACATGATAGGTTTCAGAAATTTGGTTCCAAAAATGAAACATAGAAAATGTATGTAATAAAAAGATTCTACCTTAAACCATAGAGAATATTACTTATGAGAGTAAAAAAAAGAACAAGAATGTACAAGAAGTATACAAATTATTTATTTATAAAACATGTAGTGGAAATAAACATGAAAGAAACATGTATCAAGGTTGAAATCATTTAACCCAAAGAGAAGAGTATCCAAAAACCTAGCATAAATTTCTCATGATTTATTCTATCATGAAATTTTATCTTACCCACACTGTGGTAAGCCCTTGATAGGAATATCGGTATCTGTCTTTCCATCCACTCAAGCCCTGGAACTTTAAGGTAGTTAGAACCTATGTTTTCATATCCATTTAATCCCTCAAACATTATGGTAGTTGGAACCTATGTGTTCCTATCCATATATGTCCTCGATTGTATACAGCTACCTGTACACCTGTCTCTCATAGAATTGTTAGTTGAAAACTGAATGTACGACATAATTTCATAAATATTACAAGTATAAGTTCTCTTAACCAAATATATTTTTTAGGATTCCAAGAAAAAATAATGTTTAGAGTCTATGATAATAAGAAACTAGATGCAAAAAATCATGGATATTCAAATTTTGTTTTACAAATAATTCAGAACCTAAATTATACATATTTTGGAGTCTTAATTTTAATGAATCAGATCTTGAATTTTGATGAATTTGGAGTCAATATTACGAGGCATTTAGATTCTAAATATTGCGGAATTCAGAGACAAATTATGAGGAATACAGAGTCTAAATTCTATTGAATTCAGAGTTTGAATTCTGATGAATTTGGAGTCTGAATTCTGTGGAATTCAGAGTCAGAATTTTGAGTTATTTGGAGTCTGAATTTCAGGGAATTTGAAGTATTATTTTCATAGAATAATGAGTCTTAATTTTCAAAGAATTCTGAGTCTGAAAACCAAAAAATTTATAACCATGTATTTGTAGGATTAGAAGGTTTTTATATGTGAAACTGAATTTTACCATTAGAAATAAAAAGAGATATATTTATAGAAACTATAAAATGAACAATGAAAACAAGGATAAGGATAAATTTCCTTGGAAAATAAAATTGTGCCTTATTATAACATATCTTATGGAAAATATTATTTTCCTTATGATAGAGTGTTTCTGATTTTCAAAACGTAGAGGAATGGAAGAGTCATAAGAAATCCATAGTGACTCAAAACATTGATCATTAATTATTCAATCTATGGATGGATATTAAATTGAAAAATATAAAATTTTTACAAACACCATATAATATAGTGGTTTATTTTGGATTAAAGTGATTCATATCTCAACAATTTGTAAACAATTTATATATATATAAATAAAAAATAAACTCATTATTTAAATATATTAAATTAAAAAATACAAAATTTTATTTATCAAATAGAATGTAAAATGATATTTTTTCATTTTTAAATATGATTTTGGAAAATAGTCAAATATAAAATTATTATAATAACTTTATAATATTAAAATATTTTAATTGGAAGGGAATTGATTCAATGAAAAGTACAAACTAATTTAGTTATGACAAAGTCTATAAAAATCAATCCCAAGACCTAATCAAGGCCTTACTAGAATCCTTCTACCGAGCTTGAACTTAAGGGCATATTCCACCGATATTATGATAACATAGCATAGAATATAAATATCTAATAATTTTTTAATAATAAAACATCACATAAAAATTATTATGGAATATCAATATAATCAATAATGGAAATCAATCCAATCACTTATAATACAATTTGAAACATATTAAATTGAACCTTTTAAATTGATAAAAGTAAAATCATATATCATTAAGAGTAAACAAACACATGAAATATATATCTATTGATAGAAGTTAATGTTCTCCATTATAATTATTAATTTAAGGTGCAAGGGTAAATTATTTTTCATTTTATAAAAAATTTCCATTTTCCAAGTTTACAATTAACTATTTATATAAATCATATTAATATATTCATTGGTTATTTTTTCAATCTCAGATTCACCCATATGTGATATTTTTTTAAGACTCGTATAACATATTTTTACAAGATTCTACTAATATAGAAGATACATAATTCTTTGTATGATATAAGAATGTATGTACAATAAAACAACTAAAATTGGGTTGAATATAGTTTCAAAAATTTACTCAAAAAAATCAATAAATTTTATACATAGTAAAATCCAATTATAAATTTAAAAATATAATAATGAATAAAAATTATATGAGTGAATATAATAGAAATTGTTAATTTTGTGATGTTTATGGTGGAATAACACATGCATACAATATTTCAAGATAAACAAGTTAAAAATGAATATATCAGATCGTATAAATAAAGATAATATCATGTGAATATAATATCATGATTTTTAAAATTATTACAGGATAATATATATCATGTTGTCACATAAAGAATATATTTTATAATAATCAATAAAAACATTCTCTATAGAATATATTAGTGTTCAGGAACAATATCTTTTTGAGTTGGGACTCAAATTGTGGGGAGGGGAGGGATTCACAATGTGATGGGGTTTAGAATAAGACACAAGGAAGCAGAATTCATGATTGGGATCAAGGTTAGGGGACGTATCACCGTGAAATGAGGATTATCTTGGGGGATGTTGGGGGTGATGTTATTGTTTTGAATGAGTTGTGGGGAGGGATTCGTTAATGACTTTGAATAATGTTTTCTATTCAAAGGGAGTGTTCTTGGTGGAATACTGAGTTTTTATATTATTTTATTTTGTAATAGGAGGGTTTTGGAATTTAAACTATAAATTTATAGGTAATTTATATTAATAAAAAATCCTAATTGTATTTTTGGTTGTGGTTTACTGATAAACAAGGATGAAAAAATATGATTATTTATTTCCATAAATATTGTTAATAAATTAACATATATTAAATCCATATTAATACATTGTAGTTATATAAATCCACTATGAATAAATAAAAAGAAATACATATTTCAACATAGTGGATTGACATTATGATGGACGAAAATATCAATTAAAAAATAAATAATATATCTTGGAAGAGGGTTAGAATTAATTGGAAAAATATATATTTTCCTATTTCACTTAACATAGTGAACCTCACATGCAATTATGAAAAACAAAAATCTCAAATTTATTAATAATAACATAACAAAGAATAATGAAAACAAAAAGAACATCGTTTTATATCGATCTGATGAAGTTAATATTTCCATGTAAGAAAAAAAAATGTAATATTTACATTAAAATTTGATGATACTATAATTATAATTTATATTGACAATTCATAAAATTATATTAATAATTACATTTAATATATAAATCACATAATTTAAATGAATGAATTTACCACATTAATATAATAAATGTGAGTAATTATTTATTTTTTATCCCATTTAAATATCGAAACAAATAATTCATTCATTATAGGGACTCTGAATATCATGTTTTAATCACCACATGAACACTATTTCGTATGAAGAGTCTATCTAACTACAACATTCCTCAGAATGATATTATTCATTTAAACATTTCCATTTCCAGTGTTGAAAAGACCCATTATATATATTTTAAGAATCCTAATGGAAAAATAATAAAATCACATAAAATTTTCTTCATTATTACACTAAATCATAATCCCATCAAATTATATTATTATTATAATATCCATAAATGATATAGTTTTCTATAAAACCATGTATTTTAATATGTCATGTTTTGGGGTTTTTGAGAGGATGTTTAGAGGTGATTCAATTGATAGAAGTTGTGCTTTTGAGTCACATGGTCAAAAATTTAAATGGTTTAGGACATGGTTGAGGTGATTGGGTTTTTTTAGGCATGTTGAGTTGGTAAATGTTTTAAAATTTGATTGGTTGTGCTAAAAAACCAATATTATTAAAAAAAATATTTTACATAGGATCAGCATAGTATATTTAGACTGTTATTTTGGGTACATTTTAAGGGGAATGATTCCATTCAAGAGATAAGGATGGAGGGAATCGATTGTTTTTAGTTATGGTGCTGTCGATAAGAGTTAATATATGGATTGTTATGTTGTTTTTTGAATGGTGAAGAGGGTCTCCTCTCGTAGAAATATGAGAGATATTAATTTTCATAGAATTCATTATAGATGATATCACTCCACGAAGTAGAATGTTGATCATCATGTTTTGGTGTTTAAATGAAGTTTTCCTAAACTGTTAATATTACATGATTTAAATGTATTTCTCTTATAATAAAAGTGGAGTGTTTGATATAATTTTTTAAAAACATCCTTGAATCCATATAATCATTGATATAGTAATCTGTAATGGCCCATGGTTTTGGGTTCCGTGAAAATCTGATTTTTGGGGTGTTCTGGGTGATCTGGAAGGCCATCCATACTTCTCTGTGGAGCATAATACTCCTAGCAGTGGCCTCAGCCTACCTGTCACCTCGGCCTACCAGTAGCCTCGACCAACCGGTAGACCCATCCTACGGGTGACCTTGGGGCACCGGAAGCTCTTGCCTACCGATGGTCTTGGAATAACGGTGACCACTCGACGGGTTTTCCAGTAGCACCCCCTTTTTGCATGAATTTGTTTTTAAACCATGTTTTGACCCCTTTAAGCCTACTTTAATTCCCATTAATGGCGTTTAATTAAATTTTTGGTGAGGTACCCTCCTTAAATAAAAACCCATGCAATTTGGGAATTCCTTTAATCACGTTTTCAGAAAAGCTTGTAGCGCATCTTGTGAGGATTCCATCCTTGGTTAAGGAGGTTTGCGTCGGTTTTAACCACCCCGAAGGGCAGTGACCATCTATGTTGGACATGTGTGGTCACTCAGCCGTGTGGTCAACCCACGATCCAGCTTCTTCTATGGTTTTGATTTTTTTTCCTCCATATCTTTACTATCCTGGGAATATTGTATCTCAGCCTTTACAACCTAAAGTCTTATCTCTCCCAAGGTTTTTTCTATATCACCCTGCAGTTGGAGTACCCTTCCACCCGACGAGATGCACCCCCATTGAGAAGTTTTCCTTGATCACGTTTCGTGGAGTTCCTACTACTCTTGATTTCCAGTTTCTACGCGAGGACTTAACGTTGATCCTTGATCAATCAAGTAGGGATCTTATCTTTGTCTCTCCTCCTTGTGTATCATGTGGGGTGGGTGTTCGGTGGTTTCCACGAGGTGGTTAATCAATCCTATAATGAAGATAATAACCAGATAAAGAACCGGGATGAGGAAGTTTGTTAATTTTGTTACATGTTTTTACCGATGCTTTCACTATGATGTTGTTATTAAATGAATGGGAATAGGCCTACTGAAAATCACAGTCATTGGGGCCTTTGTTTGTGCACATATGTTATCCTCTGTTTTATGCATTGTCTGGTGAATTGGAATCATGTATGAATTGGTTAAACACTTAAACTCCATTGTTGAATATGAATGCCCATAACCTTTTGTGATCACCCCAGTTGAACTAAATAATATAAAATAATGGATTATGATCGTTGGGATGGTTCAGTTATGAAATGGGTGAAGAGGTGAATGTGTTTTGTTATGGATGAGTGAACAGTGGGGTTGTGAATGGTGTGGATGGAATAGCCTGAGTTGTTGTGTGGGTGTGTGGGTGATTGTTAGCAGGGCTGTAGGTTGGGTTGTGAACATGAATAAATGTGGAAAGTTAATAATGAACTGAGTGGAATGGTAAGGAATTAATGTGGGGATAACCAATGGTTTGTTGGGCTTTTCATTGGTTCAAGTTTTTCTAGGGATTCCAATGATCCCACTTTTATGTTATTATTTACAAGAGAACCAGGTGTGAATTCTTAAATTTTCCTATTAGTTTTACTTCCGTCTTTATTGTTGTTTCATCTGTGATTATGCATGTTAGTTTCCCAGTAGTGAAGGGATTAACTCATACTAAAATGTTATGAAATCATAATTTGAATAGGGAAACTGGGAACTGTTTTTTTTGTGCCTGTTTTCTGAGGCAGCTGTGCTTGGGGACCTACTCTTATCTATTTGAGGAGCCATAGGTTAGTCTATGTCTTGTTATATATGTTTAACTCTATGTTTTGTGTTTAGTATCACCCCACCCGCGTTGGGAACTTAGGGTCAGACACCCCATTTCATGGGGAAGGGTGTTTCCCCCTATTTACTCATGTTCCTGCTCCCTCTTCCCTAGGTTGTGATGGCTGGAGGCAACCTTACACCCAAGGCTCTTCAGGTAGGTTTCATTTGGTGTGTTGAGGCCATGTGTGTGCGGGCAGGGATGTGTGGTTGTGAGGCCCAGGTGTGTGTGGGTATGTATGAGTGGTTGTGAGGCTGAGGTGTGTGTGGGAAGGGATATGGATGGTTGTGAAGCCCAGGTGTGTGCGGGCAGGAAGAGCGTGGTAGCGTTAGGATGTTTGCTATTAGATATGAGCAGCTAGCTAGTGGGGGAAATGGTGGTGTGGTTTACCAAAATGTTTTGTTCTTTACAATTACCTTACTACTTGTGTTTTTTGGTGAGCATGGCCGGTGAGGTGGGATGGATAGATTCCATGATAGATGATGTTTCTTCTGCCTCTCACGGGTCTTTAGGGCGTCTCCCCACTTGTGCATGAGAGATTTAGGTTTTCCTTCTGAGTATACATTGTATGATCACCCTACATTACATTCAAGTTTCGAGGAGGGATTCGGAGGCCATGGGGGACCTTACTAGTCTGGAAATTGGAGTTTCTGTTGGTCGCAGTTGGATTCTACTTAGCATTTTCCTTTCTTATTTGGTATTGTAATTTGGAGTACTTTTACATTGATTAGTTGTATTATTAAAACATTCGTGTTGTTTGGTTTTTTTACTTTGAGTTTTCTATACATGGTGGTGTTTGGTGTTGACTAATTCTTTCTCCCAATACTGGTAAACTAAAAAGGGTAATGCCTCCCATATTGTGAAAATGTTATACCATTGGTGCTAGTCACCACTCTGGGGCCTACTGGAGGTGGGAATCAGGGGACATTATCTCATCTTGGACTGTAGGAAGGAAGGGCGGGGATCTTTGTTGCCCCTTCCATCATCTTGCTGAAGGGGGTCATGACAAAATTGTATCAGAGGGAGGTTTAGATTAGGATGGAGTCTAGTGTTAGGAACAATGAGGATTTCATGGGATGGTAGGGAAACAATTTTAGGTGATATTTTTTCATGAAATAGACCAGGGAGGACCGACTAGGACACGAAATATTAGGGCCCCCTGTGATCTGATGCAAGGACTCTGAGCCTATCAAACAACCAAGTGAGACTACATTTATTATAGGGTAGAGGCCCTAGTGAAGTTACATGCATCAAAATGATTGTGTTTTAAATTTATTTGGGGAATCATGGGGAGAAAAATTTAATAATAATACTAAGGAGAAAAAAATTACCCTTGCTACTCTGGATTAGGCATTCATTGTTTACCTTGCAGCTATCGGACCCGAACATTATCCACGACCGACTCTGGAAGTTGAGGCCCAGTGGATTGAGGCAGTCGACTAACAGAGGGTTGACCGAGATGAGGAGGACGACTTGTGGAAGAGGAATCTGTACTCTTTCTAGCCATCACTTTCTCTTTGATCCGTGCTCCAAGGGAGTACTGGGTTATGTTGTCCATCAGTCAAGTGAAAGGAGAAGCAGGTCAGTGGTGGATGATTTTCCTGGGAGAGAAGGCAGAGGCAGAGGATTCATGGGCCTGTTTCAAGAAGGAAATTCGTGGGGAGTTGCTCTCCTCTATGGAGAAGGCTGATATAAGACATGAGTTTCTCTCCATTCAGCAGGGATGCATGTCAGTGAGGGTGCTGGGGATCAAGTTCAAAGATCTATTGTGCTTTTCCCCAGATCTCATTCTGCATGAGGAGTCTTGGGTAAGAAGGTTAGAGGAGGCACTCCGTCCTTCTTGTCAGTACGTTGTCACTCCCTTCACCCTTTAGACGTACCAAGCGGTGCAAAAGAAGGATCAGATAGTTGATAGGATGCACTCTAAGGGAGGCACTCTACGATAGAGGAACCAGCTAGGTTCATCAAAGTGGAAGGGGGTCAGTAGGAAGTCTCCATTGACAAGGCCTTCCAGTTTTCCTCAATCAGGGTGTATGCCTCATCAGTTTCAGTTCTGAGATTCTGTCCCTCGCCACTTTTCCACAGGGCTAGGATCGAAGGGTTTCTCTTGAAGAGTTTCTAGGAACATCCGGTTTAGGTGTCCTACTTGAGATCCACATGGTGGAGGAGGGTAGTTTCAGGAACCACTTCAACAGCATCCGTTGCCAGCGAGGCCTTTCCAGCAGTAGCAAGAGGCCCCTGGCCCTATAAGGGACGACCTTGTGGGAGGAGACCGACACCATGGTGCTCCTTCAGGGAACTCAAAAAGGGCGTGGTCGGTGAGGTGGTCATCAGTAGCGAGGCATAGGAGCTGGGCGTGGAAAGTTTCATTCCATAGAGTTATTAGCTATAGCAGGACCATAGGTCGTTCGAGGTACGATCAAATTATTCTGCACTGTTTTGTCGGCCTTGTTTGATTCGAGAGCTTTACACTCCTTTGTTACGCCATAATTATCCCATGCTATGGGTCTGGATGCCGAGAGAATTTTTGTTCTCCTCATGTTAAGTACACCAGTTGGGGGTCAGAATAGTGTATCTTAAATTTTCAGGGTATGTAGACTGATGTTGGGACCACATCAGTCTAGGGGAGATCTTCTTTCATAGTAGATGCAGCAATACGATGTCATTCTAGGCATCGACTGGTTATTCTCTATGAATTCCATCATCAACTGCTATCGGAGAAGGATTGAATTCTCCAACGAGGATGGATGACGTGTGGATTTTGTTGGGGAGCGTAGTTATCAGGTTGGGAGTCGATATTTGGAGCCACTCATTTCTATGATGGATGGGGTGTTAGTGGAGTCGAAGGATACAAGAATGGTTGATGTCCCAAAGGTCGTAAGAGAATTCCCTGATGTATTTCCCGATGAGTTTGTGACTCTACCCCCTCGACGTGACGTTGTGTTTGAGATATACTTACAGCCTGGTGCCCAGCCGATCTCGATGTCTCCTTATCGGATGGCACCTTCTGAGTTTCAGGAGTTGCGGATTCAGATTGATGATCTGATGGAGAAGGGCTTTATTTGACCCAGCGTGTCACCGTGGGGTGCTCCATTTTTGTTCATAAAGAAAGAATATGGTAGTATACAGATATGAATAGACTACCAAAGGTTGAATAAGGTGACTGTCAAGAATCTTTACCCATTCCTGAGGATAGATGATCTATTCGACCAGCTGAGGGGTGTAGGTTTATTTTCTATGATTGATCTGCGGTCTGTATTCCACCAGTTGAGAGTGAAGAAAAGTGATACCTCGAAGACGGCTTTAAGGTGAATATATGGACACACTGATTATGTGGTCATGCCATTTGGCATTACGAATGCACCACCTATGTTCATGATCCTCACGAACTCAGTCTTCCGAAAGTTTCTGGACCAGTTCATTGTGGTGTTCATCGACGAAATCCTTATCTACTCAATATCAGAGGAAGAGCACGTTGAGCATATTAGGGAAGTTTTGGTAGTCCATCGACACCACCATAATTATGGGAAACTATCTAAGCTCATGTTCTTGATGTGAGAAGTATATTTCCTTGGACACGTAGTGTCTCAGAAGGGAATAGCAGTAGACCCGTCGATGGTCGAGGTAGTCATTTCATGGGCAGCACCTAAGAATGTTGTGTAAGTTCTTAGTTTTCTGGGTTTGGATGTCTATTACTGGAGGTTTGTTCCCAACTTCTCTCGAGTTGCATCATCGTTGATAGCTTTGACTAGGAAGGACTAGGCCTTCGTGTGGAGCGACCAGTGCCAGATAACTTTTGGTTACCTAAAAGAGATGCTGGTTAGTGCTCTAGTACTCAGATTACCAGAGGAAGGGGTGTTCTTTGATATGTTCTGTGATGCTTCTGGACTTGGTTTGGGATGTGTGCTGATGCAGCCGTGAGGGATGATCTATAATGGGTCTAGGAAGTTACTTCCTCATGAACGTAACTTTTCTACCCACGATTTGGAGCTTGCAGCTGTGGTGTTCACATTGAAGTTGTGATGGCATAATCTCATCATAGATCTCTTTGTGGTCTTCTCATATGACTATAGCTTGTGTTATGACTTTTCCAAGTGGGATCTAAACTTGCGGCAGTGGTGATGGGTTGAGTTCCTCCAGGACTACGACTTTGAGATCTTTTATACGAAGGGAAAGGGTAATGTTGTGGCTGACGCCCTGAGCAAGAAATCACAGAAGGAAGTAGTTCAAGAATCTGTAGATGGTTGGACATCCATGGAAGAGTAAGAGGCCATGCGTTTGGAATTAAGGGTGGATGGTGGACGAGTATTTCTGTTTCAAATTATTGTAGTTTCCTCTTTAGTGGTGCAGGTGGAAGGGTCACGGTGGGGGGACTCAGAGGTAGAAGTGATGCAAGATCGTGTCTATCAGGGGAATGCTCATGAGGGATGGACTGAGGATGGTCATCATTAGATTCTTTTCCATGTAAGGCTATTTATTCTAGAGATGATGCATAATGGAGTTCTCCGTGAGTTCTATGGATCAGCTTTAGCGGTACATCCTGGGGTCTCAAAAATGTACCAAGGCCTGAGGGGACAGTTTTGGTGGCCCAGGGTAAAGTGGGCGGTGGACGATTTTTTGGCTAAGTACCTAGTGTGTCTGCAAGTGAAGGCTGAACACAGTTTTCTTGGGGGGTTGTTACAGCCTTTAAATGTTTCCATGTGGAAGTGGGATGACATCTCGTTGGTCTTCGTCACGGGGCTACCCAGGGCTTAGGGAGGCTATGATTCCATCTGGGTAGTGGTGGATTGGTTGAAAAAATCATCTCATTGCTTGGCGATTAAGGAGTCGAGCCCGAATAGTACCTTAGCCCAGAGGTACGTCGATGAGGTGGTGTGGTTGCACGGGGTTATGAGATCTATTGTCTATGATTGAGACACGCAGTTTACCTCACGAGTCTTGAGGGGATTAAAACATGCCTTTGGAACCCAGATACGCCTTAACACTGCTTTCCACCCTCAGACAGATGGGCAGACAGAACGAACGATCCAGGCGTTGGAAGACAAGTTGCAGGCATGTGTTCTGGATTTTGGGGGATCATGGGTACGACACATGCCTCTAGTGGAGTGTTCTAATAAAAATAGCTTCAACTCCACTTTTGGCATGACACCATTTGAGGCCTTGTATGGAGGGTCATGTCGTTCACCCGTTTTCTGGACAGAGATTGGGGAAGCAGCTGTTCATGGGCTCTAAGTGGTGTAGGGCACCACTAAGAAGGTTTGGCACAGGCGTGAGAGGATGAAGGTATCCCAGGACCGGAAGAAGTCTTATGTCGATCGTAGGAGGAGGCCCTTTGAGTTCGTGGATGGAAATCATGTGTTTTTTATGGTTTCCCCTCGACGTGGGAATCAAAGGTTTCGGAAGGGGAGTAAACTCTCCCTTATGTTCATCAGACCGTTCGAGGTGCTGGGACGAGTTTTTGAGGTGGAATATTAGTTGGCGTTGACACCTTAGTTGGTGAAAGTTCTCAATGTCTTCCACGTCTCCCAGCTACATCGATATCTACACAACGACTCCCATGTCAGCGATTGGGGAGATTTAGTAGATGAAAACGATGTGAACATCACAGAATGATTGATCAAGATCGAGGATCGTAAAGAGAAAGTGCTTCATGGATGAATTGTCCCCTTTGTTCGTGTGTTGTTGAGACATGGTGGCCTCAATTAGAGCACTTGGGAGCAGGAGGCCCAGTTACGTGTTCATTACCCAGAGCTGTTTTGACTTCCTTATTGTTTTTGTTCTGAGTTTTATTGAGACGTTTTACCTTGTGATTTAATATATGAAATGCTTGTTTTTCTTAGCTATTAATTGATCTATTCCCTATTCTCTGTGTGTTTCTGAATGTGTGATGATGGGAAAACCAGACTTCTAATCAGGGAACATTATTGTGGATGCGATTAAACCCATTCGGGTGAGTCAGTGTTGTCCAATGTGGATAATATCCTGACATGTAGGAAGGGACTCTAAAACTCTTGTATTGGATAGTGTGATCCTTGTGCTTGTTGTGGATGTTTGTGGTTGATAACACTTGGGGGGATTATTCTTGGATGTATGGGGTTCTGTTCCATCTTTAGAAGAACTCAGCGGTTATCCCCTGAGAAGTATCTTTAGAGGGTGGTTATTTGGACCCCAATTTTCTCCTTCTGGTTTGTTCTTATATTCTTGGGGATGATAGTAGTTTGAGAAGTATCTAATGTAATGGCCCAGAGTTTTGGGGTCCATGAAAATACGATGTTTGGGGTTTTATGGGTGGTCTTGATGGCCATACCATCTTCTCAGTGAAGCTTATTACTTCTAGCGGTGGCCTCGGCCTACCGGTAGCCTCAGCGTACCGATGGCCTCAGGCTACCTCTAGCCTCATCCAACCGGTAGAACTAGCCTACCGGTGACCATATGGTACCGGTATCTCTCCCCTACCAGTGGGCTTGGTGTAACGGTGACCTCTCCACGGGTTTTCCAATAACACATCTTTCTTGTGCGAATTGGTTTTTAAACCGTTTTTGACCCCTTTTAGATGGTTTTAAAGCCCATTAATGGAGTTTAATTAAATTTTTTTGAGGTACCCTCCTTAAATGAAAAACCATGTGATTTGGTCATGACTTTAACGGCGTTGTCAGAAACGTCTGTAGTGCATCCTGTGAGGAGTCCTTACTTGGTTAAGGATGTGTGTGTCAGTTTTAACCGCCCTGAAAGGGCAGGAACCTTTTATGTTAGACATGTGGGGTGGTCCAGCCACGTGTTCAACCAATGATCTCGATTCATCCAAAATTTTGATTTTTTTTCTCCATATCATAAATGTCTCGGGAATGTTGTATCTCAGCCTTTATAACCTAAATGATTATCTCTCCCTAGGTTTCTTTTTTTTCTGTCACCCTTAGCTCAGTGTACCCTTCCTCCTGAAGAGTTGTACCCCATTTTGCGAAGTTTTCCATGATCTCGTTCTGTGGAGTTCCGACTACTCCTGATATCCAGTTTCCACATGAGGACTCAATGTAGATCCTTGATAAATCATGTAGGGATCTTACCTTTATCTATCCACCTTGTGTAGAATGCGGGGGTGGGTATTATATGGTTTCCATGAGGTAGTTAATCAATTCTGTATTGAATATAATAACCAGATAAAGAATGGGGATGAGGAAGTTTGTTAATCTGGTTACATGTTTTTACCCATGCTTTCCCTAGGATGTTGTTATGAATTAAATGGTTATAGGCCTACTGAAAATCACGGCTGTTGGGGGCCTTTGTTTTTACACTTATGATATGCTCTGTTTTACACATTGTCTGGTGAATGTGAATCATATATGACTCGGTTAAACACTTTAGATTGTTGAATATAAATTCCCATATCCTTGTGTGATCACCCCAGTTGAACTAAATAATATAAAATAATGAATTATGAACGTTGGGATGGTTCAGTTATGAAATGGGTGAAGGGGTGAGATTTTTTTGTTCTGGATTGGTGAACAGCGAGGGTGTGAATGGTGTGGTTGGAATGGAATGAGTTGTTGTGTGGTTGTGGTTGTGTTTGGTAGTAGGGCTATAGGTTGGGTTGTGAACATGAATAAAATTGGAATGATAATAATGAACTGGGTGGAATGGTAATGAATTAATGTGGGGATAAACAATGGTTTTTGGGGGTTTTCATTGGTTCTAATTTTTCAAGGGATTCCACTGATCGCACTTTGAATTTATTATTTACAAGAGAACCTGGTGTGAATGATTAAATTTTCCTAAAAGTTTTCCTTCCTAATTTATTATTTTTTCATCTGTTATTGTGACTGTTATTTTCCCAGTAGTGAACGGATTTACTTATGCTAAACTATTGTGAAATCATAACTTGAATAGGGAAACTGGGAACTATTTGTTCTGTCCCTATTTTCTGAGGCAGCAGTGCATGGGATCCTGCTTGTATCTATTTTAGGAGCCACAGTTTGGGATATGTGTTGGTATATATGTTTAACTATATGTTTCGTGTTTATTAGCACCCCACTCGTGGTGTGCACTTTGTGTTGGACACCCCATATCATGGGAAACGGTGTTTCCCCTAGATACTCTTCTTCCTACTCCCTCTTCCCTAGGCTGTGATGGCTGGGGGTGACCTTACACCCAAGGCTCTTTGTGTAGGTTTCGTTTGGTGTGTTGTGGCCCAGGTGTGTTTGGCCAGGGATGTGTGGTTGTGAGGCCAGGGTGTGTGTAGTAAGATATGTGTGGTTGTGAGGCCCAGGTGTGTGCGTGTAGGGATTTGGATGGTTGTGAGGCCCAAGGGTGTGCGAGCAGGAAGAGCGTGGTAGCATCAGGACAATTTTTGTTAGGGATGACCAGCTAGCTAGTGGGGGAAATGGGGGTGTAGGGTACCCAAATGATTTTTTCATTACTATTACCTAACTTCTTGTGTTATTTGGTGAGTGTGGCCAGTGAGGTGGGATGGATATATATCTTCATAGATGATGTTTCTTCTCCTTCTCACAGGACATTAGGATGTCTCCACACATGTGCATGAGAGCATTAGGTTTTCCTACTGAGTATACTTTGTATTCTCACCCTATGTTACTGTCATGTTTCCAGGATGGAATTGGAGGAAGTGTGGGAACATACTAGTCTGGACGTTAGAGTGGCTGTTGGTCACAGTTGGATTCTGCATAGCCTTTTCCTTTCTTGTTTCGTATTTTACTTTGGAGTTCTTGTACTTTGTTCAGTTTTATTATTAAAACATGCATGTAGTTTGTTTTTTTTACTTTTAGTTTTCTATACATGGTGGTGTTTGGTGTTGACTCATTCTTTCTCCAAATATTGGTTAACTAAAAAGGTTAATGCCTCCCATATTGTGAAAATGGTATACCCTTGGTGCTAGTCGCCACTCCGGGGCCTATTGGAGGCGGGACTCAGGGGTCATTATCTCATCTTCGACTAGAGGAAGGAAGGGTGGGGATCTTTGTCCCCCCTTCCATCGTCTATATAAAGGCGGGTCGTGACATAATCCTTCATTACATAACTATTAAATTAATATTTGGGATTAGTAATCATATTACTTTTTAAAATAAATATAATTGTTTTAAATAGTATTTATTTATTGAGTAATGAATATTTAATATGTAATAAATTTTCAATAATGTCGTTTTATGCTTCCCAATTTTTTTGTAAAAAAATATGGTTCATCACATTTTTTCAAGTGAAATTTAAAATTAATTTGTACCATTTATTAAAATTTTAAGAGAAGAGATGAATATATTTGGTTTTTCAAATCAGTATGAATATATTAGTTTAGAGTGAATTTTTAGGAATTTTTATAAAAATATTAATTTTTCACTAATCATTTAAAAATAAAAATTAATGAAAAAACTATAATTAATATTCATGTTATAGTCAAATTAGGATTTCAATTTTATCTAAATATAATATATAAATTCTTTAATTTGGAACGAAAATATTTAATTTTCAAGGGATCATCAATATTCTTGTTTTTTTATATGTTAATTTTTTGTTCGAAATAATATTTTTCCAAAATATATCTCCAATCATGAAATATGTTTTTATCTTAATAAATAAAATTAATAAAATAGTTTTTAATTAAATTTATATAAGATATATTAAATTAAATATTTATCATTTACTTTTTATATTTTATAAGCAATGTAATTATATTAATCAATGTTTTGTGATTAAGAATACATTTTTTCTAAAACATATATTCATAGATGATAGCATACTTAAATAAAATTAACTTCCTCTATTTATTTGAATTTAATAAATTAATATATTCTCTATAATTTAAATCGATATAATTACAATCATGTAATAGGTCTAAAAAAATTGGTCATATAGATTAATAAAAATACATAAATATTATTTCCATGGTTGTTGTTAAAATGTGTTTATTAGGTGATTGATTAACCAGGATATAACAGTATGATTTCCACTAAAATGTATCATATTATTATTCATTGATTAAATTTTGGACTTATCTGATAATTTCTTTAAAAACATTTTCATTCCATTAAAGTGTCCCATTAATGTGACTTTGCGTCATTAAAATCCTTTAGGATATTTTATGTTTGTCTCTATTTATAATTATAAAAGATAATGTTTTATTCAAAATAATTATTAAAATTTTATACATTTAGATGATGAAATACTTACTCAAAAACCAAATCATATTTCCTAAATTCATAATATTTATTTTCTTCTTCTCATAAGATAAATTCATCATTTATTATTTGTGAAGACAATTGATTCCACAAAAATAAATGGTTAAAAGATTAACCATTGTATTTAAATTATATTTATTCATCAAATTTAAATAAAAAATTTATCCATATTAAAATGATTAATTAAATAAATTAAATATATTCATAATTAATTAAAATTAAGAACAACTATTTCTGGAAACGTATCCAAAAACTGGGGGATGAAAGTATCTCTTGTCTGTACGTATATACTACAACCTTCAAATATCAATACGATTCATTTTTTACCACAATCATTCATGATTTGATATATTATTAGAGTTACTATGTATATATGATATATCTATTAAGGTCATTATTTTATATAGGTGAATTAATTTTTAAATTAATTTTGTCTTATCATTTTAAAAAAGGATAATCAATATTTTGTATGTATGGAGTACTGTCTCCACATAGTGGTACAATTATTATAAATCAACTCTTTAAATTAAAATAAATAAATATTAAAATAATAAATATAATTTTTATTTATAATATTATTAAAACTCAACCAATGTAGTTCCATGATTAAATTTAAATGAAAATAACTAACAATACAAAACATTCATAAAAATCGAATCAATTAACACATGAAATAATGAAAATGATAAAAAATTGTTAATGAACAAGGGATAACGTTTTATAAGTTAAAAATGATTGGAAGTATAGGTAGTATCATGAATATAATACAAAATTACAATAAATATAAGATATTAATGCACATTTGATGCATCAATGACTTGAGGTTTGGATTTTGTGTCCTAATATCATTTCAATATGGAATAATAATACATAAATATCCTGCTGATGAATTACAATAATATTAAATTAAAAATATTATATATTTTATTAACCTCTATTCTTTTCATGAGATTATTTGTATTCCTTTAGTTTTTATTTCATGAAAAACTGGATAGACTGAAATAATGTTTTAGTAAAAGTAACTACATTTCAATCTTTATTGAAGAATATTTTATTCCATGTCACAATTTTTCAATTGATTTAGAAAATATTATTATTATTCTATAATAATTAATTATATAATTTTCTCAATTTTTTTACATTCTTAAAAAATATTAATGTAGTCTTCTATATGTTATCTAAATGATCAAATTATATATTTTATGTGAATATGGGAACCAAGTTTTTCATATAACAAAAATTATATGACTAACATTAACAACCTTTGCAGACACTTTTTACGATGAAAATTCATCAATATGTTTATATGGATCTATATAATAATAATTTCCCTAAATATTTTGTAAATTTTTTAATATAAATTATGTGATTTCCCAATGAAATGGTCATTATCTTGAAGTTTTATCATATTGATCATTTAAAGGTATTTTCATATATAAATAAATCATTTTATTATTCATATGATTTAAAGTTGATATGTTGCACTATTGTGGTCATTATTATGATTCTCAATTAATCAGGGAAATGGTTTTGAACCATGTATCCTTTCAATAAGTTTTGATATGCTGATACAATGAATATTTTCATAAAATATAGAACATAAATGTATGCATTTATTTATGTTATTGGAAGGGATATAATTATTTAGATGTACAATTCATTGGATAATGACAGATATCGATTCATATAATAATGGTTTTTAAAAACATTACTATTATTGTCCCTCCATCACTTGATTCATCCCTACATAGATACAATGGTCAGTTAATCATTACCTCTTCCACCCAAGGGGTAGGGATAGCCTCCACCAATGTCACAATCCTCACATATAAGGGGTATCCCCATTACAATATATGAAATTATTCTACAATAAACATGAATCTACATAAAGATAGTTATTCCAAATTTTTAATGGTATCCTGAGTCTATAGATCACAACTATGGATTTTTCAAAGGCCTTAACATTTTTTTGTTTCTCCTCGATGGATCGTTTTGGTCATCATCGATCAATTATATACACTCATGATAGATAAATTAATAAAACATATGATTTTTCTTCTCATGATTTAGTTTATATTCTTGAATAGTTCCATTTTGAGAGGCCATTCACCAATTATTAGTATCTCTCCTACATGTGGTTAATAGTTAAACATCTAGTTAATTTTTATTTTTCAATTGTCGTGTGCTTTTCAAATGTATTTGGACCCTTAGATATCATCCATCTATGTTTATTTACATTATTTTTCTATATTGTTCTAAAAAAATGTTATTATTTCCATTCATAGTTTTCATGTTGGTTTTTTATTTACCAAATATTATTTCTTCTATATTTTTTAAATTCATTTTAAAAGTTTTATGTACAATAAGAATGATGTCTCAAATCCTAGGTCAAATTCTGTTTTTTTATGGAGACGAGGAAATAAGATGATCACAATGTGTGTGTATTTAATTAGTGTGTGATTATTATTTTTCTGGATAGAAATTGACCCAGTTGTTGCAGTCATTACAAGGAGGTATTTCTTTGAACCCAATTATTTATGAATATCAACTATTGTTTTATGGCATAGTTATTTGTAGTGATAATCAAATTTATCAGAAACTATCTTCAAGGCCTCCATCAAGAGATGATTAATCCCATTACAGAATTGAGTAGACTGTCAATTATGATTATTATAGGAATATGTCATTGAATTATTTCCCCTAAAATCATCAAACCTATGTCATGCCGAACTAGGTGGAACCTCAAAACATGTCCCTCTGTCAATGATTCTAGAGTTATTGGTTTGGATTATTAGTTATTGATTGTTTCCCTATGTACATATATATAACCTGGTTTATGAAAATTTTATATAATGACCAACATTATCCTCACAATATTGGAATTGAATCATGATTTAGATAACTTGTGATAAGGATACTAGTACATCAATGGATTTGAAAAAAACGATATTAATCCACCTTATTGAAAATGTGTTGAATGAGTTGGGATTAGAGATGATGTTACCCCTTAACTCAATCTATCTACAAAACATATTAATTTTTGTTGAATTAAAACTCTATATAAATTCCTAATCATTAATGGTAGAAATTTGGAAAACAAAAGTTTTATATAAAATTGGAATATATTATTGATACCCCATGTCTGACCGAAAAATAATGATATGAAGAACCATATAACATAGAAATATAAATGGGAACCCAATATTCACAAATAATGAGAAATATATAGCTATGGATGTTACCTTTGGATCTAGTCATTGGAATAGGACGAAATGCTATTAGAAATCATGGAATGTTTTATTCAGTGATTGGAAAAAACAATGTATCATATGGATTGTTCAAATATACCAAAATCAGTGTCCACTATATCTTTTTTGTGTCAATTGTTTGTTTTTATATAATAATGAGTAAGAGGGTTTTAGGATACAGACATTATCTAAATCCATCACAAAGATTATTATAGTTACCACTTTTTTCTTTTTTAGTATATATTAATTTTTTTTACAATGGGTAGTTTTTTGGTTAAATTGAAGAACATCATAAGGATGTGGGACAACGCACAGTTTCCACACAGTCATCCCAAACATTACACCCAATCCAAAAAACCATCCAAGCCTAAAAATATTTTTTTCACACAATGGATACAAAATTTTTACAAAATTCTCCCTTCACATAGTAACAGTATGACTACCTAATAATAGGTACATCGTTAGGCACATGGCTAGAGAAGACTGTGTGCCCCATATATGAAACCATACATTACAAAATTTAAACCCATTAAAAAATCATGAAACCCCATAGTATTATTCAATAATCCATAACAATTACTTATTAATTGAATCGTACAACTTATATATTCTCGTGAATGAGTTCCATGGAATTACAAACACCATTTATAAATCATTAAATGTATATTTAGGGATATTCACCTCTATTGAATGTTTATTTATGGAACCTCACCTCTATTGAATAAGGTTTTATTTTCTCTATTATCTAAATGATAATATGAAATCACTTGTTGAGAGTTAGACATTATGAAATACCTCAATCTACTTTCTGATGTTTGTTTATCCATAATGTTATCATCATGATTTCATTTGGGTTGATGTACGCTCCTTCAATGATTATGGATTTTATTAATGGAGTCTTCCACTCATACCTGGATCAGTATGGGGTTGTGTTTGTGGATGATATCATGATTTACTCAATGAACCATTATGATCATTCACATTATCTTTATTTTATTTTTATTATTCTGAGAGAGAATCACCTAAACACTATGAAATATTTTATTCAATTAAATATTTAGCAGGTACACTATATGGTTCACATCATGTATTTGGTTGGCATCTCATTGTACCCAGATAATATTTATTTAGTGATTTCATGGTATAATAATGTGAATCATTTTGATATACATGGTTATTAGGGATGACATGTTTATTATCTGATGTTCATCCAAGATTTTCTCCATGTGTAAAACCCACTTTCGAGTTTTACCAGGAATTTAAAAATTAATTCATTGTATGGACACTATGAGATTGTTTTTCATGAATTCATTTTATGGAAATTATGAAATATCTCAATCTACTTTTTGATGTAGGTATATCCATAAGGATTTCATCATGTTGTCATTTGGGTTGATGTATGCTCCTTCAGTAATTATGGATTTTATTAATGTAATCTTCCACTCATACCTAGATCAGTATGGGGTTGTGTCTGTGGATGATATCACGATTTACTCAATGAACCATGATGATCATTCCCATTATCTTTATATTAATTTTAGTATTCTGAGAGAGATTCACCTAAACACTATGCTATATTTGTTTCAATTAAATATTTATCATGTACAATATATGGTTCACATCATGTTTTTGGATGGCATGTCATTGTACCCAGATAATGTTTATTAAGTGATTTCATGGTATAATCATATGAATCAATTTGATATTCATGGTTATTAGGGATGACAGGTTTATTATCTGATGTTCATCCAAGATTTTTTCTATTTGTAAAACCCACTTTTGAGTTTGACCATGAAATTAATAATGAATTCATTTTATGGACACTATGAGATTGTTTTTCATGATATTAAAAAGAGATTGAAATTGTCACTAATATTGATCCTACCCAATATGGGTAATTATTATATGGTTTTTTAAAGCTTAAGAGATTTGGGATGGCTAAATATTGATGCTGGGAGATAATTTTTTGCTGTATCGTTCCTTGATGTGGAGGCCACCTGAATAGAATTACACTATGAAGTAACTACATATGGGTAGAGTGTATTATTCTATAAACTATTAGAGGCATTATTTCGTAGTTGAATAGATTGTGGTTTATACTAATCTTAATATATAAAATTATATCTTTTCCCAATGAGATTTAATTTTTTGATAGTGGTGGTCATTTAGTATATGAATTTATTTGAATTGGAGATAGAATATACTCATAAGATGTGGAATATTGTTATTGTTTTTTTACATTTCCAAACTCAGGATTAGTAAATTTATGATTCTAGTGATGAGTGAATGATTATGTCTTTACTGATTGAGATTCATGTTGTGATCAAATTATCAAAGATTACATGATTATCTGATCCGTTTTATTGGAGTACAAACTTTTTAGTTGGACATGGTAAATATAGTATAAATATTTTGAATTTTTTTCCTTGAGGGAAATCCTCCATTGATGGGAGTCAACTTCAATCTGGGGAATACATTATGATGATATCATCTATGTCTAGAACCTTGTTGTTGTGCCAACACATAATTGGGGGAGATTTTGAAAATATTTCATTCATCTATGTCAGCAGTACCTTCATGTTGGACCAAAATGTAAAATAAACAATATCAGAAGTTTAGGTGGACCAACAAGAAAAAAGAGATAACATGGTTCATGAAACAATTCTACACATTTAAATAGGAAATGTTCAATCATCACTGACCTGGTTGTCAAATATATCCATTTCTTATTCTGTAATGGATGTGGGATGGCATTAATATGTATATTATGGTTGGTATCCAAATGACCACTCAGAATAAAGACTCTCTTTATGTGAAATTGGACTAGTCGACTGGGGTAGATTATTTATTTCTTATATAAGAGATAATTTCACTAAATCCATTATGATACATGTACATACCAGTGATTGTCTTTTTTGGATGGTGTTCTAGAGACTATTATTTCAGAACTTGACTTTCATATTACATTATTCTATTGGAAGGTCTATATATGGAATTTGGTAAAAAAAATTCCGGAGTACTACATTCCACCAATAGATACATGGGTAGTCCTAATGTACTATATAGGTGATAGAGTATATGCTTCGGGAATTTATATTTTATTTGATGTGTCTTGGTAGAAGAACCTAGCATTGGTGGATTACACATATAATGACAATTATCGGGAAACTGTTTAGTTGACACCATATGATGTTATTTTTGGAAGAAAATTCAGATCGTATATATCTCTGATTGAGGTAGGTGAGGCATATTTTTTTGGGACTGAGTTTCATAGAATATACGTCATATCTGGTTCAACTGATTTGGAAGCATATAGATACATCTTAGAGTAGATAGAGTTCATATTTTAATAGATATCGATAACCCCATGAGTTAGTATTCAGTGGTCTGGTTGTCCTTCTTGTCTAACCTATATTGGGCCACTATAGGATATTGAGATAGGGAAATTTGGAGCCTTGGATTGTTGGTCTTTTTATTTTGTGGGGAGAATCGGTTCGATAAAATATTGATTCACACATCCATATAGGTGAATTGATATACATAAATTTTTTTATTTCTCCAAAAATCAATGATATTGTCCAAAAAATTATAATGTGAATGATGTGGATTGTGTTGATTATGATATCTATGTGTCTTTAATTGAGAGAATAATTTTTGATGTGGATTATAGCGAGAAAGTGTTCAGGGGAAAACTATGGTGATTGTTCTTGTATTGTGGAAACATTTACATATTAGGGATCAAACATTATAGATATAATATTATAATAATCCTATGATTATATATATTTTTTTCTCATAATCATAGTTATTATTGGAAGTACGACATGAGGTTGAGCAGTTAAAAGATGGTGATATTTTAAGATCTCGACCTTTTAAGAAGATGTATCGATCTTCTTTACATGCATTATTTATTCTATGATTTGAGTATATCATTTTAAGGTTTTACCATAGAGAATTTTTTTTGGGAAATTAGATAATTTTTAAAATATACAGGGCAGTTCATGGTTGGAACATGGTTTTCTGGAACCGTACACCAAGTCAATCAAATCATGTGAACCCAAATAGATGTGATTATAACAACTAGGAAATGGTTTTTATAACCACCCCATTATTGTAGTAATAATTTGACTCCCTAATATGAGGATCATATAGTGGTGCAATTTTATGTAAAACCATACACCCCAAACCGAAACCTATTACTATGGTAATATAAACCAACCAAATTTTAAATGTAATTCCAAAATCCATGTTATTATTCTATAATCATCACCTCTTAACAGTTATAGGATTACTATGAATTTTAGAGTTTCCCCAATGGTCACCACGTACTTTCAACCGTTGGTATACATCAATCTAGGATTCATTGATGGATCCACATATCTCTTGGTAAGATACTTTCATCCCTTATTGCATTCTTTCAATCCCTTCTTTATTTGTGGGAATTAATTATATATTTTGTTGTCTAAAATGGAATAGTTATAGTATATGTTGTATATAACTATATTTGATCATGTATCATGGTATCCAATCATGAAATATCCTCTATTTGACATCTGGATTGATCTCATTAAATTGTTCATTTCTATTGGAAATATTTAATCATCAATTTTGAGGTAGTTTTTCTAAATTTAAAATCCCATCATCTTGATATAATTACACTTCTGTAATTGAGTATTTTAAAATACCATGTCTAGAAATTTCATTGATGATTGAATGGATTTAACATAATTTTCATGTGATAATTATTTTGGTCAAAATGGGGAAATTGAAATTGGTGTAATTGGATTAATTTATTGACTATTTAATTAGTGGAATATCTTGAATGAATAAATGATGGAATATTGGTTTTGTGTAATTGTTCAATGAACGTGATTATGAATTAATTGAAAATTATTATGTTAGATTTGGCTTAAACTAGTTTGTATAATCAGTTAGATGATTAAATATAGATAAACATTTTAATGGTGAATTTCTTATACTCTTCAGTATGATTAATGTGATTAACCAAGATTGAATTTATAATTACATTTTTACCCCATGATGTGATTTTTTTAAAATAATGATAATAATTCTTAGTTCTATGTCCATTAAATTTGGATTTGTGTGATATTGTGACAAATGTGATTCCTTGGATGGTGATGTTAAGATCAACTAGTTTATCAGCAATTCCATTAGAAGATGTAGATGGTATTTATGTCACATAGTGGGGGTTCTTCTTACTTGGAGGGAGGGGAATAACGTTATGGATTTTATAGCTTCCAACGACTACCTCAACAATGACATCACATGGATTACACATTTAAATTTCCAACATCTGGATGAAGTATTCTTTGTAAGGGGGGATTCCCATAGCCTATACAATTTTAGGACACCCTTATTAGAATATTTTTGTTCTCTATATCTATTATTGAATATATTCATGATCATTAGTAGTATATAACAGTGTTTCGGTACATGTTTTGTTTTGCATAAAATTAACACGGCGTTCATGAAATTGCAATATAGGTGAAAATTATTGATGTTGGGATATTCATCCAACAAGTTGTATTGTTAATTGAATTGAAAAAATAATTAATAATCATTTTTTGTGTTATTTGATATCACAATGGTATAATTTAGACTTTATCACAACTAAAAAAGGTATTGAAAGTTTAGGTGTCCTCCAGAACCCAAGTGCTTTTGAAGATTAGTATAGAATAATTGATAATGTGATAATTATTAACATATTAATTGAACTTTATTATTTATACAAATTCATACAGTTTTATGTATGGGATATAATTTTATATTTCATTGGTTGTGGCCTACTAAGTGGTATTTTCACCCCACTCATGAGTTACTGATCGATAACCGAATAGGAATTATGTTTATTGTTCATGATTCGTGAAAGAGAGCAATACTAGAAGGATTATTTGTGATGGATAATGGATGTGGGAACTAGATAGCTATCTAGACCAACTTGTGTGTTTCAGTGTGTCATTATTTTTGCTTTCTATAGGAACATGACATTCATTTGGCATAACATATCTACTACGTTAGTTTTTTATATTGCATTGTTGTTGAAATTATCATAGGTTGCTGTTAATTCCCTATTTATTATTATTTAGTTGTATAAGGTTTATTTACATCAACTTTTGTTCTACATTGATAATCCGGGTATAGTATACACTTTAACAATATTAGATAATCGTTGTTGGTCAGAAGCCATTTCTATATGAGGATTCATGCCTAGGGACACATAACCCTCTACTCGGGGCACCATTGTGTGTCACCAAGTTTGGGACATTACATGGTAATTCCAAACTCTACAATACATAATGTTGGTGTAGTGATAGAGAATGAAAATATTGAGGTAGAAAAACAAGGACCTTGTGATGATGATGGTTTGTAGGATGATTCAAAATAGTTTATAAAAGGTGATCTCATTCATATGAGGGAATAATCCTCTGTTTTTAGAGATCCTTATGGATTTTCCAAAGATGATCATATTGAGGTCAACCATGATCACATATTAGTATTTCGAGAAAGGGATAATTTTGATGTTGTTTTAATGGATGAAATAATGGAGTAATAAAATAATGATAATTTCCTTTATCTTATTAAACCCTCTATGGATTAGATATTTGAGGATGAGTTAACTATAAATTCATCATAGGAGGTTCTAATTGAATTTTCAAGAGAGTACATCGAGTTTTCCATAATGGTGTGAATTATTATTAGATCGAACGTTATGATAATAGTTCGACATGTGGATTTAATTAAGTGAAAAATATGTATATAGAATTTCATTCATTCATGGGACAGGAAGACATATCAATCTGAGAACCAGAAAAGGATGATCTCTCATCAAGGAATACTCAAATAAATTGATATTACATAGTGTTATTGAATTAGATACTCTAATAGTTTTCTTTAATGATTTCATGATCTCTTATATAGTTTATCTTTATGGTTGGTATGAATTTTGTATATCTTTTTATATTCCAGATATAGTTCTTTTTGAATTTTTTTCTAATAAGTAATGATATAAAAAGAAATACATTAGTTAGTAATGAATTTTCACAAATGTATATTTTATAATAACATAGTATTTACTGTGAATGTATATTAAGAAAATGATGGAATGGGGAGTGCATCCAATCCAATTTTATGGCCTCAGGTGTGACTCAGGACTAAGGAAATAATTTTTTATGCTAATGTGTATGCTGAAAACATATCTATTATACATATATTTTGTTCTCATGGCCGAAAATTTCATATTTATATTACCTCAATTCTATGACTTATGAATTTTGATTGAAAAAAACCATTTTACATTATTCATCTATATATATTATCGTTTTGGTAATATTATTATATGTTTCGATAATTTTATTATATCATTATTATTATATTATTATCATATATGATCCTGGATTGATATATCTTATGATTACCCTTACTAAGCATCTTATCTCACCCATTCTTATATTTACGATTGCTATGATATAAAGAATGATTTCGAGAATGATATGTTTAATAATGGTTCTAGTTGTTAATAACATTATGGAAAATGACACAAATGTTTTATGTACTAGTTTTTTGGTATCCATGTTTCATGTTAAACTAATACATAATCATTCATGACTAAAATTTACATCTATATAGTGAATCATAGTCTTGTAATATGTATAATTTTCTATGAAATGTTTAGGTCACTATTAGAAGTGTAATATCTATGATTAGCTATCTTTGGAATCTAGGATGAGGAAAAATTAATGACAAACCATAGGATGAGTTCAATTATTAATGAACATCCTCAGTAATGGAAGAAAAATTAGTGTGCATTCCATTGATAATACATTTATCATGATCCAGTACTCTAGGATCCTTCTTGTTAGAGGTAGGTCAAGACACAACTACCCCATGCACACCTCTATTATCCAGTGGATCGAGATAAGAACCAAATGAAATTACTAATATGGATGACCATTATGCAATGTGAATTAATGCACACTCCCGAACATATATATACATATATATATAGAGTAATAATATTAAAATTATTAGTAATATAGTGAATAAAAAATCACATATATACCATTATTTTTAACATGAGTACGGTAGTGTAAACCAAAAAATAATGGGATAATTTCAAGATTATGGAGAAATATGTAATAATGTTGTATAATTGGTAAAAAAAAGTAATATATCCCAGATATGAATCTCTGTGTTCTGACCACCGTATGTGGTCAAATGGAATAAGTTTCCATATTCTCCTCTAAAGTCAACACAAAAATTTATTTCCTCTAAAAAGGTAAAGACACATGTGGAGAATGACCATATAGGGTTGATTATATACATACCTGGTAAGATGACTCGAATATTGAATATGATGTAGTAAGAGACACAATATGAGTAGAATAACATATTAACTCTATGTAAGAAAGTAAAAAGCCCAATAATATAGCTATATATTAATACATTATCAAACAACTGATACCAAAATGATATATAATGAGGATCTACAAATCAAAACCTATACCACAGAAAGAGTTTCATCACATAAAAAATTAACCAGGTGTAGGTCCCCAACTCGTGACTGTGTGACAAATATTAGGGGGAACAATATCAATGTAGAGGATTGGAACCTAGTATAGTACAGTGTGTCACAAATTTAGTATTCATAGAGGACCTACAAACAGATGCATCATGGGTCTTCACCAACATGGGTAAAGGTCCCAGGACATTTCGTGTTAGTGAGTATCATATCAAGTGTCATGTGGTCATATTCCCCTGCTTAATAGTTGGGGTTATAACTTTGTATATAGAGGACCACACCCGGGACCGTCAAGGGGTTCCATTATTGTTTCATAAGAACACACTCCCTATCCAATAGGGGTACCACATGTAATATAACATACTTGTGACTTGGTAGATTAGGGGGTTCCACTCTGGTGTTTGGAGGAATCATTCCCTATACATTATGGATACCAATCATAAGATAGAGGGCATGCATCCTAGCCCATATGAAGGATCCCCAACAGTATCTCAAGGGATCCTCTAATTAAAAAATGTCATCATTGGATCCATCCTAACAAATCCGCCCACACATAACATACCCTGTCATATCTTAAAAGTCTAACATGGTGACCACCATTCTATTATATGATGGAAATCACTCATTATAGGTTACTTACTTCTAAAATATGAGTCAAAATGAAATTGATATGATTGGATAGATATTATCAAGATATCAATGGATTGTATGGTGTAAACACATTGTTTTACCATACTTCTATAACTCGTAATGTCCTCTTGAACATACATCACTCTATCCATGTAGTACTACATGAGTTTGAGGGTACAATAAAGAGTGTCTCAGTGAAATCATGATGGGCACATGAGTGTCATCATCATTACAATAATAATAAAACAAATTAACTGATTTTACTTTAAAAACGACTCTGTAGTGAAAAACGGATAACACCATAATGATCTTCATGTTAAAATTCTCAGGATAGTCATTTAATATTCCTTAATCAAACTACGAATGAAAAATATGTATTTAACAACAACATGTTCGAATGACATTTAACTGGTCCAAACTCTAGATTCTGGGGATAGCGAAAGTGCGATTGGGTTGGCAAACATCATAGATTTTTTCCATGATTAATTATTATTATTGGATAAATATAATGATGAATGCCAATCTCTAAAAAATAGAATCAAAGTTTAAGATAAAAAGGTAATAGGATCAAAAAAATTAGAGAGGATCTCTTACATCGTATTTATAATTAATTTAATTAATTATGTAAAAAAATAACTTCTGTATCTTCAGTATTTTTTTCATTAATAATGTTGATCATCCATATTGTCCCTTCTTGATTATCATGTTTCAGATGTTTTCATCCATACTAGAATCCAACTAATAGTGATCCACATGTGCTCTGAAGGCCTCAGATTGACACCACTCGTTCTCCAGTTGCCAGCACGGTGATGGGAGTGTCTCGTGCCAGTCTTTCTTAATCTCTTATTTTTAGTCCATTTTTAATATCTCTCATTATTGAGAGGGGAGGGAAGGGGATTCCAATGATAAATTATATATATCATCAATTATCAAATCACAGGGTGATTAGTTCAACACCTGGCATTGATGATGTAGGGGTCTATTTATTGACATGGGGCTTCAGTTACAAAATTTTATTTCATAAAATAAATTAAATAAATTTATATCCTTATATAAGACCTATGCTACTAATAAGAATACTATTTCATTATTTATGGTGCACCAACATCCACAAAAAAGAGTTATAAATAAAATTCTGTGTCACAAAATAATAATAGTGTTATTTTAATTTGTGACAAATAGTTAAATAATTATTTATCGTCTTCCAAATAATTATTTTACTACCGGGCCAACCTTTGTCCAATAGAACTATAATCCCATTTGTTGAACACCTGTATAAATAAATAACATATTATCATAAATAAATTGTTTATTTACAATCTAGTAAATAAATATTTATTAATTGTTCAATAAAATAAATATATATATTTTAACCACAATGCAGTGAATAAATATTAAACTAATTTATGATAACATTTTAATGGGAATAAAATGATTCCACTATCTTGAGAATAATAATTATGAATTAAATTAAAATATAATTTGAAATATACCACCAAAAAAATTGGTGTATGACTATCTAGGATTATTTCTCATTGGCATTAGGTGGGATTGACTAAAGTCTAATTGAATGTTATAGAAACCGGTCACAGAACCATAGATAAAGAAAATAATGTCACAATAAAAACATCCACATATCAAATCTCATTGTTTATTAAAATCACTTTGTCACAATATCACATCAATCAAATTTCATGATAGTGTCATCAGCTTTAATGCTAGAGACGTCTATCATGACCAATCCCCTGGGGCCCGTACTGTGACTACACCAATCCCGCCTTCCATAGGCCAGGGGATGGTGAATAGCACTGAAAGGATTATTCCCTAAAACTAGGAAGGCATTTCGTTTATAAATTCTAAACACATGCAACCAAGCACACAACGAGATACGAACACAAGTAAACTACATAGTAAAAATAGTGTGTTCATTAAGAAAATGGGGGAAGAATACAAGCCCAATTGGAATGTACAAGAAAACAAAAATGTACAAGAAAACAGATATAGCTCCTCCGAACACCCGCCAAGGATCATACCTGAATGGTAGGTACAACTCTCAGACGGTCTTCTCTGCTGTATGCCTCGTCTAATGTGTACTACCAAGCTAACTAATGTCCTGGTACTCACGACCTCAATCAGCGCTATATGTCTTCTTCCACAAACCCAACAAGGTACGAGTGTATCCCATGCAGGGTTGAGTATAACGATACTCAGTAGGGTCCTCGAGACACAAAAAGGTCACACAAAATCCAAAAATCATAAACCAAAAATCATGTAAACATTTCAGAAACCTACTTAGGTTTATGTCTATCCATATACCCAGAATATCAAGTATACCCATCTCATTCATTAGGAAACACAAGATCCGACTCAAAATACCAAATCTCAACTGTTCCACAAAGGAAGGAATACCACGAAAGAAACACCACAATTGTGAGGGCCACAAAGGTAACACCACAAAGAAGAATACCACAAAGGTCTCACCACTAAGGAATGTAGGAAACAGGTATTCCATATAGTAGAATACCACAAAGGTATCACTACAAAGGTAAGTACCACAAAGGTATGCCACACAGAAGAATACCACCAAGGTATCACCATGAAGGAATGTAGCAAAAAGGTACGCCACATAGAGGAATAACAAAAAGGAATCACCGTGAAGGTAAGTACCACATAGGTATGCCACACAGAAGAATACCACCAATGTATCACCACAATGGAAAGTACCATATAGGTACGACACACATAAGAATACCACAAAGGTATCACCCTGAAGGTAAGAACTCATCTCACACCAGGTATATATTAAGTACAGTAATTGATATGATTTGATGTAACTACTGAATAACCTTACTCTATTAAGTGGTAGACCCATGAAGGATCCTAAATTTGAGACCCACACAAGATCTTAGTACATCATCAGACTCGCACATCATCCTAGTACATCATTAGACCCACACAAGATCCTAGTACATCGTTAGACCCACACATGATCATAATACATCGTAAAACCAACACAGTATCTTAGAACATTGTGAGACCCACACAAGATCCTAGTACATCAGACCCACAACAGATCCTAGAGTATCCCCACATGGATTCCTAGAGTGGATCCATGTTGTAACCTCAATGAAAGAACCAAGATGGATCCCTTTCTCTTGTTACAGCCACATACAGGGTTCCCGAAATATGCTCGCATGATTCTGGGAGGGTACATGCCTCAAGACACTGGTCGATACACTAACAACCATGATGTCCCACGAATATGTATCCCAATGGACCTCCACATAAAAGGAATCTCAACACAATAGATGGTGCATCAATTGGACACAAGGTCTGTATGTTATTAGTCTTTCTATCCCAAGGGCACAGTTGGATTCATTTTTGATCCAACCCAGCCGTACCCCAAATTTATCGAAGACACATGTGGGGTATACCAAAACACCATCACGATCCAAGGTTTCTAATGCCACATATAGTTTTTAATTTTGACACCGTATGAGGGAGATATGGTGAATAAAATATCTCACACTAATAATAATTATTATATGGGGTGTTTCATGAACCTGGTCCACGAACTAGAATTTAATATTCTACATTTGACTAAAATTGACCGTTATAATGACATGATCACATCACCATAGACGATAAGACAATCAGACTTCACACGCATGAGTTATGTATTGTAGAATATTTAATAAAAATAATAATATATTATTATTTGATCATTTTAGGTACTCTATCCAAAAACATGAAAAAGACATCAAATATTGGACTCATAATTTCCGTCATAAAGTCAGGGCCATATTGCATCTGATTGTTCATGAAACCGACGTCACACGTATAAGTAATGGAATAATTATGTTTTTAATAACATAAAATAATAACAACATTAATTATATTATTATTATTTTGTTCTTTTTTCCTTATTACCCATCTCAATTGAGATTCATGCACAAGGCTAGCACCTCCCCCTTATTCCAACGATTTCCTTTTTAATTTATTTAGATTTTTAGTTCATTTATTTTAAAATTTTCCTCTCTCAAATTAACTATTCTTTACCCAAAATTCTCACGCACTGTTATGGTAAGAATTATAGCCCACGACATGCACTGTTCCAGTAAGCAATCAAACCCACGGCTTCTCCTCCAACTCTCACTGCAGTCTTCCTCCACACATCTAGAAACACTATCACACCACATATCTCATCTGGAGTGACGCCCCAAAGACACACCCATATTTTACTTACACTTCTCCCTATCCGTGGTCCACTACATCTTCATTCTAAACCATAAAAATAAAATGACAGCATAATCATGATCCTCAGGTCGTGGGATCTGCGTCCATATGCCGCGCTTAATAGAATATTGTGTTTCTAGTGAAAATAAATATTTTTCCGCCTCCTTCTGTGAGACATTGCGGCTTAGTTTCATGTCCGAAAAATTAAAAAATCACATATTTTAAATCCTTTCACTGAGGTCTTCACTTCAATATATCACTCTCTTTAAAACTCTTTGTTTCCTGTGAAAATAAATATTAGGCATTGAAGAACGCACGAAGAACGCGATAAGAATAAAAAGAAAGAGGATCAAGGTGTATGTGTGGGACGATGACCCTGTTCCTATGGACATTGACTTCATGAATTTAGGATATGATGAATCAATGAAAAAAATTCAAACATATATAAAAACCCCTACATCGATTGTCTGTTGGAGATGGCGTGAGGAAGAAGATAAAGTCGATGAGATGGTGACATCGATGTTCGTTGCTCCCGCAAGATGTTTCTGATCCATGGTCATGCATCATTCACATTCTCATATTTTGGAGGATGATCTTTATTGGAGAGTTTTCTTCATTGGATAATATGATCCTCCAAATGCACTCCCAAATTCTCTCTTGGCCCACACTTTCCCGAGACTCATGAAAAATTGGAGCCAACTAATTAAATAATGTTTATTAATTTTACAAGTTACGTTGGCTCATTAAGTAAATTGATGTTGGAACATTAAATAAGGGAATACGAAGGGTTTCCCCCACATTAATTAAGAGTTTGGGCGGTCCCCACCACCAAGAATTCAAAATGGTGGATTCAAATAATATAAATAAAAAGTTATTTTTTTATATTTTTTCTTATGCCATGAAAATCCAAAAAACTTAACTTCCACCCTTGTCCCACTGTGGTAAAGGTGATGGTCTCCATAAGAAAATTTCAGTGATGTGAGTTCAACAGTGTCCATGGATTTCAATTCTGAGTATCGATTCAAAATATACAAAATGCCACTCACGCGCTTACTAAAGGCACCCAAAAAAAATTTCGGAAAATTATTATCTGTCACCCTCATTTCACGCCAGTCAAGGTTAGGCTCTTCCAAAGTGAAACACGCCCCAACGAACCAAATTGTACTCTTGGATTTCAAAACCGAGCTACCATTAAAAATTTATGCATTTCACAATAAAATAATTATAACTTAATTATTTTATGTATGGACAAAAACATACTTTCACCGGTGGACCGCACCGGCCAACATATTTATTTTCTCAAATTATGCATTGCCTCAAAAGTTCATTGGTGGTCTCGGATTTTCAATCAGAGGTACCATGTGTGAGTTATAAGAATTTGAAAAATAAAATATTTTATTGATTTTTTTTTACGGTAATGCCATTTTTGGGTTTTCTCACAAGAGGCATGGAACGACTAAACAGAAGTTGAACCTAGGGTAAACCTGCCATCGTGAACACAACGGTGCTCTTAGATTTATGATATGAGTTACGATTTAAGAGTTATTATACATTTTCAAGGAAATTGTTTACGTGTGCTAATTCAAACTCAACCAAACATCAACACGATCATTCCGGGAACTCAAGGCCTTAGAATCATGTGCCATCATATTTCATGGCCTCGATATAATTACATATAATTTAAAAGAAATTATACGGAATTTCTGGGACATTATAGTCTCCCCACCTTAGGTCTATACATCCCCGGAATCCACAAAAAATGAAAAAAACAACCAAAATAGAATATTGAGCATGATTCTGAGCCTCCTACTCCCACGTGCACTCCGGGAGGTTCTCATTTTCCCACTTTTGTGCACTTGAGGTATCGACCGCCTATGAAGGAACTGCTTCTATTGATCCTCAAACTCCCCAGGAACCTCCATAATCATCACCCCATCATCGAAGTCCAGCTCGCCGTGGTCGATGATGTGAGATGGGTCGTGCACATATCTCCTCAGCTGAAATACGTGGAAGAAGTCATGCACACTCTCCAACTAGGGTGGAAGATCCAAGCAGTATGCTACCTTTTCTATCATCTGATGTATTATAAAAGGACTAATAAACCTTGGTGATAACTTATCACCTCGGCCAAATCTCAGTAGTCCTCGTTCAAGAGAGACTCACAACAATACGTGGTCCCCCTCCTAGATCTCTATGTGTCTCTGTAGAGTGTCGGCATAAGACTTTTTCCAACTATGTGTACACTTCACTTGCTGACATGTGAGACATCGTGATACAAACTCTTCCAGTGATTTCTTCATTTCTGGCCACCAATGCTGATTCCTGAGGTCCTTGAACATCATCGCTACTCCTGGCCGTGCTGATAGAGGGGAGGTATGAAACTCCCTTAACACTTCCGCCCCTAGAGCTACTGGTACCATGGTACATCCTCTGAAGAGGGTGGCGTGCTCCCCACTATTAGAAAATCCATCAGATTCCTACCATGAGGATATCTAAGCATGTTGAGCCTCGTAGTAAATTTCCACAAATTTGTGCCTCCCCGACATGCTGAAGGAGTGAGGGAGTGACAGTCATAGAATTGAGGTAATCAGCTACATCTATATCCATGAAGGATATCGGCAACACAACTAGTTACTCTAATGCCTCACATAGCTGTTGTAGACCATACCTCTTAATGATTGTGTATTCTACCACGTTCCCCTTCCTAGAAGTATAGACTATCTCAAGGTCATATTCTTAGAGGAAATCCATCCATTGCTTATGGGAACTGGATACTCAAAACATCTGATACCACGAGGGTGAGGCTGGCCATCTCCTGAGTGATCAACCACACACTTCTATGCCGGAGTTTATCATATGCTGCTTGGGATTCCATTTATTCCAACTAAAGAAAACCTCATCCCAACATTGTAGATAAAACACATCCTTTTTTCCAAATATAGTAAATATGAGTATGAATTTTTGATTTCCAGTCATACCCAAACTATCATCATAAGGCCTATACTCTTCCACCAAGAGGTTCCAAACGAAACTCTCGCCTCAAGGGTCAGATCACATCATCAGTGTAAGTGTTATTATCGAGTCCCCTCCCAATGGTATCTCCAGAAGAGGGGGTCAATTCAACTATTTAATCAAAGACTCTAGGTCTTGGAAAATATTCATGGTAGGAATGAATGACACATATGTTTATTGATACTGTAGCTAGTTGTAGACATATATTGTACCTTGATTCATTTCTAGAGACATTGTGTCGCACTCCTTGACTGCATGTAGATTCTCTCTTCCCCTGTCCTTCAGCACCCTGAGCCTCACGGGGACCATGATGGGGGCGGTTGTGTCATGTTGAAATGTACACCACCGCATGATGCTCCCCTTGGTATTCATCCACATCTACAGCCCCATAGATTCATCTGTCCATATCTCTTCTTATTCTCGAAACATTTTTAGACACCCTAGTCTCTATGACTGCTGCTAGTTTTTTGCTTTCCCTATACTAACATTTACTGGCTGCACCATCTCAGCCAAATAATATTCAACCACAAAGCTTCTCTCTATCACCCTAACGTATGTTGTAATACATAGGGGAATAGATATATCTTGGATGATCATAAAGACACCTCACTCGGAAGTCTGAACTCTGACTCGAAGATCGTATCATATTCATTGAGTACCAGGAATGATCAATACGCCTTGATAAATACTCACCTACAGAAATGTCATCCTACCAAACCCATAGTAGCTCTAGAGAACTCTCAACAACCTCCTCAATCCAGTCCCCATCTGCCTGTGATTCAGGCTCGCCTTGGTACCAGAAGGGGTATCTGATACTAAATCACGTGTATGGAAATAAGCCTATATGTTTCATTTATCGGTACTGTCTGTTGTAAATGCAGACCAATACAAAGTGATATAGCTGACACACAACCTGAAGGTACTATCTCAACATTGTGGCAATCTCTAGAGATAGCATCCAGCCAGCGCTCTTCCGCATGGGAATCTGTCTCATCTCGAAAGCTCATAGGCCTATGCTGCTTGAACTCATTAAATGAGTTCAGTTAGCATGCACCACATGCTAGTTCAGCTAGTGGTTTCACCTTCCAAATGGATGGTTGTGCTATTGGAACACAACCCAAAGGTGCCAACATTGTAAGAGGGCCCTGCACCATAGCCTCATCACTCGGTGGGCTATCATCTTGTACTCCGTCGAGAATAGTATCTAGCTGTCTATGAAGCAGAATCATAATAAGGAACATGTGCATCACAATCCTTAAGTTATACCTAGTCATTTAACTCAAAAAAAGCACAAGAAAAAATTTCAAAACACACATGAAATCAGTGTTTTCGTGTACTAAGTCATAAATCAAAAGTCAGATTCCTTGAGTATGGATACATTTGCCATTACACCAACACTATATTCCCAAAACTGATAACCACACTCACTACACTTAACACTATTACCGTTAATAAGAATAGAGTCCTATGTTCTACGGTAGAACCGACTCCTCTGATAGAAATTTTTCATGACCCGTCCCCCGGGGCTCGTGCTTTGACTACCCGTAGATAGGCATCCACAGGCCAAGAGCTAGCAACTAGCACCGAAATACATATTCAATAAAATCGGGAAGGTATTACCTTCATAACCTGTAAACCCGCACAACCAAGAACACAACGATATATAAACCCAAGTGAACTTCATAGTAAAAAGAGTGTGTACATTATGAAAAATAGGCTAGAATACAAGCCCAACTGGAATGTACAAGAGAATTGAAAAGTACAAGTAAACTGAAACATCTCATGTGAACCCCCACCAAGGATCCTACCTAATGGGTTGTTTCAGCTCCCGGATAGCCATCTCTGCGGTATGCCTCATCTAATGTCCACTTCTGAGCAACCTCTTGTCCTGGTACTCTCTTCCTTAGTCAGTGTTGTCCATCATCTGCACCAAACACTAGAAGGAGCAGTCGTAGCCCTTGCAGGTCTGAGTATAACGATACTCAATTGGGACCCCGAGACTCTCCAAGGTCTCATGAAATCCAAAAAGGATAAACCACAATGAATGTAAACATATGACAACCCTACATAAGAATTTTCCCATATATATACCCAATTTATCAAGTATATCCATCTCATTCATTAGGAAACACATGGTCATACTCAAATGCCCAAATCTAAATTATTCCATTATGGGAGGAATACCACGAAGGTAAATCCAAAATGGTGTGTACCACAATGGTAATTCCACCTAGAAGAATACCACAATGGTTTCACCATGAAAGAATTTACCACCCAGGTATGACACACAGAAGAATACCACAATGGTATCACAATGAAGGTAAGTACAACATAGGTACGCCACAAAGATAAAAACCACCAACGTATCACCACGAAGGAAAGTACCACACATGTACTCCACGGAGAAGAAATCCACAAATGTATCACCACAGTGGTATGTAGAACACATGGATGCCATATAGAATAATACCACCAAGGTATCACCACAAAGGAAAGTGACACACATGTAAGCCACACAGAAGAATACCATAAAGGTATCACCAAGAAGGTAAGGACTCAGCTCACACAAAATATATCTTTGGTAAATTAGTAGAGATGATTATATGTAACTATGGAATAATATTACTCTGTTAAGAGGAAAAACAATAAAGGATCAGGAATCACAGACCCACACAGGATCCTAGTACATCATCAGACCAAAACATGATCCTAGTTTATCATTGAACCAAATAGGATCCTAGTACATTGTCAGACCCACATAGGATCCTAGTACATCGTCATACCCACACAAGATCCAAGTACAACAGGCCCATGAAGGATCCTTGAGTATTCCCTCATGTATTCCTAGAGCAGATCCATGTTGGACCCTCAATCACAAATAGACGAAGGATCCCTTTCACATGTCAGATCTAGCTACAGGGTTCTCGCACTAAGCTCGCTTAATTCTTGGTGGGGCTGATCCTCAAACCACTGGTCGATACTCCAACATCCATGAAGTCCCAGGAAGATGTATCACAAAGGGCCTCCATGTAAAACGGGTCTCAACACAATAGATGGTGCGTCAATCGGACACCCTATCTATATGTTATTAGCCTTTCTGTCCCAAGGGCCCATTTAGATTCATGTTTGATCCAACCCAAACATTACCCATATTTATCAAAAACTCACACGGGGTATACCAAATGGACCATCTTGATTCAGGGCTTTTGATTCCTCATACAGTTCATCATTTCGACACCGTATGAGGGGGATATGTCGAATAAAAGATCTCGTAATAATTATAATAGTATTATTGGGTGTTTCATGAACCCAAGCCACGATCCAGAATTTAATATTCCAAATTATTATTAAATCGACTATTTTATGACAGGATCACATCTCCATAGACAGTAAGTCAATCAGACATCACATGCATGAGTTACGAAGGGTCGATGATTTAATAATAATAATAATATATTTTTATTATTTGAGTGGTTAGGGTACCCAATTAAAAAACCCGAAAAAGACATTTTGATATTGGACTCATAATTTTGGTCTCGAAGTCAAGGTCATACTAATTTTAACAGTTCATGAAACCGAGGTCGCAAAGATATGTTGTTGACAAATTATTGTTTTTACTACCAAAAATAATAATAACATTATTTATATTATTATTCGTTTATTATTTGTTCATTATAACCCATTTCAATTGATATTCACTCACAAGGGAAGCACCTCGCCCTAAATTTAACTATTTCATTTTTAATTTCTTCAGATTTTTAATTCATTTCATTTCAACTATTACTCTCTCCAATTAGCTATTTTTCCCAAAATTCTCATGCATTGTTCTAGAAAGAAATCAACCCATGAAATCTCCTATAACTCTAATTGCAGGCTTCCTCCACATTTCTAGAACCCTCATCACACCTCCTATCTCACCCGGAGCAACGACCCAAGGACCTGTCAGAATTGCACCTCCACATTTCCACTTCCGTGGAGAACTAAATCATCATACTAAACCCAAAATATAAAATGTTTCCATATTCTAGATCCATAGGATGAGGGCTCCGTGTCGATATGTCATGATCAACAGAATATTGTGTCTCAAGCGCCAATAAATATTTTTCCACATCCTTCCGCGATTCATGGCGGATTATTTCGAGGACTGAAAAAATAAACTATCACATATTTGATATCCTTGAATCGAGGTATTCTCGTCTATATATCCCTCTCATCTAAAATTCGTTTTTGTAGCACCAATAAATAATAGGCATTGATGAAATAATGAAGAACACATGAAAAATAAAAACAATGAAAAGCATTGATTATCAGTGGGAATATGACCACGTTCGTTTGGCCATTGTCGTCCTGAATTTAATATATGACAAATACAAAAAATTCAAACATATATAAAAACACCTACCTAGATTGTCCTTTGGAGGTACTTGAGGATAAAGACGAAGTCGATGTGATGGGGATGTCAGCGTTCGTTGATCCCACAATATGTTTCTCATGTGGGCTCAAGCGTTATTGTAATTCTCTGATTCCGAAGGATGCTCTTCGTTGGAGAGTGTTCTTCGTTGGAGAATATGATCCTACAAAAGCTCTCCCAAATTCTACATTTTCCAATGCTTTCCCCAAACTCAAGAAAAAGTGAAGCCACCTTATTAAATTATGTTTCTTAATTTACCAAGTTATGTTGGCTCATTAAGTAAATTGAGGTTAGCACAATAACTAAGAGAACACCAAGTCTTTCTCCCAAATTAATTGTTATTTTATGTGGTCCCCACCTCCAAGCATTCAAAATGATGGTTTCAAATAATATAAAAATTGTTATTTTTTTCTTCTCCCATGAAAATCAGAAAAAATGACTTCCACCATCAACCCACTATGGTCAATGTGAATTTCCTCTTAAGCTAATGTAGGAACTATGAGTTCAATAGTGTTCTTAGATTTCTATTCCGAATACCGGTTCAAAATTTACAAAATGCCGCTCACGCATTTACAGAACATACCTGAAAAAAAGTTCAGAAAATTATCAACAATCACCATCGACCCATGTTGGTCAAGGTTAGGCTCGTTCAATGTGAAGCACGACCCAAGGCACCCAATGGTACTCTCAGATTCCAAAATGTGTTTCCATTTCAATGTTATGGATTTTATAATAAAATAATTGTAATTTATTATTTTTTTTATGACCGCAAAGTAATATTCACTAGTTTCACGCGATGTCCAGTGTTAGTATCTTATTAAATAATGTATTCCCTCACAAGTTCAGAGGTGGTATCATATTTTCAATTTGAGATACCGTATGTGAGTTGTAAGCATTTAAAAAATAAAATAATTTATTTAATTATTATTTTTATGGTTATTCCATTTTTGGGTTTTCTCACAAGAGGCCCATGAAAACTAAACATAAGTCGCACTTATGGTACAACCTTCATCTTGAACCCAATGGTGCCCTAAATTTTTTTATCTGAGTTACCATTTAAAATTTAATCCACCTTTTTAGGAAACTAGTTACACGCGCTGATTAAAAAACAACCACACTTCGAAAAATTATTCTGGGAACTCCGGGCCTTGTAATCATGTGTCGTCATATTTCACGTTCTCGAAATAATTCCATATAATTAGATATAATTATACTGAATTTCTGGGACATTATAATGTCATTATTTGACTACATGAAATAAACACATCGTTACACCATGGACACGTAATTTCACGTGAAGGTTCTATTTCAATCAATGTGTTTAGATATAAAACTCCATAAATGGATAGAAAAATCCATCATTGAATTATATATTAATAACATGCCACTCATGACACACCCAACAGACCCTACTTCCAGCCACATGTTTGTATGAATGTTTTGGTCAGTAATTAAATGTTCATGATTGTTCATTCATATTAATGATTATATGAATGGATAAGGAAAATTACGAATTCTATAAGATAGAAATTCTTGATGACACCAAAACATTCATAATTTCTACTAGAAGGTATGTTTTCATAATCGTCTGTCTTGCAGAATACCATGTGCGAACTTCTTGACATGTAGCATCATCTGCTTATGAGTACTTTAACCTGACGATCTTCATACTATGTGTCCCATTATAGAATATCATCAAACTCTATAAATATATTATGAATATTTTAATATAATGTAATAACATGTTTTTTTTCTATAAAATACTTTGGAATATTATTGACATTATTCCAGAGTAGCACCTTCAGACGGTGTGTGATTCCATGCCCCAGTGTGGCCGGAATTAAATTTTCAGTGCGTTCACATTGGGCATGCCAAATAAATGGGATAACCCTTAAACGGTACATCAGGTCAGAAATATGAGTGTACTTATGGGCCAAGAATGGGGTGTTTACCCTAGGAACGATATAAAATATGTCGTCGTGGGACATTGGGACCCCTCGCTCATTAACAGAATGTTAAACGGATCATTAAAATAATTACTTTTTTGTTTAATGGTTAAACTCAGGTGTCTCTTAAATGGTTGCCCAGATTGGAAAACAGAGGTCACTATTGTGTCTGGAGCATGTCATTTACCCTAGGAGGGGTGCATTTTTCTCCGGTGCGGGCCTTCTATGGAAAATGCCGCCAGAGGCGTTCTTCATAATTTAGCAGCTTCAGACGTTAAATTTTATCACATTTGAACAGATGCTTGGATTAAAAATATGATACTGCCGTTGTGCTCGGGAGGTTGTGTTTATCCTAGGGGAGTCTTAAACCCGACCCTGTCGAGACTTTCAGATGTGGGTTAAACTGGGAGTTTTAATTGATTAAACATTTTAAATAATTTCATTGTTTAAACATAAATCATCCCCTATCCCTCATGTTCATCCCCTGGTGAAACCCCCCCTCACCCCCAACCTCCTCTCATTATTCTCCTGCTGCCTCCCAATCAAGGTGGAAGCGTCAACGACGAGGGTGGATCTGCGGTGAAGCTTTGGGATACACACAACAAGGTAGGGGTTTTCATGTTTTTGTTTTTAATTTCGAACCATCCCATTCGAATAGCTATATGCGTTGAATTGCTATTGTTTTACTGAGAGAAGCCCATAATTGCGTAATTTATTTTTTGAGCTTTCTAATGCACTTTTCGGATTTAAAATCTGAGTTCTGAGGCGTCCCCCATTGCCGGCAAAGTTCCGGGGTGTTTTGTGTGTGTTTTCCAGTGGATCTGGGCACTCCAGTAGATCTATGCACTCCGGTGGGCCCCACAGGGCCTAGTTCACACGTTTTTGGTGAAATGTCACTTTTTTAACCGACATCCGTTTTGGTTGTTTGAGTACTCATTTTTTGCATGTCTTTCCGAGGAGATCGCAGTGGTGCGATATTCCCGACTATTTTCGGGAAGGAGGTTTGGGGCCACGGGACACTGTTTGGGAGAAAAGTGGTGTTGGAAACTTTTCCATCGTATATCCTTTGGAGACGAGTAAATATTATCTCTCGCATATTTTTGGTGTTGGTGACTTTTCCATCTGATATCCATTGGAGGCAAGTAAATAGTCTATCTCGCATGTTTTTTCACGAGGATTACAACATTACGATCCGTTTGGATGTGCAGTGTTTCTTTAGAGATCTCATTAAATGTGGAATCATGAAAGGTGTACCAGTGGTGGTTCTTCCTACAGTGTTTTCAGGGATCCCTTTGCGTGTGATCGTTTTCACTCTTGTGAGAGAAAAGTTAGTGTCTAAAGTGATGTGGTTGGCCATGCTAGGGACGTGGAAGTAGCAGGTTGGTGATGTTATGTTTACGCCTTTTTGCATTGACATTGGTTGACGTCTGCACGATATCCTTGGACTGGCAATGTGGTATGGTCTGGGAGTATACGGGAAATCATGGAGGTACATGTTGTAGTTTGTACCTGAGAACATTTGTACGCTTCATTTGGAGGTGTGTTTTGGCCACAGGTCGTGTGGGCCCCATGTGTGTGTCGTGTTCTACATTATGTACCTTTGACCACTCATGAAGTAAAGAGTTCTCCTGTTCTCAATGTTTTCAACTAGTAGGGTTGAGTTGTTTCCCCTTTCTCTATTCTCGATGGTTGTACTAGCATTGTTGATTTGGTTCCCCTATTCTTTCAGCTGGGGGGGTTTTGAGTGTTCGGTCCCTTTCACTGGACTGCGACATCGTTTATGGCTATAAGAATTTATACAGTGAGGGTGTTTTCCAACATTATGGACTATGTTTTCTTGGTTTCTTGTGATAGTGACTCAGCGGATTGAAGCATGATTGCCCTAAGAGGCCCGGGGAGATCCTCACGTCCCTTCATGTACCCTGGTAGAGTTATTTGCGTATAGGGGTGACAAACACATTATGCGGGCCTCGATCCTCGACCCAAGAGATTGTTTCTAGTAGGGTGAGGATCTCCTAGTTAGCCCTGGGTATAGACTCCCTAGCTGTGTATCAAGGTCATATCATCCTTCCACGATCTATCGTGACGTGTTTCCCACTACGTGTTCCAGTTACCAGTGAGGTTCCATCCAGAAGGGATGGAAATTGAGGTACCATCTAGCAGGGATGATCAGTGCGGTACCATCCACCAGGGATGGCCAGTGGTGTACCATCCAGTAGGGATAGCCAGAGCAGATCCTGGTCTCCCTCCAGAAGATTACAATTTCGTGGGGATGGGCAGCAGGAACCCGTCAACATTGAGAATACCTCTCGACTATGTGCAGTGACGAGGTGTGGTTTTACTTCCCCCTTAACTCTCATGTATGAGGGGAACATTCCCCTCCAAGAGATGTCTTTGTGACGCGTCCTAAAACCGTGAGGGAGAGTCAGTTCCATCCAATGCAGATAGTGTCAAGGTGTGGTGATTTGAGCACCCTGACTTGTAGTTCGGGGAAGGTGTACGGATACTGGGCATCAATGGTTTTTACTTCTGGCACATTTGGCTACTCACTTTCATGGGCTGAGCTACGGGACGGAGATCCCCTTACGATCTTTTTCGGGATTCTTGACAGAGAATAATTATGTGTATACCTTGTTCCAATAGCCACTCATTGGGTTTTGGGTTACTCTCCTTCTAGGAGAGGCGAAGCCATGAGGGCTATGCCACGTGCTTGTCGTGTCTAGCTTCTCGTGTTTGTACGAGTCTACTCTCCTGCTATAGGTACTGAAGACTCGACGAGAAGTTTATCTTCTCACCATTTCTAGCACCTTGTATTTGGATGAGTCTACTACCATCCTAGTGTGGGGTTGAGTTGCACTCTTTACTGCACTCTCGTTTGTACTCATTTATATTTCCTTGTTTGATCTACCACTCACCTCTTCAATATATCCTTTGTTGCTCCCTCGAGCCTTCGGCACATCCTACTGAGTATTTTTATACTCACCCCTTCTTGGTATTTTCCCGCACTGGGTGTGCCCTTACATACGATGGACAGGTTGGTATTGACAACTAAGGAGCTTAGGAGTGCGGGAGCTTCGACCACGTGTGGTGGTCATAGTCAGGTTCCAGGTGTGGGAGTCTCCCATCTGTTTTACATTTTTTACATATTACCAGGTTGTGGCACTTTTCTGGTTGGGCACATGTTTTCCCATTTTTTTTCAGTTTACATTTGGCTAATACTTTTACTATTTAGAGGTCGATGCACTCTTGTGGGTTTTTATAGAAGTTAGTTCTTTACATTCCCTTTTACTATGAATATTTTCATTGAGTAGGATTCGTGTGTGTGTGTACATGTACTCAGGAAACGTCATCCCCGTGTTGTTTAGACTTCGGCGCTTGTCGCCAGCCCCTAGCCTATGGAGGTGCGCTTGGGGTAGTTTCCGCTTGAGTTCGGGTAGGTTCGGGTCATGAAAAAGTGGTATCAGAGGTGGTTCGTTTATTTGAAGGTTGTTCGGACGTCCATAAAAAGGAATTGGTTGGGATTTAGGGAAATAGTGTTAACGTGTCTCAAGACCATCTCTCAGGCTTGGGAGTCCAATGATGGTGTCGTGGACGACGAATCCATTCACCATGACCCTGATATCCCACTTGTCAACACGGCATGTTGAGACACTTGTTCCAGAGAAAATTGGATTGTCCATCATATATGATTGAGTCTTTGACTATCCTTCTTCAGCCGTCTCCCCATAGTCATTATAGTTATATACACAGATGCTCATCTGATTGCGTCACTCCATGATAATATTCAGGATGTTTCCATGAAGACAGCCAGCCATGATACTAGATATGGTTTGTGAAGACGACCCTGTGAGCTATGAGTCCTTAGTCTGGGACCCATCATCTGAGTCCCTTTCATTGGGTGGGCCGGTAGTACCACCCCCACCTATTTAGTAGCAGACAGCTTTAGTGGAGCAGACTGATCTTGAGCGCAGGTTGAGCACACTCCGTGAGTTCCAGCGATAGAGACTGTTGAAGTTCAGTTGTGATCCAAACCCTCATTCTGCAGAGGATGGCTAGAGAAAGTGGTTCACCTCTTTAGTCTTGTGCAGAAACCGACAGATCAAAGGGTGGATTTGGCATCCATCCTTTTCCATGGAGTAGTTAGGCGTTGGTTGAGTCTGGTGAATCAGTTTCTTGAATATTCGTCACTTTCATGGGGTGACATTCAACATCTGTTTTGTTTGGAGTTTTACCCCACATTATTATGCTCCATTCGGAACCAGGAGACCATGCAGTTTTAGCTGGGAGGGATTATGGTAACCGAGTATGTGATAAGTTTCGCAGACCATGCATGTTTTTACCCGGGCATGGTCCTTGACGGAAACTTCTGAGTGTGAATATTCTAGTAGGATTTCCGTAGATAGATTCATGCGTTCATAGTACCCTTGGGAATTTCCACATATATCGGAGTACTAGAGCAGGTGCTGGTGATATAGATCATCCTATCATAATCAACAATTTGTTATGGCACCATGCATGATAGAGCTGAGACGTCTGTCGTATCAAGCATGCATCGGGTGACAGAACATCGACACTGGTGGATTTATGATAACCAAACTCAAGGGTTTGGTCTTACACCTTAGTGGCGCTGAAGGGCAAAAGTGCTGCCCGGAGAGAGTCGGTGGTATGCTTGCGATGGGAAAGGTCACCTGGCATGAGACTAACCGACCGGGTATGTTGAGAATATCAGGAAGGCAACAGGTGAACCACCACGACAGAGGCAGCATCATGATCGGAGTAGCGCCCAGAGAGGTGGTGCCAGAAGAGGAGCGGGAGGAGCTGGTAGTGGGGGATGACTTTATGAGGTATTCCCATCACCACTAGGAGGTCCACGTCAGGCTCTGGTAGCTGACAGTTGGGACCGTGGACAACCGCGATATTTGGATGTCTACAATCCAACCGATCATGAGGTGGTAATAGGTACGCTCTAATGATCTTCTACTTATTGCAGTAGAATTGTTAGGCTCTATGTGTGAAATGATTTTCATTATGCTCCTTGATTGATGTGTTACCATGGTGACGCGGGGCGTTGGTGTAACCCTGTGTCAGTTGAGTAAAAGATGTGGAACCGTTTATTTAGTCGATGGTGTCCAATCCTTCTCTATCCGAACGTGTAAGAGAGTCTGGGTCGTGGGACATCGACTATTAAATATTTCCTGACCAGATATCCTTTGGTGTTTCACCGTATTGATATTATGAAGGAGGGAAACACATGGCTTTATCCCAGGTCGAAACGGTGATTCCAGTCGTGGCATGCGACGTTGGGGTTTGTTCGGGGAGGTGAGCTACCCCAAGAGCGTCGGGCAATTTGAGACCATGCGATGGGATTGAGAGGTTCCCTACCGCCTTTCCCAAACCCCAAAGGCCGGTTTGGGTGCATAGAGTCTTCCACGTGACTCACCCGATAAGAAGTGTTTGTGCTCCAATGAACTTCATCAGCAAGGGCAGACCTCACAGGAGCATATCAAATCCTTTAGTCTGGGTGTGGTGACATGGGACTGCACAAGAGTTCTTCTGGGTACGGAAGATTCATGTGTGGGCTTAGTACCCTGAGTTGTTCCCTGGTTTTTCTTTTCGGGAACAAAAATCATGTAGGAGGGAATGATGTGAGAACCTTTTATTTTCTATAAATGTATTTGGAATATTCTTGATGTTATTCCATTGGAGCGTCTTCAAACAGCGTGCAATTCTGAGCCCCGGTGTGGCCAGAATTAAATTTTCAGCACGTTCACACTGGCCAGGCAACATAAATTCGATAACTCCTAAACGGTAATTCAGATCAGAAATCTGAGTGTACGGATGGGTCTGAAATGGGGTGTTTACCCTAGGAACAACATATCATGTCATCACAGGACGTTGGGACCCCTCGCCCATTAACAGACCGTTAAATGGATAATTAAAATAATTAATTTATTCGATTAATGGAAAAACTCAGGTGTCTCTCAAACTGTAGCTCGGATTTGAAAATCAAGGGTATGTTTGAGTCCGCAACATGCTGTTTACCCTAGGAGGGGTGTAATTTTCACGTGTGCGGGCCTTCTGTGAAAAATGCCGCCACGGGAATTTTCGTAATTTATTGACATCAGACGTTAAATTTTATAACATTCGAACAGAAGCTAGGAATAAAATTATGTGATCGCCGTTCTACTCAAGAAGAGGATTTTACCCTATGGGTGGCCTAACCTCGACCCTGTCGAGAGCTTCAGGTGCAGGTTAAATTAGGTGTTTTAATTAATTAAACTTTTAAATTAATTTCCTTTATTTAATCATAACTCATCCCCTCTCTTTCATTTTCATCCCCTGGAGAAACCCCCCCTCACCCTCTACCTCCTCTCCTCCTCCAAATGCTCCCTCCCAATTAAGGTGGAAGCGGCAACGATGGGGGTGGATTAGCAGCCGACCTTCGGGAAATTCCCAACAAGGGAGGGGTTTTTGTGTTTGTGTTTTGAATTTCAAACCTCCCCCTTCAAATTTCTATATATGCCGAACTGCTTTTTTTTCCGAGTGATTCCCATAATTGCATAGTTTATTTTTTGAGCTTTCCGCTGCCCTTTTCAGATTTGAAATATGAGATTCGAGGCGTTTTCCATTTTCCGACGATGTTCTGAGGAGTTTTTTGGGTGTTTTTCGGTAGATTTGGGCACACTGGCGGTCCAGCGCGGCGAGGGCCAGGAGGAGGCGTGGTCAGTTGGGTGTCTTCGGTGGGATCAAGAGGAGGCGCGGGCTCGGGCGACGGAGGGGCCCCCGAATGGCGGTTGGGTGAGATGGGGCACCAACTGGGGGGCATGCAGTGTTGAGCGGTGGAGCTATGTGAGGGATGTTTCAGTGGAGCAGGAACCGACCGCGGCCCTTCACGGTCGGCAGGTGGAACCTGAGGTTGTTAGCACCTCGAGCATGCAGAGGAGGCCAGGACCCGCGCTTTGTGGGTCTTTCTGGCACTGCAGATAAGACCGGCCTAAGTGCCGGTCTGTTTGCAAAAACCAGACCTAAGGAAGGGGGTCCGGTGCAACTGGGTGGGCGACGGCCAACGAGCCGTGGGTCAGCGGTTCAGACCGGGCCGGCTGGGGTGAACAGGCCTTGTTAAGCCCCCTTGCGTTCAGGGGGGGCATTTTTTTTCAAACGGCACGTCCGATTGACAAGCCGTCTACGGCTGCAGGTCCGTGTTAACAAGATGAATATTTTGAAGTATGTTTTTGGTTATTCGGGTTCTTCACCTGATAGTGGGTTCCCCAAACGTTTTACTTTAATAATAGTTATTGTTATTAAAGTTGCGTCAGACGTGGTTCGCGAGCCGGACACACCGTCAGAGGCGCTATGGCCCTGGAGTTGAGACGACCCATCCAATGTTGGCTCGGAGCCCTTGTGGTTTGGTTTCGTTGCTCAGTGGCACGAAATGCTTATGTTGGGTAATTAATTATTTATTTTTCTTAATTAATTAAGTATTACATCAGACCTAACTCCAGCTTGGGATATATGATTGAAGTGCCATCAGTGGCAGTTGGACCCCATTCCCCTTGTGTAATTTTTGAGACACTTTTTGAAGCGTTCGGGCTGGAGACAAGGTGTGTTCCCCATAGGGTCTGGTTCACATGTTTTACGACGAAACACCACTTTTTCACCTGGCATCCGTTTGGGGTGTTTGAGTACTTGTTTTTGACGTGTCTTTCTGAGAATATTGCAATGGTGCAATGCAACCAACTGTTTTCGGGACCGGGGCTCGGGACCACGTGAAACTGTTCGGGAGTAAAGTGGTGTTGGAAACTTTTCCATCGGATATCCATTGGAGGCGAGTAAATAGTCTATCTCTCATGTTTTCGGTGTTTGCGACTTTTCCGTCGGATATCTGTTGGACGCAATTAAATAGTCTATCTCACCTATTTTTCCGCGAGGATTATAAAAATATGATCCATTTAGATGTGTGGAGTCTCTTTATAGATCATATTAAATCTGGAAGAATGAAAATTGTACTCTTGGTGGTTCTTCCTGCAGTTTTTGTAAGGAAAACATGGCTTGTGATTGCATTCACTCATGTGAGAGTGAAGTTAGTGTTTAAAGTGATGTGGTTGGCCATTCTAGGGCCCGGTAAGAAGGATGTTGGTGATGTTATGTTTTCACCTTTTTGCATTGACATTGGCTGTCGTGTGCACGATAGCCTTGGACTAGTAATGTGGCGTTCTTTGGAAGTATACGGGGAATGCATGGAGGTACATGTTGTAGTTAGTACCTGAGGAAGTTTTTGCGCTTGGTTTTGAGGTGAGTTTGGGTCACACGTCGTGTGGGACCCATGAGTGTGATGTGTTATACGATACGTACCATTGACCTCTCGTGATGTAGAGGGTCCTCCTGTTCTCGATGGTTTCAACCGGCAGGGTTGAGTGGGTTCCCCTGGTTCTATTCTCGATGGTTGGGCTGGCATTGTTGTTTTGGTTCCCTTGTTCTTTCAGTAGAGGGGGTTTTCAGTGTTGGGTCCATTTCCCCAGACTGCGACATCGTTTACGGCAACCTGCGTTCATACAGTGTCTGTGTTTTCCCACTTTCTGGAGTGAGTTGTCTCGGTCCGCTTCGACAGTGACTCAAAAGATTTCAGCATGATCGCCCTGAGAGGCCCGGGGATATCTTCACGTCCCTTCGTGTACCCTGGTAGAGTTATTTTTGTATAGGGATGACCAACACATTATGGGGGCCTTGATCCTCTACCCAGGAGGTTTTTTCCAGTAGGGTAAAAATCCCCTAGTGAGGCTCGGGCGCATACTACCTAGCTGTGTATCGAGATCATATCTTCCTTCCACGATCTATCGTGACGTGTTTCCCACTAAGTGTTATGGTTACTAGTGAGGTACCATCCATCAGGAATGGCCAGAGTGGTACAATCCAGAAGGGATGGCTAGTGTGGTACCATCCAACAGGGATGGCCAGTGGTGTACCATTCAGCTTGGATGGCCAGAGCATATCCAGGTCTCCCTCTAGTGTATTACCCTTTCACAGGGTTGGGCATGCGTAACTCACCGACTTTGAGAAGACCTCTCAACTGTATTACAGTGATGAGTTGTGGTTTGAATTCCACCAGAACTCTCAAGTACGAGGGGAACATTCCCCACTAAGACACGTCATGGTGACGCGACCTAAAACCGTGTAGGCGATTCAGTCTGCCCAAAGCGGATAGTGTCAAGGTGTGGTGATTTGAGCCCCTTAACTTGCAGTTCGAGGAAGGTGTACAGATACTGGGCATCAATGGTTTTTACTTCTGGGACTATTGGAAAATAGATTTCTTGGGCTGAGCTATGGGATAGAGATCCCCTTACGATATTGTTCGGGTTTCGTGACAGAGCATAATTATGTGTATACCTTGTTCTAGTACCCACTCCTTGGGTTTTGGGTTACTCTTCTTCCAGGATAGGTGAAGACACATGGGTTATGCCACGTGTGTTCCATGTCTAGCTTCTAATGGTTGGATGAGTCTACACTCCTTCTATAGGTATCTAATACTCGATGAGAAGTTTATCTGCTCACCATTTCTATCTCCTTGTCTTTGGACAAGTCTACTTCCTTCCTCTTCTTGGGTTGACATTCACTTTTTACTACACTCTCGGTTGTACTCCTTTACTTTTAATTGTTCGATCTACTGCTAACATCTTCAGTACCTTATTTTTTCTCCCTTGAGCCTTCGGGCATCCTACTGGGTATTTTTATACTCACCCCATCTTGGGCTTTTCCCACACTTGGTGTGCCCTTGAAATCTATGGACAGGTTGGTCATGGCGTCAGAGGAGCTTAGGAGTGCAGGAGATCGGACCACATGCGGTGGTCATAGAGGGGTTCTAGGTGTAAGACACTCCCATCTGTTTTACATTAGTTTAACTGTTGCCGGGTTGTGGCAATTTTATGGTTGGGATAGTCTTTCATTTCAGTTTACATTCATCTTATAATTTGTACTGTTTAGAGTTCGATGCACTCAAGTTGCTGTTTATAGTAGTTATTGCATTACTTTCCCTTTTACTCTGCACTTTTGTATTGAGTGTGATGCGTGTGTGTGTACAGGTACTCTGGAAAAGGCCTTCCCGAGTTGTTTAGCCTTCGGCGCTTGTCACCAGCCCCTAGCCTATAGAGGCGTACTTGGGGTAGTTTCGGCTCGAGTCTGAGTAGGGTCGGGTCGTGACATAGAATTTATAGGTTCTCATCATAGAGAGGGACATACATGAGCATATCAATTGAATGAATACTCAAATATATTATTACATCATAGTCATGCATAAAAATGAATAATAAGTAATAAGATGTTTAATAGTGAATATCCATGTAATAAATGTGGAAGCAGATGGTTCTATGACAACAACTCTAACGAACATCAACTTGGACTATAGCCAATTTCCTAAAAATTTCATAACGCTATACCTAACATGATGATCATGGTTCTTCTTTGTCTAGGCATTAGTCGAGTGGTCCACCATGTTGTCTTCCAAGGAAATAATAATCACATCAATTTCACCTCTCCTAGAAAAATACATCAAGAGATGATAATTCAGATGAATGTTATTCTGCAACTATTGTGATCTTGTCTCTTTTGTGAGATCCACCACAAAAGTATTATCAAATTACTATATTATGGGAACATTAATGATATGTATCACATAAATCTCCATGAATAATATTGAAATCTAAAATTATTCGGTAGCTACATTAGAAGCTATGATATACATGGAGAATGTTGTTGAATATGTGACCGCACAATGGCTTGAGCTCTTCTAGATCACTGCACCTCAATTAATAGTGATGATGTATCCCATTTACAACTTCATTTCATCTTGATCAATAAGAAAAATAGCATCTGAATAACTTGTGATAACTAGTTTCTCGTCTCCTCCATAAACAAGAAACATATCCTTAGTACGCCTCTAATAATTTAAGATAGTCTTGACCTCCCTCCAATGGTGGTCACATTGGTCATCTTGATATATGACCACCGCACACAACGCATATGCGACATCCGGCCCTGTACATTGCATGGAATACATGTGTGGCCCAATCATTCATGTGTATGCAGTGCATTTCATTATGTTTCATTCCTAGTGTGTTTGAGGACACATTTTCTTGGAATGATTAATTCCATGTGATGTTTGAAACAATCCCCTATTGGATTGTTCCATTCCAAATCTCTTTAGTATCTTATCAATGTATATACATTGACATATGCCCTAAAATCTCTTTGATCTATCATGATGGATCATGATCCCTAGAATATATGCTCCCTATCCCTAGTCGATTATGGATAAACATTGATTCAACCTTGCCTTAACAGATTTTAAGACTCGTATCTCATTTCAAATATGTAATATCAAATCCATATATACTCTTAGGAAATCGACTGTACTCCCCCTAAACCATTTATAGGCACAAGGTTCACATTCATTCTTGATGAATGAAAATTTTCGTTGGTCTTTATCAAAACAAATGTTCCAGGGCTGGGATGCTTTATTTAATAAATATATGGATTTTTGTAGCTTGAAACCTTATTGGAATCCTTCGTAGTCATAAAAAGTTTATGTTATTTCATGAACATATCTTCTTTAAGGTTACCATTATGGAAGGATATTTGAACATCCATTTTCAAAATCCCATTTTCATGGTAAGTGGAAATTTCCAATAGAATTCTGATGGACTTCCGCATTGATAATTGTGAAATAGTTTTTTATAGTCGATGTCGTGATGCTGTTTGATCCCATTTGAATTAGTTCATCACTTATAGGTGCTGAATTTTCCACCCATGTTCTGTTTCTTCTTGAATACCCATTTGCAACCAAAATGTTTCACATCAACGAGAGGATCTATAAAAATCTGTACATGGTTTTGGTACATGGAATCGATTTCAGAATTCATGGATTCATTCCACATAAAAACATTTGTGAAACATACATCTTCCATGTTAGTTAAAGGATCATTATTATCAACAAATAATGCTTAAAAATCATCAGTAAGTGGAAAACCATTCTGTTCCTGTTATATATCATATATTTTACTCATACATAGTTATTGTTTCTTTGGAACAGTTATTTCTTCAATGGGGATTTGTGAAACATTCTTCTCTACTAACTCTTTTGTACCTTGTGCATTAATGTCATCGAAGTCTGTCTCACTCCCACAATCTCTTTTGTAGATGTGCTCCCTCTCATTGAATATGTCTTGTCAATACACAAAAACCTTTTTCTATGAGGTTTTGTTTAGATAATATCCCCATTTTTCATAGTTATATCCTTTAAAGGAATACATTGTGCCTTGTGGTGAATTTTTTTAACTGAATAGGTCTTAAAAATGCATCGCTTCCCACACATGTAAATTTGAGAACATGGATTTCATCCCACTCCTGATATCATATTGAATACCACATATCAATTTAGATGGTACATGGTTTAGTATGTGTGACTTTGTTTGTAACAAATATCCCAAAAATTGATAGTGGAAGGCTCACTTGACTCATCACTCATCTCACCATGTCAAAGAGGGTGGAGTTCATCCTTTCACTCAAACAATTCCGTTGGGGTGTGTAAGGACGATTCAGTTGGGATAAGATCCCAAACTCTATTATGTAATCAATAATTCTTGATTAAGATATTCCTCACCTCATTTTGTGCAATGTTTCTAAATATTTATACCATGCTTTTTATTAACAAAATTATTGAATTTTTTGAACTTATCAAAATAATATGACTTATATGTCATTAAGATGATGTATACATATCTACTAAAATCATTATTTAAGGTTATGATGTATGAGTACCCTCCCCTTGATTGAACTGGAAATGGTCCGCACACACATGCATGAACCAATTCATGATGTTCTTTATCCCTTTCACATTTCTAACTAAATGGGGATTCAGTCATTTTTCCTTGTGAACATAAATGACATAGGCCATGTGGTTATAGTTTTATAGAATATAAATAGCCATATTGATGAAATATTTCTAATATTTACTCATTTATGTGACCTAGTCGGTGATAACAATGTTGGGTGTGTAATGATTCATGTGAATTATCGTTATTAGTGATTTCTGATACATGGTTTGTGTAACCCCACACATAACGAATTTTGTATAAATGTTCCCTACCAAAACTAATGTTACGTTCGTGGAATAAGAAATATTCTTTTCAAAACATGAAATAAAATCCATATGTAGCTAATCTAGAAATATAAATAATGTGTTTAGTAATAGATGACACATAATAAGAACCGTTTAAACCCAAGATCATCTTAGATGGAAATGTGAGGTGGTAGTCTCTGGCAGATACAATAGAAAGCATTTCTCTTTTGGCTTCTCATAGATATAACTCCCCTCAGTCAATATTCATGAATATACATAGTTCATATATTTGGATACACATGTGAGCAGCACAAGATGTATCTAATACTAAATTTATAGAAACAGATAGATTTTATTCGATAACAAATGCACATGAAGCATCCCCTTTCTTATTAAAATGGGTGTAGTTCTTCTTCTAGTGGCCTTTCATGCCTCTTGTGAAACAAACATCCTCTTGTTCCCTTTCCATCCCTTTAATCCTCCCTTTCATGGAAGTATATAAAAAAATCTTTTTGATTAATGCTCTTATCCCCATATTTCATATTATTCACCATAAGGACATAAGGCTTTTCATGCGTCATATCTTTTTCTACATAGATAATGCATATAATAAGAACATATAGAGACCTCTCAATGATTTCCATGTTTATATAGATAATGAAGTTGGAGAAGCTCTGAGGGAGTGATGCGAGAATGAGATCGGTACCTATTTTATCAGGGATTTAAACCCATGAACCTCTTGGAGCTCAATGTAGCCAATGTGCATGAATTTATGAGGCCCATCTAGGGAACCCTACACCAGATTACTCTAAAATATTTCCTTGTAGATATCAAACCATTAATGTCTTACTCTCTCATGGTAATTACCAAAAAAGTTCTCGAGCAAGATATAAGCATCCATGTTATCTGGAGACCTAATGAGCTCACTATAAATTGTTGATAACATCATACATTGAACGCTGACTGCATCATTAATATTTTTCTCATAAACCATGAAATACTCATCAATTATCTATATGGTAGGAAGATCAGGTAATACTGACTCCAATACAAAAGAATTTCATTCATGGTATAGGATAACCCATAGGTGTCTAACCCATTGCAGGAAGTTAATGCCAATGTGAATGATCTCTATATCTAAAATTGATTACACAAATAGTGTGGTTGATGAAAATTTCATTTTGATTCAACAATTATAATTACAAATCATTTTTAAATTTTTATTAAATATTTGTGATAAATAATAAATTAATTTAATTATATCTCCCAATATTTTATCTTTCCCCAATGGCCCACACCATTGAAGTCAGAATTTTTAGTTGTCATGACATACAAGTTGAAAGGATCCATATTCCATTTAGAATAATCCCAAAAAGGTTTGTTCATTATATATGAAGGTATTTATGTAGGAAGGTATGTTCCAACTATGCGCATCCATCTCCTAAATCTGTTGAGTGTACTACCCAATCCTGATATCCTAACATTGTATTTCCCCCACTCTTATCTTCAACATTACAGCTAGTCTAGATAGGGATACTAGTCATGATGTAATAGAGTTAATTCAACCCAAAACCATTCATAAGGGATTTATATATAAAATTAAGTTCCCTAAAAATGGTTGGTCAAACAGATAGTTTTATATTGGTTTCCCTTAATCATGTAATAGAAGGCTCTCTCTAAAATAATATTTTATTTGAGGGATTTTTATCTCTTGTGTGTGAGTTTTATATTATCTTTAGAACATTCTTTTCAATATTATGGGGAAAATATATATGTGATTAGCCATGTCTTGATAATATTTATTCATAATACTGGTTTATTTTAGTTCCATTTGTATGGTTGTTTAATTAATTAACTATGTGACCACGACAACACAACCATAATGATAAACCATTCAACTGATAGGAAAAAAATAATGAAAAGAGTATTATAAAGATATTTTAAAATGGTTTATTTTTCTATTGATTGATAAACTATACTTGACCTTGGGGAAAAAACACCATTATCCATTTCAGCTCATGTTTAAAAGTTTCCACTTATCCCCATATGTATCTCCTTGGATTATTTTCTTCTCAGTTCCACCATGAAGCACCTCTTCCAGCTTCAGAGTTCAATCCATTAAATATGATTTTAAAATCACACGAAGGAGAGGGTAAAATGGGTGTTTACATTTATGAAACCATGGGCATGCATGCCCTATATATTAATGAGAAGCGATGTCTCACATTCCAATAATTAATTTAATAAAAAATGGAAACCGTTCACATTAAAATTTCATGGTATAGATCATGATCACCCACATACATGCAACAATTTATGAATTTTATTAAACTAGAAATTAGATCTCTAATTATTATTATAAAGATAAATTTTACTTGAATCTATTTATTATTATATTTGATTAATAAATAATTTTATCTTAATACTTTTCTGAAATTTCTTAAAATTATCATCAATCAAAATTTTATTAAACTAAATTATTTTAAAATAATCTTTGTACGAAACTTGTACCTTATAGGAAACACATTTAATTCTCATTCATAACTACATAATGAGTAGAAATTAACATTACCTTTACATAAAATTAATAACATATACATAAAACACCTAGGACATGTAGTCCCTTATAATTACACAAGAACCATCGTACACGTCTCAAAGGTAGGTTTAATATAATAATAAATTTTAATAAATCTTTTTTCATTTTTATTTGTACACATAATATTGTTCCAACTACATGGAGTATAGTTCTAAATACAATATGTGTACTATCATTCACCATCCATATGATGTACACACTTAGGGATAAAATGTGTAAATGTTCTTAAGAAATCATCAGCATACATGACATGTCCAAAGGGCCACACGTCATGTAGTATCTACATTACTCATTTTTCGACAAGGCAAGCCATGTATGAGGTACAAAGTCCCACCCTAACCTGAAGGGATTACATGCCGTGTGTAATGGGACACATAATGCGTAATATAGAAAAAGTTTTCCACCTATTCCTAGTAAACAATTGGATTCATTAATACATAGAAAAACATCAATGACATTTCTTGGTTTTTCATACTAGTCCTGGTGCATTGAATCTTGAAAACACGACTTATATATCCTAATTCACTCTGTGTATTCCGGTGTTGTACGACCAGGAAACTTTGGATCCTTCGGATGAGTTCCAATATTTTATTTTAATCAAAATTAAATGAAATGATCATTTCTGTATGTTGAATGTGAAACAAAAAGAGTGAGAATAGATCTCAAATCATGATTAAAAGTACAATTAACATTTAAGTGAGAAATTAATTAATTAAATCGTAAATCATAAACAAATTATTTAAATAATTTTAAACTCTGATGTGACCACATTTCTACCACTTTTATGTTCTAAATGCAGTGGAAGAGCATTTGGCTAACACCTATGTATGATTTGTAGCAAGTTGAATGATTATTCCAGGATAAATATGATGTTGAACCCCAATCTCCAAAGAATAAAATCAAAGATTTAGATAAATAAGGAAGTGGCCAGAAACGTTTAGAAAGGATCTTTTTCAATGGTTATAATTAATTTAATGATTTTTATTAAGAAAATAATACATATATTTTTGTTATTTTCTTCGTTAATGATTTTTATCGTCTGAAATGACCCTTGTTGATTATCTTGCTATTCTTGCAAGGATCGAAACTATAATCCATCTAGTAGGGATCCAAACATGCTAGAATGTCCTCCGATCAACACCACTCTTTCTCCAGTTGCTAGAACAGCGAAGCGAGCGTCTTATGTCTGTCATTCTTAATTTCTTATTAATCAGCCTTGATGAACGTCTGTCATTTATGGGAGCTGGGGGATGAGGATTTGAGATATATATTTTTTAGCTCAATAATTTTTAATTCAATGGGTTAGCAGTTCAGTACATTGAACAATAGACATACGTGTCTGTTAATTTATATGGGTCTTTGGATACAATATTTAATTGTGAAAATTAAAATAAACACATCCATAACCATTGATAAATTACACTCTATTAATAATAATATCGGTTAATTATTTATGGTGTTCCAATTTCCACAAAACAGAATTATAAATAAAATTTCATGTCACAAAATATTTGTAGTGTTATTTTAATTTTTGCCAAAATTTTAAAGAATAATTTACCATCTGGAAATAAATTATTTTACTTATGATCCATCCTTCATCCACATCTAATTCATTTCCATTTATTCAACCCAAAAATAAATAAATAATTTAGTCTCTTAAATAAATATTTTTGTTACAAACTAGTAATTAAACATATAATAAATGTTCTATAAATAAATAAATATATTTTACTGAAAATCATATGAATAAATATTTATTTCATTTGTGAAATCATTTTAACATGAATAAAATTATTCGAATATCTAGATATTAATATTTATTTATTAAATAAAAATATAATTTAACTGAGACCACTAGGAACACTTAGTGTGTGACTGTCTATGATTAATTCTTGTTGGTAGTAGGTGGGCTTTCATACAGTCCAACAATTCTATCTAGAAAAGGGTCAATACACCAATGATAAAGAACCTAACGTCACAACAAATAAATCCACATTTTATTGCCCGTTGTTTAATATAATTCCATTATCACAATATCTCATTGAGAAGGAATCATGATAGTGAAAACAAAATTTATGATTGATACATTGTTCTTTAGACTAACTAAAATGAACTTGTTTTCACACCATGGACATGGAATTTTGTGTGACGGTTCTATTTCAATCAAATTGCATAGATATCAACATAACATTAATGATGCATACAACATAACATTATTCCATCCAATAATATGCCCGACAGTTTTCATTAGAAAATCAATGTCCACGGGTCGGGACCCATATTATTAATAACCATAAATCTTATGGTTCATTACACATGCACATGGATAAGAATATCAGATGACACCAAATCATGCATAATTCATACTGGATGGTATACTATCACAATCTATTGTCTTGGATAATACCGAGTGTGAACTTCAATAGAGGAAGACTCGTCTGCTTATGAGTTCTCACAACCTGATAGTATGCATGCTATGTGTCCCATCATAGTATGTCAACAGACCGTAGAACTATATTTATGAATATTGTAATATAATTTAAATGTTCTCATCATATTACTGAACTATCATGACCTTATCAATGCAACAAATACTCTAGGATATTATTAAATCATTGTCATGCATAATAAATAATAATATGTAATATGATGTTTATTATTAAATAACCAGTTATTCAATTTACAACCATTTGATTCTAGGACATCAACCCAAACACGATCAATGAACTCGAATCATATACCCAATACTGGTCTCCAAATATCCATCCAAATATTAATGTGTCTATCCCTTAGAAAATTAGAAATTCAGACACCATATAGAAAAGATATTTCAGATAAAATATTTCATAATAATAATAATAATGTTATGATTATTATGATATGGTGTTAAATGGAACGTAGTCATGAGTTGGAAACCAGTAAAAAAAATTGGTCTGGAAATGACCATCTTAATGTCGGGGTCACATCAACACTAGAGGATCATCATTTTAATTCCATTTGATGATGATAAGGTTGGATGGATGTTTTACCATTTAAATAATAACAATAACAATAATATGTTAATATAGTAATTATTATATTTTTGATTAATTTTTATCATCATCCACTCAAATCTATACGACAAGTTATTAATAGTTCTATAGAACATATTCATTACTCTATTTCATTTACTTTTTGGAAACATAAAAATAATAATAAATTGAAATGAAATGAAATCCCTCTCTATTTAAATTCCACTGAAAGGAACCTTCCCCGATATTAATTTTTCACATTTTAATAAAAGTAAAAAACATCAAAAAAATTTATCTCATTACACATATTGATAATAATTATAATATTATTATCCACCATTATAATTATTATTGTTAACACTCATCTCATTGACCATAACGTAAAACCTTGTTTGAGATCCATATTTGGACACCATCTCATCCAAACAGAGTAGCCTCAGCAATGAGACTATGTGAAAAGTTCCCTAATCATAAATGATTTCTCCACACCACATGTTGTCTCAGTACTCCAAATGTGAAAATGGGTATCAACAATACAATCATGAACCACCTCTGATCCCAAAAACCAAAACCACTATATTGATCTGAACTTTTCAAGAATGACCATCCAAATCGTTTATCATTCTATCCACAGACCATAAAACCATGTGTCATTCATTCTACCTCAACAAATTTAGTGTTTTTATTTTCCTCAAACCCCCTCTGGAAATTTTGAATCATGTCCCCATGGACTGACTATTATGATCAAGATGAATTTTGGGGGGAATTCACAAATAAAAAAGGTAATAAAATTATTTTCCATGCATTCACGCACAATGATTTTATAACAGGGAAATAATATTTTCAAATAAGAGAAGAGTTATCTCTTATCCATGTAATTAGGATATAGTAGGGATGATGTGAAAAAAATATCACAGATATATTTTGTTAATATATATGATCGATCATTTAATCAATGGGGGAACCATTGTTGATTAGTCCCTCCATGATTATTGATCAATCATTGCTGAATCACAACTCCACTGGTGATGAATAATATTATTGTTCTTTTTTACATCTTTCATCTCATGATTATCCTCAATCAGATCATTTGTCGTAATTTTATGTTGATATTAAAATAATGAAAATAGTATTACTCAATTACGATCTGTAAAATTTTTTGTTGATAACCTATAATAAATCCTCATTTGAGTTTATTTATAAAGGATATAAATTAGTTCATTTTTTATAAATATATACATTTATTTTTAATAAATGTACCCACCAATGACTCCCTTCCCTAAACATCTCATTCCAAACACCCTTTGGTCAAACCTATTGTATAACTAATGTTTTAAACTCAAAAATTGATTTATATTTCATATACAGAACACCTTCTGTGAGTCATTCCACAATTTATGAATGAATATGTGTGTATAAAATAAAATATATAAAATATATTTATCAAAATAATTTTTGAATCACAATTTCTTGAAATTTTTTATCTCTCAGTCCAAGAGACCAATGTATTCAAATATTATTTCTAATTCGTACAACGAAAAACCAATTTCAATATATTATTCTCATCATCTAAGTTTTTATTCCACTAAAAAGAATATTCTATTGAAAATATGGGAAAACATTTCCTAAACCCAAATCTCCCACACCAATGATGGATTTTGTTGTTTCCAACAAATGAACACAAAAGGAAATCACTTACCAATGTATGTTCTTTCTCTAGCGATTTTCAATGCTTCCAAGTTATTTGAAATGGATAACAAACACTCCAAGAATAAAATAACTTGGTCAATTATATGAAAATATTCATTCACATAGTACCTCGTTAGAGGCATTTAGAGAACATCATGCACTTATACTAAATATAAATATTGTAGTTTCTCAATCACCCTGATTTACAACAACAGATATAAAATATCACTATTAGAATAAACTACCAGGAACATGCCATAGATATCTCTCAAGACCATGTTGAGTAATCCTCATAATCATCAATCATCACTACCTCGACTAAGAATACATATCACTCTAATTTGAAATTCAATACCAGAAATTACTCCATTAGAGCTACAATATGACTAGGACTCCTAGAGCATATTTATCATCATCCACTTATTTTATACATTCTAAAACACTGACAATGAATAAATGAGTGTACAATCATAGAAGACTACAACATTAAGATCCATTAAAGGTTATAGATTCAGCAAAATATTATTCTGAAATCTCATGGGGGAATTCAACAGGACAATGTGCAACATAATTACCTCTATGAAACCACATCAGCTCTTGGAATACATTCTTGGTAAATCCACCTCTTGAATGATGAGAATAAGATAACCAATTTTGTGGTCAATGCCTAATACACAATTCACTTGCATCCACAAGGAGAAGAGGACCAAAATTATCTTTTGTGGATTCTATTCCAATATAGTCACCTAAATCGGGTGACATTAATCAAAACATGACCTAAATCTTTAAAATCTACACAAAATTTTCCTATTTGCTCTAATATATTTGTGGTCATCACTAGTTAAATTCCATAAAAATGTAAATTCCTACCTTTGAGGTAAGACCACATCTTCACTAAGAAGCACATGTCATTCTTGTCTACCATTCCATGAAACTGATGGCTCATAAAATCTTCCACTCCAATTGTAATATAGGTAAACTTATAAGGAACAAATTGCAACATTATGGGAGAGTGGTTATACTATCATACTAGGGTTCAACTCTTATAAATGGAGGAAATCATTATATCAATAACCTTGAAGCACTTCCACAACCAAGATTAGAAATAATCTGAATATAGAAAGTAAATGACCAACCCATATATGGAATACCATCATAGGGTCACACTACCACTACAGAAATAGTTCGTTTGCGGATCTCACTATATCATCTAAGAGGAATATCATATCCTTGGTAGAATCTTCTGACCATAGATCATCACATATAGAGACTATGGTATAATGGTTAATCAAAAAGGCCTTCACTAGACTCACTCACTCTCAAAAGGTGATACATATAAAGAAATGTGGCTTATGACTATGTTCTATAACTGGATTATGAAATGTGGATAAAAATCCCATGCTAAAAACAAAAAATGAATGTACTCATACAAAATCCCATCCAACTAGATGTTATCAGTTCCATTTCTCGACTTCTCAACAACACTAGGGATCGATTAGATATTATATCACATCATAGAAAACACATAAACACATGTCCAAGGAAATCATAAAGTATTCCTTGATAGTATTTTCATTGGTATGGAATGAACTGACCAATATAGTTATAGATTGTGTTATAAGGATACATAATGGGTAGGGATGTCTCCGTATATAATTAATATCTAAATATACCATGAAAATTAATAGCCCATAACCTTAATAGGGCCCTAAATAACCCTAGGGATGGTTTGAATCCAGAAAATCCATCAACAGTGGTCTTATTCTAAAAAGATGTTCACACCATATGCTCAATACAATCCCTTACCAAATGATATGTGTCTTGAGATCACTATGAATTTTGGGAGATATCTATCCCAAAACACCAAGATGTTCACTTAATACATGCATGTCATATATCAGTACCTTTAGAGACTACCGATTCAACCATGAGAAGACTAGTTCACGACATAACTATATTATAATGTAGGAACTTCAGAAGCCAGGATACATTTACCACATCCTCAAGTCAATAATGTACTATCTAAGGATTTTAATCATCATAGAACCTCACTATTCAAAATTTCAATAACTATTATAATTCAAAAATACTTATTATATAATCATTTTGGTATGCTGGTGTTATGCTCCATTTGACAGGTGGGGTTGATTCAACACTCCCACTAGAATGAAGGACCTCATATGATGGGAAAAAATTGAGGCATCATCACTCATCAGATCATCATCATGATCCATAATTAGAAACCTATATGGCTATCTTGATGAAGACTTATTTAATGTTATCTGGACACGCCATGGTCAAATGAGGATTTATAAATGGGTATTTAACTCAATAATTATTTTGAAGATAATAATTATTATATGATGAATTTTGTATTGATTACATAAACCAATGTCTTAGTATACCAAGACAAAATTATTTTAGCCAACATCCTCATGAATGGTAAGATTGTATGATGCACCAAAATTACATCCCCTAGCATGCAGCCGCACTCAGAATACATGGAAACCATTTACCTAATTCCCAATTGAATACACATAAGGTGACTAATCCAAACATCATGTAAATAAATGAAATGTTCTCATACCATGATCAGTTTACTTGAACCCCTAAGGACCACCAATATTTTAGATGGGTTAGTGACAACTACCCCATACCCGCCTCATTAGTCATGGGGGTAGTAAAAAGAACCAAAAGAAATAACTAATACTAGAGGACATTGACTAGCATACCTGGACACACCCAACCAACTATATCATTAATGAAGTACATAGGGAAAATATTAATAAATGTTATATCTAGAGAATAACAATGAATATATAATCCACATAGAGTGTAAATTTTTATGAAAGTGTAAAACTAAATGTAAATGTGAAAATACATATCTATCTTCAATGAGGTCCCTACTACCAATAACTTGTAATGAAAATAAAGAGACAGACTATCTTAGAATATATACGCTTCATCAATGATATATTATTAAAATTAATAGGAATACCCCCTTTAATATGTTTTCACCAAAAAATATTTTATTGGTTACAAAAATAAATATGTGTGTGATAAAATCTCATGTATTGGTAAGTCTACACATACCTAAAAGGTTTTCCAGAAGACTAACAAGGAAGTAGTAAGATAAATGATAGGAATTAAAATATAGCTCATTCCTAACATTAGGGTAAAAAATTCATGGTAAAAGGGAATATATATATATATTCTTATAAAAATTTATCCCAAAAGATAAATAAGGGTGATCTCTATCTCATTGGCCAAAACAATAGGAGAATGTAATCAGTTCAAGAAGTAACTGGGTGGAGGCCCACACATCACCATTGTGAAAAATAGATGAGGGGGTGAAAATTCATGTAATATCATTGTTCTCTAATTCATCATCATGTAGATGATCATTAAGAATATGTAGAAGACACATTCTTAGATGTTTCATGGGGTTTACACTCAATATATAGAGGAACTCCAACTTGGTGCCTCTAGGGGTTCCCCTCTACTGTCAGGAGGATAAATAATTATCAAAACATGACAGAGGAAGAAATGAATAGATAGAGGAACAATGTCATAACAAAAAAGGGTATCCACTCTAGTTTCATGAGTAATCATGCCATATCCATTAGTGGGTACTATACGGTAGATGTAGAAACCATTCCTTGTTCCATTAGGTTGTTCCGCTATAGTGTCACTGGGACTCAGTCACTATACATTAGGGAATACCAATCCGTATATAGAGGAGAAACACATGGGTCTATATGTATCAGGAACTAAACCTGATCGACCTCGAACTGGTGACATGAACCGATCCGCGATATGGCCTGAATGGTGTTCCTGATCCCTAAAAGAATACAAATATGAACAGGAATCAACTTCAAAATATGATGGAATGTTTTCTCTTAACATAAATAAATAAACTTAACAATGCAAACAAACATGAGAATCCCTATAAATACAAATAAAGAAACTAAACTTCTTTTACCTGGATAAAAAATACAACAAAACTATAGAACCAAAATCATATTATCCTATCAACATAATATATCCTTGAATCCCCAAGTGTCACAATGAAACACAAATAATAATAATCACCCTAGATGACGAATATGAAGATATTAATTGATAAAAATGCTAAAAATAAGAAGATACTATATTATGGTGTATTAAAACATTGTAGGTGCCCCTGAAATAATTTATTCACAATTCAATTTGTTTAATATAAAAGAAACATCATCAGTATGTTGGAAATACAATATATAAGTGAATCTCATCTACCCATATTACATTTTTTAATCCATGAAATATTCATTATTATTTTTACTATTTAACCCCACATTCACATTCAGGAAGGAATGTGATTGTTTTAAAATAGAAAGGTGATATTACATTTATGAAGTGGTGGATGAGTGTAAGAAATTTACCAATAAAATTTTGTAATGACTTGAGAACAATTTATCAATTATGGAAAAAATAATCATTCTCTATAATTTATCAAAATAATCATTCAATAATGGAAACATGAAAATATCACATAAAATAATTCATCCAACAATGATAAACAATTATTTTCTTAGGAAACTAAGGGGTAATAGACATGGGTGAACCTAGGAGCGCAGTGCCAACCCATAACATTCTATTAAATGGTGAATCATCCATGAAAGCATGCATCACTCATTGTAATACATAGAAACCAATACAGCCATCCATACCACACATGGTATAGACTACGGGGCGCAATCGAATAGCAAAAATAACAAAATATATCCCCACGTTCTTGACCAATAGATTGTGCATAATATAACAAGTGAAAAAAACCACTCTCAGAAAATTCTATCACTATTCTAGGATACCATGTCTATATGTAATGAATAGGGATATCCAACTCATGCCAAATAATCATCAAATCACATTCAAAAATATAAAAAACTAAAAAAATTCATCACCGGAGTCACCTAATGGATCAATCTCTTGCCATAAATCCATTAGATCCCAGTGGATTCCATAATGAGGATATTACATTATACTCAAGATAATTGGGTCATGAGGACTCCACCATGAGGAAACCACAACCCTTAAATATAATCATGGAAATACTGTTATCCATAGAGGGTTTTTCCATATGCATTTCACCACATTCATAAAATTTCCATGCATGCCTAAATCACTTTTCACAATAACAATAACTTATAAAAGAACCAAATAATCATACCACTATGGTGAAAATGAAAAATTTTCTCTTTCAATATCATTTTAAAAATACCCTTCATATACATGCATCACATATTCATACTATAATAATATTCATGAAAATGACAACAGGGTACAAACTATTATAACATTCAATTATATTTTTAAGATCCCCAAATATTTATTTATTAATTTGATAATCTGATACCCAATATTTAGAAGAAACAACTATATTTTAAAAAAATCCATGATTTTAATTTAATGAAATAACAACAATAACCATCATGTCATTCCATTGAAAAATTGGCGTGAATAAGTAACAAAACACTATAATTGCTCAAAAAATGAGGGATGAATCACTAATTTTTAAAGCAATGAATTTTACCAAAGACCGTATAAAAAATATTTAACATTTAAGGAAGGTAATAAATGTACGAAAAAATGAGTCTCAAATTAGAAAGGCAAGTGAAAATGGATACCTACCTAATATTCCACCGTTGTATTGTCACAAAACATTCCATTTGATAAGTTATAGGCTAACAATTCCCAAACCATTTGAGTCGAACTTATAAACAATAAAAACCTCAACCACCTCTAAATGAAACTCATGACTCATACCATAATCAAAACAAATAAGTCAAAAAATATACCAAAATAATTGATGGTAAAACTCAAGATACATCCTCCAAAAAATCATTGGGAACACTCAAAATATGAAATTATTTAGCCAAACATAAATTGACATAAAAAATAGATTAAATCAAAAGGAAAATATTTCCTACCAAAAACCTCTAAAACTAAACAGAACACTCAATAGGTGTGGTGGGAACAAACTCCTCACAATTAGAAAACAACCTAAACTAGTTTAACAGATGGTAATTATCAATGAGACCCATAGTGCATCTACAGACTATTAAGAAAAACTAGCTTAGTCAAATATAAAATCATACAAACTGATCAAACCACCCCCCCCCCCACAGTTGGAAAATGAGATTTATTATGTGTGACCATAACATATCCCCATTTTGGCACTAATGAAAAAATCTATAACAAGGTTCCTCACACCCGATGGAATTCTAACTACATGCAATATTCACTCAAGGGATAATGGATTTATCCTTTATTATGGAAGCATCTCTTGCCTTGTAGCCTAAAGCATATAATCCAAAATAGTATTTTGTAATTCATAAATTCTAAGTATACTTATTTTTAGTACGAAGATCATAGGAACATTAATAAAATCCAAATTTCCAATTCACAGTAAACAAAATAATGTAAAACCATAGTAGATACTACCATTTAAAAAAAGAATCATATATATGAAGGTATTTTAAACAAAGCCCAGAATAGTGCACATCTATTGTAAACTGGCTCCGTGTCACATCCTTGAAACACTGTGAAGAAATCATTACATGTTTCATATGAATTTAGAATCATTAATGGACATCAGAGAATTCTTACATGATGTCTTTTTATGAAACAATTTACTACACTTATTATAAACTGGGATCTGAGACAGAGATGGATCAGATGAATGATCCATATGTCATTTCATCTAGAGACCCTCACAAAAGTCATTGGTCTGATTCCAAACGTACTTAATAGAAATCCCCTCTGCAGTTCCAAGAACTGAAGAATGGATAACTACATAAATCACTCTCACCTTTTCAGATTAAACACAAACTACTTGTCTCACCACATTGTAAAAATAATTTTGATATATCTACGACACTTTCAACTGCAGAGCATGATTAATCCCAAACTAAAAACATTGAGCCTTCATAGAATCATCTGCATCATACACTTGAAGGTAATGTACTATATCAATTGTATTAAGAATGTAATACAAAACCAATACATTACCATACTAAAAATATAAAATCATATTTCCCTTTATCACCTTCATTATCATAGAAAAATACTAATGGATAAAAGAGGACTTGATAAACTCCCATATAGAATCATCATGAGGCTTGTTTTGAGAGATCAACTTCCTCCACATCCAGGTTGATCCTTCATTCTGGACGGTAGAAAAACTCATATTCAATGACTCTAGAAACTCTTAGAAGTCAATGATTCTTTTAATCATTTGCATATAATCATGAAACTCATGATGATATTATTGACCCTAAAATGGTGGTTTATCCAATTCCAAAACTGATGAAGGGATTACTTAGTTTGATCCACTAGATGATTGTCTAATGGTGATCCACTCATAGTTGGATCGTGATTATCCATCATATCATTGTGGGAGTGACCGTTAATAAAAATATAATGCCATGATATCAATAATAAACAACCGATTAAAAAAATTTCATCTAAACAATATATATACACAATGGATATTTAGATGAATGATTTCAAAAACATTTCTAAATACTGATAAACTATTCAAAACTGGATCACCAACAAAATATCAATCTCAAAACACAACCTGAAAAAAAAAATTTAGAGGTAAACCAACCATAAAATATATTTTTAAAAAAACTACATTTTTAATCATTTAAAAAATTGAAGAAAAATACATGGTGGATTTCACACTAACGAATGGTACTTCATTAAGTCTCAAACACATGCAGATTCTCATGCCACCCCCAGTACCCATCAACCAAGAAAATTTGGGAACTCATAATCCCACATCATCATCCATTCATATTCCACTCAAATCCTTACATGTAATCACCCAAGGAAAATACTAAAGGTAAAAAACAAAATATTCCAAATTTCAATAACAAACACTCAACCCATGATTTTAACACACTTAATACACATTATAGTTCAAAACTCATAAAACATTTCAAAATATCAACAACAACCTATCAAAAAAAAACTCAAACATCACACATCATTTCATTTAATTCCATTCATAATCCCAATTCATACCATTCAAAACATTTTCAACATATCAATTCACACATTCCATCAACATCATTTATAAAAACCATATTCTTTATACTTCAAAAAAATTACCAAAATCATATTAAGAATATATTTATAATTTTTATACAAGAATTTTAATCAAACTCGTTATATTTATTATAATTATATATTCATATTTAACCATTTCAATTTGAGCACAAAAGGGTTATTTTACAAAAATCCATTTTTCAAAAGTCCTCCTCAATGTAAATTTTTTAAAATCCAATTTTCACTTTCCAAAAACCAAATCCATTGTCATTAGAAAATGTCTCATTAAGAATTAAAAACCAATATTTAAAAAAATTGAATCATGGAATATCTAAAATGTTTCACAGGAGTAAACTAGTGTTGATTGGTGATGTGACCTGTCACGACTCGCCCTCGGGGCCCGTGCCGTGACTATCCCAAACCCACCTTCCATAGGCCAGGGGTTGGCGACTAGCACCAAGATGTAAATCCCAAAAAAAGGGAAGGCATTGCCTTTGAAAAGTAATCAAGCACCACAGAGTAAGCAAGCGGAAAAGTAAACACTAAGTAAAAATTGTAACAAGCTGTGCTGAAAGTAAAGGGGCCAGAAATACAAGCCCAACTGTAAAGTACAACTGAAAGAGAAAAACAGCAACTGAAAAGAAAAGCCGCAGCGTCGAGCCATCCTCTGAAGGTCCCACTTGAAGGGTGGGTATAGATAGCCTCTGCAGCTCCTCGGTCCAGCCGTCCGCTCCGAGTACGTCCCGCCCAGTGGTCCACCTCCAGGTACCGTCCTGCTCCGCACGCCTCCACCACAATCAGCGCTGTCCGTCGTCTGCAACCAACACAATGAAGTGCGGGCATAGCCCGTGTAGGGGTGAGTATAAGCTACTCAGTAGGGACCCCGAGACCCCCGAAGGTCTTCCAGAATCCACAAAGGATAATCCACAAAGGAAAGATACAATCACGAAGTAACATCTGACACAGCTTAGGTATATGCCCATACATATACCTAAGTCATCAATTCTCATTCGACTCCAACATCTGAGCCCAAGCACAACCCAGTCCACACAGGAAAGCAAAATGTATACCCACACAGTATAGGACAACACAATCCACGAAGGAGAGTAAACATTAAATCCACACAGGATAGTTTAACACAATCCAAAAAGGAGAGTAACAGTAGATTCAGCTCAGACAGGTATAATTTTCGGATGACGATAAAGATGATCACTGATCCATCTAAGACGTCGGACCCACAAAGGATCGATAGGTATTAACACCCGCAAAGACCCACATAGGATCGGGCCCACACAGGACATGTAGGTGCTGGCTCACACAAAACCGCTGAGCGCTAACCCACATAGGATCGGGCCCACACAGGACATGTAGCACTGACCCGCAAGGGATTGCTGAGTGCTGTAGTCGTCGCATTCCACTGAGGATCTCTGCACCGTCGTCGGCGCAGTCCACTAAGAATCTCTGCACAGTCGTCGCTGCAGTCCACTGAGGATCTCTGTACAGTCGTCACTGTCGAAGTAGCAGTCGCTGCCAGCTCTAGGGTTCCCGCACACAGCAAGCTCGTTCGGGAGGGCCCGCTCCACGAGCCGAGAGGCTGATACATCAACTGACACAATGTCTGAAGTTGATGTATCCAAAAGATCCGTATCGTCAACAGGAACTCAACGTCGCAGACGGCGCGTCAATCAGACGCCCGGTCTGAGAGTTATTGGCTTTTTCGTCCCAGGGACCCGGTTGGTTTTTAAGGCAAAACCAACCCGATCGTACTCCACCTGCATCCAAACCTCAGGCGGAGTGAGGCAAAAGTACCGTCTCACTTAGAGGAATTCAACAAAGCTGACGGCACGTCAATCGGACGTCTGTAGCTCAAGATATGAGTGTTTCTGCTTCGAGGGCCCGGTTGGTTTCGTGTACGAACCAACCCGGCCAAACGCAAAGTATTCCAAAAACCTTGAGTGTGATATACTGAAATAGCCGTCTCAATCCAAGGATCCCGTTTGCGCTGATTCTGCATCGTTCGGAGGCTCGTAGCTCGTGTTACGGGCAAAAGACCGAAAACGGTCTGAAGATGGGGGGTCTTGGCTTGGGGCGAACCGGCCCGACCCCCCCCCCCCCAGGGTCGGCCGAACCGGGTCGACCTGAACCGTCCTGACCCGGTCCGGCCAGGGCGCGGCTCGGCCGAGCGGCCGAGCAGCTGGACGCCGCGGGGTGCCGCCCCCACATTTTGAAAGAAGTCGCGGCCCTCGAAGGGGCCGCACTGGACAAACGGACATGGCTTCAGCCGCGTCCCGTGCAGGCGAGCTGGACACGCGCGGTCGCGGGTCCGCTGGCCGCCGTCGCCGCGGTTTCAGCCGCGGCGGCCCTGTTCGGCGGCGCGCCAGGGCGCCGCCCCCTCCGGCAACTTCCGTGAGCAACCGGAGTTGCTCCGGTGGTCCGTTTTCCTTCCCGTCTGCGCCGTTGTCCATCCCAGGTTCCATTCTTCAATGCAGGATCATCAAATTGCCCTTGCGTCACGTTTTTTCATCGCCCGCCAAATCCACACAACCACGAAGAACGATGAAGGGTTGTCGGGCCGTGTTCGTTGGGCCCGCACCCTCCGCATTAGAATAATAACCACGGGAGAATTATTCAACACATGAAACAACAATTTTAAAGAATTAAAATTGTTCATATGAATCCGTTTCATTAATTTTAATGAAACTTTCACGGGAATACAAAATATTCACAACAACCCCTACCTCGACAATTCGTCGCCCGCAGGTTCTTCGCGGAATTGGGGAACGTCGCGGAAGGAGGGGTTCGTCACGGAAGGAGGTGTTCGTTGCGTTATTCGGCGCTGCGTCGATGAAATCTGAGATTCAAGAAGAAAAAAAATTATTTAATATTAAGTAAATCCTTCTTGAGTTTAAAACCTCATAGGAAATTTAAAAGAAATCTGAAACTCTCACCTCAACGGATGATTCGAAGATTTTCGTTGCGGATTAAGGAACGTCACCGAAGAACGTCGCGGGAGAGGAAATGTCGGCGTCGCGGCACACGACATATCGTTGTCGATTTCCGTGGGTTCGGCGTTCTTCGTCGGAGGCCGGAGTTCTACGCGTTCTTCCCGTTCTTCGCGTTCTTCACGTTCTTCGCGAAGAAGGGTGAAGGCACAAGAACTTTTGTCAAAACCTCTCAACGTGTAATCCTCCAATAGTCGTGTTGGTCTTATTTTATTATTACGCCACAAACGAATAAGAGGTAAGTAATGACCCATTATTTCGTATAATTAATTCAACGAAAGAAACCGCCCATTTAATTCACGAATAAAACCGCCCAATTAAATGGTGCGTTAATAATTTAAGAAAAGGCGTCAGTTGACTTTCATAATGACGGGTTTTCACAGGGGCTTTACTTAGCGGAAAAGAAATGGAGGGGCTCATGCGGGCCCCACCTCACAAATATCCTACCAAGAGGGTAGGATATTTTTGGATAGTATCCTATCCGTTTCAACTCAGTTTAAGTGGATTTTAAGTGGATTATGTGAAAAAAAAAATTGTCGAACAATTTATTTTATTTCATAACTTTGAGCCCAAAAATTTAAAACCACACCCGAGCAAACGCAACTCCGGAAGAGGCGTTTCTAAGAAAATATCGGCGCAATGATTCCATCAGTGCCCTCAAAATTCGATTCCGGGTACTAGTTCAAAAGTTAGAAAAACCCAACCGTCTGTTCACTGAACGTACCCGAGCCAAACTTCGACAAATGATTCCGGAACACCGGGCCTCGGAATCAGGTGCCATCAGAAACTGCGTTCTTTTAAAATTCCAAAGAAAATTAAGAAAAAAATTCCTTGAAATTTTGGGGTCTTTAGATTACTCCCACCTCAGGGCTTTACGTCCCCGTAAAGATACATCATAAACTAGGGAAACAAATGTGGGTACTGAGCACGCATCTGAGCCTCCTGCTCCCAAGTGCTCTCCTAAAGGTTCCCGTGCTTCCATCTGATGCACACAAGAGGAATCGATCGCCCACGTTGGACCCGCTCTTGTCGATCCTCTATCTCCACCGGGACCTCCGTAAAAGTCACCCCATCATCCATGTCTAGCTCCCCATGCTCAATGATTTGCGTCGGGTCATGCATGTATCTCTTCAGCTGAGATACGTGGAAGATTTCGTGCACCCGGTGCAACTGAGGTGGTAGAGCTAGGCGATAAGCCACCTCTCCAATCCTACTAAGGACCTAGAAAGGTCCGATGAAGCGTGGAGACAACTTGCCACCTCGGCCAAATCTACGTAATCCACGTGGAGGTGAGACACGCAAGAAGATGTGGTCGCCATCCTCAAACTCTAGTGGCCTCCGCCTCCTGTCAGCATAAGGCTTTTGCCGGCTCTGAGTTGTCCTCATCTGCTCCTGGATGACCTGGAACATCTCTGTCGTGGCCCGGACCATCTATGGTCCCATAAGTGCTGACTCCCCAGGGTCTTTCCAACACAAAGGAGATCTGCAAGGTTTGTCGTACAACGCCTCGTATGGTGCCATCCCGATAGTGGAGTGGTAGCTGTTGTTGTACGCGAACTCCACCAAGGGTAGGGGGTCCTCCCAGCTGCAACCAAAGTCGAGGACACATGCGCGGAGCATGTCCTTGAGAGTCTGAATGGTCCTCTCTGTCTGACCATCCGTCTGAGGGTGAAAGGCGGTGCTCAGACGTAGTCGCGTCCCGAACGCCTCCTGCAACCCCTTCCAAAGCTGGGAAGTAAAGCGAGCGTCCCAATCAGAGATGATAGACGATGGCACACCGTGAAGCCGTACAATCTTCTGAACGTAGAGACGCCCCAAGCTCTCCACTGAGCCCCGCACTCTGATGGGCAAGAAGTGTGCCGACTTGGTGAGTCGGTCTTCAATCACCCAAATGGAGTCGTGACCTCGGGAAGTGCGTGGAATTCCAGTCACAAAGTCCATAGATATACCGTCTCACTTCCACTCCGGGACCTCCAAGGGCTGTACCAAGCCTGATGGTACTTGATGCACTGCCTTCACCTGCTGGAAGGTGAGGCATCGAGAAATGAACTCTGCCACAGGCTTCTTCATGCCCGGCCACCAGTGCTGTTGTCTAAGGTCCTGGTACATCTTCGACACTCTAGGATGTACCGCCAAAGGAGAAGTGTGAAAATCTCTCAGAACCTCCTCTCATAAAATGACTAGTAACAAGCTACGTCTTTTGAAAAGGACGTCGTGCTCTGCTCCAAGGGAGAAACTATCAGGTGCCTGTCCCGAGGATATCTGTGCACGCCGCGTCTCACAGTCAGCGTCCCCACGTTGTGCCTCTCTGACCTGCTGCAGAAGTGGAGGAGAGACTGTGAGAGACTGAAGGAAGTCTGCTCCGTCCCTATCCACAAAGGATATCTGCAAAGCGGCTAGCTTCTCTGTCGCCTACTCAAGTAGTTGGATGCCCGTCCTCCTACTGAGGGCATCGGCTACCACGTTCCCCTTCCCAGGAGTATAGACTATCTCAAAGTCATAGTCCTAGAGGAACTCGATCCATCGCCACTGTCTCAGGTTCAGGTCCTTCTGCGAGAAGATGTACCTGAGGCTCTAGTGGTCAGAAAAAACTGTAAAGCGCTCACCCATCAGATAGTGTCGCCATGTCTTCAGAGCGAAGACCACTGCTGCTAACTCCAGGTCATGGGTAGCGTAGTTCTGCTCATGCGGCCTCAACTGACAGGATCCATAGGCAATCACGACCCGCTACTGCATCAGGACACATCTGAGTCTGGTTCCTGATGCATCACAGTAGACTACGTATCTAACTCCCTCCTCAGGAAACCTTAAGATACGTGCACTGGTCAATCTCTGCCTCAGCTCCTGGAAGCTCTGCTGACATCTGTCTAACCACAAAAATGGTTTCCCCTTCTTCGTCAAAGCTGAGAGTGGCGCCACAACTCTGGAGAAGTCTGGCACAAATCTCCGATAGTACCCGGCTAGACCCAAGAAACTCTGCACCTCTGTCACGCTCCTAGGTGGCTCCCAAGCTAGCACTGCCTCGATCATCGCAGGATCCACTACAACTCCCGCCTCAGAAATGACGTGCCCCAAGAAGTGGACATCACGTAACCAGAACTGGCACTTCGAGATCTTGCCATAAAGCTAGTGCTCTCGGAGTGTGTCCAGTACAACCCACAAGTGGTAGGCGTGCTCCTCCTCCGTGGTCGAGTACACCAAAATGTCGTCGATGAATACCATGACAAATCGATCGAGGTATGACTGGAAGATCCTGTTCATGAGGCTCATGAACACTTCTGGAGCGTTGGTTACGCCAAAAGGCATAACCAAGAACTCATAGTGGCCATACCGACACCTGAAGGCCGTCTTCTGCACGTCCTCGTCTCGAACACTGAGCTGATGATATCCTGACCTAAGGTCTATCTTTGAGAACCACCGTGCTCCCTTGAGCTGATCGAAGAGGTCATCAATCCTCGGTAACAGATACTTGTTCCTCACATTCACCTGGTGCAGGCGACGATAGTCGACACACAGTCACAAGATCCCGTCCGCCTTCTTGGCGAACAAAATCGGCGATGCCCAGGGTGAAACACTCAGTCAGATGAACCTCTTGCCCTGCAAGTCCTCCAACTGTACCCGCAGCTCTCGAAGCTCAGCGGGGGCCATCTGATACGCTGGAGTGGATATCGGGGCTGTCCCGGGGTACATATCAATGTAAAAGTCTACCTATTTGCGAGGAGGTAGCCCCGGAATGTCGTCGGGGAAGACGTCCGCATACTGATCCACCACTGCTGGAAAACTAGGACTCCGCACGTCAACTGCTCAAAGGATGAGGCTAGCCAACTGATGAGTGACGTGTTGTCCCCTCCTCTGCGAGAGTCCATCCTATTCTACAAAGGCTCCCTTTTCACCAGTGAAGGTGAACCTTCTCCCATCGCTGTGCACACATCACACCTTGCGCCTAAAACAGTCAATCTGATCATGGACTGTAGATAACCAATCCATGCCCAAGATGACGTCGTAAGGCCTCGACGCCGCAACAAGAAGATCCCAACCGAATATCTCTTTTCCTAGAGTATGCTCACACTGCCAGCACCAGTGCGTAATCATAAAGTCTGCTCCCGTAGGGGTCTCTATCCATAAGGATCAAGCCAATGGCTCTGTCAGAATCTCCGAGCTCCGAACAAGGGCAGCGGCTATGAAAGAGTGACTCGCTCCTGTGTCTATAAGAACTGCAGCAAGGGTGGAATAGACACATATCGTACCTCGAATCATCTCTGGCGCGCCGTGGTCGTAGGCCTCTGCTGCCTGGAGTTGTGCCCGTCTCTGCCTGCCAGCTCCCTGTGGTCGGGGCGGACCTCCTGGTGGTGGTGGTGGCAGAGCCTCAAAGCGTCGCCCACCACCTGCTGCTCGGCCAGCTCCTCTTCCTCATCTGCCTCCTCCCTTCAGACCACCACGGTCGACCCTCTGCCTCTGCCTGGGTGGCCCCTCCACCGTCTGCTACTCCTCGGTACGGTGGGTCGGGCAGTCACGAGCCATGTGGCCCTGCCCGCCGCAGGCGTAGCACTGCCTGCCTCTCGGAAGACTGGCTCCGAGCTGTGTGCCCCGCATTGCTAAGCCAGTGTCCTGAGGTGATCTACGAGAGGGTCTGGTCTACCTGGAATCCTGATTCATCCTTCGGCTACCTGATACCGAAAAATTAGCTACCTTCTGCCCTGCGGTAGGTCTCGCTGTGGACTCTGCCAGAAATCTCTCGATCAGAAGGGCTCGCTCTAGCACACCTTCCTGGGTCGGGATGCTGAGGGAGATTAGTGATGCCATGATGTTGTGTCTCAATCCCTTCTTGAAGGTCCGACCCCGGAAGAAGGGGTCTCGTACCATGTCAGTCGAGTAGCGAGAAAGATTGGTGAACCTCGCCGTGTACTGGGAGACCGTCAAGCTGCCCTGCTGCAGCTGAAGAAGCTCCTGAATGTGCACCGCACGGAGGGTGGTCGGGACAAACTCTGAGCGGAAAAATGCTCTCAAAGTCCTTCTAGATTATGGAGGCCTCATCGCGCACCTGGAGCATCAGGATCCGCCATCGTCCTGCTGCTGCGTGCAGTAGGCTCTCCGCGAGGATCACCATGAGGTCTGCTGGTGTACTCACTAGCCTGAAAAATCAAACGACCGCCTCCAGCCAGTCCTCGGCTGCCTGGGGGTCTGTCTCCTCACGAAACCTGGGTTGTCACTGGCACTGGAACTCGTGAAGAGCTCCGAGGCGACGTGCATCGTCAGCGGTCGGTGCTGGATGCATTGGGGGCTCGGCGGGTAAAGGTACCGCCGGTTCCTCTGCTGTCAACGGGCCCTGTACCGAGGCCTCATCACTCGACGGGCTGTCGTCGCGCTCTACTCTCGGAACCCTAGCTGGCTGCCGTCGTGGGGCCATCCTGAAAAAGAAACAAGTGTGCCATGGTCAGAACAGTATACCTGGTGAGCTGACACAAGTAATGACATAGAAAACTTGAAACACAAATGCAATCAATGTTTTCGTGCATTAAGTCGGAAATCAGAAGTCAGGGTCCTGGTGTACGGATACGTCGGCCGCCGCACCAACACTGGACTCCCTGGACTGATAACCACACCCAATACGCTAAACACTATTGCTTCACATAGAATAAAGATCAGAGTCTGTGGTAGAACCGACCACCTATGATTCCAATTTGTCACGACCCGCCCTCGGGGCCAGTGCCGTGACTACCCCAAGCCCGCCTTCCATAGGCCAGGGGCTGGCGACTAGCACCAAGGCATAAATCCCGGAAAAAGGGAAGTTATTTCCTTTGAAAAAATAAACAAGCACCACAGAGTAAGAAAGCGGAAAAATAAACACTAAGTAAAAACTGTAACAAGCTGTGCTGAACGTAAAGGGGCCAGAAATACAAGCCCAACTGTAAAGTACAACTGGAAGGGAAAAACAAAAAATGAAAAGCAATGCCGCATCGTCGAGCCGTCCTCTGAAGGTCCCACTTTAAGGGTGGGTATAGATAGCCTCCCCCGCTCCTCGGTCCAGCCGTCCGCTCTGAGTATGTCCCGCCCAGCGGTCCACCTCCAGGTACCGTCCTGCTCCGCACGCCTCCACCACAATCAGTGTTGTCCGTCGTCTGCAACCAACACAACGATGTGCGGGCATAGCCCGTGTAGGGGTTAGTATAAGCTACTCAGTAGGGACCCTGAGACCCCCTAAGGTCTCCCAGAATCCACAAAGGATAATCCACAAAGCAAAGATACAATCACGAAGTAACATCCGACACGGCTTAGGTGTATGCCCATACATATACATAAGTCATCAATTCCCGTTCGGCTCCAACATCCGAGCCCAAGCGCAACCCAGTCCACACAAGAAAGTAAAACGTATACCCACACAGGATAGGACAACACAATCCACAGAGGAGAGTAAACAGTAAATCCACACAGGATAGTTTAACACAATCCACAAAGTAGAGTAACAGTAGATTCAGCTCACACATGTATACTTCTTTGGATGACGATAATGATGATCACTGATACATCTAAGTCGTCGGTCCCACAAAAGATTGATAGGTACTAACCCCCGCAAATACCGACCTACGATTGGGGCCACACAGGACCTGTAGGCGTTGGCTCACATAGAACCGCTGAGCGCTGACCCACACAGGATCTGACCCATATAGGATCGGGCCCACACAGGACCTATAGCACTGACCCGCAAGGGATCGCTGAGTGTTGTAGTCGTCGTAGTCCACTAAGGATCTCTGCACAGTCGTCGTCGCAGTCTACTGAGGATCTCTGCACAGTCGTCACTGCAGTACACTGAGGATCTCTGCACAGTCGTTGCTGTCGAAGTAGCAGTCGCAGCTAGCTCTAGGGTTCCCGCACACAGCAAGCTCGTTCGGGAGGGTCCGCTCCACGAGCCGAGAGGCTGATACATCAACTAACACAAAGTCCGAAGTTGATGTATCCAAAATTCCGTATCGTCAACAGGAACTCAACGTCGCAGACGGCTCGTCAATCGGACGCCCGGTCTGAGAGTTATTGGCTTTTTCGTCCCATGGGCCGGTTGGTTTTTAAGGTAAAACCAACCCGACCGTACTCCACCTACGTCCAAACCTTGGGCGGAGTGAGCCAAAAGATCTGTCTCACTAAGAGGAATTCAACAAAGCTTACGGAACGTCAATCGGACGTCCGTAGCTCAAGATATGAGGGTTTCCACTCCGAGGGCCCGGTTGGTTTCGTGTACGAACCAACCCGGCCGAACCCAAAGTATTCCGAAACCTTGAGTGTGAAATGCCGAAATGACCGTCTCGATCCAAGGATCGTGTTTCCGCTGACGGCGCGTCGTTCGGAAGCCCGTAGCTCATGTTACGGGCAAAAGACCGATAACGGTCCGAAGACGGGGGGTCTGGGCCCGCGGCGACCCGGCCCGACCCCCCCTCCCCCCGGGGTCGGCCGAACCGGGTAGACCCGACCCGGTCCGACCCGGCTAGACACGGTCCGGTCCGGGCAGGGCGCGGCTCGACCAGCCGGACCGGCCTGGCTCGGCTCGGCCGAGCAGCTGGACGCCGCGGGGCACCGCCCCCGCGGTTTGGAAGAAGCTGCGGCCCTCGAAGGGGCCGCGCTGGACAAACGGACGCGGCTTCAGCCGCGTCCCCTGCGGGCAAGCTGGACCCACACGGCCGCGGATCCGCTGGCCGCCGGCGCCACGGCTTCCGCCGCGGCGGCCCTGTTCGGCGGCGAGCCGGGGTGCCGGCGACCCGCGCCGCCGGTAGCTTCCGTGGGCCACCGGAGTTGCTCCGATGGTCCGTTTTCCTTCCCGTCTGCACTGTTGTCCCTCCAGGGTTCCGTTCTTCACTTCGGGATCATCAAATTGCCCTTGCGTCACATTTGGTCGTCACCCGCCAAATCTGCACAACCATGAAAAACGACGGAGGGTTGTCGGGCCGTGTTCGATGGGCCCGCACCCTCCGCGTTAGAATAATAACCACGGGAGAATTATTCAACACATGAAACAACAATTTTAATGAATTAAAATTTTTCATATGAATCCGGTTCTTTAATTTTATAGAAACGTTCATGGGAATATACAATATTCACAACAACCCCTACGTCGTCAAGTCGTCGCCCGCAGGTTCTTCATGGAATTGGGGAACGTCATGGAAGGAGGGGTTCGTCGCGGAAGGAGGGGTTCGTCGCGGTATTCGGCGCTGCGTCGATGAACTCCGAGATTCATGAACAAAAAGATTTAATTAATAATAATTAAATCCATATTGAGTTTAAAACCACAATGAAATTTAAATGAAATCTGAAACTCTCACCTCAACGGATGATTCGAAGATTTCGTTGCGTATTAAGTAATGTCACCGAAGAACGTCGCGGGAGAGGAAACGTCGGCGTCACGGCACACAGCGTTGCGTCGTCGATTTCCGCGAGTTCGGCATTCTTCGTCGGAGGCCGGCGTTCTTCGCGTTCTTCGCATTCTTCACGTTCTTCGCGAAGAAGGGTGAAGGCACAAGAACTTCTGTCAAAACCTCTCAACATGTAATCCTCCAAAAGTCTTGTTGGTCTTATTTTATTATTACGCCAACAAACGAATAAGAGGTAAGTAAAGACCAATTATTTCGTAGAATTAATTCAACGAAATAAACCGCCCATTTAATTCACGAATAAAACCGCCCAATTAAATGGTGCATTAAGAATTATAGAATACACGTTAGTTGACTTTCATAATGACGGGTTTTCGCGGGTGCGTTACTTAGCGGAAAAGAAACGGCGGGGCTCGTGTGGGCCCCACCTCGCAGATATCCTACCAAGAGGGTAGGATATTTTTGGATAGTACCCTATCCGTTTCAACTCATTTTAAGTGGCTTTCAAGTGGCTTCATGTGGCTTAAGTGAAATAAAATAAAATTTGTCGAACAATTTATTTTATTACATAACATTAAGCCCAAAAATTAAAAACCACACCCGAGAAAACGCAACTCCGGAAGAGGCGTTTCTAAGAAAATACCGGCGCTCCGATTCCATCAGTGCTCTCAGAATTCAATTCCGGGCACTGGTTCAAAAGTAAGAAAAACCCGCTCGTCCGTTCACTGAATGTACCCGAGCCAAACTTCAGTAAATAATTCCGGGCACACCAGGCCTCAGAATCACGTGTCGTCAGAAACCGCGTTCTTGTAAAATTCCAAAGAAAATTAAGAAAAAAAATTCCTTGAAAATTACGGGTCATTACATGACCATATGGTTAGCGTCCATATACCAAACACGCCACCCTCTTGGAAAGATTTTAAGGACTATTTCTCCGGTTCTACATGAATATACTGGCCATGGAAACTCACAGATACCTCTATTTCAACTCCCATCTAATATTAGAAACACAAATTATCCACAATAACGAAATAAAAAATCAAAACCTGACATCCTATAGAAACTCCAGGATTGTTGTTGAAACTGTTGGTCAGACACTCTGTTATATTTTCACCATATATTCTGATAGTCTTATTCTATATTTAATGAAATACCAAAGTAAAAAATTTAATTTCTAAAAAGTATTGTCCTCTAATTATATGACAATCTATCATACCATTTTTTTCAGAAACCATATTAGTTTGACCACAAACATGACCCTAGAGGTAATCCTTGACATTTATCAATTTTCATTCTAAATACCCACATGCTTGAAATTAGTGAAAAATATACATTGAAATAGGATGGTATGATTTATCCTAAAATAAATAAATATACAAAACAAATAAAAAACAGATAATCCCAATAAATATAAATAAAAAAATGAATATATTTTACATGGATGAAAAATGCATCAAAATAATATAACCAACCTCAACTGATCCTCACAACACAATCTCTCTATGAGGCCTTGAGGGTAACAATCCAGCACCAATACCCACCATCACCACCAATGATCATGAACAAGATGAGACCATCCCAATAAGCTAAAAAACAAGAATATACTATATATGTGATTATTAAATATCATTGGGCACACTCAAATAATTATATTCCCTATAGATCTGCTTTATAATTTTATATGTACCAACATTAAGATGGTAATAGATAATACAAATTTAATACCTTCCAAACATATTCCATTTGGGAACCAAAAATGGTCAATTTCATAATGTTCCCATTAAATCAACATTCACATTCAAGAAGGAAATATGATCAGTTTAGAAGAGATTGGTGACATATCATTTCTGATGGAGAGGAAATGTATACGTCCTTTCCAAAAAATAGTACACAAACATATGATTTTTTTATCATTTTTTTAACAAAGCCACACTACTACATATATAATAAAAAATCAAACATTAATGGAAACATTAAAATATCACACAAGAGAATACAAGTATAAATTCATCACAATAATTTACCATAAGAAACATAGTGCAGAGAGACATTGGTGAACCTTTGAAATCATGAATAATCCTTAACATAACAATACATGTTGAATCTTCTCCAAATTCATTCGCATTTATATTAACTAAGTAATTCCCAAAAGAATCTACCATCCCCCACATGGTATATATTGAGGGGAATAATCCATTATCAATAATAACCAAATATATACCCACGATATGGAAAACAATCAGGCGAGCAGACTTAATACTACAACAATTATTCACAAAATATTCGCTGACTATGCATGTATCCAATTTTTAAATTTAATTAATATGTTGATATAACCAATGATAAATGATCATAAAATCACATGAATATATGAAATATTAAAACAAAAAATTCATATTTCTGGAGTCACCTCAAGGATAAATATCTTGACACAGAACAATTTGATCATATAGGAGTCCATATGGTGGATCATAAATTATTCTCATGGTAAATGGTTTATTACGATTTCACAATGAGAAAATCCCACCCATTTAATATAAATAATATAATATTATTTTCTATAGAGGGTTTTAATGAAAAACACTTCACCACATTCATAAAAGTGCCTAATGGGATGAACACACTTTTCACAAAAGCAGTTATTTATCAAAAAACAAAATCATAATTCAAAAAAAGAAGAAAACAATAAAATTACGTTTTAAAATTATTTTAAAAATCTTGTTCAAGAACTAACACAACATATTCTAACAAAATCCATTGTTGGAAAGGTTTCAATAGTCCCACACACAGTTATCGCATGCTATTCTAATTTGAATAGACAAAACCATTTATAAATTAATTTGAAAAACACAAAACCACCATATAGATTTCATATATATATTTTCAAATCCATGACATTCATTAAATGTCACAATAAAATCCACATTACCAAACAAACGTTTCATTGAACACTTGTGTCCTATAATTATCAAAACAATGTAGTTTATCACAACATGATGGATAAATAATAACTTTTCACACCGATAAATTTATTCCAAGATAACAAAATAATATTATCATGATAAGAAGGTTTGAAATTTAATAAACTAGATAATATTAAATTAAAATGGAAATTTAAAAGTGACACCTACATCAAATCACTTTAGCTTCAACAAAACTAACATGAAACAACTCCGTGAAGGTTTTGAATGCAATAACATCCACAACGAACTCTAAAAATGAAAAAATAGAACTATGCACCACCATAGTTATCAAAATCATTCAAACATTAACACTATTGTTAGAGGTGAAATAAAATATTGGTGAGTACCAATTGATAAATATAAAAGATCCCTAACCATTCGATCTGGGTGATGAATCCCCAAAAAAACCATGAATCTCTCTTGGAGGGGTATAGAGGTGCCAAAACTGCCATGAGAGGAAACTTGGATAAGGGATTTCGAGTTGGATGTCCATGGGATGAGAAAACAATTAAAAAGAATCATAAAAATCACAAAATAACATTTCCCTTGTAGGATTCATGGTTAGATCACACATTTTAGAAAACAGTGAGAAAACTATGTAATTACCCATATTATGGACTTTCACGAGATTCATGAATTAGCTACATGGTTAGTCAAACCACATGACTTTACAATGTGACCCATACAAACATACATTGTATTGTTAAAAAACCATGCTCCATAACCATGTGACCTAGAGAAAATCCACCAAACATCACCCTTTTCAGCCCAAAACAATTCTAACACAAAGGGATAAACAATCCATCAAACACAGCTAATAGATATACGATTTTATGAGTTCTAGAAAATATCTACCAAACCATTTCATCACAATACATTTACATTAACAAAAAACAAGGAAAAATACCACCCATAATATCCATGACACCAAATTTAAATCCTCAATACCGTCAACGTAAGAGAAAAAATGTGAATAAAAATATTTTTTCAAAAAACGCATAAGAATGTAATGTAGGGTGTAATAGTTATAGTTGTTCCTATATAGTGTCTCAAGTAATAACTCCATATTAAATATGGGAATCCACTGTGTAGATATCTGAATCATTCCATGGTATATAAGTGAGTTCATCTTTGGTGTCTCCAGTGATCCTATGCCTAATCAATGCCATAGTAAAATTCAACATAAAGAAGAATCCCACTCCTATCATGTCTCATAATATCAAAATGTACACGATGGAGTCCACCGTAACATTATTTATTCAAATAAAATCATAATGTATACTAATATTCTGAAATTTGATTTTAAACAAAACTGATAAGAGACGAGGAAGATTCTAAACAAATACATGGAATGTAAGGGATCCTCATGGCCTGTGGCCCTACTACACTAGGTAGTCATGTCCATTATCAAAGAGGTCATAATGGACATGTACTACCACATGGAATGTCTAGTACTGTATGATATGTAGGGTAGTACCTATGATAGTTTGGCCACAATCCAGATGAAAACATGAGGCTCATTATTGGTCCAAATGAACAAAGGTAATTCCAATGGTATTCCTCTACAAATTTCCATTTATGGACCAAATTTTGACATTGTTATGATGTAAACATAAAAATTATCATGATTGACTATTCACATTCCTAAATGGATCAAATAGTGAAAATAAATTCATTTTACCACATCAATTTTGAACAAAGATTCATGGGAACAAGCCCCAAACCAAAATGAAATAAAAAATATTGGTCTAAAAACATCCAACACAATTAGAGGGCCTCAATTCCACTAACGGTTCATCAATCCGACAATGTATGAAAGTTATATGTTAAATACTATATTCCATATTTTTATTATTATTATTACTATTCTTATTAATTTTATTATTATTGGATATTCCATTGATCAGAATAATGATACTAAAAAATGTATCCAAAATTTGTTTTCAAATTAACATCTCAATGTCAAGGACAAACTGTTGATACCATTTTGTCAATATAATTTCATATGAAGATGACACAACACTATTATATTCTTATTATTATCAGAAATATGTGTAACTTGTTTTATTTAAATCCTTATCCGTTCAATGCCATACCCCATTTGATTTACATGACTACAATACTACATCACCTATTTAAAAAATATTTATTATTTCTTACATCATAATAATTATTATCAATAATATTAAAATTTGATGAAAAGAGAGCCCTATAAATTTCCACATATATAATAAGAACACACCCACCATTAATTTTTTTTATCAAAATTAAAAACAAATAATTTTTTTTTAAAACACAAATCTTTTAATAATAACAATAACAATATTTTTAATGACACTTAATAATAGTATTGTTAATGATGATGATCACTATGTTAGATGCATAAGATCACCTCGTCTAAGATCTTAGTTTTCGATCATCTTGTCTACCCCAGGTGTCCTCCACCACAAAACTACATAAATGACCCTTGAGGTAGACCTATTCTTTCACACAACACATCGATGTAGTGAATCAAACAAAAAAACATGGATTACTGATCTGTTCTCTAAACACCTCTAACCATACAAACTACTGCCACAGTAATGATATGATAAATTATGAAACCCCAAATAGTTTATCATTGATTTCAAAAAAACACCAATCCCCGTGATGTTAATGATATCATAAAGAACATGGGGGTGTGATCACACTGAATATCATGCTGAAAAAATAGATTTGTGACCCCAATGTCCAAAGTTGAAGAAAAAAATGATGGATAGAGAATATGGATGAATAAAAAAGGTGAACCATTATTAGTCAAGTGTTTTCTTCCAAGAGATACATAAACGCAATGATAAAATCTTTGAAAAAGAGAAAAATAACATTGGATCAATATAATCAATACATTTTGGTTCTCATGTGATGAATAATTATCATTAATTAAATTTAAAAAAATATTATAATTTATTTAATCAATAGGGTACTATACCTCAATTGAAAATACTAACTTGATTATTGATCTTTTTATGGTGAAAAATACATCCTATGATGATGAATATGATGGTCTTGATGTGTATGTCATTCCACTAATTATTATCATGGATCTAATCATCCTTCATCATTATATGATGATTCGCTTAAAAAAATTCTCTCTTATACACTCATATATAGAAAGGGTTATGTGGGAAATCCTTAATAATCTATAATGATATTGTACTCATAATACATATCAGTTTGTTCATTTAATAAAAATTCATTATTTTTTTAAATTAATTTTATCTGCCAATGTCTGCCTCACTAGAACTCCCTGCACCGACCAACCTTATATCACACCATTAGTAAAACCCATATTCTAGACTCAAATGTGGTTTCTGGTTTGTGATCTGAAACAGAACATGGGATTTATTACAATATTGAAAATATAAATTCACATACAGAAGATAGTTTTTTTCATTTTTTATAAATATTTTTATAGGCACACAAAGCAATGGAATATTGTGTTGTCTTAGCTCCCTAAATAAAAAATAATCCATGGAATATTCTATTTCTTTTCAAAACAAAACCACATTCACTGTAACATCCTTGTCCTTTTACCAATAATATCATGTATCCATGGTGTAGATTAACCTACACAAAAAATCATCAAATGGTGCTGATTTGGTATTAACAAGATCATCACTAGTCAATGATGAGTTATCCAAATACTATAAAACTAACATGAAACTCCCATTGGGTATTTTGAGGTTTATTATATTTTTCTTTATAAATAATGATAATGTTTTAGGATAAATTATAACAAATATAAACTGTGAATAAACTTATGGTTTCATAGTTTAAAAATAAGGTTAAAAAGCATAGATATTATATGAAGTTTTTTTCCATGATTATATGATTCACCACAATGAATATTTTTTTTAATATTATATTTTTTGTTTATATTAAATGGATATAACCATATAAAACCTTATTATCAATGAATTTGAATTATTTTGAAATTTTGTTCATTAAATGAAACTGAATGTTATGGGATATGTAATTCAGAGTATTTTTTATTTTCATACATCAATTTATTAAGAGACAATTCATGATTGGAGTCCAAATGAGAAACAGATTGAATAATATACTATAGATTCATTCTTGATTATATTAAAAACTTATTTTTTTAAGATTATTGATATAATAAATATTGGCCAATGGATCTATACCAATGAAATTATTTTTTAAAATTTATAGTTCTTGGAATACTGAATAGGTTTTCATAGTTATTATTCATTTGTAAGGAGAATATTATTAACGGTGGACTATTATAATGAATATGACGAAACATGAAATAATTGCATCAACTTTGTGGAAATTTATTTGGAGATTATTTATCATTAATATCTATCCTATTATTCTTTTTATATTGAAACGGAGAAGGTATTTTGTGATATATTTTCATAAGATGATGAATCTGTTTGTTCATTAGAAGAATATTTTTAACATTGTCGAGGAATGATCATGGAATTAATATTAAATTGTAATGTAATATTTTTGGACTCTTAAATGCAATAAAACGATGTCACTAAAAGTCATTATCAATAATTATCATTCATATTATAATGAAAATGGTTTATGTGATCCAAACCCTCATTCTGCAGAGGTTGGCTAGAGAAAGTGGTTCACCTCTTTAGGCTTGTGCAGAAACCGACAGATCAAAGGGTGGATTTGGCATCCAGTCTTTTCCAAGGAGCAGCTAGGCGTTGGTTGAGTCTGGTGAATCAGTTTCTTGAATATTCGTCAATTTCATGGGGTGACATTCAGCATCTGTTTTGTTTGGAGTTTTACCCCACATTATTATGCTCCATTCGGAACCAGGAGACCATGCACTTTTAGCCGGGAGGGATTATGGTAACCGAGTATGTGACAAGTTTTGCAGACCATGCATGTTTTTACCCGGGCATGGTCCTTGACGGAAACTTCTGAGTGCGAATATTCTAGTAGGATCTCCGTAGATATATTCATGCGTTCATAGTACCCTTGGGAATTTCCACATATATCGGAGTACTAGAGCAGGTGCTAGTGATAGAGATCATCCTATCATACTCAACAATTTGTTATGGCACCATGCATGATAGAGCCGAGATGTCTATCGTATCAAGCATGCATCGGGTGACAAAACATCGACATTGGTGGCTTTCTGATAACCAAACTCAAGGGTGTGGTCATACACCACAGTGGCGCCGAAGGGCAATAGTGCTGCACGGAGAGAGTCGGTGGTATGCTTGCGATGGGAAAGGTCACCTGACATGAGACTAACCGACTGGGTATGTTGAGAATATCAGGCAGGCAGCAGGTGAACCACCACGACAGAGGCTGCATCGTGATCGGAGTAGCACCCAGAGAGGTGGTGCCAGCAGAGGAGCGGGAGGAGCTGGTAGTGGGGGATGACTTTACGAGGTATTCCCATCACCACTAGGAGGTCCACGTCAGGCTCTGGTAGCTGACAGTTGGGACCGTGGACAACCACGATATTTGGATGTCTATGATCCAACAGATCATGAGGTTGTAATAGGTACGCTCTAATGATCTTCTACTTATTGCAGTAGAATTGTTAGACTCTGTGTGTGAAATGATTTTCATTAGGCTCCTTGATTGATGTGTTAACATGGTGACGCGGGGCGTTGGTGTAACCCTGTGTCAGTTGAGTAAAAGATGTGGAACCGTTTATTTAGTCGATGGTGTCCAATCCTTCGCTACCCGAACGTGTAAGAGAGTCTGCGTTGTGGGACATCGACTATTAAATCTTGCCTGACCAGATATCCTTTGGTGTTTCACCATATTGATATTCTGAAGGAGGGAAACACATGGCTTTATCCCAGGTCCAAACGGTGATTCCAGTCGTGGCATGCGACGTTGTGGTTTGTTCGGGGAGGTGAGCTACCCCAAGAGCGTCGAGCAATTTGAGACCATGCGATGGGATAGAGAGGTTCCCTACCGCCTTTCTCAATCCCCAAAGGCTGGTTTGGGTGCACAACGTATTCCACGTGACTCACCCGATAAGAAGTGTTTTTGCTCCAATGAACTTCATCAGCAAGGGCAGACCTCACAGGAGCATATCAAATCCTTTAGTTTGGGTGTGGTGACATGGGACTGCACAAGAGTTCTTCTGGGTACGGAAGATTCATGTGTGGGCTTAGTACCCTGAGTTGTTCACTAGATCTTCTTTTCGGGAACAAAAATCATGTAGGAGGGAATGATGTAAGAAACTTTTATTTTCTTTAAATGTATTTGGAATATTCTTGATGTTATTCCATAGGAGCGTCTTCAAACAGCGTGCAATTCTGAGCCCCGGTGTGGCCAGAATTAAATTTTCAGCACGTTCACACTGGCCAGGCAACATAAATTCGATAACTCCTAAACGGTAATTCAGATCAGAAATCTGAGTGTACGGATTGGTCTGAAATGGGGTGTTTACCCTAGGAACAACATATCATGTCATCACAGGACGTTGGGACCCCTCGCCCGTTAACAGACCGTTAAATGGATAATTAAAATAATTAATTTTATTAGATTAATGGCTAAACTCAGGTGTCTCTCAAACTGTAGCTCGGATTTGAAAATCAAGGGTATCGTTGAGTCTGCAACATGCTGTTTACCCTAGAGGGGTGTAATTTTCACGTGTGCGGGCCTTCGGTGAAAAATGCCGCCAGGGGAATTTTCGTAATTTAGTGACATCAGACGTTATATTTTATAACATTCGAACAGAAGCTGGGAATAAAATTCTAAGATCGCCGTTCTACTCAGGAAGAGGTTTTTACCCTAGGGGTGGCCTAACCTCGAGTCTTTCGAGAGCTTCAGATGCAGGTTAAATTAGGTGTTTTAATTAATTAAACTTTTAAATTAATTTCCTTTATTTAATCATAACTCATCCCCTTTACTTCATTTTCATCACCTAGAGAAACCCCCCCTCACCCTCTACCTCCTCTCCTCCTCCAAATCCTCCCTCCCAATTAAGGTGGAAGCGGAAACGATGGGGGTGGATTAGCAGCCGACCTTCGGGAAATTCCCAACAAGGGAGGGGTTTTTGTGTTTGTGTTTTGAATTTCAAACCTCCCCCTTCAAATTTCTATATATGCCGAACTGCTTTTTTTTCCGAGCGATTCCCATAATTGCATAGTTTATTTTCTGAGCTTTCCGCTTCCCTTTTCAGATTTGAAATCTGAGATTCGAGGCGTTTTCCATTTTCCGACGATGTTCTGAGGAGTTTTTTGGGTGTTTTTCGGTAGATTTGGGCACACTGGCGGTCCAGCGCGGCGAGGGACAGGAGGAGGTGTGGTCAGCTGGGTGTCTTTGGTGGGCTCAGGAGGAGGTGCGGGCTCGGGCGACGGAGGGCCCCCCGAATGGCGGTTGGGTGAGATGGGGCACCAACTGGGGGGCATGCAGTGTTGAGCGGCGGAGCTAAGTGAGGGATGGTTCAGTGGAGCAGGAACCGACCGCGGCCCTTCACGATCGGCAGGCGGAACCTGAGGTTGTTAGCACCTCGAGCATGCAGAGGAGGCCAGGACCCGCGCTTTGTGGGTCCTTCTGGCACTGCAGATAAGACCGGCCTAAGTGCCGGTCTGTTTGCAAAAACCAGACCTAAGGAAGGGGGTCTGGTGCAACTGGGTGGGCCACGGCCAACGAGCAGTGGGTCAGCGGTTCAGACCGGGCCGACCGGGGTGAACAGGCCCTGTTAAGCCCCCTTGCGTTCAGGGGGGGCGTTTTTTTCAAACGACACGTCTAATTGACAAGCCGTCTACGGCTGCAGGTCCATGTTAACAAGACTAATATTTTGAAGTATGTTTTCGGGTTTTCGGGTTCTTCACCTGAAAGTGGGTGCCCCAAACGTTTTACATTAATAATAGTTATTATTTTTAAAGTTGCGTCAGATGTGGTTCACGAGCCGGACACACCGTCAGAGGCGCTATGGCCCTGGAGTTGAGACGACCCATCCAATGTTGGCTCAGAGCCCTTGTGGTTTGGTTTCGTTGCTCAGTGGCACGAAATGCTTATGTTGGGTAATTAATTATTTATTTTTATTAATTAATTAAGTATACATCAGACCTAACTCCTGCTTGGGATATATGATTGAAGTGACATTAGCGGCAGTTGGACCCCATTCCCCGTGTGTAATTTTTGAGACACTTTCTGAAGCGTTCGGGCTGGAGACAAGGTGCGTTCCCCATAGGGTCTGGTTCACATGTTTTACTGTGAAACACCACTTTTTCACCTGGCATCCGTTTGGGGTGTTTGAGTACTCGTTTTTGACGTGTCTTTCTGAGAAGATTGCAATGGTGCAATACATCCAACTGTTTTCGGGACCGGGGCTCGGGACCACGTGAAACTGTTCGGGAGTAAAGTGGTGTTGGAAAATTTTCAATCAGATATCCATTGGAGGTGAGTAAATAGTCTATCTCGAATGTTTTCAGTGTTTGCAACTTTTCCGTCGGATATCTGTTGGAGGCAATTAAATAATCTATCTCGCCTATTTTTCCGCGAGGATTATAACAGTATGATCCATTTAGATGTGTGGAGTCTCTTTATAGATCACATTAAATCTGGAAGAATGAAAATTGTACTGGTGGTGGTTCTTCCTGCAGTTTTTGTAAGGAAAACTTGTCTTGTGATTGCATTCACTCATGTGAGAGTGAAGTTAGTGTTTAAAGTGATGTGGTTGGCCATTCTAGGGCCCGGTAAGAAGGATGTTGTTGATGTTATGTTTTCACCTTTTTTCATTGACATTGGCGGTCGTGTGCACGAGAGCCTTGGACTAGCAATGTGGCGTTCTTTGGAAGTATATGGGAATGCATGGAGGTACATGTTGTAGTTAGTACATGAGGAAGTTTTTGAGCTTGGTTTTGAGGTGAGTTTGGGTCACACGTCATGTGGGCCCCATGAGTGTGATGTGTTATACGATACGTACCATTGACCTCTCGTGATGTAGAGGGTCCTCCTGTTCTCGATGGTTTCAACCGGCAGGGTTGAGTGGGTTCCCCTGGTTCTGTTCTCGATGGTTGGGCTGGAATTGTTGTTTTGGTTCCCCTGTTCTTTCAGTAGAGGGGGTTTTCAGTGTTGGGACCATTTCACCAGACTGCGACATCGTTTACGGCAACCTGCGTTCATACAGTGTCTGTGTTTTCCCACTATCTGTAGTGAGTTGTCTCGGTCCGCTTCGACAGTGACTCAAAAGATTGGAGCATGATCGCCCTGAGAGGCCCGGGGAGATATTCACGTCCCTTCGTGTACCCTGGTAGAGTTATTTTTATATAGGGGTGTCCAACACATTATGGGGGCCATGATCCTCTACCCAGGATGTTTTTTCCAATAGGGTAAGGATCCCCTAGTGAGGCTCGGGCGCAGACTACCTAGCTGTGTATCGAGATCATATCTTCCTTCCACGATCTATCGTGACCTGTTTCCCACTAAGTGTTATGGTTACTAGTGAGGTACCATCCATCAGGTATGGCCATAGTGGTACAATCAAGAAGGGATGGCTAGTGCGGTACCATCCAACAGGGATGGCCAGTGGTGTACCATCCAGCTGGGATGGCCAGAGCATATCCGGGTCTCCCTCTAGTGTATTACCCTTTCACATGGTTGGGCATGCGTAACACGTCGACTTTGAGAAGACCTATCAACTGTATTACAGTGATGAGTTGTGGTTTGAATTCCACCAGAACTCTCAAGTACGAGGGGAACATTCCCCACTAAGACACGTCCTGGTGACGCGACCTAAAACCGTGTAGGTGATTCAATCTGCCCAAAGCGGATAGTGTCAAGGTGTGGTGATTTGAGCCCCTTAAGTTGCAGTTCGAGGAAGGTGTACAAATATTGTTCCTCAATGGTTTTTACTTCTGGGACTATTGGAAAATAGCTTTCTTGGGCTGAGCTATGGGATGGAGATCCCCTTACGATCTTGTTCGGGTTTCGTGAAAGAGAATAATTATGTGTATACCTTGTTCCAGTACCCACTCCTTGGGTTTTGGGTTACTCTTCTTCCAGGATAGGTGAAGACACATGGGGTATGCCACGTGTGTTCCATGTCTAGATTCTCATGGTTGGATGAGTCTACACTCCTTCTATAGGTATCGAATACTCGATGAGAAGTTCATGTGCTCACCATTTCTATCTCCTTGTCTTTGGACGAGTCTACTTTCTTCCTCTTCTTGGGTTGACATTCACTTTTTACTACACTCTCGGTTGTACTCCTTTACTTTTAATTGTTTGATCTACTACTCACATCTTCAGTACCTTATTTTTTCTCCCTTGAGCCTTCGGGCATCCTACTGGGTATTTTTATACTCACCCCATCTTGGGCTTTTCCCACACTTGGTGTGACCTTGCAGACTATGGACAGGTTGGTCATGGCGTCAGAGGAGCTTAGGAGTGCAGGAGATCAGACCACATGCGGTGGTCATAGAGGGGTTCTAGGTGTAGGACACTCCCATCTGTTTTACATTAGTTTAATTGTTGCCGGGTTGGGGCAATTTTATGGTTGGGATAGTCTTTCATTTCAGTTTACATTCATCTTATAATTTGTACTGTTTAGAGGTCGATGCACTCAAGTCGTTGTTTATAGTAGTTACTGCATTACTTTCCCTTTTACTCTGCACTTTTGTATTGAGTGTGATGCGTGTGTGTGTACAGGTACTCTGGAAAAGGCCTTCCCGAGTTGTTTAGCCTTCGGCGCTTGTCACCAGCCCCTGGCCTATAGAGGCGTACTTGTGGTAGTTTCGGCTCGAGTCTGAGTAGGGTCAGGTCGTGACATAGAATTTCTCGGTTCTCATCATAGAGAGGGACATACATGAGCATATCAATTGAATGAATTCTAAAATATATTATTACATCATAGTCATGCATAAAAATGAATAATAAGTAATAAGATGTTTAATAGTGAATATCCATGTAATAAATGTGGAAGCTGATGGTTCTATGACAACAACTCTAACGAACATCAACTTGGACTATAGCCAATTTCCTAAAACATTCATAACGCTATACCTAACATGATGATCATGGTTCTTATTTGTCTAGGAATTAGTCGACTGGTCCACCATGTTGTCTTCCATGGAAATAATAATCACATCATTTTCACCTCTCCTAGAAAAATACATCAAGAGATGATAATTCAGATGAATGTTATTCTGCAACTATTGTGATCTTGTCTCTTTTGTGAGATCCACCACAAAATTATTATCAAATTAATATATTATGGGAACATTAATGATATGTATCACATAAATCTCCATGAAGAATATTCACATCTAAAATTATTCGGTAGCTACATTAGAAGCTATGATATACATGGAAAATGTTGTTGAATATGTGACCGCACAATGGCTTGAGCTCTTCTAGATCACTGCACCTCAATTAATAGTGATGATGTATCCCATTTGCAACTTCATTTCATCTTGATCGGTAAGAAAAATAGCATCTGAATAACTTGTGATAACTTGTTTCTCGTCTCCTCCATAAACAAGAAACATATCCTTAGTACGCCTCTAATAATTTAAGATAGTCTTGACCTCCCTCCAATGGTGGTCACATTGGTCATCTTGATATATGACCACCGCACACAACGCATATGCGACATCCAGCCTTGTACATTGAATGGAATACATGTGTGGCCCAATCGTTCATGTGTATGCAGTCCATTTCATTATGTTTCATTCCTAGTGTGTTTGAGGACACATTTTCTTGGAATGATTAATTCCATGTGATGTTTGAAACAATCCCCTATTGGATTGTTCCATTCCAAATCTCTTTAGTATCTTATCAATGTATATACATTGACATATGCCCTGAAATCACTTTGATCTATCATGATGGATCATGATCCCTAGAATATATGCTCCCTATCCCAAGTAGATTATGGATAAACATTGATTCAACCTTGCCTTAACAGATTTTAAGACTCGTATCTCATTTCAAATATGTAATATCTCATCCATATATACTCTTAGGAAATCGCCTGTACTCCCACTAAACCATTTATAGGCACAAGGCTCACATTCATTCTTGATGAAAGAAAATTTTCTTTGGTCTTTATCAAAACAAATGTTCCATGGCTGGGATGCTTTATTTAATAAATATATGGATTTTTGTAGCTTGAAACCTTATTGGAATCCTTCGTAGTCATAAAAAGTTTATGTTATGTCATGAACATATCTTCTTTAAGGTTACCATTATGGAAGGATATTTGAACATCCATTTTCAAAATCCCATTTTCATGGTAAGTGGAAATTTTCAATAGAATTCTGATGGACATCCACATTGAAAATTGTGAAATAGTTTTTTATAGTCAATGTCTTGATGCTGTTTGATCCCATCTGAATTAGTTCATCACTTATAGGTGCTGAATTTTCCACCCATGTTCTGTTTCTTCTTGAATACCCATTTGAAACCAAAATGCTTCTCATCAATGGGAGGATCTATGAAAATCCAGACATGGTTTTGGTACATGGAATTGATTTCAGAATTCATGGATTCATTCCCCATGGAAACATTTGTGAAACATACATCTTCTATGTTGGTTAGAGGATCATTATTATCAACAAATAATGATTAAAAATCATCAGTAAGTAGAAAACCATTCTGTTCCTGTTATCTATCATATATTTTACTCATACATAGTTATTGTGTCTTTGGAACAGTTATTTCTTCAATGGGGATTTGTGAAATATTCTTCTCTACTAACTCTTTTGTACCTTGTGCATTAATGTCATCGAAGTCTGTCTCACTCCCACAATCTCATTTTTAGATGTGCTCCCTCTCATTGAATATGTCTTGTCAATACACAAAAACCTTTTTCTATGAGGTTTTGTTTAGATAATATCCCCATTTTTCATTGTTATATCCTTTAAAGGAAGACATTGAGCCTTGTGGTGAATTTTTTTTAACTGAATAGGTCTTAAAAATGCATCGCTTCCCACACATGTAAATTTGAAAACATGGATTTCATCCCACTCCAGATCTCATATTGAATACCACATATCAATTTAGATGGTACATGGTTTAGTATGTGTGACTTTGTTTGTAACAAATATCCCAAAATTGATAGTGGAAGGCTCACCTGACTCATCACTGATCTCACCATGTCAAAGAGGGTGGAGTTCATCCTTTCACTCAAACAATTCCGCTGGGGTGTGTAAGGACGATTCAGTTGGGATAAGATCCCAAACTCTGTTATGTAATCAATAATTCTTGATTAAGATATTCCTCACCTCATTTTGTGCAATGTTTCTAAATATTTATACCATGATTTTTATTAACAAAATTATTGAATTCTTTGAACTTATCAAAATAATATGACTTATATGTCATTAAGATGATGTATACATATCTACTAAAATCATTATTTAAGGTTATGATGTATGAGTACCCTCCCCTTGATTGAACTGGAAATGGTCCGCACACACATGCATGAACCAATTCATGACGTTCTTTATCCCTTTCACATTTCTGACTAAATGGGGATTCAGTCATTTTTCCTTGTAAACATAAATGACATAGGCCATGTGTTTATAGTTTTATAGAATATAAATAGCCATATTGATGAAATATTTCTAATATTTACTCATTTATGTGACCCAGTCGGTGATAACAATGTTGGGTGTGTAATGATTGATGTGAAGTATCGTTATTAGTGATTTCTGATACATGGTTCGTGTAACCCCACACATAACGAATTTTGTATAAATGTTCCCTACCAAAACTAATGTTATGTTCGTGAACTAAGAAATATTCATTTCAAAACATGAAATAAAATCCATATGTATCTAATCTAGAAATATAAATAATGTGTTTAGTAATAGATGACACATAATAAGAACCGTTTAAAACCAAGATCATCTTAGATGGAAATGTGAGGTGGTAGTCTCTGGTAGATACAATAGAGAGCATTTCTCTTTTGGCTTCTCATAGATATAACTCCCCTCAGTCAATATTAATGAATATACATAGTTCATATATTTGGATACACATGTGAGCAACACAAGATGTATCTAATACTAAATTCATAGAAACAAATAGATTGCATTCGATAACAAATGCACATGAAGCATCCCCTTTCTTATTAAAATGGGTGTAGTTCTTCTTCTAGTGGCCTTTCATGCCTCTTGTGAAACAAACATCCTCTTGTTCCCTTTCCATCCCTTTAATCTTCCCTTTCATGGAAGTATATAAAAAATCGTTTTGATTAATGCTCTTATCCCTATATTTCATATTATTCACCATAAGGACATAAGTCTTTTCATGCTTCATATCTTTTTCCACATAGATAATGCATATAATAAGAACATATAAAGACCTCTCAATGAATTCCATGTTTATATAGATAATGAAGTTGGAGAAGCTCTGAGGGAGTGATGTGAGAATGAGATAGGTACCTATTTTATCAGGGATTTAAACCCATGAACCTCTTGGAGCTCAATGTAGCCAATGGGCAGGAATTTATGAGGCCCATCTAGGGATCCCTACACCAGATTACTCTAAAATATTTCCTTGTAGATATCAAACCATTCATGTCTTACTCTCTCATGGTAATGACCAAAAAAGTTCTCGAGCAAGATATAAGCATCCATGTTATCTGGAGACCTAATGAGCTCACTATAAATTGTTGATAACATCATACATTGAACGCCGACTACATCATTAATATTTTTCTCATAAACCATGAAATACTCATCAATTATCTATATGGTAGGAAGATCAGGTAATACTGACTCCAATACAAAAGAATTTCATTCATGGTATAGGATAACCCAGAGGTGTCTAACCCATTGCAGGAAGTTAATGCCTATGTGAATGATGTCTATATCTAAAATTGGTTACACAGATAGTGTGGTCGATGAACATTTCATTTTTATTCAACAATTATAATTACAAATCATTTTTAAATTTTTATTAAATATTTGTGATAAATAATAAATTAATTTTATTATATCTCCCAATATTTTATCTTTCCCCAATGGCCCACACCATTGAAGTCAGAATTTTTAGTTGTCATGACATACAAGTTGAAAGGCTCCATATTCCATTTAGCATAATCCCAACAAGGGTTGTTCATTATATATGAAGGTATTTAGGTAGGAAGGTATGTTCCAACTACGCGCATCCATCTCCTAAATCTGTTGAGTGTACTACCCAATCCTGATATCCTAACATTGTATTTCCCCCACTCCTATCTTCAACAATACAGCTAGTCTAGATAGGGTTACTAGTCATTATGTAATAGAGTTAATTCAACCCAGAACCATTCATAAGGGATTTCTATATAAAATTAAGTTCCCTAAAAATGGTTGGTCAAACAAATAGTTTTATATGGTTTTCCCTTAATCATGTAATAGAAGGCTCTCTCTAAAATAATATTTTATTTGAGGGATTTTTATCTCTTGTGTGTGAGTTTTATATTATCATTAGAACATTCTTTTCAATATTATGGGGAAAATATATATGTGATTAGCCATGTATTGATAATATTTATTCATAATACTGGTTTATTTTAGTTCCGTTTGTATGGTTGTTTACTTAATTAACTATGTGACCAAGACAACACAACCATAATGATAAACCATTCAACTGATAGGAAAAAAATAATGAAAAGAGTATTATAAAGATATTTTAAAATGGTTTATTTTTCTATTGATTGATAAACTATACCTGACCTAGGGGAAAAACACCATTATCCATTTCAGCTCATGTTTAAAAGTTTCCACTTATCCCCATATGTATCTCCTTGGATTATTTTCTTCTCAGTTCCACCATGAAGCACCTCTTCCAGCTTCAGAGTTCAATCCATTAAATATGCTTTTAAAATCACACGAAGGAGAGGGTAAAATGGGTGTTTACATTTATGAAACCATGGGCATTCAGGCCCTATATATTAATGAGAAGCGATGTCTCACATGCCAATAATTAATTTAATAAAAAATGGAAACCGTTCACATTAAAATTTCATGGTATAGATCATGATCACCCACATACATGCAACAATTTATGCATTTTATTAAACGAGAAATTAGATCTCTAATTATTATTATAATGATAAATTTTACTTGAATCTATTTATTATTATATTTGATTAATAAATAATTTTATCTTAATCCTTTTCTAAAATTCCTTGAAATTATCATCAATCAAAATTTTATTAAACTAAATTATTTTAAAATAATCTTTGTACGAAACTTGGACCTTATAGGAAACACATTTAATTCTCATTCATAACTACATAATGAGTAGAAATTAACATTACCTTTACATAAAATTAATAACATATACATAAAACACCTAGGACATGTAGTCCCTTAGAATTACACCAGAACCATCGTACACGTCTCGAAGGTAGGTTTAATATAATAATAAATTTTAATAAATCTTTTTCATTTTTATTAGTACACATCATATTGTTCCAACTACATGGAGTATAGTTCTAACTAAACTATGTGTACTATCATTCACCATCCATATGATGTACACACTTAGGGATAAAATGTGTAAATGTTCTTAAGAAATCATCAGCATACATGACATTTCCAAAGGGCCACATGTCATGTAGTATCTACATTACTCGTTTTTCGACAAGGCAAGCCATGTATGAGGTACAAAGTCCCACCCTAACCTGAAGGGATTACATGCCGTGTGTAATGGGACACATAATGCGTAATATAGAAACAGTGTTCCACCTATTCCTAGTAAACAATTGGATTCATTAATACATAGAAAAACACCAATGACATTTCTTGGTTTGGAGTACTAGTCCTGGTGCATTGAATCTTGAAAACACGACCTATATATCCTAATTCACTCTGTGTATTCCTGTGTTGTACGACCAGGAAGCTTTAGATCCTTCGGATGAGTTCCAATATTTTATTTTAATCAAAATTAAATGAAATGATCATTTCTGTATGTTGAATGTGAAACAAAAAGAGTGAGAACAGATCTCAAATCATGATTAAAAGTACAATTAAAATTGAAGTGAGAAATTAATTAATTAAATCGTAAATCATAAACAAATTATTTAAATAATTTTAAACTCTGATGTAACCACATTTCTACCACTTTTATGTTCTAAATGCAGTGGAAGAGTGTTTGGCTAACACCTATGTATGATTTGTAGCAAGTTGAATGATTATTCCAGGATCAATATGATGTTGAACCCCAATCTCCAAAGAATAAAATCAAAGATTTAGATAAAGAAGGAAGTGGCCAGAAACCTTTAGAAAGGATCTTTCTCAATGGTTATAATTAATTTAATGATTTTTATTAAGAAAATAATAAATATATCTTGGTTATTTTCTTCGTTAATGATTTTTATCGTCTGAAATGACCCTTGCAGATTATCTTGCTATTCTTGCAAGGATCGAAACTATAATCCATCTAGTAGGGATCCAAACATGCTAGAATGTCCTCCGATCAACACCAATATTTCTCCAGTTTCTAGAACAGCGAAGCGAGCGTCTTATGTCTGTCATTCTTAATTTCTTATTCATCAGCCTTGACGAACGTCTGTCATTTATGAGAGCTGGGGGATGAGGATTTGAGATATATATTTTTTAGCTCAATAATTTTTAATTCAATGGGTTAGCAGTTCAGTACATTGAACAATAGACATACGTGTCTGTTAATTTATATGGGTCTTTGGATACAATATTTAATTGTGTAAATTAAAATAAACACATCCATAACCATTGATAAATAACACTCTATTAATAATAATATCGGTTAATTATTTATGGTGTTCCAATTTCCACAAAACAGAATTATAAATAAAATTTCATGTCACAAAATATTTGTAGTGTTATTTTAATTTTTGCCAAACTTTTAAAGAATAATTTACCATCTGGAAATAAATTATTTTACTTCTGAACCATCCTTCATCCACATCTAATTCATTTCCATTTATTCAACCCAAAAATAAATAAATAATTTAGTCTCTTAAATAAATATTTTTGTTACAAACTAGTAATTAAACATATAATAAATGTTCTATAAATAAATAAATATATTTTACTAAAAATCATATGAATAAATATTTATTTCATTTGTGAAATCATTTTAACATGAATAAAATTATTCAAATATCTAGATATTAATATTTATTTATTAAATAAAAATATAATTTAACTGAGACCACTAGGAACACTTAGTGTGTGACTGTCTATGATTAATTCTTGTTGGTAGTAGGTGGGCTTTCATAAAGTCCAACAATTCTATCTAGAAAGGGGTCAATACACCAATGATAAAGAACATAACGTCACAACAAATAAATCCACATTTTATTGCTCGTTGTTTAATATAATTCCATTATCACAATATCTCATTGGGAAGGAATCATGATAGTGAAATCAAAATTTATGATTGATACATTGTTCTTTAGACTAACTAAAATGAACTTGTTTTCACACCATGGACATGGAATTTTGTGTGACGGTTCTATTTCAATAAAATTGCATAGATATCAAAATAACATTAATGATGCATCCAACATAACATTATTCCATCCAATAATATGCCTGACAGTTTTCATTAGAAAATCAATGTCCACGGGTCGGGACCCATATTATTAATAACCATAAATCTTATGGTTCATTACACATGCACATGGATAAGAATATCAGATGACACCAAATCATTCATAATTCATACTGGATGGTATACTATCACAATCTCTTGTCTTGGATAATACCGAGTGTGAACTTCAATAGAGGAAGACTCGTCTGCTTATGAGTTCTCACAACCTGATAGTATGCATGCTATGTGTCCCATCATAGTATGTCAGCAGACCGTAGAACTATATTTATGAATATTGTAATATAATTTAAAGGTTCTCATCATATTACTGAACTATCATGACCTTATCAATGCAACAAATACTCTAGGATATTATTAAATCATTTTCATGCATAATAAATAACAATATGTAAAATGATGTTTATTATTAAATAACCAGTTATTCAATTTACAGCCATTTGATTCTAGGACATCAACCCAAACATGATCCATGAACTCGAATCATATACCCAATACTGGTCTCCAAATATCCATCCAAATATTAATGTGTTTATACCTTAGAAAATTAGAAATTCAGACACCATATAGAAAAGATATTTCAGATAATATATTTCATAATAATAATAATAATGTTATGATTATTATGATATGGTGTTAAATGGAACTTAGTCATGAGTTGGAAACCAGTAAAAAAAATTTGTCTGGAAATGACCATCTTAATGTCGGGGTCACATCAACACTAGAAGATCATCATTTTAATTCCATTTGATGATGATAAGGTTGGATGGATGTTTTACCATTTAAATAATAACAATAACAATAATATATTAATATAGTAATTATTATATTTTTGATTAATTTTTATCATCATCCACTCAAATCTATATGCCAAGTTATTAACAGTTCTATAGAACATATTCATTACTCTATTTCATTTACTTTTTGGAAACATAAAAATAATAATAAATTGAAATGAAATGAAATCCCTCTCTATTTAAATTCCACTAAAAGGCACCTTCCCCACTATTCATTTTATCCCATTTTAATAAAAGTAAAAAACATCAAAAAAAATTATCTCATTACCCATATTGATAATAATTATAATATTATTATCCACCATTATAATTATTATTGTTAACACTCATCTCATTGACCATAACATAAAACCTTGTTCGAGATCCATATTTGGACACCATCTCATCCAAACAGAGTAGCCTCAGCAATGAGACTATGTGAAAAGTTCCCTAATCATAAATGATTTCTCCACACCACATGTTGTCTCAGCACTCCAAATGGGAAAATGGGTATCACCAATACAATCATGAACCACCTCTGATCCCAAAACCCAAAACCACTATATTGATCTGAACTTTTCAAGAATGACCATCCAAATCGTTTATCATTCTATCCACAGACCATAAAACCATGTGTCATTCATTCTACCTCAACAAATTTAGTGTTTTTATTTTCCTCAAACCCCCTCTGGAAATTTTGAATCATGTCCCCATGGACCGACTATTATGATCAAGATGAATTTTGGGGGGAATTCACAAATAAAAAAGGTAATAAAATTATTTTCCATGCATTCACGCACAATGATTTTATAACAGGGAAATAATATTTTCAAATAAGAGAAGAGTTATCTCTTATCCATGTAATTAGGATATAGTAGGGATGAAGTGAAAAAAATATCGCAGATATTGTTATTAATATATATGATCAATCATTTAATCAATGGGGGGACTATTGTTGATTAGTCCCTCCATGATTATTGATCAATCATTGCTGAATCACAACTCCACTGGTGATGAATAATATTATTGTTCATTATTACATCTTTCATCTCATGATTAGCCTCAATTAGATCATTTGTCGTAATTTTATGTTGATATTAAAATAATGAAAATAGTATTACTCAATTACGATCTATAAAATTTTGTGTTCATAACCTATAATAAATCCACATTTGAGTTTGTTTATAAAGGATATAAATTAGTTACTTTTTTATAAATATATATATTTATTTTTAATAAATGTACTCACCAATGACTCCCATCCCTAAACATCTCATTCCAAACACCCTTTGGTCAAACCTATTGTATAACTAATGTTTTAAACTCAACAATTGATTTATATTTCATATATAGAACACCTTCTGTGAGTCATTCCACAATTTATGAATGAATATGTGTGTATAAAATAAAATATATAAAATATATTTATCAAAATAATTTTTGAATCACAATTTCTCGAAATTTGTTATCTCTCACTCCAAGAGACCAATGTATTCAAATATTATTTCTAATTCATACAACGAAAAACCAATTTCAATATATTATTCTCATCATCTAAGATTTTATTCCACTAAAAAGAATATTCTATTGAAAATATGGGAAAACATTTCCTAAACCCAACTCTCCCACACCAATGATGGATTTTGTTGTTTCCAACAAATGAACACAAAAGGAAATCACTTACCAATGTATGTTCTTTCTCTAGCGGTTTTCAATGCTTCCAAGTTATTTGAAATGGATAACACACACTCCAAGAATAAAATAACTTGGTCAATTATATAAAAATATTCATTCACATAGTTCCTCGTTAGAGGCATTTAGAGAACATCATCCACTTATACTAAATATAAACATTGTAGTTTCTCAATCACCCTGATTTACAAAAACAAATATAAAATATCACTATTAGAATAAACTACCAGGATTATGCCATAGATATCCCTCAAGACCATGTTGAGTAATCCTCAAAATCATCAATCATCACTCCCTCGACTGAGAATACATATCACAATAATTTTAAATTCAATACCAGAAATTAATCCATTAGAGCTACAATATGACTAGGACTCCTAGAGAATATTTATCATCATCCACTTATTTTATACATTCTAAAACACTGACAATGAATAACTGAGTGTACAATCATAGAATACTTCAACATTAAGATCCATTAAAGGTTATAGATTCAGCAAAATATTATTCTGAAATCTCATGGGGGAATTCAACAGGACAATTTGCAACATAATAACCTCTATGAAACCACATCAGCTCTTGGAATACATTCTTTGTAAATCCACCTCTTGAACGATGAGAATAAGATAACCAATTTTTTGGTCAATGCCTAATACCCAATTAACTTGCATCCACAAGGAGAAGAGGACCAAAATTATCTTTTGTGGATTCTATTCCAATATAGTCACCTAAATCGGGCGACATTAATCAAAACATGACCTAAATCTTTAAAAGCTACACAAAATTGTCCTATATGCTCTAATATATTTGTGGTCATCACTAGTTAAATTCCATAAAAATTTAAATTCCTACCTTTGAGGTAAGACCACATCTTCACTAAGAAGCACGTGTCATTCTTGTCTAGCATTCCATGAAACTGATGGCTCATAAAATCTTCCACTCCAATGGTAATACAGGTAAACTTATAAGGAAGAAATTGCAACATTATGGGAGAGTGGTTATACTATCATACTAGGGTTCAACTCTTATAAATGGAGGAAATCATTATATCAATAACCTTGAAGCACTTCCACAACCTATAGTAGAAATAATCTGAATATAGAAAGTAAATGACCAACCCATATATGGAATACCATCATAGGGTCACACTACCACTACAGAAATAGTTCATTTGCGGATCTCACTATATCATCGAAGAGGAATATCATATCCTTGGTAGAATCTTGTGACCATAGATCATCACATATAGAGACTATGGTATAATGGTTAATCAAAACGGCCTCCACTAGTCTCACTCACTCTCAAAAGGTGATACATATAGAGAAATGTGGCTTATGACTATGTGCTATAACTGGATTATGAAATGTGGATAAAAATACCATGCTAAAAACCAAAAAAGAATGCACTCATACAAAATCCCATCCAACTAGATGCTATCAGTTCCATTTCTCGACTTCTCAACAACACTAGGGCTCGATTAGATATTATATCACATCATAGAAATCACATAAACACATGTCCAAGGAAATAATAAAGTATTCCTTGATAGTATTTTCATTGGTTTGACATGAACTCACCAATATAGTTATAGATTGTGTTATAAGGTTACATAATGGGTAGGGATGTCTCCGTATATAATTAATATCAAAATATACCATGAAAATTACTAGCCCATAACTTTAATAGGGCCCTACATCACCCTAGGGATGGCTTCAATCCAGAAAATCCATCAACAATGGTCTTATTCTAAAAAGATGTTCACACCATATGCTCAATACAATCCCTTACCAAATGATATGTGTCTTGAGATCACTATGAATTTTGGGAGATATATATCCCAAAACCCCAAGATGTTCACTTAATACATGCATGTCATATATCAATACCATTAGAGACTACAGATTCACCCATGAGAAGACTAGTTCATGACAAAACTATATTATAATGTAGGGAACTTCAGAAGCCAGGATACATTTACCACATCCCCAAGTCAATAATGTACTATCTGAGTATTTTAATCATCATAGAACTGCCCTATTCAAAATTTCAATAACTATTATAATTCAAAAATATTTATTATATAATCATTTTGGTATGCTGGTGATATGCTCCATTTGACAGGTGGGGTTGATTCAACACTCCCACTAGAATGAAGGACCTCATATAATGGGAAACAAATTGAGGCATCATCACTCATCAGATCATCATCATGATCCATAATTATAAACCTATATGGCTATCTTGATGAAGACTTATTTAATGTTATCTGGACACACCATGGTCAAATGAGGATTTATAAATAGGTATTTAACTCAATAATGATTTTGAATATAATAATTATTATATGATGAATTTTGTATTGATTACCTAAACAAATGTCTTAGTATGCCCAAGAAAAAATTATTTTAGCCAACATCCTCATGAATAGTAATATTGTATGATGCAAACAAAATTACATCCCCTAGCATGAAAGCCGAACTCAAAATACATGGAATCCATTTACCTAATTCCCAACTGAATACACATAAGGTGACTAATCCAAACATCATGTAAATAAATGAAATGTTCTGATACCATGATTAGTTTACTTGAACCCCTAAGGACCACCAATATTGTAGATGGGTTAGTGACAACTACCCCATACCCACCTCATTAGTCTAGGGGGTAGTAAAAAGAACCAAAAGGAATAACTAATACTAGAGGACATTGACTAGCATACCTGGACACACCCAACCAACTATATCATTAATTAAGTACATAGGGAAAATATTAATAAATGTTATATCTAGAGAATAACAATGAATATATAATCCCCATAGAGTGCACATTTTTATGAAAGTGTAAAACTAAATGTAAATGTGAAAATACATATCTATCTGGAATGAGGTCCCTACTACCAATAACTTGTAATGAAAATACAGAGACAGACTATCTTAGAATATATATGCTTCATAAATGATATATTATTAAAATTAATAGGAATACCTCCTTTAATATGTTTTCACCAAAAAATATTTTATTGATTACAAAAAGAAATATGTGTGTGATAAAATCTCATGTATTGGTAAGTCTACACATTCCTAAAAGGTTTTCCCGAAGACTAACAAGGAAGTAGTAAGATAAATGATAGGAATTAAAATATAGCTCATTCCTAACATTAGGGTAAAAATTCATGGTAAAAGGGAATATATATATATATTCTTATAAAAATTAATCCCAAAAGAGAAATAAGGGTGATCTCTATCTCATAGCCCAAAACAATAGGAGAATGTAATCAGTTCAAGAAGTAACTGGGTGGAGGCCCACACATCACCATTGTGAAAAATAGTTGAGGGGGTGAAAATTCATGTAATATCATTATTCCCTAATTCATCATCATGTAGAAGATCATTAAGAATATGTAGAAGACACATTCATAGATGTTTCATGGGGTTTACACTCAATATATAGAGGACCTCCAACTTGGTGCCTCTAGGGGTTCCCCTCTACTGTTAGGAGGACAAATAATTATCAAAACATGATAGAGGAAGAAATGAATAGATAGAGGAACAATGTCATAACAAAAAAGGGTATCCACTCTAGTTTCATGCGTAATCATGCCATATCCATTAGTGGGTACCATACGGTAGATATAGAAACCATTCCTTGTTCCATTAGGTTGTTCCGCGATAGTGTCACTGGGACTCAGTCACTATACATTAGGGAATACCAATCCGTATATAGAGGAGAAACACATGGGTCTATTTGTATCAGGAACTAAACCTGATCGACCTCGAACTGGTGACATGAACCGATCCGCGATATGGCCCGAATGGTGTTCCTGATCCCTAAAAGAATACAAATATGACCAGGAATCAACTTTGAAATATGATGGAATTTTTTCTCTTAACATAAATAAATAAACTAAACAATTCAAACAAACATGAGAATCCCTATATATACAAATAATGAAACTAAACTTCTTTTACCTGGATAAAAAATACAACAAAACTATACATCCAAAATCATATTATCATATCAACATAATATATCCTTGAATCCGCAAGTGTCACAATGAAACACAAATAATAATAATCACCCTAGATGACGAATACCAAGATATTAATTGATACAAATGCTAAAAATAAGAATATACTATATTATGGTGTATTAAAACATTGTAGGTGTCCCTGAAAAAATTTATTCACAATTCAATTTGTTTAATATAAAAGAAACATCATCAGTATGTTGGAAATACAATATATAAGTGAATCTCATCTACCAATATTACATTTTTTAATACATGAAATATTCATTATTTTTTACTATTTAACCCCACATTCACATTCAGGAAGGAATGTAATTGTTTTAAAATAGAAAGGTGATATTACATTTATGAAGTGGTGGATGAGTGTAAGAAATTTACCAATAAAATTTGGTAATGACTTGAGAAAAATTTATCAATTATGGAAAAAATAATCATTCTCTATAATTTATCAAAATAATCATTCAAAAAGGGAAACATGAAAATATCACATAAAATAATTCATCCAACAATGATAAACAATTATTTTCTCAGGAAACTAAGGGTTAATAGACATGGGTGAACCTAGGAGCGCAGTGCCAACCCATAACATTCTAATAAATGGTGAATCATCCATGAAAGCATGCATCACTCATTGTAATACATAGCAACCAATACACCCATCCATACCACACATGGTATAGACTACGATGCGAAATCGAATAACAAAAATAAGAAAATATATCCCCACGTTCTTGACCAATAGATTGTGCATAATATAACAAGTGAAAAAAACCACTCTTAGAAAATTATATCACTATTCTAGGATACCATGTCTGTATGTAATGAATAGGGATATCCAACTCATGCCAAATAATCATCAAATGACATTCAAAAATATAAAAAACCAAAAAAATGCATCACCGGAGTCACCTAAAGGATCAATCTCTTGCCATAAATCCATTAGATCCCAGTGGATTCCATAATGAGGATATCACATTATACTCAAGATAATTGGGTCATGAGGACTCCACCATGAGGAAACCACAACCCTTAAATATAATCATGGAAATAATGTTATCCATAGAGGGTTTTTCCATATGCATTTCACCACATTCATAAAATTTCCATGCATGCCTAAATCACTTTTCACAATAGCAGTAATTTATAAAAGAACCAAATAATCATACCACTATGGTGAAAATGAAAAATTTTCTCTTTCAATATCATTTTAAAAATATCCTTCATATACATGCATCACATATTCATACTATAATAATATTCATGAAAATGACAATAGGGTACAAACTATTATTACATTCAATTATATTTTTAAGATCCCCAAAAATTTATTTATTAATCTGATAAACTGATACCCACTATTTAGAAGAAACAACTATATTTTAAAAATATCCATGATTTTAATTTAATGAAATAACAACAATAACCATCATGTCATTCCATTGAAAAATAGGCGTGAATATGTAACAAAACACTATAATTGCTCAAAAATTGAGGGATGAATCACTAATTTTTAAAGCAATGAATTTAACCAAAGATCATATAAAAAATATTTAACATTTAAGGAAGGTAATAAATGTACGAAAAAATGAGTCTCAAATTAGAAAGGCAAGTGAAAATGGATACCTACCTAATATTCCACCATTGTATTGTCACAAAACATTCCATTTGATAAGTTATAGGCTAACAATTCCCAAACCATTTGAGTCGAACTTATAAATAATGAAAACCTCAACCACCTCTAAATGAAACTCATGACTCATACCATAATCAAAACAAATAAGTCAAAGAATATACCAAAATAATTGATGGTAAAACTCAAGATATATACTCGAAAAAATCATTGGGAACACTCAAAATATGAAATTATTTAGCCAAACGTAAATTGACATAAAAAATAGATTAAATCAAAAGGAAAATATTTCCTACCAAAAACCTCTAAAACCAAAAAGAACACTCAATAGGTGTGGTGGGAACAAACTCCTCACAATTAGAAAACAACCTAAACTAGTTTAACAGATGGTAATTATCAATGAGACCCATAGTGCATCTACAGACTACTAGGAAAAACTAGCTTAATCAAATATAAAATCATACAAAATGATCAAGCCACCCCCCCCCCAAGTTGGAAAATGAGATTTATAATGTGTGACCATAACATATCCCCATTTTTGAACTAATGAAAAAATCTATAACAAGGTTCCTCACACCCGATGGAATTCTAACTACATGCAATATTCACTCAAGAGATAATGGATTTATCCTTTATTATTGAAGCATCTCTTGCCTTGTAGCCTAAAGCATATAATCCAAAATAGTATTTTGTAATTCATAAATTCTAAGTATACTTATTTTTAGTACGAAGTTCATAGGAACCTCAATAACATCCACATGTCCAATTCACAGTTAACAAAACAATGTAAAACAATAGTAGATACGACCATTTAAAAAAAGAATCATATATATGAAGGTATTTTAAACTAAGCCCAGAATAGTGCACATCTATTGTAAACTAGCTCCGTGTCACATCCTTGAAACACTGTGAAGAAATCATTACATGTTTCATATGAATTTAGAAGCATTAATGGACATCAGAGAATTCTTACATGATGTCTTTTTATGAAACAATTTCCTACACTTATTATAAACTAGGATCCGAGACCGAGATGGATCAGATGAATGATCCATATGTCATTTCATCTAGAGACCCTCACAAAAGTCATTGGTCTGATTCCAAACGTACTTAATAGAAATCCCCTGTGCAGTTCCAAGAACTGAAGAATGGATAACTACATAAATCACTCTCACCTTTGCATATTAAACACAAACTACTTGTCTCACCACATTGTAAAAATAATTTTGATATATCTAAGACACTTTCAACTGCAGAGCATGATTAATCCCAAACTAAAAACATTGAGCCTTCATAGAATCATCTGCATCATACACTTGAAGGTAATGTACTATATCAATGGTATTAGGTATGTAATCCAAAACCAATACATTACCATACTAAAAATATAAAATCATATTTCCCTTTATCACCTTAATTATCATAGAGAAATACTAATGGATAAAAGAGGACTTGATAAACTCCCATAAAGAATCATCATGAGGCTTGTTTTGAGAGATCAACTTCCTCCACATCCAGGTTGATCCTTCATTATGGACGGTAGAAAAACTCACATTCAATGAATCTAGAAACTCTTAGAAGTCAATGATTCTTTTAATAATTTGCATCTAATCATGAAACTCATGATGATATTATTGACCCTAAAATGGTGGTTTATCCAATTCCAAAACTGATGAAGGGATTACTTAGTTTGATCCACGAGATGATTTTCTAATGGTGATCCACTCATAGTTGGATCGTGATTATCCATCATATCATTGTGGGAGTGGTCGTTAATAAAAATATAATGCCATGATATCAATAAGAAACAAACCATTAAAAAAATTTCAGCTAAACAATATATATACACAATGGATATTTAGATGAATGATTTCAAAAACATTTCTAAATACTGATAAACTACGCTTCAAAACTGGATCACCAACAAGATATCAATCTCAGAACACAACATGAAAAAAAAAATTAGAGGTAAACCAACCATAAAATATCTTTTACAAAAAACTACATTTTTAATCATGGAAAAAATTGAAGAAAAATACATGGTGGATTTCACACTAACGAATGGTATTTCATTAAGTCTCAAACACATGCAGATTCTCATGCCACCCCCAGTACCCATCAACCAAGAAAATTTGGGAACTCATCATCCCACATCATCATCCATTCATATTCCACTCAAATCCTTGCATGTAATCACCCAAGGAAAATACTAAAGGTAAAAAACAAAATATTCCAAATTTCAATAACAAACACTCAACCCATGATTTTAACACACTTAATCCACATTATAGTTAAAAACTCATAAAACATTTCAAAATATCAACAACAACCTATCAAAAAAACTCAAACATCACACATCATTCCATTTAATTCCATTCATTATCCCAATTCATACCATTCAAAACATTTTCATCATATCAATCCACACATTCCATCAACATCATTTATAAAAACCACATTATTTATACTTCAAAAAAATTAACAAAATCATATTAAGAATAACTTTAAAATTTTTATACAAGAATTTTAATCAAACTCATGATATTTATTATAAATATAAATTCATATTTAACCATTTCAATTTGAACACAAAAGGGTTATTTTACAAAAATCCATTTTTCAAAAGTCCTCCTCAATGTAAATTTTGAAAATCCAATTTTCACTTTCCAAAAACCAAATCCATTTTCATTAGAAAATGACTCATTAAGAACTAAAAAATAATATTTAAAAAAATTGAATCATGGAATATCTAAAATGTTTCACAGGAGTAAACTAGTGTTGATTGGTGATGTGACCTGTCACGACCCGCCCTCGGGGCCCGTGCCGTGACTACCCCAAGCCCACCTTCCACAGGCCAGGGGCTGGCGACTAGCACCAAGGCGTAAATCCCAAAAAAGGGAAGGCATTGCCTTTGAAATGTAAACAAGCACCACAGAGTAAGCAAGTGGAAAAGTAAACACTAAGTAAAAATTGTAACAAGCTGTGCTGAAAGTAAAGGGGCCGGAAATACAAGCCCAACTGTAAAGTACAACTAAAAGAGAAAAACAGCAACTGAAAAGAAAATCCGCAGCGTCGAGCCATCCTCTGAAGGTCCCACTTGAAGGGTGGGTACAGATAGCCTCCGCAGCTCCTCGGTCCAGCCGTCCGCTCCGAGTACGTCCCTCCCAGTGGTCCACCTCCAGGCACCGTCCTGCTCCGCACGCCTCCACCACAATCAGCGTTGTCCGTCGTCTGCAACCAACACAATGAAGTACGGGCATAGCCCGTGCAGGGGTGAGTATAAGCTACTCAGTAGGGACCTCGAGACCCCCGAAGGTCTTCCAGAATCCACAAAGGATAATCCACAAAGGAAAGTTACAATCACGAAGTAACATCTGACACGGCTTAGGTATATGCTCATACATATACCTAAGTCATCAATTCTCGTTCAGCTCCAACATCCGAGCCCAAGCACAACCCATTCCACATAGGAAAGCAAAACGTATACCCACACAGGTTAGGACAACACAATCCACAAAGGAGAGTAAACAGTAAATCCACACAGGATAGTTTAACACAATCCAAAAAGGAGAGTAATAGTAGATTCAGCTCACACATGTATACTTTTCGGATGAAGATAAAGATGATCACTGATCCATCTAAGACGTCGGACCCACAAAGGATCAATAGGTACTAACCCCCGCAAAGACCCACACAGGATCGGGCCCACACAGGACCTGTAGGCGCTGGCTCACACAGAACCGCTGAGCGCTAACCCACACAGGATCGGGCCCACACAGGACATGTAGCACTGACCCGCAAGGGGTTGCTGAGTGCTGTAGTTGTCGCAGTCCACTGAGGATCCCTGCACAGTCGTCGGCGCAGTCCACTAAGGATCTCTGCACAGTCGTCGCTGCAGTCCACTGAGGATCTCTGCACAGTCGTCGCTGTCGAAGTAGCAGTCGCAGCTAGCTCTAGGGTTCCCGCACACAGCAAGCTCGTTCGGGAGGGTCCGCTCCACGAGCCGAGAGGTTGATACATCAACTGACACAAATTCCGAAGTTGATGTATCCAAAAGTTCTATATCGTCAACAGGAACTCAACGTCGTAGACGGCACGTCAATCGGACGCCCGGTCTGAGAGTTATTGGCTTTTTCGTCTTAGGGACCCGGTTGGTTTTTAAGGCAAAACCAACCCGACCATACTCCACCTGCGTCCAAACCTCAGGAGGAGTGAGGCAAAAGTTCCGTCTCACTTAGAGGAATTCAACAAAGCTGACGAAACGTCAATCAGACGTCCGTAGCTCAAGATATGAGCGTTTCTGCTTCGAGGGCCCGGTTGGTTTCGTGTACGAACCAACCCGGCCGAACGTAAAGTATTCCGAAAACCTTGAGTGTGATATACTGAAACAACCTTCTCAATCCAAGGATCATGTTTCCACTGACGGTGCGTCGTTCGGAGGCCCGTAGCTCATGTTATGGGAAAAAGACCGAAAACGGTCCGAAGACGGGGGGTCTGGGCCCGGGGCGAACCGGCCCGACCCCCCCCCCCCCCCCCCCCCCCCAGGGTCGGCCGAACCGGGTCGACCGGAACCGTCCCGACCCGGTCCGGCCAGGGCGCGGCTCGGCCGAGTGGCCGAGGAGCTGGACGCCGCGGGGCGCCGCCCCCGCAGTTTGGAAGAAGTCGCGGCCCTCGAAGGGGCCGCGCTGGACAAACGGACGTGGCTTCAGCAGCGTCCCGTGCGGGCGAGCTGGACAAGCGCGGCCGCGGGTCCGCTAGCCGCCGTCACCGCGGATTCAGCCGCGGCGGCCCTGTTCGGCGGCGCGCCGGGGCGCCGCCACCTCCGGCAGCTTCCGCGAGCCACCGGAGTTGCTCCGGTGGTCCGTTTTCCTTCCCGTCTGCGCCGTTGTCCCTGTCGTGTTCCATTCTTCAATGCGGGATCATCAAATTTCCATTGCGTCACGTTTTGTCATCGCACACCAAATCCACACAACCACGAAGAACGACAGAGGGTTGCTGGGCCGTGTTCGTTGGGCCCGCACCCTCCGCATTATAATAATAACCACGGGAGAATTATTCAACACATGAAACAACAATTTTAAAGAATTAAAATTGTTCATATGAATCTGGTTCATTAATTTTAATGAAACGTTCACGAGAATATAAAATATTCACAACAACCCCTACCTCGACAAGTCGTCGCCCGCAGGTTCTTCGCGGAATTGGGGAATGTCGCGGAAGGAGGGGTTCGTCACGGATGGAGGTGTTCGTTGCGGTATTCGGCGCTGCGTCGACGAAATCTGATATTCAAGAAGAAAAAAATTTATTTAATAATAAGTAAATCCTTCTTGAGTTTAAAAACTCAAAGGAAATTTAAAAGAAATCCGAAACTCTCACCTCAACGGATGATTCGATGATTTTCGTTACGGATTAAGGAACGTCGCCGAAGAACGTCGCGGGAGAGGAAACGTCGGCGTCGCGGCACACGACATCGCGTTGTCGATTTCCGCAGGTTCGGCGTTCTTCGTCGGAGGCTGGCGTTCTTCGCGTTCTTCGTGTTCTTCGCATTCTTCGCGAAGAAGGGTCAAGGCACAAGAACTTCTGTCAAAACCTCTCAACGTGTAATCCTCGAAAAGTTGTGTTGGTCTTATTTTATTATTACGCCACAAACGAATAAGAGGTAAGTAACGACCCATTATTTCGTAGAATTAATTCAACGAAAGAAGCCGCCCATTTAATTCACGAATAAAACCGCCCAATTAAATGGTGCATTAAGAATTTAAGAAAAGGCGTCAGTTGACTTTCATAATGACGGGTTTTCGCGGGTGCGTTACTTTGCAGAAAAGAAACGGAGGGGCTAGTGCGGGCCCCACCTCACAAATATCCTACCAAGAGGGTAGGATATTTTTGGATAGTACCCTATCCGTTTCAACTCAGTTTAGGTGGCTTTCAAGTGGTTTATGTGAAATAAAATAAAAATTGTCGAACAATTTATTTTATTTCATAACTTTAAGCCCAAAAATTTGAAACCACACCCGAGGAAACGAAACTCCGGAAGAGGCATTTCTATGAAAATACCGGCGCTACGATTCCATCGGTGCCCTCAAAATTCGATTCCGGGAACTAGTTTAAAAGTTAGAAAAACCCTCCTGCCCGTTCACTGAACGTACCCGAGCCAAACTTCGACAAATGATTCCGGGAAAACCAGGCCTCGGAATCAGGTGCCATCAGAAACTGCGTTCTTTTAAAATTCCAAAGAAAATTAAGAAAAAAATTTCCTTGAAATTTTGGGGTATTTACATTACTCCCACCTCAGGGCTTTACGTCCCCGTAAAGATACATCATAAACTAGGGAAACAAATGTGGGTACTGAGAACGCATCTGAGCCTCTCGCTCCCAAGTGCTCTCCTAAAGGTTCCTGTTCTGCCATCTGATGCCCACAAGAGGAATCGATCGCCCACGTAGGACCCACTCTTGTCGATCCTCTATCTCCACCGGGACCTCCGTAAAAGTCACCCCATCATCCATGTCTAGCTCCTCATGCTCAATGATGTGCGTCGGGTCATGCACGTATCTCCTCAACTGAGATACGTGGAAGACGTCGTGCACCCGGTGCAACTGAGGAGGTAGAGCTAGGCGATAAGCCACCTCTCCAATCCTGCTAAGGACCTGGAAAGGTCCGATGAAGCGTGGAGACAACTTGCCGCCTCGGCCAAATCTTCGTAATCCACGTGGAGGTGAGACACTCAAGAAGACGTGGTCGCCATCCTCGAACTCTAGTGGCCCCCGCCTCCTATCAGCATAAGACTTTTGCCGGCTCTGAGCTGTCCTCATCTGCTCCGGGATGTCCTGGAAATTCTCTGTCGGGGCCCGGACCATCTATGGTCCCATAAGTGCTGGCTCCCCAGGGTCTGTCCAACACAAAGGAGATCTGCAAGGTCTGTCGTACAACGCCTCGTATGGTGCCATCCCGATAGTGGAGTGGTAGTTGTTGTTGTACGTGAACTCCACCAAGGGTAGGTGGTCCTCCCAGCTGCGACCAAAGTCGAGGACACATGCCCGGAGAATGTCCTTGAGAGTCTGAATGGTCCTCTCCGTCTGAACATCCGTCTGAGGGTGAAAGGCGGTGCTCAGACGTAGTCGCGTCCCGAACGCCTCCTACAACCCCTTCCAAAGCTGGGAAGTAAAGCGAGCGTCCCGATCGGAGACGATAGACGATGGCACACCGTGAAGCCGTACAATCTCCTGAACGTAGAGACGCCCCAAGCTCTCCACTGAGCCCTGCTCTCTGATGGGCAAGAAGTGTGCCGACTTGGTGAGTCGGTCTTCAATCACCCAAATGGAGTCGTGGCCTCTGGAAGTGTATGGAAGTCCAATCACAAAGTCCATAGATATACCGTCCCACTTCCACTCCGGGACCTCCAAGGGCTGTACCAAGCCTGATGGTACTTGATGCACTGCCTTCACCTGCTGGCAGGTGAGGCATCAAGAAAAGAACTCTGCCACAGCCTTCTTTATGCCCGGCCACCAGTTCTATCGTCTGAGGTCTTGTTACATCTTCGCCACTCTAGGATGTACCGCCAAAGGAGAAGTGTGAAACTCTCCTAGCACCTCCTCTCGTAAAATGACTAGTACCATGCTATTTCCTCTGAAAAGGATGTCGTGCTCTGCTCCAAGGGATAAACCATCAGGTGCATGTCCCGAGGATATCTGTGCACGCTGCGTCTCACAGTCAGTGTCCCCACGCTGTGCCTCTCTGACCTGCTACATAAATGGAGGAGAGACTGTGAGAGACTGAAGGAAGTATGCTCCGTCCCTATCCACAAAGGATATCTGCAAAGCGGCTAGCTGCTCTATCGCCTCCTCAAGTAGCTGGATGCCCGTCCTCCTGCTGAGGGCATCGGCTACCACGTTCCCCTTCCCAAGAGTATAGACTATCTCAAAGTCATAGTCCTGGAGGAACTCGAGCCATCGCTACAGTCTCAGGTTCAGGTCCTTCTGCGAGAAGATGTACCTGAGACTCTAGTGGTCAGAAAAGACTGTAAAGCACTTGCCCATCAGATAGTGCCACCATGTCTTCAGAGCGATGACCACTGCTGCTAACTCCAGGTCATGGGTAGTGTAGTTCTGCTCATGCGGCCTCAACTGACATGATCCATAGGCAATCACGGCCCGCTCCTGCATCAGGACACATCCGAGTCTGGTTCCTGATGCATCACAGTAGACTACGTATCTAACTCCCTCCTCAGGAAACCTCAAGATACGTGCGCTGGTCAATCTCTGCCTCAGCTCCTGGAAGCTCTACTGACATCTGTCTGACCACACAAATGGTTTCCCCTTCTTCGTCAGAGCTGAGAGTGGTGCTGCAACTCTGGAGAAGTCTGGCACAAATCTCCGATAGTACCCGGCTAGACCCATGAAAATCCGCACCTCTGTCACGCTCCTGGGTGGCTCCCAAGCTAGCACTGCCTCGATCTTCGCAGGATCCACTACAACTCCCGCCTCAGAAATGACGTGCCCCAAGAAGTGGACCTCACGTAACCAGAACTGGAACTTCGAGATCTTTCCATAAAGCTGGTGCTCTCGGAGTGTGTCCAGTACAACCCGCAAGTGGTAGGCGTGCTCCTCCTCCGTGGTCGAGTACACCGAAATGTCGTCGATGAAGACCACGACAAATCGATCGATGTATGGCTGGAAGATCCTATTCATGAGTATCATGAACACTTTTGGAGCATTGGTTACACCGAAAGGCATAACCAAGAACTCATAGTGGCCATACCGACACCTGAAGGCCGTCTTCTGCACGTCCTCGTCTCGAACACTGGGCTGATGATAGCCTGACCTAAGGTCTATCTTTGAGAACCACCGTGCTCCCTTGAGCTGATCGAAGAGGTCATCAATCCTCAGTAACAGATACTTGTTCCTCACAATCACCTGGTTCAGGCGACGATAGTCGACACACAGTCGCAAGCTCCCGTCCTCCTTCTTGGCGAACAAAATCGGCGATGCCCATGGTGAAACACTGGGTCAGATGAACCCCTTGCCCTGCAAGTCCTCCAACTGTACCCGTAGCTCTCGAAGCTCAGCGGGGGACATCTGATATGCTGGAGTGGATATCGGGGCTGTCCCGGGGTACATATCAATGTAAAACTCTACCTCTCTGCGAGGAGGTAGCCCTGGAACGTCGTCGGGGAAGACGTCCGCATACTGATCCACCACTGCAGGAAAACTAGGACTCTGCACGTCAACTGCTCCAAGGATGAGGCTAGCCAAATGATGAGTGACGGGTTGTCCCCTCCTCTGCGAGAGTCCATCCTATGATACAAAGGCTCCCTTATCACCGGTGAAGGTGAACCTGCTCCCGTCGGTGCGCACACATCACACCTTGCGCCTAAAACATTCAATCTGAGCATGGACTGTAGATAACCAATCCATGCCCAGGATGACGTCTTAAGGCCTCGACGCCGCTACAAGAAGATCCCAGCCGAATCTCTCTTCTCCTAGACTATGCTCACACTGCCAGCACCAGTGCGAATCATCAAGTCTGCTCCCATAGGGGTCTATAGCCATAAGGATCGAGCCAAAGGCTCTGTCGGAATCTCCGAGCTCCGAACAAGGGAAGTGGCTATGAAAGAGTGACTCGCTTCTATGTCTATAATAATAGCAGAAAGGGTGGAATAGACACATATCGTACCTCGAATCATCTCTGGTGCGCCGTGGTCGTAGGCCTCCGCTGCCTGGAGCTGTGCCCGTCTCTGCCCGCCAGCTCCCTGTGGTCGGGGCGGACCTCCTGGTGGTGGTGGTGGCAGAGCCTCAAAGCGTCGCCCACCACCTGCTGCTCGGCCAGCTCCTCTACCTCGTCCGCCTCCTCCCTGCAGACCGCCACGGTCGACCCTATGCCTCTGCCTAGGTGGCCCCTCCACCGTCAGCTGCTCCTCGGTACGGCGTGTCGGGCAGTCACGAGCCAAGTGGCCCTGCCCGCCGCAGGCGTAGCACTGCCTGCCTCTTGGAAGACTGGCTCCGAGCTGTGTGCCCCGCACTGCTAAGCCAGTGTCCTGAGGAGATCTACAAGAGGTTCTGGTCTGCCTAGAATCCTGAGTCATCCTTCGGCTACCTGCTACCGAAAACTTCGCTACCTACTGCCCTGCGGTAGGTCTCGCTGTGGACTCTGCCAGAAATCTCTTGATCACAAGGGCTCGCTCTAGCACTCCTTCCTAGTTCGGGATGCTGAGGGACATCAGCGATGCCCTGATGTCGTGTATCAATCCCTTCTTGAAGGTCCGAGCCCAGAAGAAGGGGTCTCGTACCGTGTCGGTCGAGTAGAGAGAAAGATCGGTGAACCTCTCCGTGTACTGGGAGACCGGCAAGCTGCCCTGCTGCAGCTGAAGAAGCTCCTGAATGTGCACCGCACGGAGGGTGGTCGGGACGAACTCTGAGCGGAAAAAGGCTCTCGAAGTTCGTCTAGACTATGGAGGCCTCATCGCGAACCTGGAGCATCAGGCTCCACCATCGTCCTGCTGATGCGTGCAGTAGGCTCGCCGCGAGGATCACCATGAGGTCTGCTGGTGTACTCACTAGCCTGAAAAATCGAACGACCGCCTCCAGCCAGTCTTCGGCTGCCTGGGGGTCCGTCTCCCCATGAAACCTAGGTTTTCGCTGGCACTAGAACTTGTGCAGAGCTCTGAGGCGACGTGCATCGTCAGCGGTCGGTGCTGGAAGTATCGGGGGCTCGGCGAGTAAAGGTACCGCTGGTTCCTCTGCTGTCAACGGGCCCTGTACCGAGGCCTCGTCGCTCGGCGGGCTGGCGTCGCGCTCTACTCTCAGAACCCTAGCTGGCTGCCGTCATGGGGCCATCCTGAAAAGGAAACAAGTGTGCCATGGTCAGAACAGTATACCTGGTGAGCTGACACAAGTAATCACAAAGAAAACTTGAAACACACATGCAATCAATGTTTTCGTGCATTAAGTCGGAAATCAGAAGTCAGGGTCCTGGTGTACGGATACGTCGGCCGCCGCACCAACACTGGACTCCCTTGACTGATAACCACACCCAATACGCTAAACACTATTGCTTCACATAGAAGAAAGATCAGAGTCTGTGGTAGAACCGACCACCTATGATTCCAATTTGTCACGACCCGCCCTCGGGGCCAGTGCCGTGACTACCCCAAGCCCACCTTCCATAGGCCAGGGGCTGGCGACTAGCACCAAGGAATAAATCCCGGAAAAAGGGAATTTATTTCCATTGAAAAAATAAACAAGCACCACAGAGTAAGCAAGCGGAAAAGTAAACACTAAGTAAAAACTGTAACAAGCTATGCTGAAAGTAAAGGGGCCAGAAATACAAGCCCAACTGTAAAGTACAACTGAAAGGGAAAAACAACAACGGAAAAGAAATGCCGCATCATCGAGCCGTCCTCTGAAGGTACCACTTTAAGGGTGTGTACAGATAGCCTCCCCAGCTCCTCGGTCCATCCGTCCACTCTGAGTATGTCCCGCCCAGTGGTCCACCTCCAGGTACCGTCGTACTCCGCACGCCTCCACCATAATCAGTGTTGTCCGTCGTCTGCAACCAACACAACGATGTGCGGGCATAGCCCGTGCATGGGTTAGTATAAGCTACTCAGTAGGGACCCCGAGACCCCCTAAGGTCTCCCAGAATCCACAAAGGATAATCCACAATGGAAAGATACAATCACGAAGTAACATCCGACACGGCTTAGGTGTATGCCCATACATATACATAAGTCATCAATTCCCGTTCGGCTCCAACATCCGAGCCCAAGCGCAACCCAGTCCTCACAGGAAAGCAAAATGTATACCCATACAGGATAGGACAACACAATCCACAGAGAAGAGTAAACAGTAAATCCACACAGGATAGTTTAACACAATCCACAAAGGAGAGTAATAGTAAATTCAGCTCACACATGTATACTTCTTCGGATGACGATAGTGATGATCACTGATACATCTAAGTCGTCGGACCCACAAAGGAATGATAGGTACTAACCCCCGCAAAGACCGACACAGGATCGGGGCCACACAGGACCTGTAGGCGTTGGCTCACATAGAACCGCTAAGCGCTGACCCACACAGGATCGAGCCCACACAGGATCGGGCCCACACATGACCTATAGCACTGACCCTCAAAGGATCGCTGAGTGTTGTAGTCGTCGCAGTCCACTAAGGATCTCTGCACAGTCGTCGTCGCAGTCTACTAAGGATCTCTGCACAGTCGTCACTATAGTCCACTGAGGATCTCTGCATAGTCCTTGTTGTCGAAGTAGCAGTCGCAGCTAGCTCTAGGGTTCCCGCACACAACAAGCTCGTTCGGGAGGGTCCGCACCACGAGCCGAGAGGCTGATACATCAACTGACACAAAGTCCAAAGTTGATTTATCCAAAATTCTGTATCGTCAACATGAACTCAACGTCGCAGACGGCTCGTCAATCGGACGCCCGGTCTGAGAGTTATTGGCTTTTTCGTCCCAAGGGCCCGGTTGGTTTTTAAGGTAAAACCAACCCGACCATACTCAAACTATGTCCAAACCTCAGGCGGTGAGCCAAAAGATCCGTCTCACTTAGAGTAATTCAACAAAGCTGACGGCACGTCAATCGGACGTTCGTAGCTCAAGATATGAGCGTTTCCACTCCGAGGGCCCGGTTGGTTTCATGTACGAACCAACCCGGCCGAACCCAAAGTATTCCAAAACCTTGAGTGTGATATACCGAAATGACCGTCTCGATCCAAGGATCACGTTTCCGCTGACGACGCGTCGTTCGGAAGCCTGTAGCTCATGTTACGGGCAAAAGACCGAAAACGGTCCGAAGACGGGGGGTCTGGGCCCGGGGCGACCCGGCCCGACCCCCCCTCCCCCCGGGGTCGGCCGAACCGGGTAGACCCGACCCGGTCCGACCCGGCTAGACACGGTCCGGTCCGGGCAGGGCGCGGCTCGACCGGCCGGACCGGCCTGGCTCGGCTCGGCCGAGCGGTCGAGCAGCTGGACACCGCGGGGCGCCGCCCCCGCGGTTTGGAAGAAGTTGCGGCCCTCGAAGGGGTCGCGCTGGAAAAACGGACGCGGCTTCAGCCGTATCCCCTGCGGGCGAGCTGGACCCACGCGGCCGCGGGTCCGCTGGCCGTAGCCGCCGCGGCTTCAGCCGCGGCGGCCCTGTTCGGCGTCGAGCCAGGGCGCCGGTGACCGGCGCCGCCGGCAGCTTCCGCGGGCCACCGGAGTTGCTCTGGTGGTCCGTTTTCCTTCCCGTCTCCACCGTTGTCCCTCCCGGGTTCCGTTCTTCACTGCGGGATCATCAAATTTCCCTTGCGTCACGTTTGGTCGTCGCCCGCCAAATCCACACAACCATGAAGAACGACGGAGGGTTGTCGGGCCGTGTTCGATGGGCCCGCACCCTCCGCGTTAGAATAATAACCACGAGATAATTATTGATCAAATGAAACAACAATTTTAATGAATTAAAATTGTTCATATGAATCCGGTTCTTTAATTTTAAAGAAACGTTCATGGGAATATACAATATTCACAAAAACCCATACCTCGTCAAGTCGTCGCCCGCGGGTTCTTCACGGAATTGGGGAACATCATGGAAGGATGGGTTCGTCGCGGAAGGAGGGGTTTGTTGCGGTATTCGGCGCTGCGTCGACGAACTCCGAGATTCATGAACAAAAAGATTTAATTAATAATAATTAAATCCTTATTGAGTTTAAAACCACAAAGGAAATTTAAAATAAATCTGAAACTCTCACCTCAACGGATGATTCGAAGATTTCGTTGCGGATTAAGTAATGTCGCCGAAGAACGTCGCGAGAGAGGAAATGTCGGCGTCACGGCACACGGCGTTGCGTCTTCGATTTCCGCGGGTACGGTGTTCTTCGTCGGAGGCCGGCGTTCTTTGCGTTCTTCGCGTTCTTCATGTTCTTCACGAAGAAGGGTGAAGGCACAAGAACTTCTGTCAAAACCTCTCAGCGTGTAATCCTCCAAAAGTCTTGTTGGTCTTATTTTATTATTACGCCAACAAACGAATAAGAGGTAAGTAACGACCAATTATTTCGTAGAATTAATTCAACGAAAGAAACTTCCCATTTATTTCACGAATAAAACCACCCAATTAAATGGTGCATTAAGAATTTAAGAATACGCGTCAGTTGAATTTCATAATGACGGGTTTTCGCGGGTGTGTTACTTATCGGAAAAGAAACGGCGGGGATCGTGCGGGACCCACCTCGAAAATATGCTACCAAGAGGGTAGGATATTTTTGGATAGTACCCTATCCGTTTCAACTCATTTTATGTGGCTTTCAAGTGGCTTCATGTGGTTTAAGTGAAATAAAATAAAATTTTTCGAACAATTTATTTTATTACATAACATTAAGCCCAAAAATTAAAAACCACACCCGAGCAAACACAACTCCGGAAGAGGCGTTTCTAAGAAAATATCGGCGCTGCGATTCAATCAGTGCCCTCAGAATTAGATTTCGGGCACTGGTTCAAAAGTAAGAAAAACCCACTCGTCCGTTCACTGAACGTACCCGAGCCAAACTTCGGAAAATAATTCCGGGCACACCGGTCCTCGGAATCACGTGCCGTTAGAAACTGCGTTCTTGTAAAATTCCAAAGAAAATTAAGAAAAAAATTTCCTTGAAATTTACGGGTCATTACATGACCATATGGTTAGCGGCCATATACCAAACACGCCACCCTCTTGGAAATATTTTAAGGACTATTTCTCCGGTTCTACATGGATATACTGGCCATGGAAACTCACAGATACCTCTATTACAACTCCCATCTAATATTAGAAACACAAATTATCCACAATAACGAAATAAAAAATCAAAACCTGACATCCTATAGAAACTCAAGGATTGGTCTTGAAACTGTTGGTCAGACACTATGTTATATTTTCACCATATATTCTGATAGTCTTATTCCATATTTAATGAAATACCAAAGTAAAAAATTTAATTTCTAAAAAGTATTGTCCTCTAATTATATGACAATCTATGATACCATTTTTTTCAGAAACCATATTAGTTCGACCACAAACATGACCCTAGAGGTAATCCTTGACATTTATCAATTTTCATTCTAAATACCCACATGCTTGAAATTAGTGAAAAATATACATTGAAATAGGATGGCATGATTTATCCTAAAATAAATAAATATACAAAACAAATAAAAAACATATAATCCCAATAAATATAAAAAAATGAATATATTTTACATGGATGAAAAATGCATCAAAATAATATAACCAACCTCAACTGATCCTCACAACACAATCTCTCTATAAGGCCTTGAGGGTAACAATCTAGCACCAATACCCACCATCATCATCAATGATCAGGAACAAGATGAGACCATCCCAATAAGCTAAAAAACAAGAATATACTATATATGTGATTATTAAATCTCATTGGGCACACTCAAATAATTATATTCCCTATAGATATGCTTTATAATTATATATGTACCAACATTATGATGGTAATAGATAATACAAATTTAATACCTTCCAAACATATTCCATTTGGAAACCAAAAACGGTCAATTTCATAATGTTCCCATTAAATCAACATTCACATTGAAGAAGGAAAGATGATCAGTTTAGAATAGATAGGTGACTTATCATTTGTGATGGAGAGGAAAAGTATACGTCCTTTCCAAAAAATAGTACACAAACATATGATTTGTTTATCATTTTTTTTCACAAAGCCACACTACTACATATATAATAAAAAATCAAACATTAATGGAAACATTAAAATATCACACAAGAGAATACAAGTATAAATTCATCACAATAATTTACCATAAGAAACATAGTGCAGAGAGACATTGGTGAACCTTTGAAATCTTGAGTAATCCTTAAAATAACAATACATGTTGAATCTTCTCCAAATTCATTCGCATTTCTATTAAATAAGTAATTCCCAAAAGTCTCTACCATCCCCCACATGGTATATATTGAGGGGAATAATCCATTATCAATAATAACCAAATATATACCCACGATATGGAAAATAATAAGGCGTGTAGTCTTAATACTACACCAATTATTCACAAAATATTCACTGACTATGCATGTATCCAATTTTTAAATTTAATTAATATGTTGATATAACCAATGATAAATGATCATCAAATCACATGAAAATATGAAATATTAAAACAAAAAATTCGTATTTATGGAGTCACCTCAAGGATAAATATCTTGACACAGAACAATTTGATCATATAGGAGTCCATATGGTGGATCATAAATAATTCTCATGGTAAATGGTTTATTACGATTTCACAATGAGAAAATCCCACCAATTTAATATAAATAAAATAATATTATTTTCCATAGAGGTTTTTAATGAAAAACACTTCACCACATTCATAAAAGTGCCTAATGGGATGAACACACTTTTCACAAAAGCAGTTATTTATCAAAAAACAAAATCATAATTCAAAAAAAGATGAAAACAATAAAATTAAGTTTTAAAATTATTTTAAAAATCTTGTTCAAGAACTAACACAACATATTCTAACTAAATCCATTGTTGGAATGGTTTCAATAGTCCCACACACAGTTATCGCATGCTATTCTAATTTGAATAGAAAAAACCATTTATAAATTAATTTGAAAAACACAAAACCACCATATAGATTTCATATATATATTTTCAAATCCATGACATTCATTAAATGTCACAATTAAATCCACATTACCAAACAAACATTTCATTGAACACTTGTGTCCTATAATTATCAAAACAATGTTATTTATCACAACATGAGGGATAAATCATAACTTTTCCCACCGATAAATTTATCCCAAGATAACAAAATAATATTATCATGATAAGAAGGTTTGAAATTTAATAAACAAGATAATATTAAATTAAAATGGAAATTTAAAAGTGACACCTACATCAAATCACTTTAGCTTCAACAAAACTAACACGAAACAACTCCGTGAAGGTTTTGAATGCAATAACATCCACAACGAACTCTAAAAATGAAAAAATAGAACTATGCACCACCATAGTTATCAAAATCATTCAAACATTAACAATATTGTTAGAGGTGAAATAAAATATTGGTGAGTACCAATTGATAAATATAAAAGATCCCTAACCATTTGATCTGGGTGATAAATCCCCAAAAAACCATGAATCTCACTTGGAGGGGTATAGAGGTGCCAAAACTGCCATGGGAGGAAACCTAGATAAGGGATTTCGAGTTGGATGTCCATGGGATGAGAAAACAATTAAAAAAATCATAAAAATAACAAAATAACATTTCCCTTGTAGGATTCATGGTTAGATCACACATTTTAGAAAACAGTGAGAAAACAATGTAATTACCCATAATATGGACATTCACGAGATTCATGAATTAGCTACATGGTTAGTTAAACCACATGACTTTACAATGTGACCCATACAAACATACGTTTTATTGTTAAAAAACCATGCTCCATATCCATGCGACCTAGAGAAAATCCACCAAACATCACCATTTTCAACCCAAAACAATTCTAACAAAAAGGGATAAACAATCCATCAAACACAGCTAATAGATATATGATTATATGAGTTCTAGAAAATATCTACCAAACCATTTCCTCACAATACATTTACACTAACAAAAAACAAGGAAAAATACCACCCATAATATCCATGACACCAAATTTAAATCCTCAATACCGTCAACGTAAGAGAAAAAATGTGAATAAAAATATTTTTTCAAAAAATGCATAAGAATGTAATGTAGGGTGTAATAGTTACATTTGTTCCTATATAGTGTCTCAAGTAATAACTCCATATTAAATATGGGAAACCACTATGTAGATATATGAATCATTCCCTGGTCTATAAGTGAGTTCATCTTTTGTGTCTCTAGTGATCCTATGCCTAATCAATGCCATAGTAAAATTCCACATAAAGAAGAATCCCACTCCTATCATGTCTCATAATATCAAAATGTACACGATGGAGTCCACCGTAACATTATTTATTCAAATAAAATCATAAAGTATACTCATATTCTGAAATTTGATTTTAAACAAAACTGATAAGAGACGAGGAAGATTCTAAACAAATACATGGAATGTAAGGGATCCTCATGGCCTGTGGCCCTGCTACACTAGGTAGTCATGTCCATTATCGAAGAGGTCATAATGGACATGTACTACCACATGGAATGTCTAGTACTGTATGATATGTAGGGTAGTACCTATGATAGTTTGGCCACAATCCAGATGAAAACATGAGGCTCATTATTGGTCCAAATGAACAAAGGTAATTCCAATGGTATTCCTCTACAAATTGCCATTTATGGCCCAAATTTTGACATTGTTATGATGTAAACATAAAAATTATCATGATTGACTATTCACATTCATAAATGGATCAAATAGTGAAAATAAATTCATTTTACCACATCAATTTTGAACAAAGATTCATGGGAACAAGCCACAAACCAAAATGAAATAAAAAATATTGGTCTAAAAACATCCAACACAATTAGAGGGCCTCAATTCCACTAACGGTTCATCAATCCGACAATGTATGAAAGTTATATGTTAAATAATATATTCCATATTTTTATTATTATTATTACTATTCTTATTAATTTTATTATTATTGGATATGCCATTGATCAGAATAATGATACTAAAAAATGTATCCAAAATTTGTTTTCAAATTAACATCTCAATGTCAAGGACAAACTGTTGATACCATTTTGTCAATATAATTTCATATGAAGATGATAAAACACTATTATATTCTTATTATTATCATAAATATGTGTAACTTGTTTTATTTAAATCCTTATCCATTCAATGCTATACCCCATTTGATTTACATGACTACAATACTACATCACCTATTTCAAAAATATTTATTATTTCTTACATCATAATAATTATTATAAATAATATTAAAATTTGATGAAAAGAGAACCCTATAAATTTCCACATATCTAATAAGAACACACCCACCATTAATTTTTTTTTATCAAAATTAAAAACAAATAATTTTTTTTGAAAACACAAATCTTTTAATAATAACAATAATAATATTTTTAATGACACTTAATAATAGTATTGTTAATGATGATGATCACTATGTTAGATGCATAAGATCACCTCGTCTAAGATCTTAGTTTTCGATCATCTTGTCTACCCCAGGTGTCCTCCACCACAAAACTACATACATGGCCCTTGAGGTAAACCTATTCTTTCACACAACACATCGATGTAGTGAATCAAACAAGAAAACATGGATTACTGATCTGTTCTCTAAACACCTCTAACCATACAAACTACTCCCACAGTAATGATATGATAAATTATGAAACCCCAAATAGTTTATCATTGATTTCAAAAAAACACCAATCCCCGTGAATTTAATGATATCATAAAGAACATGGGGGTGTGATCCCACTGAATATCATGCTGAAAAAATAGATTTGTGACCCCAATGTCCAAAGTTGAAGAAAAAAATGATTGATAGAGAATATGGATGAATAAAAAAGGTGAACCATTATTAGTCAAGTGTTTTCTTCCAAGAGATACATAAACGCAATGATAAAATCTTTGAAAAAGAGAAAAATAACATTGGATCAATATAATCAATACATTTTTGTTCTCATGTGATGAATAATTATCATTAATTAAATTTAAAAAAATATTATAATTTATTTAATCAATAGGGTAGTATACCTCAATTGAAAATCCTAACTTGATTATTGATCTTTTTATGGTGAAAAATACATCCTATGATGATGAATATGATGGTCTTGATGTGTATGTCATTCCACTAATGATTATCATGGATCTAATCATCCTTCATCATTATATGATGATTCTCTTAAAAAAATTCTATCTAATACACACATATCTAGAAAGGGTTATGTGGGAAATCCTTAATAATATATAATGATATTGTACTCATAATACATATCAGTTTGGTCATTTAATAAAAATTCATTATTTTTTAAAATTAATTTTATCTGCCAATGTCTGCCTCACTAGAACGCCCTACACCGACCAACCTTATATCACACCATTGGTAAAACCCATATTCTAGACTCAAATGTGGTTTCTGGTTTGTGATCTGAAACAGAACATGGGATTTATTACAATATTGAAAATATAAATTCACATACAGAAGATAGTTTTTTTCATTTTTTATAAATATTTTTATAGGCACACAAAGAAATGGAATATTGTGTTGTCTTAGCTCCCTAAATAAAAAATAATCCATGGAATATTCTATTTCATTTCAAAACAAAACCACATTCACTGTAACATCCTTGTCTATTTACCAATAATATCACGTATCCATGGTGTAGATTCACCTACACATAAAATCATCAAATGGTGCTGATTTGCTATTAACAAGATTATCACTAGTCAATGATGAGTTATCCAAAGACGATAAAACTAACATGAAACTCCCATTGGGTATTTTGAGGTTTATTATATTTTTCTTTATAAATAATGATAATGTTTTAGGATAAATTATAACAAATATAAAACATGAATAAACTTATGGTTTCATAGTTTAAAAATAAGGTTAAAAAGCATAGATATTATATGAAGTATTTTTCCATGATTATATGATTCACCACAATGAATATTTTTTTAATATTATAATTTTTGTTTATATTAAATGGATATAACCATATAAAACCTTATTATCAATGAATTTGAATTATTTTGAAATTTTGTTCATTAAATGAAACTGAATGTTATGGGATATGTAATTCAAAGTATTTTTTATTTTCATACATCAATTTATCAGGAGAAAATTCATGATTGGATTCCAAATGAGAAACAGATTGAATAATATACTATAGATTCATTCTTGATTATATTAAAAACTTATTTTTTAGGATTATTGATATAATAAATATTGAACAATGGATCTATACCAATGAAATTATTTTTTAAAATTTATAGTTCTTGGAATATTGAATAGGATTTCATAGTTATTATTCATTTGGAAGGAGAATATTATTAATGATAGACTCTTATAATGAATATGATGAAACATGAAATAATTGAATCAACTTTGTGGAAATTTATTTGGAGATTATTGTTTCCGACGCTTTCGCCGGGGCGCGCGCGCGTCCGTCCGCAGGGGAGGGGGACGCGCGGCTTTGTTGCCCCGCATTCCCGCTTTCCAAAGGCGGGCGGCATTCGTTCCTTGTTCAGGTACGTCTGCTCCTTGATCGAAACGGGATGATGGGATGTCGGTTCTTCCTCCTGTGGATTCATCCTCAGAACTCGTCACCTAGTCCGAGTCTCCCTTATAGATTTAATACGTAGTTCGTGAAACTCTTCCCGGTGCCATATCTTCATGGATGCCGGTTAATTACACTACTTCCGTCAAGACTTTCCATAGGGTCTTGACATGGTAGCGACCTTCGGTCGGAGTAAACGGCAACATCAGGAATGTCGGGGCATCTCTGGGTGCGTGGACATTGGGGAACCTGTATTCTTCCTCATAAGAGGGCATCTCAAGGGTGCAGAACCCGAGGCGTACATCTGAGGTTTTCCTCAGCTTCCTGTGTTTAGCACAGGGTATGTTGCAAGATTAACGTCTAGCAGAGACGGTTACACCAAAGGCGTTCCATCCGAGGTTTTCCTCAGGCATCTCATGTTTATCACGAGGTAGGCCGCGAGTTTAACGTCTTGCGGAGACGGAATGAGGGTGATCAGAACGTCCCATAGAGACGGACCAGATTGGTATATCCCTATGAGGGAACACCTGGAAGGTTTACCAAGGCGATGGATCAGAACGCCCAATGCGGACGGATCCGAGGTGGTGCACTCCCTATAGGGGAAAAGGGAGATGAATCGGGGTGTACACAGAGGACAGCGACCCGGAGATATGATGGGGCTTACACATGGAAAGCGGCCCATGCGCCGCTAGGAGCAGCGAGGAGGTGGATGGCATGATCCCACCGGGATGTGGAGGCCCGGGTGAGAATCAGGATGGGTGATGGATGGATGAGTGAAGTGGAGGAGGATGAAATGGGACCATCGCAGGGGCGACGGTGAAGTTGGGCTTGAGCCTTAAAGAGGCTTCCTACGTATCCCCGTGGCAGGGAATTAAAGTCCGCGTAGTTCGGGATGGTGCCGGTAAACCGACGTGAATTGGGTGATGGGTGGGCTTGAACCTCGTGGAGGCTTCCTACGTACCATGCCTTAACACGGATCAAAGTCCCCGTAGTTCACATGGGTGATGATCGCAATGGCTTACCACTGGACCAGGATGGGATCCGACGTGAAATGACGGGTGGGTGTGTCGGTGAGCCGACGTGAAAGTGGACCTTGGTCCAATGGGTGGTGGGCTTGAACCTCATAAAGGCTTCCTACGTACCATGCCTTGACACGGATCAAAGACCTCGTAGTTCGGAGAATACAGTTTAACGTCATGCGGGACGAAAGTGAACCCTGACGTGAATAAACGACGGGTGGGGTGTGTCGGTGAACCGACGTGAAAGTAGACCTTGGTCCACTAATGGTGGGCTTGAACCTCATGGAGTCGTCCTACGTACCATGCCTTGGCATGGATCAAAGACCTCGTAGTTCAGGTGAAAGTAGACCTTGGTCCACTGATGGTGGGCTTGAACCTCATAAAGGCGTCCTACGTACCATGCCTTGACATGGATCAAAGACCTCGTAGTTCAGAAGGGTTGGGTCGCAATGGCTTACCACTGGACCGGGATGTAGTTTAACGTCATAATGGACGGGGGTGAAACCCGACGTGAAAGACGGGTGGGCTTGAACCTCATAGAGGCTTCCTACGTACCATGCCTTGACATGGATCAAAGACCTCGTAGTTCAAATGGTCACAACGGCTTACCGCTAGACTGGAATGGGACCCGACGTGAAAGAACGACGGGTGGGTGTGTCGGTGAACCGACGTGAAAGTAGACCTTGGTCCACTATGGGTGGGCTTGAACCTCGTGGAGGTTTCCTACGTACCATGCCTTAACATGGATCAAAGACCTCGTAGTTCAAATGAAAGTAGACCTTGGTCCACTGATGGTGGGCTTGAACCTCATGGAGGCTTCCTACGTACCATGCCTTGACATGGATCAAAGACCTCGTAGTTCGGATGAAAGTAGACCTTGGTCCACTGATGGTGGGCTTGAACCTCATTGAGGCTTCCTACGTACCATGCCTTGACATTGATCAAAGACCTCGTAGATCGGATGGGTTTGGTCGCAATGGCTTACCACTGGACCGGGATGTAGTTTAACGTCATACTGGACGTAGGTAGAACACGACGTGAAAGACGGGTGGGCTTGAACCTCGTAGAGGCTTCCTACGTACCATGCCTTGACATGGATCAAAGACCTCGTAGTTCAAATGGTGAGTAGACCATGGTCCACTATTGGTGGGCTTGAACCTCACAAAGGCGTCCTACGTACCATGCCTTGACATGGATCAAAGACCTCGTAGTTCAGGTGGGAGTAGACCTTGGTCCACTAATGGTGGGCTTGAACCTCGTGGAGGCTTCCTACGTACCATGCCTTGACATGGATCAAAGACCTCGTAGTTCAAATGGGTTTCGCCGGTGAACCGACGTGAAAGCAGACCTTGGTCCACTATTGGTGGGCTTGAACCTCATAAAGGCGTCCTACGTACCATGCCTTGACATGGATCAAAGACCTCGTAGTTCAGGTGAAAGTAGACCTTGGTCCACTGATGGTGGGCTTGAACCTCGTGGAGGCTTCCTACGTACCATGCCTTGACATGGATCAAAGACCTCGTAGTTCAAATGGTGAGTAGACCTTGGTCCACTGATGGTGGGCTTGAACCTCGTGGAGGCTTCCTACGTACCATGCCTTGACATGGATCAAAGACCTCGTAGTTCAGGTGGGAGTAGACCTTGGTCCACTATTGGTGGGCTTGAACCTCGTGGAGGCTTCCTACGTACCATGCCTTGGCATGGATCAAAGACCTCGTAGTTCAAATGGAAAGTAGACCTTGGTCCACTGATGGTGGGCTTGAACCTCGTGGAGGCTTCCTACGTACCATGCCTTGAAATGGATCAAAGACCTCGTAGTTCAGATGGGTCACAACGGCTTACCGCTGGACCGGGGTGCAGTTTAACGTCGTGCTGGACGGGGGTGAAACCCGACGTGAAAGACGGGTGGGCTTGAACCTCGTAGAGGCTTCCTACGTACCATGCCTTGACACGGATCAAAGACCTCGTAGTTCAAATGAAAGTAGACCATGGTCCACTGATGGTGGGCTTGAACCTCATGGAGGCTTCCTACGTACCATGCCTTAACACGGATCAAAGACCTCGTAGTTCAGAAGGGTTTCGCCGGTGAACCGACGTGAAAGCAGACCATGGTCCACTATTGGTGGGCTTGAACCTCATGGAGGCTTCCTACGTACCATGCCTTGACATGGATCAAAGACCTCGTAGTTCCGGTGAAAGTAGACCTTGGTCCACTGATGGTGGGCTTGAACCTCGTGGAGGCTTCCTACGTACCATGCCTTGACATGGATCAAAGACCTCGTAGTTCAAATGGTGAGTAGACCTTGGTCCACTATTGGTGGGCTTGAACCTCACAAAGGCGTCCTACGTACCATGCCTTGACATGGATCAAAGACCTCGTAGTTCAGGTGGGAGTAGACCTTGGTCCACTGATGGTGGGCTTGAACCTCGTGGAGGCTTCCTACGTACCATGCCTTGACACGGATCAAAGACCTCGTAGTTCAGATGGTGAGTAGACCTTGGTCCACTATTGGTGGGCTTGAACCTCGTGGAGGCTTCCTACGTACCATGCCTTGGCATGGATCAAAGACCTCGTAGTTCAAATGGGGTTGTCAGGGTCGGTGCTCACTCTAAGCCCACGTGAGTCATGCTTGGTGTGAGAAACAAGAGGTTTCAAGGACCTGACGATCACGTCGCGAAGGGTGCGTCCGTGAGAAGCGAAGAGGGTCTTACGCGTTGGGCGGCCCATGGTGTTGGGACTTACTCCAGGATGGAGGCCCAAAACAGCTTACCGCTAAATTGGGTCACAACGGCTTACCGCTGGGTGAGGATGTTAACGGCTTACCACTGGATGAGGTCACAACGGCTTACCGCTGGATAGGATCACAACGGCTTACCGCTGGATGGGGATGTCAACGGCTTACCGCTGCATAGGATCACAACGGCTTACCGCTGGATTGGGTCACAACGGCTTACCGCTGGATGAGGATGTTAACGGCTTACCGCTGAATAGGATCACAACGGCTTACCGCTGGATTGGGTCACAACGGCTTACCGCTGGATGAGGACGTCAACGGCTTACCGCTGAATAGGATCACAGCAGTGAATGGGGCTTACGCAAGAAGCTGCCCGGGTGCCGCTAAGGGGAAACACTGGTGAATGGGGCTTACGCTAGGAAGCTGCCCGGGTGCCACTAAGGAGTGGCACTGGTGAATGGGGCTCACCCTAGGAAGCTGCCCGGGTGCCGCTATGGAGCGGCACTGGTGAATGGGGCTTACGCTAGGAAGCTGCCCGGGTGCCGCTATGGAGCGGCACTGGTGAATGGGGCTTACGCTAGGAAGCTGCCCGGGTGCCGCTAAGGAGCGGCACCGGTGAGTGGGGCTTACGCTAGGAAGCCGCCCGGGTGCCGCTATGGAGCGGCACTGGTGAATGGGGCTTACGCTAGGAAGCTGCCCGGGTGCCGCTATGGAGCGGCACTGGTGAATGGGGCTTACGCTAGGAAGCTGCCCGGGTGCCGCTAAGGAGCGGCACCGGTGAGTGGGGCTTACGCTAGGAAGCCGCCCGTAATGTCTTCCTCATGTCTGGTCATGAGGGCATCCCAACTCACTGGTGGGTTGAGGTATGTGCCTATGCGCAAGTGCACAAGCGGGATAACGCCAAGGGGCGTTGGAATCAGCCCAAACAAAGGGACAAGAAAAGTGTGAATCACATGCCCAATATTCAGAACGTCGTGAGATTGGCGTGGTGATGGAGGATTACTGCTGACCATATTCGCAACGCAGCATCCATATCACGTTAGCTAGAAATGAGGACAACAAATGAGGGTCGACCGTTGACCATGTTCGAAACACGGGACCATGTCACAAGTGTTGTCGATCGATCCTTTGGGACGTTGGCCCAGGACAGCAGGCGGACCATAGGTCGAGCATCCATACTGTTAGGGGGTCCCTCCAGACGTGATCAGTCTTCCGGGGCATTGGTCCAGGACAGCAGGCGGACCATAGGTCGAGCATCCATACTGTTAGGGGGTCCCTCCAGACTTGGAAGTGAATGACGATCCAGACGAAGGACACGCAAAGCGTGAGGTGGAGTGATGGAATGTTTGATTGGATTCCAACTCTCTTGATGTTACGCCACTGTGATCATGGCGTTAGGCATCTTATGCTTGGCGCACAAGGCGTCTCTTGTTTAATAGAAGAGGCATCATATGTTTGGAACATAGGGATTACTACAGTTTATAGTCATGTAGGATGGACTGTTAGAATCTCATGCTTGGAGCATGAGGCATCTCTCGCTTGGAGCAAGAGGCATCCTATGTTTGGAGCACAGGGTTTACTACAGTTTATAGTCATGTAGGATGGACTGTTAGCATCTCATGCTTGGAGCATGAGGCATCTCTTTCATGGGGCAAGAGGCATCCTATCATTTGTTAGATAGGGAGAATACTACAGTTTAGAGTCATGTAGGTAGGACTATTGTCATCTCATGATAAGAGAATGAGGCATCTCTCGTTAGAAGCGAGAGGCATCCTATCATTTGTTAGATAGGGAGTACTACAGTTTATAGTCATGTAGATAGGACTATTGGCATCTCATGATAAGAGAATGAGGCATCTCTCGTTAGAAGTGAGAGGCATCCTATCATTTGTTAGATAGAGAGTACTACAGTTTATAGTCATGTAGATAGGACTATTGGCATCTTATGCTTGGAGCATGAGGCATCTCTCGCATGGAACAAGAGGCATCCTATCATTTGTTAGATAGGGAGTACTACAGTTTATAGTCATGTAGATAGGACTATTGGCATCTCATGATAAGAGAATGAGGCATCTCTCGTTAGAAGTGAGAGGCATCCTATCATTTGTTAGATAGAGAGTACTACAGTTTATAGTCATGTAGATAGGACTATTAGCATCTCATGCTTGGAGCATGAGGCATCTCTCGCTTGGAGCAAGAGGCATCCTATGTTTGGAGCACAAGGTTTACTACAGTTTATAGTCATGTAGGATGGACTGTTAGCATCTCATGCTTGGAGAATGAGGCATCTCTTGCATAGGGCAAGAGGCATCCTATCATTTGTTAGATAGAGAGAATACTACAGTTTAGAGTCATGTAGGTAGGACTATTGTCATCTCATGATAAGAGAATGAGGCATCTCTCGTTAGAAGCGAGAGGCATCCTATCATTTGTTAGATAGGGAGTACTACAGTTTATAGTCATGTAGATAGGACTATTAGACAGAAGGTGCCTAGAAATGGTTGGTGTTGGGACCTACGCAAGGGCGGCCCTTTCTAGTTGAACCTGGCATAGGAGCCAAGTGATTGGGTTTGGAGGAGTTACCTGAGGAATGGTTCGACTGAAGGTACCCGGGGAAATGATGATGAGGATCTCAACTCACGACATAGAATGAAACCCAGAGGAATATGCCAACTGAAGGTGTTTCATGGTGTGTAGAGGAGTATCTCTAATCATGGTGTTCCATAGTTGGAAGGCGGGAGCGCAATGGAAAATTCCGGCATCCCGGCGCAGAGGTGCACGCGGTGCGACTCTCCAATTTTCATGGGGGTCTGTGACGGTAGCGAAGGGACCGGCCCGGAGGGGCGGGACCGGAGCCCGGCACTGAGCCCGAGCGGGGGTGCGGGGGCGCATCCCCCGCGGTATGGACCAGTGGGCGCGAAGGTAGGATCCTCGCGAAGGATGGGTCTTCGCGAAGTAGCTTTGCGAAGCATGGCCTCGCGGAGCAATGGTCTCTCGCGGAGCAAAGGGGTCTCGCGGAGCTTGGTCTCGCGGAGCAGCATCGCGGAGCTTGGTCTCGCGGGGCAGCATCGCGGAGCAGCATCGCGGAGCAAGGGGTCGCGGAGCAAAGGCTCGCGAAGCATGGACTCCTGGAGTCTCGGCTCGCGGAGGAGCAACGCGAAGGAAGCTGCTCGCGGAGCATGGCTTCGCGGAGCCGCAATGCGGATCTCCGCTCGGCCGCCCAAGGGGCGAAGTGGTCGTGGCCGTCCTCGGCCGTCTGGAGAAGGGGGGTGAGCTGGGTATTTATAGGCAAGGGGCGCCGCGAAGCTAAACATCCGCGCCGCCTCAGGAGCTTCGCGGCGTGCTCGCGAACGTCAAATGCGTTCGCGGAGCATCACCGCCTCTGGAGCTTCGCGGCGGCTCGCGAACGTCAAATGCGTTCGCGGAGCATCACCGCCTCTGGAGCTTCGCGAGGCCGCGATGGTCGGGGCGCTTCGCGGCGGGGCTTCGCGGGACCACGCTGCACGGGTGCTTCGCATCGGTGCTTCGCATTAGTGCTTCGCGAGGGGTCTTCGCGGCGCATCGCAAACGTCAAACGGGTTCGCGGAGCCTCTCGCCTCATTGCTTCGCGGCGGCGCTCCGCGATCACGGAGGGGGGCTTCGCGGATGGGCTTCGCGAACCAGATTTCCAGCCCAACTTCAAACGTCCATAACTCCTAATCCGTAACTCCGTTTGGGCCCTACGACCTACCAAATCGAAGCTTGCGAAATGGACTACAATCTTGGATCATGTCTGGAAGCATTTGGAAAATTTTGGGGACGCGTTTTTCAGGGTCTACAATTATATATCATTAATATCTATCCTATTATTCTTTTTATATTGAAACGGAGAAGGTATTTTGTGATATATTTTCATAAGATGATGAATCTGTTTGTTCATTAGAAGAATATTTTTAACATTGTCGAGGAATGATCATGGAATTAATATTAAATTGTAATGTAATATTTATGGACTCTTAAATGCAATAAAACGATGTCACTAAAAGTCATTATCAATAATTATCATTAGTATTATAATGAAAATGGTTTATGTGACCCCAATATTTTCTTTTTTTCATATCATAACCTATGATTTTAGGTAGACATTTGAGTCTGTTTTCCCCGTAATTGGGTTATTTTGAAGCGATCAGGGTGGAGTTGGTTAGGTACATGGTTTGGTGAAACCCTGCTCAACTCTAGTTAAATCCATATATTAATGACAATGACTCTACTAATATATCAAATTTATTCTCATGGTAGTGCACTGGCCCTTACTGCCCATGTCATCCCAAACAAAGGTGATTGCACGGTTGGATCATGGTCTTGCGGGTTGTGGAACAAAATGTATGACCTAACAAGGAATAAAACAAATATTATATAATAATGATAACATAATAAATATTATTAATAATGTTTTATTATGATAGTTATTATTATTTAATTACTTATTTTTATTATTTTTATTATTATATTTTATTATACCCCCTTACCATTTACTCTCTGGGTCACGTGATACCCACTTAATATAGGGATTTTCTCATAGGCCCCCACTTACCCTCCATCCCTCGGATGGTTAAATTTCTCACTGAAATATTAGTTGATTATCATTGGTTTTATTGTCATTTCATACCCAAATTATACTTCACTTTATTTCATAGTTTTAATTCCGTTGGGGAGTGAGTTCTATATGGAGAACCAAATGGGTATTCTAAAATTTTAATATTATGGGATTAACTTGTGGATTCAGTTTCTTCCTTCAGAAAGTATTCATTTGAGTTATTCGAGACAATTGTGGTCTTTTTCAACCATGGTAGTGGATATTCTACCGGTTTTGAGTAAATTTTACGTTATTCTATCTCTTTGGACATATTTTATTTATGTATTCTATGAACATTGGATTCGTATAATTTTTCTTTAATGACTTAGACAACCATTAGTTAGATTGTTTTGAGAATTCATAAAGGTGTAATAGTCACATGTACTTGGATATTTCATATATATATATATACACACACTATATGTAAATACTATCCCTATGGAGAGGGAGATATCAATATTTTAATTCTAATGTTTTATATTTATATATATATGAATATGTGTGTAAATGCATAATGATGGGTGTCATTTTCTTAAGTGGAACACAATTATGGGGATTAAGATTTTCCTCATCAAAAGTAGTGTGTCTTTAGTTATATTACTTATGGGTGATCCATCAATTTGATTATCCATATATTAAGGAGTGTTCTTAATGATTAATTTTATAATTATAAAATATGTATATACTTGGAATAATGATTCTTTTTAATTAATATTTTTTCATTTGATATATATAATTTACCCATGGTTTTGAAATTCGTTCATAATGTTAAAATAGTTTTTTGACCATTAAATTAAAATTAAATAAAATTTAAATGTTATATTGGTTTCTTAATTGATGATTCCTTTAAAATTATTAACGAATATTTTATTTGTTAAATTGTTTATGAATATATAATAACCCTTTATATAATTCCCCCATTGATATTGTAATTTTATATATGAATGTTAAAGAATATGTAGAAAATTTTGTCATAAATATGGGATTTGTATTTTTTATGTTATTTAGAAACGTAATGTACGTTTGGTGGGAGATCGAAGATGATATGGAGAATAGGGTTTTGGTGTAAATAATATAACATATATTCATTTTTCTTCTAAAAAAAATTCAAACCTACATTTGGGAATGGAATATTGGAATCTTACGCTATTCCTATCCTACTTAGTGTAATGTGATTATGATTCAACAATATTTAAGAAATGCTTGTGTTTTTTTATCGATCTTGAAAATGGAATATCAGTTAGATGATCGATCACTAAGAGTATGTGAATCCTAGGTCCTCACTAAACATGGATACATAAGAATTTCATGTTTTTATTTCACTAATTTAATCACATAAGAACCCATGATTTTCAAATAAGAAATTGGTATATGATAGTTTTTATTAAACACAACATTGTGTTTAGAATATAATGTAACAAATCATGTCATTCTAATATATTTGTTTTCTAATAAATTCAATATATTTTATGGATTGTGGATCACAAAAACCTCGAGTGTAAATGAACCACAATATAGTATTATATCATATTCTTTTTATTAAATTTGTTAAAATGAATAGTACTAAGTGAATTACTAAAATTATTTTCGTTAAAATATTATATAAAATATTGGAATCATTTTCAATGAAAAGTAAAGGTTTTCTCAAAAAAAAAATTCTACGAAATGGTTAAATATGACTTTTACAGTATATAGTAATCTATTTACCACTTATAGGGAATTTGTTTTAAAAAAATAACACCCATTTTTAAATCATAATATCAAAATTAATGTACGCTTACTATTTATTATAAAAATGTAATGTTTTTTATTAATAAGTATGAATGAATTAATATTTTTATTTTACACTAACATATTAGTTAAAGAATTTATCGAGAAAATATATATTTTAAATTTTATTCAATGTAAAATCAGTTCAAATATATTAAAACATATCAAATTTTTTTCGTTTGAATTATTTTTGTGATTTATTTTTTTACAGAAGTACATTCTTATCTGAGTTTTCATGTATGAATCTTAGTTTTTCATCATATATATGCTTATATATTTAAATGGGATTCTATAATTTTTATTGAAATTAATTTAGAAAATATAAATCCATGTATTTAGTAAAATAAATTTATATGATTTCATAAGGATTTCATAATTTTTATCATAAAAATAGTTAGAAACTAAAAAATAATATCCAAATTTATGGTAATAAATGATTTTAAAAGTAGTTAAAATATCATGAAAATTGATAAAATAGAAAAAAATAAAATCACCACCCATTTTATGGACATATAATAAACTGTACACATCTATGGTTTGATAAATTACAATTGTTTTAGGCTTGAGGAATGATAAAAATGTTGTTCTATTTGAATATTTTCAAAACATCCATGTGTGTCCTCTCCCTTTCATATAAAAGGTCACCCATGTCCTCCCATAATCAATAATAAAAATCTATTTTAAAGAAACCATTCCTAAATAACATATTAAATCCCAAAAAAACGTTATATATTCATTGGATTGATCATAATCCCAACAATGTACGTCTTTTATTGCAAACCATATTATGTTGTCCAATGAAGAGGTGACATTTTGGAATGAGCTTTTATATTTTGTTTCTTCTTAGAACTCCTTTAAATATTATTAACCATATTTTATATAATAATATCTTTATATTAGTTATCATGATATGTTATTTTGTTATGTTAATTACATCTATCAATCTCATCTTCCATCAAATGAGAAACAAAACAGTCGATCTTGTGTAAGATGGACTACAGCCATATGAACCAATGTTATTCTTTTTACATCACTACCTATCAAGGATGGATAAAATTATGGATATTAATAATTTATGTGATATTTAGTAAATAATATTTTATAAGGAATTATATTATCACAAATAACATAAAAAATATAATTCTGTTAAAAATACGAAAAATGTCTCTCATGTGTGTGGAGGATTACAACCTCACAAAGCGATGTGATATGTTTTTCCAGTACCCTTTACATGAAAAGTAATAATTTTAAATTTAATGAATATATGTAATTTATATGACATTATTATGATTATATAATAATAATATGTCCGCAAACTCATTACCATTTCATTAAAAATTCAATTATTGCATATATCAAGCATACATATGACCTACAGTCTCTACGAAGTGATCTGATTCAATTTTATCCATTTTTAGTGCATACATATGACGTACAACCTCTCATAAATTAATTATTAATATGTTTAATGGTGTTGGTAGTGTTTAGATTTTATAATAAGTTAATATTGAGATAATTCTACATTATTACAATCTCAGAACATTATTGATATTATTTTAATATTGTTTTATAAAATAGGCAACTCATATTCCATGTGACAATGCACCGCGTCTTGGAAGTATTTAGGGAATCCAACAAAAAATGAAGTGTGAAAAGGGTTTTAATATACTAATCACCAATTTTATATTGTTTTATATTGTTTTTCATTTATTTAACAACCGTTTTATTATAAAATATTAATATTGAACAAGTGGGGTTACTTTTGAGGTTTAGATGTTAATGTTATTTATTATATAAATTTTTTAACCATATTGATTTTGGAAAGTTGTTAGAGACAATAAAAAAGTATTATACATTTTTGGATATTATGATCTCTTAAAAGTTAATTGTTTTGCTTCATGCAAATTTTTTTAGCGAAATTAAATCCTTATATCATGGGATGAATTAGATAGTGATAGAGGCACAACAAAACGATAAAATTAGGATTATTAAATTTAATGATAACAAGTAATTATATTTAATTATATTTATATATTTGAAAATAATTTCTCATTTAAAGAATTTTATTTTAAAAAATGTTTCATATTTTGTTCATTTTGAATCAATAAAAGGGTAATTTAATTCATCAGATATTTAAGGATTTAATATTCATAACATTTCACCAAATCATTAATCTATTTATGATAAATTTTTTATATAACTATATATAATTGATTTTATTTTCTTCCAGGTCCATATCATCAATTAAAAACTATTTTATCCTAATTAGAATCCAAGTTATGTGTTATTTTAGTTGAAAATCATATTTTTTGTCCTCTCTTATCAATATAAAGTATCATTTACCATTTTACAATATTATATTATGACCCTTTTTATTTTAAAATTTAAATAACATGATTTCATAAATCCAGTATAAATATATAGAAACAATTTTATTTAATGTGGGGAGAATTTAACACCCCAGACCATGATTTTGATTCTATTTAAGCAAGTTTTATCTTCTTGATAATTTATAAATCAAGAATCCTCGACTCTATAAAAATGATAATATAGGATTATATTATAATATATCCATTAAATTGGTTTGTATTTATTTTATCAAATAAATTATATAAATTATATTTAAAAATTGACTATAAATAATATAAGAACCGAATAAATGATTTTTTTTTACAAAGAACTGAATTTTATAATAAAATTCTTTTATCATGCTTTGTGTATATAATATAAAAATTATTTATAACATATTTATAGGAATAATTTTATAAAAATTATATATATTTTATAAATCGGAGTAAAATAATTTTTTTTGTTCAATTTGTTATAATTTACAAAATCAACTCATTTATTATGAATATTGATAAATTATTATTTTTAATAACAAATTATTTTTGATTCCAAAACTTTGAAAGGATTAATTTGATTTAGAAAATTTTTTTCAACTAAATTATTTCAAATATATTTAAATATATCTAATTTAAGCATTTCTAATAAATTCCAAGTTGAATTTTAATTTGGAAACATTCGATAGTTATGATAATATTCGCTTTAGAACCCATATTTTCCATCACATTTGTGTGTATAATTTATATAGGATTACTCTACATCTATTAATTTAATTTGTAAAACCTTATAAAATATTTTTAATAACAATAATTTATATTATCTAATATTTACAATTACATTTCTGAATCTTCTATATATTGAAAATGTTATAATTAATTTTCACTGGAAAGGTAAACAATGGGTTTACTAGGGGGTGATAAACATTAATGATAAGGGGTAAAAATGGCATAAAAATGTCAAAAGCCAATTTTATGGAAGTATATATACCTTATCAACTCTAATGTTATAGAATAACACATTTTTGGGACTATTAAATTGATACACTTTTGGTGTGATTAATTCATTTCAAAAAATCAATGTGTGTCCTCTCCTACATTAATAAAAGTCCAACCACCGTACTCCCCTCATCACACATCCAAATCAATTTATAATAGGAAATTAATAACAAAATAACTTCATTAAAACACTTCCATTGTTTTTTGTCCCATGGTTTGATCATAAATCTTAAATAAGATGGATTTTGAAGGAAAAATAAAGATTTCTCTCCAAATAATAGGTAACATTCTTAAACGAGTATTTTTATTTTAATTCTCCTTCAACCCAGTTAATGTATAATAAAAAAATTATTAGATAAAAAAATTATTATATTAAATATAATGAGATATTTTATTTAATGACCTATATACATTTCCTCTTATGTGAAATTTGTAATGAAATTTCCCTTCATATGTACGATCGGTTACATACTTTCAAGAAAATATAAGTCAATTTTCATCATGTTCTATAATGATTGGATATCATTATGTAATTAAAAAATTTATATTATATTTATAAAATTATTTTACATATTTAATTATAATATCATATTTACCGTCATATTCTCCATGAATTTTAAAATATGATGATGATACTTTTATGTGCGGCGGACTACCGCCTCGTGAAGAGTTATGATTCATTTTTATATTACATTTTACATGAAAAGTAATAATGATAAATTTAATTAATATATTTTATATATATTACATTTTATTAATTTCTTATGATTTCTATACCTTACACATCATTACCCTTTAAATTTTTAATTGATTTATATTGTTTCCCATGTTTATGTACAACCAATCATATCCATAAATTGATATGATATATTTTATATTTATAACCATTAATAATAATTCAAAAAAATTATATAAAAATTTAATATGTAATTAATAATATTAAAATATTTATTTAGATTATGTATCTATATCATACATCACATATCTAGAACGTTCATAAAAAAAATGAGAAAGAATGAACTTAACAATAAAGACCATGAAAATAATGATATTATTATAACAAACAGATGATAAAATATTTTAAAATTATCATATATTATATTTTAAAATTTAATATAATTATATTATAAAAAACAAACCTTTTTAATAAATTATAATTGATATTATATGGTATTAAACATACATTTATAAGGAAGTAAGGGACTCCATCTCAATTTCCCACCGTTGAGGCATATTTCAATGGTTTTTACCTAGTTTCATTTAAATTATTGAAACTATTTCTTTTTGACATGAAAATTAATAATTCTTAAATATTTTTGTAACACACTTTCATTTTGTTAGATTATATTCATTCTTCATTGTGTTTGACATTCCATGATAATATGTGTGATGAAATTTTAATATAATATGTTATATTTACACCTTTTATTTTCAGTGAAATTTGAAACATATAATCCATAAATTCATTAATTCTCACTTCATAATTATGACAATTGTAAGTGATTATTTCATGATCATATTTTAATCATGATTGTTTTTGGTTTTATTTCCCATAAAGAAAATTATTTTATCAATTTCTAATAAACCACTATAATTTTGGTCTCCTATAATTTTTCATTATGAGTTATTGTAATATTAAAATAATTCCCCCCTTGTTACCAAAAAATTTCTATGAAAACTCTTTTAGAAAAAATGTAATTCCATTTCATAATTATGTGGAAAATCATTTTTTCAACCATTTCATTTTCTTCTAAAAATTTTATCAAAATAATTTATATAATTATTTACATTATTTATTATAGATTATTTCTAACATGATTTAATTTTGAAATTTATTAACGTAATAATAATTTTTTTTCAAACAATGACATTTTGTATTTTTTTGGAAAAATTGACTAGAATATTTATTTTAATGTCTAAAAAATGAATGATATTACAAGAAATCTTGACTGCTAAAGGTTTAATAGAATATATTATATGTTTCGATGATTGTTTGAAATAATATTATCTTCATAATTTTTTATGGAAATTTATGTTTGAAATAATTTTCATTTTGAAAAGGTAATTTCTCCCATGAATGTTATAAAAAAAATATTTATCATATTTCAATTCATCAATAACCTCAAAAAAATTTTGTACTTATAATCCACCTGATATATTTTTTATTGATACCATACATATTATTTATATGGTTATATTATCATAATTTCCACAATTTAAATTATAGATAATCGCATTCATGATTAACTTTTTTGTAATCATTATCATTACGTGGAAATACAATCTTTCATGTTATAATTGGACATTAAATGTACCCCAAAATATAAATATTCTTTATCATGTATATACTTACTAATTAAATTGTATATCATTTATATATATGTTATTTTAATACAAATAGAATATATTTAACTGGGGAAATTGTTTTTAATCTTTATTCCAATCTCAATATGATAATTTTTTTATAAGTGAAATCTATTCATGAATTAAATTGACTATTCAATAAATTGGAAATGTTTTATAAATGTACATACCGTTGGGGGCCTTGTTATATATCACCCTTTTATGAATTAGTATTATCAAGAGAAGAATATGTTGGACATCATTATTAATAGGGTTTTATAGTGTATACCAATCATTAAGTATTAAAAAATATTGTAAAATTATTTGATATTAAAGGTATCATGATTCATGGAAGTATGAAATATACTAGTTAGGTTTATCCATAATAAAAAATTTATTTATTTGTTGTGAATAAATATTCACAATGATATTTTCATAGAATTCACTTAATTCAAATTTATTTGATTAAATGCATGTTTTTTCATTTATTTACAGTTATGTATTTTCTATTCAAAATAAAATCAGAGATTTCATGCTATCGATGAAATGAAATATATATTTCATAATTATTCTTCCATATTGTTTATTTCTTATTGATCGTACAAAATTTTTTCAAAGTGGATTCCTCTATATCTAACTATTACATAGCATGTGATCTAATCCATAATTTTTTTACTAAAAATATTTGATGTTTACTAATCATAATGTACATGGATATGATAGTAAGTGTAATTTTATTATCAAAACAATTTGGATTTTTTTTATTTTATTAAAATGTAATATGAGAAAGTTATATATATCTTGATCACTAAGACTACTGAAATATTATGTCCACTATGATGATATTCCATATATATTTTTCCATTGTAATAAATTAGTCATTGAATTTGGGATACTAGATTAAATATATTTAAAAATTCATATATTATAAGATTATTTATTTTTAATGCACTTCTACTTAGATTCCATTTAATGGTTAAAACAGAAAAATTCATTTTTCCATATCCATTGTTTTCTAATATGTATATAAAATTAATTACCTAATTTTCATTAAATTATTATACCCAATATATAGTGTTGTATTCCTTCTATAAATAATTTTTTAATGTGTGTTTTATATTTGAAATTATTAATTTTATATTATAATAAAATTATGATTTTATTAAAATTGAATATTAATAGTTTTTTAAATAATATAATTGAGAACCTAATTTTTTATTGAATTTTTTTACTATGATGATATCAATATATTTTTAAAGGTACATTATATGGCATCGTTTATCCTTGGTAATGATATATTGAATATTTATTCTCAAACATTTTTATTTATCATCCTTCAATTTCATTATTAACAATTTTCTAGATCCCACTGGTAGAAACTGTGGTTATATGGTTGGATGGGACTCATGAGGTCCCATTGATATGTGTGTAGATGTTCAGTATTTATTTTCTAATAATATATTATAATATATTGGGAATTTTTCCACATTCATTTTTTTTAAAATTACGCTCTAAATCATTACCAATTTATTATATTTGATTTCAGAAAGTAGTTTCTAGTTCTAGAAGATAGATGATTCCTTAAGGTACGTGTGGTGGGTTGGATTGGGTGACCAGTCTGTAGTACCCATGAATTGTTTTGTGACATTAAAAAAGTGATTTTAGTCACAAATAAACCTAATGTGTTTCATTAAAAATTATTATGTAATTAAAATAAAATAATAATAATAAATCATTTTTGTGAATAAGATGATTTATCTATTATGGGTTCACTATGGAAAGATGAATGGTGGGGATTGCCTTTATGTTGGTGCCATATGTTTCAAATGTAGATGAAAAATTCATCATTTAATCAAATGAATAATAAATGAGATGAATATATATATCAATTCCAATGGATATGACGATTCAGAGAATGCACAACCAAGAATCAAATGACATCTTTTAATATAGAATGGAAATTAAAAATTAAATAGTTCTAGAAAACAGTGGTTATTGATAATGATCAACATCAGAACACTCTTATGACAATAGATAAATTGTAGTTATATGTGATGAATTTCTTTTTGACATTTGCTATTATAACTATATAGTAAATGTTATACATTCTATCGACTATAGAACTTCAAAATTCATATTTTCTTATCTTTCTACCTAATATTTTATATCTAAATCATTTTCAAAGGTTATCAGATTACCACCTTAAGGATTAGATGTTAAAATAAAAGTACATAACCATAATGGTATGGTGATCATATCTCATGTAATTTATTTCTCCCCAAATTATATTTTTTGCAATGTGAATTCTTAAAATATATGTAGTCTCCCACTATTTTATTTTTATTTTATTTTTGGAATGTGGAAACTATCATTATGTACATCCCATATCAATTCATAAGGATGTAAAATCATATTTTATGAAACATCTAATGATTTTATTCAAATAATAATATGAATATGAATATAAAATTGAAATTAAATTACATTGATGAGTATTTATTCATATTAAAAGGTTATTTCGATCATATATATATTTGGGGAGAAACTCATTATCGATGATACTAAACCATTGGGGTAGTTTTTATGAAATTATGGATGATTTACCTAGTATTCCCCATATTTGTAATGTTGATATTCGAATATAAATCATTATCGATTCTACACATAATTAAATTGATATATATTGAATTTATCTAATTATCTTTTAGGAATTAAGGATTCAAATATAACTGAATCATTATAATGGATTCATTTGGCCATGTGTCGAACCTAATGGTGAACCAATTGTTATTTTTATAATAAATATACATGATTTCAACTCCAAAATTCTTCTTATGAACATAACGATATCCTAATCAAGAATATGTCTAATGTACCATGAATGGATGTTTTTACGATCAATTAAAAAGAAAGAAAATTTTTATTCATGATTGATACCTTGTCTATATTCAATGAATTTATGGTCAAAAGTGATGACTTGAACAGGAAAATAATTAGTTCAAGGTATTGAAACTAAAAATTTATAGTCATTAATTTTCTTTTTCTTATTTTACTCTACAGTTATTAATTTGATGAATAATATCTCTATATATTATATTGTTTAATTTTTGGTAGTATTTAGAGAATATTTTTTCATCTAAATAAATATTAATTCAAACAATGAATATAAATTGATGGTTGTAATAACTAAAAAATGGCGGAATAATATGAATGAAAAATTAACCATTCCTAACATAATAATATATTGATTCTCTCTTAGGTCATATAATATCATTAAAGTCTATATCAATGGATCTATTAATGATGTTAGTGATTAAACATTTCCATAGGCCAACCCTTATGACTATGATCGATCCTATATTTTTATTGGATATATATCATGAGTCTTTTATGAATAATTTCCTAGGGATATCTAATGATGTAAATATATTAACCAGGAAAAGTGTGGAGTTTATTTTTTTATATTAATGTGAATAAAATAAAGGATCTAAATATTTTGTTGGTCAGTGAAAATTTTCCAACACATTCATACAGTGGACATGTATTTTTTGTTAACAAATTCACATTGAGGATGAGTTTCGGTTGATTAATTATTCCAATGATTTGGTGATACCTCATTCCACTTTAAAAATGATGGTTAAATTGAAATTTAAACTAATCATGATTTTGAGTTTACACTTATATTTTTTTAATATATTATTTCAATTCACTATCATCTTGGAGAATTGATTGAAAAATATAATTATAATTAATATTTAAAGTATATATTCAGAAAAAATCATTCTATAGTTCTATAGTAATGAAATGTTGAGTAGAATAAGGATAATCAAATATCAATAAATTACTACATCATGAATGTTATTTTTTCTTGTAGATTTGAGTCGAAAAAATTATGATAACATATCTATGATTATGAATAGAAAATAGCCAGCATTTTTTTAATTAAAAGGATGGTAATTGAAATCATTAAGGAAGTTGAAAAATTCTATATTTCTAAAATAAATGTATAACCATCATTACATATTATGATTAATGGGGTGCATAATGAATATTTTGATCTATATAAGAAAGAGATGATTTTTTTGAACTCAACATTGATTTTCATTTAATGATATGTTACATGAATCTTGCATTTGGGACATCAAAACTAGGTAGGAATAGTGAATTATTAAGAGAATATCCTAGCTGATCATTCTCTATTCAATGTAAAAGTACTAAGTTATATAGATATGTAAAATACTATATATGGAGGAATAAAATGAAATGAAATATTTTAGATCAGGTATCATCGATCACGGAATGTAATTAAGTTAAGGATGATAGAATGATATTGAATGGGATGTTATGAGAATTACACGTATCAAAATTGAAATGGGAACCCATCAATGTAGCCTGTTTTTAGTAGTCCCCCCCAATAAATATATATGAAATTATATTATTTTGATTATAGGTTACCGACTATAGAATTTCGATCTATCAATTAATATTATAGGGAATTTATCCCTTGTTAAATTATTGAGGATATAGATTATAGATGTTTTATAGTTTAATATATTACCTCATTTTGTTGAATCTTATCGAGATATGATTTTTAACATAAATTATGGTGATTCTTTAATCATGATTTGGATATATAGTTTTATTTTATTACATCATAGTAACCATGTAATATGATATGTTTCTATGTAATATAAAAACATTATAGGATATGTTAAGATCTTATTATCTCAGTTTTAATGGTGGTTGTTATCAACACCTTCCTAAAATATATTTTTCATTTAACAATATAATTACTTGAGAATTATGATGGATCCTCCTAAATCTATATTAGAAAATAAGTGTATAATAGTAATATTACATGCTGATATTATAAAAATAAATCCAATTAGGCCAATGATTGATGAGGATATTGTTGGAAATTATTATGTAATTTATAAAAATAGCATGTTTGATCAAAGTAAATCAAAGAGTCATGTGGACCATCACTAGCGAGATATATAATTCAAAAATGGGGAAAAGGATTTCTGGAAAATTTATCCATGGAATAAGAAAGTCATATTTTCCAAAAATTAATTAATAATCTATCGTTATATTGGTCTCTTTGAGAATATTTTTTAAAAGATAGTTTGTAATATCATTTAAAAAAAACAAAGACACGCGTTCTTCTAAATCTACGAGGAGGGGGACCATTACATGGATTTTGTTGGACTAGTGTTTATTGAAACCTAATATATCATTTCCATAGGCCCTAGATAACATTTTTAACTGACCTACACGTCCAATTTCCTGCAAACACCCTCTTTTTCTCCACATCCTCTATTTTTCACATCCTCCACTACACCCTATATCCCCAAGGGCCCAACATCGGCCTAGATCAAAAATATATTCCTCTCCCATTGATTAATTAATTGTTTTGAAACCTCCGACTTTTATCCTCAATGGTATAGAACCTTTAAAACATCACATATCTATCTACAACAACATATCCTACAAGTTAACATTACATGGTCTCCTAGCAGCCACCAAGGATCATCAATCCTAATGACCTACAAATTCTATGGTGACGGAAGCCAGTCGTACATGCTTGTTGGGGTAAATATATCCCCCATAATTGGTTGCCCATATAGCATGCGTCTCGGACATGATCCATGGAGCAGAATATGTTGAACCAATATCTTAACAAAAAAAATTGTGAAATTTTACATACCTTTTCAGATTGTTCATTTAGTTGGTATTTAACATTATCTCATGAAACAACCACTGAACCTATATGATGATGGAAAATTCTTCCAAATAACAACACTAAATATTTGCTTTCCTAATCCCTCACATGTACTACACACAGATGTTGTAATATTAGAGAATGGAAATTTCTATGAATATATTTAGGTATAAATTATTAATCATATAGATACTGATCGAAATATTAAGACTTCTATCCTAGGTTATAGATCACTTGATGAATGTTGAAATTGGAGGAAGCTACATTGGAACACAGTGATATAAATGAGAGGATATATAATATATTTTCTAAATTGGAGTAATTCAATTTAAATGAAAAAATTTATTATATTGAGGTTATAATGTATCACACATTTATTTTTTTTATATTCCTGTTGAGATAAACCTTAAATGTTTGATATTGTTCTTTGTATTCATACACGAGTGTAAATAAACATGAATATAGTAACACATTATAGAACATATCCAATTAATGTGGATAGTATAAATACCTATAAAAAATAAAAATTATAATTATAATTTCATAAAATATAAACAATTGAAGAATAAATGTATTATAATAAATTAATCTAATTTCATTAATGGAATTTAATTTTTCTAAATATAATTTTTCTTCATAAATTTTCCTTATCATATTTCTAAAAGATAATATTGTTATTAATTTCATCATTGTTTTCATTTAATTTATGTAATTTTTATCATCTTTTGAAAAAGAATTTTAATATTAGATTATGATGCTACTTTTTTTTTAAAAAAAAATATTTATTTTTTTACTGAATTGAGAAGGATCATGATTTTTTAAAATGATAAGAAATTTTTGAAGTAGAATAAAAATTATGTTTCCAATATAATTTTAATTAAATAAATGTATCTTTTCACAAGAAATTATTTATTTAATTTATTAGGATACACTATTATACATTATATTTATACAATTTTATTTTATTATTAAAAACTCATTTTTCAAAAAATTTGTTCTATACGCACAATCTTTTTTTCTTCATCATAGATAAATTAAATAAATAATGGTTTTTATGGAACTTATGAATTATATATTAAATATTATATTTTTAAATTATTATCATTGTTTTTTGATGAAATGAAATGGAATTAAATCATGTTTATAATTAGATATGCTGTATTATAAATCAAATTTTCATTGAGGAATATACAATTAGTTAAATTTAAATTCATCCCCAAATAGAAATTAAATATGTTGAAATTCATTTACTATTAATATAAATTAAATTAATATAATATAATATATTAATTATATTTCAATTATAAGTTGGTTATGAAAAAAAAATTACCACTGTTACTGTTAAAAAGGATTACTAGAGGTTAAACCATGAGAAAACTGTAGTATTTCAACCAAAGAATATCTAATTCTAAATGTATAATAATATTGAATAAATATAATAGCAAAAATTAAAATATTTTATATTTTGAAGAAATTTCCCTTTATTATAACCTTATATGATTGAAATATTTTGAGAAAATCCATGCTCAACCCCCCCCCCCCCTAACTTATCAATGTGATCACACTATCCTCATTTATTCAAAGTATTTGAGAATTACAAATCAAAGATTACCTTATAAAATTCCATCTAATATTCCAACCCATCATACTGGAGTTTTATTATTCTTATAAGAATGACTTTTCAAGTGATAAGGATAAATCCAAAGGACATTACTTTAAAAAGGTGTAAAGATCATAACCAAACTCATTCGATTTTATTTTTTAGATAATTTCTTGAATCATATTTCATATATAATTAAATGAAGAATACATAATGATAAATATATCGAGGTGTTATAATTAATTTTTTAATGAATTTTACCACCTCTTCTAAATTAAATGGGAGATCAAAATATCACACGTGTGTACATGTGGTCTACGATCTCAAAATAGTGATAAAATATTATTGCAAACACCATATTTAATGATAGACTGTTATGATAGATTTATTGTGTGTGTACATATAAATTGTTTTTATCATATAAAAAATATTTATAGAGGGTATCTATAATATATAAATTTTATATATTGTATCCATTAAAAAAATAGAATTATTAATCATGTGTAAGTATGTAATTCAATATCAATATACTGACATAATTCTTTTATCATCAATAATATTTATTAATAGAAATAAAAATGATTATAATGAATATAAATGATTACTATATCATGATTAAAATTCATCCGAAGTAGGAACCCAATTCAACGTACATGGAAAAAAACTACATAACCAAAACGTACATGAATAAAGAAGTAGTTTACACTCTAAATTATGATAACAACGAATGATTATTAACAAATTTTAGATGAGATTTTATATTTAATACATAAATAATATTATAGAAATAATTCATATTCAAGAATAAAATTAAAATAAATTAGAATTTATTATATAGTATGATATAGTTATTATGAAGTAAAAAAGACACGAGGTATGGGGTTTATGCAAAAATTTCATTATAATAGAGAATTTATTATAATTAAATATTATTAAGAATAAATATTTTTCTCTTTCTTGGAAAAATGTTATCATTTATTTTTATTTAAATTTATAATTTTTTTACTTTTTATTTTTGATCTCATTATGCGTTCAATAGGATGAATTAATGTTTTTAAGGGAAACTGACATCATTTATCGTTCCAGTGGGGGTGCTTTTCATCCATGTAATTTTTTTTAATAATATAGTTACAATATTTTTTTTAATATTCTACAATGCATATTAATTTTTAAATTTACCAATTTTATTATTTTTTAAATTATTTTTACACAAATATTGATGTTATTTCTATAATTTGGTATATCTGAATTTTTTAAGCAATTTAAAAATGAATATTTTAATTAGAAAATACTGAATAAAAAAAGGCTTCCACAACATTCTGAATACTCATATCATTTAATATTTCCTTATTTATCTCTATTAATTTATCAAAATAAAATGTATTAATTTAATATTGTGAAATTGTTTAATATTCAATATGTTTTATCTTTGTAGATATGATATTTTTTACAATGAATTAATCTACTGTTATATTAAATTTATTTTAAGTATAACAAACTCCTTTAACAATTTTAATAATTATTTGTGCATATGATTAGCTGTTTCAACATTTTATAATTCTTTAGATGGTTTATTATTATGAAGATGAAAAATATGTGATACATGTATCCCTTCTACAAGTTATGATAAGATGATATGATCAATAATATGAGAACATTTTGAACACATCAATATAGTTTTCATTTTTTGATTGGTAGTCCTGAAATTTTATTTATGTCCAATGAATTGGGTAAATAAGAGAGTCTCAAGAGATAATAATGTCTGGAATATAGGTGATATTAGTTCAATGATGGAGATTTTCTTATTGTATTTTATTAGGAGTGATCCATGATAATTTAAATAATGTAATTGGGATTGTACTCATTCCATGTCTATGGAGATTACATTGATCCTTGACTATGGAAATGGAATTATATTTTATGTTTTGTTACAAATTTTTTTTCCTTATAATAATTTTGTGTTCCCATGAATCATGAATGATTATTGAGGATTATGAACATGGTTATCTTATGTATTTTTTTTTCCAAAACTGAATTCCATCATTAATGATAATAGACATTTAAAATTATATTATTAATCATTATATGTTCTTATCATGTTATCATTCCCAAATGCTTATATTTTACTCACTTAAGGTAATTGGTTGATATCTCTTATGTAAACCCTAATATAGAATCTATGATAGCACAATATTATTTTCCCTTCTTATTTTATGAATAATGGTTTAATATATGAAATTTTTAATATGGGTGATACATCAAATGAACATGATGTTCAATGATATGGAATATTTTACTTACTGGTTTATAATGTATACAAGTTCAAAAATAATTAAATATTTATATTTTTATTGTTAATCATATTTTTTGAGAAGAATATTTTGTAAGATTTTACTATGATCAGTTTTTGTATATATAATAAATATAGGAATGAAACTGGGAGTAAATTTCTGGTCTATTTCATTTTAGGATTTTATAATGAAAATAGGGAAGTCAAAACACTTATTCCATACTGGATCAGTTAAGATGTATTTATTAATGATAATAAGGAAATATTGGTTACCAAAATCCCATGGTGTCCATTTGAATCTATCCTCTATTAAATATTTTTTATTGATTATATTAATATAATAATTTTTTTATTACTCTTTGTGAAATACCAATTGATTAATGACTACTATGAAATGGATAATTAAAACATCAAATTTGATAATATGATTTTTTAAGTCAGTGAGTGCCACTAAATCTAGGTTTTATTAATAGTATTATTCATCTATTTTTCTATTTATATTAAATTAAATGATTTATAACCACATCCAACTAAATGGTCATCTTAATCACCCTCATTAAGTGTACTTACTCACCATATATAGTGATTTAGATGTTATAAATTGTGTAAACTCTCTCCTTACATTATTTGAAACTCCAACTTCCACAACCTGATACTACATGGTTTCTAAAATTTTGGGACATATAGATATTATATTTTGTTAATTAATATGAATTGTATTATATGTTGTGAAATATTATACTATATTGCTTAACAATAAATCCCATAAAAATTAGCAGAATTACTATTTGGTAATGATGAATCGTTATTCTATTTAGATTATTATCCCAATAAAAATCTAAGATAAAATTTATTCTTAAAGATAAAAGTCATCCTATATTTTCTAAATTGTAACCCTTATATAATATCATATATTCTAAGATTACATGAATTACCCCATAAATGGTTAATATACATCACCCAAACCATATAGACTAGGGTAACACTATACTATCTCATTGAGCACTCGAGAGAATATTATGTTCAGGGTTGGGGGATGTAAGTTATTTGATGTATTTAAATATTACATGATTTGTTCTACTTGGAATTTTTTTGTGGTAAGGGGTTATTTAATGTGTTTTTAAATTACATAGTTAATCCTTTACTTATTTCATTACGCTTTTAACTTTATAGTTTCCCTATATTGATTCAAATTATTGAAGTTAGAAAATAAATATTATCCAATATTTTTAATATGAGTTAATGTTGTTTTTATTTTACTTTGAGATTTTTATTTCTCAAATAGAATTTTATTGTAATTCGAAACTAAGAATGAGATGGATAAGTTGGCTGGGAAATGATAAATAATGATTTATGTGACTAACTTATTATTCTTTTTATTTATTATAAATGATTTATATTTTGATATATATATATATATATATGAATTCCCATGATAAATTGGAAATAATTTAACCAAGATTGAAAATGAAGATTAGTGGGATAATAATTATAAATCACAATAATATTAATTATTAAGTATTAATTATTTATTAAATATATGTTATTTTGTGAAATATTAGATATTTTATTGAGAACATGGAAATTCATACAATGTATTTATAAGGCTTCGTTAAATTTGTGAATATCGGTTTGAGTGGGTTTTCGTAAACTACAGTACATCATTACCATTCCATGATGAACTTTCAAACATAAAAACACTATCTAATGAAAACATTATTTGAATAGAAATATGGTTCTTAATGATTAATGAATGATATGATATATATTTTTATGAATATTATTTAATTTGGAAAAAAGTACCATTTGAATGAGAATCAATTAAAAGATTTCCATTTTAAAATTTTTTATGGTGTGTACATTTATGATGAATTAATTTATAGGTATTTTTTGAATGAAGTAAAATTTTATACAAGTAACATAGAATATTTTAAGGGCTTCTATCAGTGGACATATTTTCATTATTAGATTGATTCTTATAGGACATGTTTTTTAAACATTATAAGGATTTGAATTTAAGAATAATTTAATTATTAGTACATAATTATAATATAAAACATTACATTGACATTTAATTTAGTCGACTATATAATTTAGATGAAAAGAATAATTTATAAAAGATAGTAACGCTGAAAACGTAATGTGCAGCTAAATATGTTTCTTAAATTTGATGTTTTGAAATATGTAATTAAATAATAACTCAAAAATTTTCAATTTGTATATTAATAAGTCCTAATATTTTATTATAGTATTTCTCATTTACTAATATAGTAATTTTCTAGTTTTATTATTATTTATGGGTATCGTTTACTGTTAGGTATCATGTATATCTTTGATTATATGATAGTATTCACATAACCAATAATAGATCATTATCTCATAATTTAGTATGATTATTAATAATTTATTTACTAATTTAAATTTCATGTATAAAAAGGATGAGTTTGATATAATTTTATGATGATTTGGTGATATTAGTTAGGTTTACATTGGATGATAAATGAGTTTTCCTTGTATAATAATTATTTTTGATGAAAATGATGTGGTGTTATTTTTCACTAGTTAAGAGATGGGGATGAATAATTTACCAACATTATTGATGACTATGTTGAAGATTATTTTCTTATAATGAGAAGATTGTGATAATTTACTTTTATATCGTATAGTACATTAGTTTATTATTACTTGCTCCGAGTTTTATTACCAGAAGCCTCATACATTAGGATTTTCATTGTATCAATTTCATATTTAAATTCAATAATTTAATAACACAATTCCTTCATAGGTGATTCATTAATATGTCAAAAATATGTCATATATATCAATTCATATTACCTTATTCTATTTTCCAATAATTCATTATTATTTCCTGGTTATCTATCTGAGCACATATATATAACAAAGACACTTAACTACAATGAAATATGGTTGAACTATGTACTTTTGGGTTGTCACCCCACATTAGTTCATGTGAACAACTTCTTATGATATAGAAGCTATGATTGGGATATAGAAATTGGGGAAATTGGTTTATAGTATAGGAGGAACTTGTAGATTTCCCTTTATTTTTATACATGTTCCATGTAGTTATAATTTGGTATTGGGAAATGATAAACCATTTATTTATAATAGATAGTTGATTGGTGGGGATTTACTATTCCATCAAAATTATGTGTGAAATTCATCCATTTTTGAAATAGAAAACAGTGGTGATCATTTATAAAATATGGATTTTAGGATATGGAATTTGGGGGGTAAATATTTCTTATACTATTAACCAATGGATGGGTTTTCGTAGATGTGGTTCATGGAAAAATCATATTTCATATTTTTGTGACTGTCAGTATGGAATTTGTAGTGAAGAATAATTGGAAATGTCATGTTTTATGTAGATGAATAATGGAATTTTTTGTAACAAATATAAAAAGTGGGGACTATCTAGAACATATATATTCAGAACCCCATTTTCATGATGTTAGAAAAATAATACAATGGGGACTAGAATTGTATCTTTTATTATAGACCCATTTGATATCACTGGAGTAACAAAACGAACTACTATGAATGTTTTTTTGGTAAAATTACATAATTTTTAGGTTGTAATAATTAGGGAGGGTTCATACATCATCATCACACGTCGAATTTAAGTATAACATTAATATATGATTTTTATGTGGTTTATTATTATTTGAGAACCTATATTTATATGATGTTTTCATAATAATAATGATGTATTCAATTTTAATAAACACTGTAATGACCCAAAATATTCATGGATGATTTCTTTCATAAATATATGGAAATTTTATGAGCCCGCGAAAATTTACGATGCTTGATTTCGAGGCTCGATGTTCCCAGAATTGATTTCTGATGTTTTATTCGGGTACGTTCATAAAATGTACGACCGGGTTGTTATAACATTTGAACCACTACACAGAGTTGAAATCTGAGGGCACCATTGACCTCGTAGCACCGGTATTCACCTAAGAAGACTTTGACCTCTACTATAGTTGGTCGAGGATGAATGTTATTTTTTTAGAGTTTTTAAGAATATATTAAATAAAAATAAGTGTGTGTCATATTTTTATTTGGTGGTTAAAACCTCCAAGAAGAGGTCAGGGGTGGGGTCCACCACACAATATACTCTAATTAGAGGTTTTGTTGGTGGGGTTCACCCGAGTTCTAACACCTCTTATCAAATAAATTAGTGGGGACCACCCTATGATGAAACCCTTGAACTCATCAATTATAGAACCACCACCCATGAATCCTATTGAACTCCCTTAATTAATTTGTGCCTACACTTAGGAACTAATGAAGTGGATCCCCCTTAATTAATTCTCTATTCGAATTCATGCCAACAATTAAAATAATAGACAATCTACAATTCCATTTTTGTTGGCATCATTAATTTTGTTGGAAGGGAGAATTTAGGAGAAGAGGAGTTCTTGGAGATAGAATGCCAAGGAGGAAAGAACTCTCCAACGGAGAACATAAGACACCTTCTCCCTTCCTCTAATAGATAAAAAAATGGATTTCCATCCTTGAAGAATGTTGACGATTCCATCCTCAGCTTCTTCATTTCCGTCATCAACAAATCAACATCCGCCATTCATCAACATCGTTAATGAACAAAGAACATGAGGTATGGGGTTTTAATTCGAATTTGTTTCTGTTCATAAACGTTTAATCACAGGTTATTGTTTAGCCGATTGTTATGACCATAATGTGGAGGGTGCAGTCCGAATGAACACAGCCCGACCCCCTCTGTTTTTCATTGCTTGTTGATGACGAAGGTGGCGTAAGGACACCCCCGGAGGAGCAGACCACGGTCGACGGGCCACGACGGAGCAACGACGACCGGCGTCGGGCTGGTCACGAAGGAAACCAGCGGCGCATGGCCACCGGGTCGCCGGAAGGGCACTGTGACACAACACCTCGTAATGGAAGTGGCCACAACAATATACCAGGGCGGTCACCAGGCCGCCATAGGGATGCGGTTCCGTCGCATCTTGCGGAGGAAGGAGTGGCGGCCATGGCAGGCTGCGGTTGTGGAAGAGAGGCGACCAGTTGGGTCGGGCACTAGCAGTGTAGGAGAAGCTTCCTGATCGACCAGTTGGGATGAGCGAGACCCTGATGGGTCCCGCGTGACCTAGACCAGCACCACCTAGCGCTGGTTTGGTTCCCACCCGAATGACTTTGCTAATCGAGATCTAGGGGGAATGCGGCTTTCCCCCATGGACGCGGCTGAGGCGGACCCCCCTGTGGGGCATCGGGCCACCCGGCCACCCCCATAGGCCGGGTCGGACTAGCGGACCGGGTCATGTCCTGGTTAGGACCCGGGTCGGGCTGGGTCAGTCAGATTGGGCTAGACCATACCCGGACCTGTTTGACCTGATTTAACCTTTTCACCCATAACATGGGCTATGATTGTATGATCGACGAAGGGTCTGTGGAGATGGAAATATTTTAGTGAGATGGTTCTATTGTCATACCCCACATGCGGTTTGGTCATTGTTTGGTTTTGGACATGTTGGACTGAACCTATAATCGAACAGGGCCTCCGAAACGGTAATGCCAATAACTAACAGACCGGGTATCTGATTGACGCGTCTTCTGTTGTGTTTAGACCCCTATGATGAGGCAGACCATTAAGATACTTCTATATGGGACTTCGTCACAATTTTTGAATCGATCTGTTGCATGTGGAGCAGATCCTCCCGGAGATGAGTGACAGGAGTACAGAGACCTAATAGCTGGCTAAAACCTGACGACTACTGACCTTTCGACTCAGAGTGTATCGACTAGCCCAGTGGGGAGAACCTCTATGTGAAGCTGCATACCCATAGTGGGGAGTGCCTCTGTGGGATGCAGATGACCCACAATACTCGTTAGGAGAAGTACCTCAGCAGGCTATGTGGGGGAGCACATCTGTGTGATGCTGCAGACCCATAGTGGGGAACGCCTATGTGTGGTGCAGTAGACCCACAGTAATCGACATGATGAGTACCAAAGTAGTCCAGGATAATGGGATGCCACTCTGAGTGACGCAGTAGGCCTACAGTTCTCTATAGAGGAGTAGTACACCAGCATCCAGGGTTTTGACTGTTTTACTGGGAGTGTTACACATTACCACACCTATAGTAAAAATCTGGTTTTAACCTGAGTCAGTATATTTTGTGATTACAACATGTCAGAGATGGATTACCATATATCATTGGTATATGTATAGGAATATACCTATTTAATCGTTATCCGTTGATTTCGTACATTATGGTTCATCCTTGTGGGATTTTGTGAGACCTTAAGGGTCTCGGGGTCCCTACTGAGTAACTTTATACTCACCCCTACACGGGTTATGACTGCAACACAATGTGTTGGTTGGAGATTAGAAACATCGCCGACTGAGGCCGAGAGTAATAGGATTGGATGGTACCCAGAGGTGGACCTTACATTTATTCGGTACAAGGAGGAGCCTGATGGATGTGGAGCGCTGAGGATGATATCTGTACCTATCCATCCCTTAGGGTTTCTCGGTGGATGATCCAGTACCTGTTTAGTTTTTCAGTTGTACTAGTAATTTTTCATTTCCTTGTACATTACTATTGGGGTTCTATTTCCGCCCCCTTTTACTTTCCATCAATTATTTTGTATACAGTTTTTACTTAGTGTTTTCTTATAGTTGTGCTCTGATTGTGTGTGTTTACAATTTATGAAGGCAATTCCTTCCAAACATAAGGAATTAGGCCTTTGGTGCTAGTCACTGACACCTGGCCTATGGAAGACGAGATTATGGTAGTCAGAGCATGGGTCCGGAGTAATGGTCTTGTCCAATTGGTATCAGAGGATTCCGTTATACCACAGAACATAGAACTCTGATATTTCATTTCTATGAATAAATAGTGTTAAGGGTACTAAGTGTGGTTTTTAGTTCAAGGAATTCAGTGTTGGTGCAGGTGGACGATGTATCCTTACACCAGAACCCTGACTTCTGATTTCTGACTCAGTGCATGAAAACACAGATTGTGTTTGTGTTTTCAATTTTTTTAAAATCAACTCAACCAGGTCAGCTCACCAGGTATAAACTTTTGACTGTGTGACATCTTTTTCTTTCAGGATGCCTCCCCGCGGAAGACCAGTTAGATCCCCGAGAGTTGTATTCTATGAAAGCCCACCGAATGAAAAGGTCTCGGTCCAGGGACCCTTTATAGTGGAGGCACAAGTGGTATAGTTCCTATTGGGTCAACGATGCCACCATCCCCAGCATCATATGATGCATGCTGCTTGAGCGCATTGCATGAGTTCCAGCACCAAAGTCCACCCAGGTTTAGGGGAGAGATGAACCCACCGACGATTGAGGATTTTTGGAGGCTATTGTGAGAGTCTTCAGGATATTAGGGACACCAGAAAAAATCATGGTGATCCTTATTGCGATTCTCCTTCCGGAAAGAGAAGGCAGATGGTGGAGCCTCATGGTCTAGGTGCATGACGAGGTGATACTTCTCTAGTCATACATTGAGAGCCTTTTATTGGTGAAGTTTGTTCTAGTGACCCTACGAGCAGTACGAATACAGGAGCTACTGCATCTACAATAGTGTATCATGACTATAGCTCAGTACTCAATGAGGTACACCGACATATCTTTCTACTCCACTGATATAGTGTGGGATCCATTCTTCTAGGACCGGTCCATCGATTAGGGTTCAGGAGAGAGATCATGGCATCGATGATCTCCTTCAGAATCCTGATGTAGGTAGGTGTGTTAGAGAGTTCCCTCCTAGTGGAGAGTTTCCATGATGAGCAGTCACCAGCAGGGAGACCCACGAATAGTCGACATGCAGCATAGTCTTTTGGAGTTGGCAGTAGACAAATGACGCAGAGGTCCAAGAGGACCATACCCATGGGTGGATGACCGCATGACTCAGGATCAAAGAGGTGGGGCACCTGGGGTAGTTACATTCCTTCCAAGATCAGGCAATGTTAATCATGTGGCGGGTAGGGTAACATGGCTCGTGACTGCCCGAACCTCCATTCAGATGATCACCAGAAAGTTGAGGGACCTCCAAGGAAGATGTATGGATTTGATCGAAGTGGTCCGCAAGGCCCAGGAGGACATGGAAGAGGAGATGGTCAAGAAGCTGGAGGTGGACGACCTTAAAAGGTCCTACCGCCACCACCGCCACGAGGTCTACCCCCGAACTCAGGGAGCAGGTGGACATGAGAGTGATCAGTTTCTCGCAGTTGAAGCATACAACCGTGGTGCTCCAGAGATGAATTGAGGTATGGTCTCTGTCTAATCCAAATTAGTTTTATTTTTTATAGACACAGGTTCCAGTCACTCTTTCATTTCCACTTCCCTCGTTCGGAGGTCGGAGAGTCCGACAGATCCGTTGGCTCAATCCATACGTCTAGAGACTGTTATGGGAGTAGACTGGACGATTACACACTGGTGCTGGTAGTGTGATATTACTCTAGAAGATGAGAGATTCGTCTGAGATATCCTCGTAATGGAATCGAGGCCTTACGATGTCATCTTTGGTATGGATTGGTTTTCTACATTCCATGCTCAGATTTTCTATATTAGGCGCAATGTATGGTGTGTCCACATGGATGGGAACAGGTTCACATTCACCTGAGATAAGGGATCCTTTGCAGCACAAGACAGACTAACTCGGAAAAGGGTGCAACCAATCACTCAATAGTTGGCTTTCCATACCCTCAGAGCAGTTGATGTGGAGAGCCTGACTTTTCCTTTTGTGGTGGACCAGTACGTGGATGTTTTCCGGAAGATGTCCTAGGAGTACCGGATCGCAGAGAGGTGGACTTTTACATTGAATTGTACCGAGGGACGACACCAATATCTATACCAGTATAGTGGATAGCTCCTATAGAGAATCGTGAGCTGCGGGTACAGCTGGAGGACTTACAGGAGAAGGGATTCATCCAGACTAATATTTCTCCATAGGGAGCCCCAATTCTATTCTCCAAGAAGCTATATTGGAGCATTTGGATTTGTGTCGACAACCATCTCCTGAACCAGGTGACCTTGAAGAACAAGTACACACTCCCAAGGATTGATGACCACTTTGATCAGCTAATGGGTGAGTAGTGGTTCTCGAAGATAGAACTCAGATCAGGATATCAATTGCTCAGTGTTTGAGATGAGTGTGTGGAGAGGACAACCTTCAGATGTCAGTATGGCCACTACGTGTTCTTTGTTATCCCTTTCAGTGTAACCAATGCTCCAACTGTGTTCATGAGTCTCATGAACATAATCTTATTTCCTTTCTTTGAACTTTTTTTCCTAGTATTCATCGATGACATACTGATCTAGTTGACTGCTGAGCAGGAGCTTGCTTATCACATGCAGGTAGTACTAGAACCACTCTGAGAGCACCGACTTTATGGTAATCTCTTGAAATTCTAGTTTTAGATTCTAGAGGTTCAATTTTTGGGACACGTCATCTTAGAGGTTAGAGTTTCAGTGGATTCTGTGAAGGATGAGGCGGTACTTGATTGGGAGCCACCCAGATGTGTGATAGAGTTACATAGTTTCTTGAGATTGGATGGATAGTACTGTTGGTTCGTTCCAGACTTCTCCAGAGTTGCAGGACCTCAATCAGCCCTAAAAAAGAAGGGGAAAAGCTTTGTATGGTCAGATAGATTCCAGCAATGCTTTCAAGTGCTGATGTAGAGGCTGAATAGTTCCACCATCTTGAGACATCCAGAATAAGTCATAGGGTACACATTTTACTATGACACATCAGGGACATGTCACAAGTTTGTCCTGATGTAGGAGAGATTAGTAATCGCATATGGTTATCAGTAGCTGAGACAACATGAACAGAACTATGCCACCATGACCTGGAATTAGCAGTAGTGGTCTTCACCTTGAAGATGTGGTGACACTATCTGATAGGTGAGCATTTTACCATGTACTCTGATCACAAGAGTCTCAGGTATATCATCTCTCTGATGGACCTGAACCTGTGATTGAGGCGATGGATTCTGTTCTCAATGACTATGACTTTGAGATAGTCTATACTCCTGGGAAGAAGAATTTTGTTGCTGATTCACTATCATGAGATCTGGTATATAGCTACTTGGTGATGCGATAGAGCATCTGACTACCTTACAGATATCTTTTGTGGATAGAGACAGAGCTTCCATTCTACAGTCTCTTATATTCATTCCCTAACTTCATCAGAGAGTCATGGAAGAACAACATGGGGATACTGACTACGAGATGTGACATGATCAGATATCCATAGGGGAATCACATGATTGATTTTATGAGGGTGGGGAGCACGTAATCCTTTTCAGAGGAAGTACTATGGTACCAGTATCACTTCAGGAGGAAGTGTTGATGGAGTTCCCCCATTCCACTCTAGAAGTACTTCATGGAGTGGGAAAGATGTACCAAGACCTTCGATGACAGCAATGGCGGCCAGGTATAATGAAGGCTATAACAGATTATGTCTCTTGGTGCCTCAGTTGTCATCAAGTGAAGGCTAAGCACAAGGTACCAGTAGGATTGGATCAATCTTTAGTGGTCCCCGAGTGGAAGTGTTATGGGATATCAATGGAATTCGTGATGGTTCTTCCACATAGATCCATGTGTCACGACTCAATTTGGGTGATCGTCTACTAGCTCACCAATTCAGCCCACCTTCTACCAATCAAAAAGTAGAGTTCAGTGGAGAACTTGGGACGCTTCTATATGCAGGAGATTGTGCGGCTACATGGAGTAACTTCATCTATTTTCTCCAATCGTGATTCATGCTTTACTTCCCAGTTGTGGAAGGGGTTGTTGGAGGCTATTGGGACACAGCTTCTCCTGAGCACCACCTTCCATCCTCAGATAGATGGTCAGACTGAGCAGACCATTCAGAACCTCGAGGACATGCAAGGTGCTTGTGTCCTTGACTTCAGTCACAGCTAGGAGGATCACTTACCTTTGGATTTTTCCTTCAACAACACCTATCAATCCACCCTAGAGAAGGATCATTTCGAGGCCGTGTATGGGTGACCTTGCAGATCACCCTAGTGATGGATAGTCCCTGGGGAGACAGCACTGGTGGGACCAGAGATGGTGCAAGCTACCACAATCAAGGTTCATATTATCCATGAGTAGACGAAGACTTAATTAAGCAGGCATAAGTTGAATGCTGATAAGAGACATAAACCTATCATTTTCTAGGATGGTGACCACGACTTCCTACAGGTCTCACCTCAACATGGTCTACAGAGATTAGGACGAGGAGGAAAATTATCTCCGAGATTCTTTGGACATTTGCAGGTCCTCACCAGAGTAGGTGAGGTGGCTTATCTCCTGGAACTTCCACCTCATTTTCACCATTTTCAAGACTTCTTCCACATATCTCAGCTGAAGAGATATGTTCACAACCCTTACCACATCATAGACCATGGAGAGCCAGAAATTGATGACGGAGAAACTTTTACGGATGTTCCAGTGGAGATTGAAGATCTATAGAATCAGATCTTATGTGGATGGTCGATACCTAAGATGCACGTTCACTAGAAGCACATGAACCTCCCGGAGCACCCATGGGAGCGGGAGGCTCAGATACGTGCTCAGTATCCTCATTTGTTCCCTTAAATCGAGTTGTAGCTTACAGGGACATAAATACCAGAGGTGGGGAGAATGTAAAGACCCGGAAGTTCCTTGAAAATTTTGTATTCCTTAAATACATGGAAATTATACGAGTTTGTGAAAATTTACGGTGCATGATTCCGAGGCCCGGTGTGCCCGGAATCAATTTCTAAAATTTTTTACAAGTACGTTCACTAAAAGTATGGGCAGGTTTTTATAACTTTTGAACCAGTAATCGAAATTGAAATTAAAGAGAACTATTGAACTCTTAGCACCCGTATTTTTTTATGAATACTTTCACCTCGATGGAAATTGGTAGATAATGAAAGTTAGTTTTTAGAGTTTTTAAGAATAAATTAAAAAAATAAGTGTGTAGCTTATTTTTATTTGGAGATTATAACCTCCAAGAGGATGCTAGGGGTGGGGACCACCACACCATTTCCTCCTATGAGAGGTTATGGGGGTGGGGCCCACCTAATGTCTACACACCTATCATCAATTAAAGGGGTGGGGACCACCCGATGATGTAACACTTGAGCTCATAATTTATGGAGCCACCACCCATGAAACCTATTGAACTCCCATAATTTAATTGTGCCAACATTAGACCCCTTTAATTAAGTCTCCATTTGAAATCATGCAATAAATTAAAATAATAGACAATCTATTACTTCATTTGTGTTGGCATCATTTATTTTGTTGGAAGGGATAATTGAGGAGAGAATGAGCTCTTGGAGATAGAACACCAAGGATGAAAGAACTCTCCAACAAAGTATGACAGACACCTTCTTCCTTATTTAACTAGAACAATGGATGGAGCACCATTCTTGAAAAATTTCGATGATTCCATCCTCATCTTCTTCATTTCCGACGTCAACGAATTGGCACTCGCCATTCATCGACATCGTCAACAAAAAAAAACTCAGGGTAGGGGATTTGATGTTGAATTTGTTTTTGTTCTTCATCATTTAGTAATGGGTTATTGTTTAGCCGATTGTTATCACAATAACATGGAAGGGTGCGGGCCACACGAACATGGACTAACCCCCCATCCATTTTTCATCGCATGTTCATGACGACAATTGCGTAACGGCACCACCGGAGGAGCAGACCATGGTCGACAGGACACAACGGAGCAATAGCGGCCGGTGTCATGCCGGTCATGAAGGAAACCAACAGCTTACAACCACCAGGTCCCTGGAAGGGCGTGTCACCATCGTGCTGTGAAAAGGAAGACGTTGCGGCCCCTGGGCGCGACGGTGTACACGGGCTACCGCCAGGCCACCGATGGGGCGCGACGCCATCGCGCTGCGCGGAGGAAGGAGCTTCGGCCAGGGTGGGAAACAGCGGAGAAGAAGAGCTGGCCAGCTGGGCCAACCGCCGGTGGTGTAGGAGTGGCCGGATGCTCGGCCAGCCGGGAGGAGTAGGACCCCGGTCAGTCCGCCGTGACCTGGACCGACGCCACCTAGAACCAGTTTGGTTCCCAGCCAAACAGCTTTTCCATTATGGAGCCAGGGGGCCCGTGGCCTCCCCCCTAGACATGGTTGAGGCAGACACCCCTCGGGCTGTCGGGCCGTAGGGCCGGACCCTGCGTGGGACGGGCCGCCCAACTCGGGTGGGGCCGCCCCCTTGGGTCTGGTCGGTCTGACGGGGTCGGACCGTACCTGGACCCGTTTGACCCGATTTCTCCTTTTCGCCCATAACATGGGATACGGGTGTCTGATCGACGAACCATCTACAATGACAGAAATCATAGAGAGAGATGGTTCTTTTGGAATACCCCACATGAGGTTTGGACATAGTTGGTGTAAAGATGGGTTGGATTAAACCTAAAATCCATTCAGGACCCCGGAATGGTAATTCCAATAACTCACAGACTGGGCGTCCGATTGACGCGCCGACTGTTGCGTTGAGACCCCTATGACGAAGCAGGACTTTGAGATACTTTTACATGGTGTTTCGTGATAGTTGGAGAATCGACTTGTAGCTCGTGGAGGAGATCCTCCCAGAGACGAGCGAGTGGAGTACGAAAACCTGATAGCTGGTTGAGACCTGACGACTGCTGACCTTTCAACATAGAGTGTTTCGACTAGACCAGTGGAGAGCGCCTATGTGTGATGTGATAGACCCACATTGAGGAACATGTCTATGTGACATAGAAGACCCATGGTACTCGACAACAAGAGTACCTCAGCAGGCTACAACAGGGAATGCCTATGTGTGACGTGACAGACCCATAGTGGTGAGTGACTCTATATAATGTAGTAGACCCACAATACACGACAGGAGAAGTACAATAGCAGTCCAGGATAGTGGGAAACACCTCTGTGTAATGCGACATACCCACAATACTCTATAGAGGAAGAGTACACCAGCAGCTCAGGTTTTGAATGTTTGACTGGGAGTCTTAAATGTTACCAACCCTAGAAAAAAATCGTGGTTTTGAGATGTGTCAGTATCTTTTGTGATTACCTCATGTCTGAGATGAATTACTAGATAACTTAGGTATTTCTTTGGGAATATACCTTTGTAATGGTTATCTGTTGATTACATACTTTGTGATTCATATTCGTAGGATGTTATGAGACCTTGAGGGTATCGGGGTCCCTACTGAGTAACGTTATACTCACCCCTGCACGGGCTATGCCCACACATTATTGTGTTAGATTGAAATGTCTGACAGTGATAAATGATGCAGAGAGTAGCAGGATTGGAAGGCACCCAGAGGTGGACCTTACAACGAGTCAGTACACGAAGGAGATGGATGGACATGGAGCGCTTGGTAGGGTATCTGTACCTCCCCATTAGGTAGGGATTTCCTGGTGGACGATCCAGCAACTGTTTACATTCATTCAGTATTACTAATACTTTTCCATTTCCTTGTACTTTACTGTTGGGTTTGTTTTTCTCATCCCCTTTTACTTTCCCGCACTTCTTTTGTATATATTTTTTAGTTAGTGTTTTCTTCCAGTTGTACTTTGATTTTTTGTCTTTACAATTTATAATTGAAATTACTTCCTAGCATATGGATTTGAACTTTTGGTGCTAATCGACCGCCCATGGCCTATGGAAGGCGGGCTAGGGGTACTCACGACACAGGTCATGAGGACGGGTCATGACAAACACATTTTTTAGTGTAATATTCTATCATTAAACAAATGAAATGATACGATTATTCAATTTGGGTAATATTCTATGTTATGATTTATGCTTACGAGATTGACTAAGTTTATAAAGAAATATCTATACCATGATAGAACATGTATTTTAGGAATCTATATTAAAAAAATATAAAATTTCATGAAGAATGAAAAAATTAGGGAAGATTATTTTCCTTTAATTTTTTTATGAATACATTATTTTCTAAGAATAATTTTAATGAGTTATAGACCGAGTTAATAGATTTTGGTTGAAATTTTCCATTAAAATTATTGAAATCCCAATAATTATTTATCTGAACTACAATTATATTTTTTAAAACATAATTATTAGATTAATGTATTTTATAAGACATGTTGTAATAAAATTCATCTTAAATGTGTGATTTTAAATAATTAAAGTTTTTGATAGAGTTTTACATTGTTAATATGTTCTATGGGTAACTGAATGATATTTTATATAACTATTATGTATTATTAAATAAAAAATATAATTATTTATTATTATATTTTTAAAATATATGATATGAAGGATCTAAATATTTTTTATATGATGTTTATGGATATTAAATTAAATATGCATTTTTTAATTCATAATAAATATTTTATCATAATTTTTTAATTTTTATTCCATGGTGAGTATGATAGGTAAGATGTTTTAAAATATTAATTTAATTTTTTAGTGATTTGTGTCCCCTTGATTAACATGTTATGATGCATGAAAATATATTATGTAAAAATATTTTATAAATTATAAAACACTTGATATATTTGTTAAATTCTTACATGTACTGTCAGTGATATGTTCAATTAAGCATTTAATTTTTTGACTATAGATAATCATTGTAATTAATGTATTATGATATATACTATTCATTGAAACTATTGTCAAAAATATTTTTTGAATTATCTAATGGTAGGTGGTGAAGGGGTAGATGTTTTTGCGAATATGTGTTGGAGAAAATTTATGATTGATAGCTAGCGATAGATAGTTGGATAATCATTGGTTTTATTTCATCTAATAGATTAATTATTTAATTGATGTAACAGATTACTAAATTATTCATATTATTTAAATTTATTAGTATTATAGATTCTATTATATCTGTTTTTTTTCTTCCTAAATCCTCCAAATATGAAAACAATCTAATTAAAAGATTATTGAAATAAAGATGTTACTGAAATAGAAAGTGTTGAATGACATTGTGTGGTTCGTGATTCTATAATCATCCACCCAATATTTATATTTCATTAATATTATTTACTTATTCCTCTATTATGAATTTATAAACTTATTATATAGGATATATTTTCATTATATGATGTAATATTGATCCCGATTATGATTAGATTAGAATACTTTGATGATTTCAACCTCATTTATTTAATTCATAACTAATGAGGTAACCATACCATTTTACAACGAAATAACATCAAAATATATGATAATATGATATAAATTCAATGATATGAATGATGTAGTTATTCCAAAAAAATGATTCATTATATTTTTCAACATGTTTTTTTATTAATTTATATCATTATGATTAATCATAGTCTTACTTAATACCTTATCCATTGTTGGAATTCTTATTATGGAATGTGTAATGATTTTTTATACATTTTTAAACCTAAACATTCATTTATGTAAGGAGGGTTTGGAAATCAATACTAGAGGAATTTAAATGAAAAAAATTAGTGTGTTGCATCCTATTTTTCCTTCTATTAAAAAATATTTACAAAATATTAAATAAATTATATTAATTATATATATAAAAATGAATAGGATTAAATAGTTCACATTATATCGATATATATATATATATATAAATATATTTATATATATTTCTTTGAAATTCCATATATGTATTGATTTAAAACCATGGTGCATGTTTATTTACATTATATAAACGAATTCTTTTATTGAAGAAATAGAATAGTTGTATATCTTATTTTTTTAGTGGAATTTTTTCTAAATTTTTTTAGATTTTAATAGATTATTTATTATTTAAGAAAGATACCAATGTTTATATCATGGATAATCTGGATAGGCTAGTTAGAGGGGGATTAATTTTATATTACATTTATTGGTTCAATTCTGTATTTCCTACATAGTTATATACTAATTCAAGGTTATTTTCAAAAGTTTTTCATTTTTCCAGTAGTATTCTTCTTAAATGTGGATAATATTTATAACGCAAAATATCCCCTAAAAATCTTGTTGGATTATATTCTATCTTTGATAGGTCTCTATACTTGAATATTAATCCTTAGGATAGGCTATTCTTCCCTATATTTTTTTATTTTTCTGAATTCATATCGATGATAATTTTTTGAAAGGTGTTTGATGAAAACCCTAGGGTTATATCAATCATATAGTATTTTATGATTTCTAGGTTATCGCGGGGTTGTAATGATGTTTTTTGGAAGAATTGGGTGGAGTTTGGAACCATATTTTTGAAAACATTCATGATGTAGGAATTGGTAATGGATATTTTGGTGTATTTAGTTTGGTAATTAAGGAGTTATAGGAAATTTGTATTTTATGGGACTATAAATCCCATTTTCATGAATGAAAATTACATATAAGATAACTAAAATAGAATAAAAATACAATTTTAGGGATATGGAACCATCAGAGTTACCTTCTGAATAAAATTTGTGCGAAACAATTATGGTTTTCTTCATGGTGGTGTTGTGTCGAGGTGATCATGGGATTTTTTTCGGTGTTTTGAATATGGAAAATAATATTTCACTATGTCGTAGTGGCATTCATTGATGTTTAATTGAGATTATATAACTTTTAAATTTATCCAAAATGATGATGGGTCATCATGATGGTATATTTTTGAGGAAAGGATACACTATGTAGTTGTGTTGGAAATATTGAGGGATACTCCTACAGATGATAGTTATATCAATTATTTCATTCAAAATAGTGAGTGGAAAACCACCAAACTATACTGGTGTTCCTTGGCTATCCATAGTCGAGTTCACCATTGGAGTATTTGGTTCAAATAAACCATGTATATTTTCTGTCACAATTTTACATTCGCTATTTATGTGTTACTTTTTACATTTATTTTATTCATTTGACCATAATGATAGGGGTCATATCTATAAATGATTTCATTTTGTGCCATGTGGAATTGAATCTTTATAGTGGTTTACCTATATTTATAAAATTAAATTGGGTTTATAATCTTCCCCATATCATTATTTTGTTTGGGTTTCCACATCCCCATTCATGATTTACATTAATCTTAACAATGAATGACTATAGGTTCCTTAAGATTCATCTCAGGAACCGTTGAATATATCAATTACATAATATTGAAATTAGATTATTAGTTCTAAGATGTGAGAACTTTCCCTCTCTTCCATGGTTAATATCATGAACAACCTCAATTTGGAACTAGAAAATTTTTTTATTCAGAAAATTTATATCAATTATCCATATTCTAGAATATTGTCTTATTAATATTTAATGAAGTCATATAATTATATATTTTATCTGAATTCTTATTTATTAACATCCCCAATAATATTTATTTAATATTTAATAATCTACATTCTCCAATTAGCCGCTTCATAATGAGAGATCTGATGGGTCCCCATTTATAATGATTGAATTCCTTCCATAACATCTTATAAAATCATGCATCTTTTATTAATTGATTAAATGAGAAGATACATTATAATAACTCTAACAATCATCCTATGATTATGACCTTTGATCAGTGTCAGTGTAATTTATTCAGTCTGAGGGTTAATTTTTATGAATTTTTTTTATTTTACTCTTCTACCTGACAATGTTTTTTAGGGTGAATTGATGATTTTATGTTTTTAATTAATTTTTTTCTCAATTTTGTTTTATATGTATCAGTTTTCAATGATATCACATCTTATTTATAATTTATGTTATGAAAAATATGTATTATACCATATTGATGAGATACTTTATTGATATTTTCATGAAGATACAATATATTAAGTTCCAAATAGAATTTAAATGTAATATATAAGTTAGAATAGAATGTATAGATATGGAATGAAAATAAAAATGGTTTATGATATTATTTCACCGAAAATTCCATTTATTATTTATAATATGACTATTTATTCTGTTTCATATGTAAATACCCATGGGTATCTGGTAAAACATTAAAAATATGAATTCATAAGGGAGCATGCAATGGAACTACATAATATGGAATGTATAATTATGATTATCTACTATATTATTTATTAACCATTTATTTATCATTATGAAAATATTATCTTATTTTATTCAATTACATATATTTATTAAACTGAATGTCATGTTGTCTGTTAATGATACTAAATTAAAATAATTAAAATACCGAAAGTTGTTCGTGGTCAACCAAATATATTTTTTATTGATTCTTTGATGAATTTATATGCATAAATTGGATATAAAATTATTTAAAAATTTAGTATAAACAAGGAATTTAATCCTTACGGAAACATATGATAGAAATTATTATGAATTACAGTTAATGTGTTGGGTAGTACAAGATGACGATGTATTTGTATTAATGTAATATGATATTAATTGTGTATCAATATATATTATAGTAATTATATTTGGGACTTAAAAGTAATAAGTTTTTCATTAGTAATTTGTAAGGTTTTATAATTATTGTTTTCCTCATATGAATTATTTATATGTTCGGTTTGTGTCCAATGGTAATAGTTTAACAATCATGATAATTATGTGTAGTTGAAATTAATATAATTAATGATATATGATTATTATTCATATATTTTTATAATATTAAATACGATTTTGAATAATTTATTATAATTTAGAGTAATATAAAAAAATTATCATTGAAAAAACAAATAGATTTTAATATGATGAATAGTGGGGTTGTTTGTAAAGTTTGGCAAGATTTTGGATAGATCCATTATAAATTTCTTATTTTTTAGTGACATGGATAAAAATTTTAGATATTGAATTTTAAAAAATATATGTTTTTGTTTAAATTATTTTTTACATTTAATAATGTTTATTTTCATCCTTTTTAATGTGATTCAATAATACTCTATGTAATTTCTTTAATGTATTAAGGACTAAACATTTACCAAAATTCATATGTATTGATGGAAGATAAGATTATTACGTAGACATGGGATGATTATGTGAATATTTTATTATTATATAATGATATAAGGATGGGTGGAATAGGTTGAGAGATAATATTTCATGTTTTCAAAATGGTTATAACAATGTTATGATACTCATCTGGTTGGAATAAATTGAGTGTTGGGTAGTTTATTTTATATCTGTTTTATAATGAATAAATAATATTTGGATGATTTTCAGAGGATTATATATGAACATAACATTATTAATGATTATTATGATGATAATGGTATTTTAATTCTAGAAACCTATTGCGTATTGGGATATCAAATTTTTCCAAATGCACTAATATTTTTTTCATGTGGTATTAATTATGATCAGAACAATATGGTAATAAATTATGAATGCTTATATGATAATGGGTTATGATTTTGTGGTTTAACATTTAAATTCACAATTCCTAAAAAATTATGTAACATATATTAATTTCCTATAATTATTAAAATTATATACTTTGATATGTTAATTTATGGTTATATATATAATTGTGCATAATATCAAAAATAATACACTACCTGTTAACGCAATCCATATTATTTTATGTATTAGTCATTAACAAAATTTTTATCCCAATACATGTATTTAATATAGATATAGAATTTCATATCAATGTGATCCTTTTGATAACTCTTTACATATCATCTTTATAAAAACATTACAATGAAATTTCATAGAATGACTTTATAGATGTTTTGATGCTACTATTTGTGAAGCTATTTTGGAGTCTTGGTATCCCCTGTGAATTATCCATTATAATAATTTACATTTTCTTTGTAGATTTTTCTTAATATTGGGGAATATTTACTCTTATGTTCAATATGTGTTTTCTTATTTTTTTGAATTTCAACATTCCTTTGAAACTTTAAATGTGATTACTTTGATTGAATAATAGATTTGTTTATATGTAGTGGATTGTTTTTTTGGGAAATTTTTTTTGTGGGTACCCCTATCTACACTTAATATGTAAATATGATTTTTAGTAAGGGTGGGTCATGAAAAACCTACCTTCCACTCATGATATCAATATCATTACCTCAGCCTCCATGTATTTGATATCATTTTGGTTACATTTTTAATAAGGAGTTAAGTGACCCTTGAATCATATTTTATATCTCTATATATATATATAAATCAATGTATGTATATATCAATATGTGTATAGAGATATATATAAATTTTAAAATATTAATGAAAAACATAATTTAAAAAATTAATTTTATGTTTTTCATATGAATTGAAAAATAAGTGTAATTATGTGTATATATACAACATAAAATTAAATAGCTTTAACTAATGGGAGAAATATCATTGAAAAAACAAGTGTGTTTCACAAAGATAAATTTCAAGTCCATTTCTATTATAACATGAGAATAACACTAACTAACTCAACAAACATAATAACCTATATCACTCCTAGGATATTAAACAATAATAAATATTGAATGAACTAAAATCAACAACTAGATTTATATTCCTTTTTATAAAACCTCAGTTTTGACACTCATCTTAATAAACATATAAAAACATTCAGGTACATATAGAAGCCAATTGTTTTTGTCCATGTTGGTATCTCATCAAAATTACATTTTTAATTTTAAATGATTAAATAAATTTATCACCACTAATGTAAGTGTATATTATTTAAGAAATATTATTATAGACTTCATATTGATACCTTTTAAATTTCTCTATATGGAGATTCATTTAAAAATATCATATTTAAAAGAATAAAATGAATTTGAAAGATTATGATGAATAACACCAGATAAGGGATGTTCAATAAGTTTTCCTCATATTTGGATATCATTTCATTAGATGTTATTCATATTATTATTTTTTCAATTATAGAAATATAACGTCATCATCACATCTACAATAAACAATATAGATTATGTCATTACATTTTTATCTAGTTAAGACAACTGAAATTTAATATTTATTTATATTATTGATAACTATGTTTACCTCTAATTACCTACATGTATTGTATAAAAAATGACACATATAATTTATTTAATAATATTATAAAATATTTCCTCAATTTTTTTACAAAAAATATTATATTCTATTTTAAATAATATTATAATTTTCAATTATTTTCAATCGTTGGTGTCATTATTCATTGATTGAAATTTTGTTTTCCATCATAGAATTTAATTCTGGGGTCATGGGGTATTTTATTTTCTCATTTTGTAGTGTCTTATATTTAACATAATGTATCATCGAACACCCATCACTTTATTTAGTTTCCATATTAATCATGATATCTTATTGGGATTGTTTCACCGTTAATATATCCATTAGGTTGTATCTTGATTTTAATTAGTTGTCACATCACATATCTATATCTTTTTTTTTATTTTTTTGACAAATACTAAAACAAGACTTCCTCATCATCTGTAATAATTTTTTTTATCTTTACATTAAATTTTATTTATCTATATTTTTTATTGAAACAATTGAGAGGGAAACATAATAAGAAAATCATTTATAATTTTATGAAAATTATTCAATTTACACGTAGAAACCAATATTTTCTAATTTTAAATTTTGAATTTTTAGTTTCAATAATTAATTATTGTTAAATATTTTTTATCTTGTATCCTTCAAATTTAACACCTAGGTATTTTTATAAGATTATGTAATTCACAATGTTTTTTATTTATTATTCATCATTTCTCTTTAGGTGTTATTTCTTTTTTTGAATTTGTTAAATGTTGTGAACAATACTTTTTTCTAAATTATATCCCATAGTTGAATCACTGTTCTTTATTATCATGAATATTTTTGTAATCTATTTATCCCATATTACAATATTTCTTCCTATGATTAGCATTCTGATAGTCATTAGGTTGTGATTGATTTAAATCTGAAATAATTTTTACAAATTTATTATGGATTTTATAATCAATTCACAACTCTAATGATCTCCAAAATTATAAAATGTGCATATATCATAATTGTTTTTTTTAAATTGATCCATTTAATTTTATTCTTCTATGATAGGTTTTTAATTTTATATTTTCTCCAAATTTGATCTAAAATTATTCTTATTCCATAGGATGAAACATTATGAAAAAACTCATAATATATGTGCCCAATCTGTTTTTAACACCAACCAATGACAAGAATGTGTGTCTTATTATTTTGAACTATTTTTTTATGACATTACATTAGTGTGGATTTATTAATTTTTATTGAAGTATTTTTATTTATTAGAGGATTTTCTACCAACACCCGTTTTTCAAAACATCATCAATGGTTTGGTGTAGTTATTTGTATATAATAATTAATATTACATAATCTAGTGCCTTTTGACTATAATTACCATTCATTCAACTCCAATGATATTTTTATTTTATTGTATTAATGAATTATGTAATAAATAATTAATAAAATACCTATATATTACTAGTTTGTTACCTCATACTAGTATACAATTTTTTAGAGTTTATTACCATTGAAAAAGAATTTATTTTATTTTAATGAAAAATATTAATTATTTTCAATGATGATTTCTATTTAATTCTGAATCTTTTTAAAACACTATGAAATGGATTAAATAATGATGGATGAGAAAAATAATCTCTTCAATTTACATAAAAATAAATAAACTAGTACTGTAGTATATTTTAAAATAGTAAATTCATAAAAATAATTCTAAATTATCATAATAAATATTGAGCTCAAAATATTCATTTACATTCCCATATAAATTATATTTCTATATAAATAATTCCATTAAATAATTTAGAAGTAAACATAAATGAAAAAACATATCAATGATGGCTTCATATAAAACATGAGAACCCATAAATTCACTAGATTAAAAAATGATATATTTTTTCAAAATTGAAATAATCATTACATTTTTAAAATATAATAAGTATACCATTTTATATCAATAGATTTCCATGAAAACTAGGTAGCACTCATATAATATTCATGGACACCCCTTAATACATCTTTGTTATAGAATCCTTATTTGAACTATATTAATATGAATGAAAATTATTTTCAAATACCAACATCATTATTTGGAGAACATAATAAATAGAAAATTTATTAGAGTTCTATACGGGCTTCACCCTATTACATGATTTTTATCAGGCTCACACATCATCTGGAAATATATTCCCCTCATCCGTCATCATGTTCTATATATAGCTCATCTAACATCATAAAAAATGTCCAAGGACCATAAAATTCCTTAAATACATAAATATAATATATTTCAATCAAAACCCATATTAAAGTATCAATTTAAAACCCAAATAATTCATTTTCTGATTCTAAATTGACCCTTGATATTAAAACCCAATTTTCATTAAAAAATTTCATAATAAAAGGAAATGATATTTTTTCATCGATAAAAACATAGAATAAAATAATGGAATGAAAAAATATAAAATAAAATGTATGGTATTGGGGAGTATTTTTGATGTTCGGTAAATTGACATAAAACACTCATTTTTCCCTTTATAACGAATGAAAAAAATGATTTATACAAATTTAATCGTTAAAAAATGAAATTAAAAACCACTCATTATAATTCAATAATAATTATATAAATATATAATTAAAATAGTTAAATGAATATGTAAGTGGTAGAAAAATATTTATAATTAAATCATTAGAACATTTAAAATAAGTTTTTAAAGTAAGTCCAACACATTTTGTTTTTGTCGTCTATTACATTATTTATCATCCTAAATAATAAAAATATGTTAATTAATTATTTTCATAAAATATCTTTCTTGGTTAATAATTAATATTATTTTATTTGTTACAATGTTATATTCAATAATGTAATAAATTGTGTTCATTCCATGTATTTTGAAAATATTTTACTAATATGCCAAAAATCTGTTTGGAAGGTTCTTTATGGTCAATGAGGTGATTATAACGTAATAATTAGAAAACTGATAATGAAGTAATGATAATTTCAACATTATAATATTATAATTAACAATTACATATTTTTATGACTAATAAACTATGTTAAAATAATATAGATGTGAGTTCATATGTACAAATGAGTAATATTTCCATTTTCCAAAAATCATGATGGAAAGAACATAAGTGTTATTTTATAAATCAATAATGCTTATTTTTTCATATATTTACTATTATAACTTTATATAAAATATATATATCATCTCTATGAAGTGTTCCTGAATGACAAATGGCATCGCTTCATGTAGGAGGTAGTCCACATGTACAAACAAATGGAATTGTCATTTCTCAATTAATTAAAGGAAGAAAATTTAGATGATATATTGTAATTATAGAATTATAAATATATAATGGTATTGATATATTTAAATTATAACCACCCTCAAATCTATCCTTGAGAGGTATATAGGGAAAAATTTTATATTGATTAATAAGGTGTTATTCCTCTATACAAACAAATATAATTCCCAATACATAGATATTATTGAGATGATTCCATACCTTACTACATTAACATATATATATAAATATACTTACATAAAATCCCAAAGGTCCAAAAATTTTAATAGTTTTTGAAAACCAAATTATAAACATTATACAAATAATATATTTATATATTAAAATAAAAACATTTTACATAATAAAATTAAATAAAAAGCATTATTGAAACTCATTCAAAGGAATATTCTTCATATCTTGGTAAATGGAACCATAATTAGGTTGAGATCAAATTATTTCTATGTTTTATAAAGTAGAATGAAATAATGAATTGATGAAAATATATTAACATGCAAAGGTAAATAGCTGATAAAAAATACCATCAAATAACTGAATAAGGCATAATAAATATTTAATGGTTAGAAACTGAAAACACATTTAATTTAATAAATAATATGAGAATTAAATGCACCAAAGATACATAGATAGATATATCCTTAATAAATAGTAACTGGGTTGGAATGAAATAAATTCTTAAAAAATTTATTTAATGTTATAGGAACATTAAAAATATAACGTCCTGAAATTGAACATGATAATTTTAATCTACGGTTATAAACCCGTTCAATTTGGAAAAATTATTTGTCTCCTGGGATATTCTAAATGAATCAAGGAGATATATAAAATCTTGGCCCCATTGTTCACTTCAATTCAAAATCATTACTAATATATATAAAAATAAAAATAAATAACATTCCTTATAAAATATTCATGTTGATTAAAGAATACAGAATTATCAATAATTCCAAATATAATCAAATAACTGTTATAAGTTAAAAATAATTTTAAAAATAGAATAAAATTCAGGAAATTATAATATCCATCATAAAATAATGTGAATATACAATTAAATGTTATTATAATAAGTTGGCCATTTGATGATAAATAAAAAACAAAATATAAATTTAATTTAAAACATTCATTCAGAAAATAATCTTTAAGCATTCCAAAGCATCAAATTACCCTATTAAATATTTAAATCATAATCCCCATGATGTAATAAAAGAAAATGAACTTATAATATCATGAGATACATTCATTCATGATATAACAAGTCAAATGGGATGTATATACGCCACACAAATTAAATAATTTGTGAAAATTTTATTTGCATCAAATTAAAAAAAGTGAGACACAAATACCTTAAATCATGATCCATTATTTCATGAACGACCTCTAAACTCTAATATTTTCATTTGATTAATGTTAATATATTTTTATAGGGATATAATAAATTATTTTAAATCATATGTTATCAAATTATATTTGCCTAGAAGATGTTATATGGTAATATAGAATCATTTTGAATGTTTCATCTGTTAATTACCAAGTTTATCAAGTTAGATTTGAATAATTATTTTTTCTTCCCATTACCTATATAATTGATTCATCATGTATATAACATAAATATTTAATTAATTATTATATATGTTTAGTATTTCTTATTTTAAAATAAATCATAATTTTTGGAGATAATAAATTAAATGCACTATTCATGTAGACGGTAGGTCTTTCGTACGCATGAATTATACATTCATTTATACATACTATTAAAATAATAGAATTAAATGATATATATGTATATTATACATCCATTATGATAAATATTTAATTTTTTCACATATTTTTATTAAATACTTCGTTTATATATTACATGTATTATGTAAACATATTGTACTTCTTTGATGAGGTGGTAGACCACTCATCCATAAACGATGTGACCGTATTTAAAAAAAATAAATTCATAAAGGAATGTGTTTTAAAATATTTTAATAATAATTAATTCATTAAAAATTTAATTTTTATAATATACAAACCATGTTACAATAATAATTCACATATTTCAAATATGGTAAATGTAAAATTAAATGCATCATTTCATGGGGAGGTAGTTCGCGGTACACAAGAAAGATAAGTTCATTAAACATTAGATGGAAGTGTGTGTATGTTTAGTTAAAAATGAAATAATAGAAACATATTATTATATTTATGATTATAATGATATTATATAATAGTGTAATAATTATAATTGTGGTGATAAATACGAAGATAAATCAATGGAGTTTAAGGATGGATGCAACTTGTTCTTCAGGTTAATCCTATTTGTTTTCACAAATGGTATTCCATGCATGGATTTATTACCAATGACAAGATATTAGAATTAATTTAGTGATGTTGTGATATTGTATGAGAATAATTTTGGTGATCTTTAGGGGAGTGATAGGTGCGTGGATGTGGGATTGGTTATGGCCATTTATTGGAGTCAGAGAGGACACATTTGGATTATTTGAAAAGATGATTGGTGAACCCAAATTTTTACATCAACAGATTCATTTAAAAATAAAAAAAATATCCAATAAGATTAATGATAAAACCATTTCAGAATATTTCTTCTGGGAAATTTTATATATCGTATTAGGCTCTTCTGGTAATGGTTTTTTCATTGTTACACTAATATCTATCTTAATAACTGCAATTATTCCTAATCACATTCAATAATAATTATGGTAAAAAACTATTTTTACATTATTAGATATTACAAATAATGGTTATTAAAATAATTTATTATATTATTATAAATTCAAATTAATAATGCTGAATAAACTAATTTTAATTTAATCCCCTAGACGGGAGGATAACACAAGGTTTTAAAGTACAAATATTCCAATGTTTTCCTTATTACATATCAAATTTCATTGTGATGTTTTTTCTAGTGACATTATTGAATTAATTGATTTATTGATTATCTAATTAATCATTAATCAAAAAATAATTTTAATGAAACCATTTAAATAAATAATTTTAGAAATTAGTTTTTATTTATATTCACTATTTTTCAAAATTCGTTAAAAAATAAATTTGAAATGAATAAAAAATTCACTATATCTTAAATTTTAGTTTTTTCATAAATAATGATTTTTTTTGTTATATTATATTTATAAAAGTGTCAAAATTAAATTTTAAAAAAGTTTCTCCCATTAAACATGGTAAAACTTCCTTTCTACTAATATAATACTTTATTCAGAAATTTGGGACTATTCATATGTTATACATATCCAAAAGATTGATTTAATTTTAAAAATATTTTATGGAATATCTAATATATAAATTTTATTACTATTTCCCAATAATGTTAATAAATTAAATTTATTATTATAAAACATCATTTTGAGAATAAACATATGAATATTTCATTTATATTATATTGGTTTATATTTTCATTTTATTTTAATTGGAATCGAACAATTTAATATTATATTTTTATAAAAATTATATTTACATATGTTATTTAATAATATTTATAACTAGTAATTTAATTTTAATAATATATCATTTTATATGAAAAAAAATTCTTTATAATTATAATATTGTAGAGTAAACCTCAGTCCTGCATCTTACGCAATCCATCGTATAATTTTAGTTTTTTTGTAATGTAAGCCCACCAAAATGTTCCACGCAGGGAATGGAAACAAATTATATTTAGTATATCATATTATTAACCTTGTGTTTTATATAAAGCATGCTAGTAAAAAAAAATTAATTTAATCTTAAAGTAAAATATTTAAATGTGTTAGGTTATTACTATCTCCCCACCTTAATCAAATAACATCATGATTATCTAAACACAATAAAATAAATAAATGTATTGATATTTTAAAAGAAAATATTATTGAACACTAATATCGTGAAAATAAATAATAACACCTCTTCTTAATAAAATAGAAAGGAATTTATATTGGTTATGTAACTATGATCCGTAATAGAACAGATGTTGAAAATTGAAACATGGATATAGATGAAAAATATAACAATCATATTTTTATAGAATGTTATAGGAAAAATGTTATGCTATACTTTTATGAAATCAAAACCATAATACACTACTGTGAAAATTTAATTGATATCATAATAAATAATGATATTATGGGGGGAAATTTTTTTTGAAGAACATTTCTCTTATAGTTGAGGAATTATTTTACTCGATACAAATATAAGTAAATATACATTTCTATATCCTAAACACAATATTAACCTTTGGTTGTGCATTAAACTTTTTATACACAATTTAATATTATACTATACATTATATTGATAACTAATAAATTAAACTCTAAATCCACATCCAAAGAACATCATATTTCATAAATAGAATACTTTTCTTGATGACTATGATGCAACAAATTAAAAAAAAGGTTACTGAGTTTCCAAAATGTACTAATCAAATAACATGATATGGTTTTTTATATTCACATACGAAAAATGTGATTATGGTAAAAATATGAATTTCCTTAATCATTATAAATAACATGAATTATTAAAATTCCTTATATAGAATATAGAGTATTGGATATATTTCAAAAATAAAAAAAATTATGTGAAATGCATAATTTATAACATAAAAATAATTGTAATTAAATCATTACTCAGTTATAAGGTAGTAATTATTTTTCTATGTCAATAATTTCTTTATAAAATCAAAATTACTTCAATATTAAGAACATATAAATGCTCATCTATCCATAAACCAAGTTTTAAAAAAATTATCTTCCTACTGATCACTATTCTTGGAACCATTCAATATATGATCTGAAATATTTAATAAAAATTTACTATAGTATAGTTCATTTATATTTAATATTTCATATGATGATAAAATAATCATGAAAATAATTTTACAAAACATTTCTCAGACATAAATACAAAATACATCAATCATTCCCCTTATATTCTACTGATAAAAAATTCTTGACCTTGAACCATAATTATCATTAATGATATATTCTCTTTGACGCCTCGAAGATATTTTATCAGTTTTCCCATATATGTGAAATTTTAACAATAAATATCAGCATTTTTCTTGATTCCCTTCCCTTTTTTCCTTGTGATCCCCCCCCCTTGAAAAACTCTCATTCCATTCAGTCATTTCCCAAGGTGATTCATTCAAATTTTTTTACATTATTGAATGTTTTTAATCATATTATTTGATTAATTCTCTTTCTCATGGTGTTCATATAAATTCATCATGTCTTGATTTCATTTGAATATATTAAAACTATAAAATTAATTTTCTATTTTTATGAATCATAAAACCTTTTCAACATATGATGAAAAATTTTGGGAGGCCATGTCTATTTGTATATATTAATTTAGTCTAGTAATTTAGTGGTGAATATTTCATTCAATATTTCATATTAAATTTATAGAATACATTGAAAATATCGTAAAGGTAGAATCATAATATATAACACATTAATCCATGTTCTAAATTAATATATGTAACTTTTTCAACATTTTAGTTTGTTGATGATGATGGATGTTTTTATCAAATAATGTATTAATGATTATTATACCTTCCATTAGTTATATTTATTCTCCCTCCATTGTATTATAGATAAGTGAGCCAAATAATTTCTTATATCGATTGATATAGTACACATCAAGTGTAACATTTTTATTTTCACAACATTCTTAAACCTTAAATATCTTATCCATATACTTAAACTATTTCCCTACATCCATTGGATTTGTAGTCCCACCACATGATGTGGGATCAATATATAATGTTATCAAAAATTTTGTCAATCTCTTTATGGAAGAACTTTTTCCATTCGGGAAAGAATATGTGTCGTTATATGATTTTTATTCTTCAATATATCCACAATTTTGTCTATTCCAATTCTAACTATATTTATTTCATCAATAGGGTAATTTCATCATTATCCTTGAGTATTGATTCATTAAGTCCTTCCATGAGAACTTTCTAATTTATGTAATATAATTTATTAGCAGATAATAATATGAAACATTTATAACACTATATATAGTGTAACATAAACTAAAATTTTATACATGACTAATTTTATTATCATAAAAAATTATTCTTTGAGGATATCACCACATTCAATTAATTCAAAGTGGTATGTTATGAAAATTATCATTATAAAAATATTATCCAATAAGAGTTTCATTTCACGTGAATAGTAAGTCCCATTGTCATAAAAGAGCATAGATCGAGTCAGGCCTGACAAACATTGTCAGAGTTGATACCCCATGGTACATATGTTCCATATCTACATCCACCAAAAATAACCATAAATGAAATTCACTCTAGAAAAAAACGCTTAATGTATACCTTACCAAGATTATTTGATATTATTCTATATTTTTAATAAAGGGTTATTTTCTAAAAACTATGATATTTAAATTTATTTTACACAGTTTCTACTAAATGTATAGTGATTACAGTTGTAACAACATTATCCATGAAATCCCTGATCTGGTGGATTAATTTGATACATTTTATTAGATAAAAAAATCAAACATCAATTTATTGAATAGTATATATGTTTTGGAAAACTATATTACATACATGAAAAAAAATTAAGAGTTTAAAATACAAACCTGAAACATAATAAAATTATATAAACAACATCCTTGAAACTCATTCAATGGAATCTTCATCATTACATAGTAAAGGGAAACACAATAATGGTGAGATAAAATGATCATTAAAAATATGAAATGTATGAAAAATTCGGAATTAATGAGAATAAATAAATATTTCAAGGTAAATAAATAGTGAAAGACATTATCAATGAAATTCGATAAGGGATAATAAATATGGAATGATACTGAAATGAAAACACATTCCATTTAATCTATAATTTTATATTGAAATTGATCCCAATATATTTAGAACTAAAATATAATGGTTAAATATTAAGACAATATAAATGATTAAAATTATTAATAATTGGACATCATAAGTAATGCACATGAAGAACTATAATGTTAAGTCATTTAACAAGATGATTTAAAACTATAGTAAAAAAAATTTAATTTTGAAAACCTCATTGTCTAATGAAAACATTCCAATGAATCAATTTTCTGTTTAATATATGAGTTCCACCCGTCACAGACAATCATAATAATTCCTCATATATCAAATAATAAAAATGAGTAATATACTTTAATATTTATTTGTTGAGTAAGGAATACAAAAATTATCAACAATTCCCCAGATAATTGTATAATTGATACCTGTATTTTTCTTAGGTAAAAATGTCATTATGTACGGGACATAGAAATATCTATCACCCATGAGTTAGGATATAAAATTAAAAGAGATTTCAAAAAAGAGGTTGTTTTAATATATTGTAATCAATAAAAAAATAAATTGATTGTAAGTCATATTTGAGGAATGTCATAATTAAACCTTCATAATTGTCTCATACCACTTTGAAACATTCGAATCCTAGTCCCCCAGATTAAATAACATTATATAAAACATATAATATTAGTTGTATAATGATATTCATGATATAAAAAATAAATGGATCAATATATACAACATACAAACGAAATAAGTGTTAAAAATAGTGAATGTCTCATAGAAGAAAAAGTGAGACAAGAAAACCTAAACTGGCATTTCCTTTTTAATGTGAACATCATTTAACCAACAATATAATGAATTTAACAATGTAAATAAATTATTCTATATCCATATTAAGATTTATGAGATTATATATGATCATATAATGTTATCTTATTATTCGTTTGAGATTATTCTTTCATTGTTTTCACTATTTTAGGTGTTAATTTCCATGTTTCTCAAATAAGTGATGAGTCATTATTTGTTATCCCAATTATATAGATTATGGTTTCAACATCTATAAAATGTAATATATAATTTAATTATTAATTATATCATGTATATATTTAGGATTATTAATCTCTATTTTTTTGGATATTAAAAATGAAAGAAACTATTCATCGACATGTTAGACCGTATCTACGCATGAATGATAATTACATTTATATATTATATTAATATAATTAACAATAAATTAAGTATATGTCTATTATAATTGATATATCATATTTATGTCATTAGTTTCATATATATTATATTAAGACCACCCTTTATACATTCCTTATATAGTTTGAACGTATCACATCGCTTTGAAGATGTTGTAGCCCACAAATCCAAATATGATGTTATCGTAGATAAAAAAATTTGAATTCATGAAGGTAAGTGGTATATAAGCATTAAAGAATAATACTGATTATATAAATATCAATTATATAATATATATATTTTACATCATAATTCCCAACCATGAATGGTGTTAAATGAAAAATGAACAACATCAATTTTTGGGGGATAGCTCGTTGGACAAAATAAGGATGTGTTCATTATCCATAATATGGATGTGTTTATAATTTGATTTATAATAAAAATATTCTAAACATATCCATATTTTGGGGATGATGTTGATATTATATAATCATGTAGCAAGAAGAATTTTTGTGGTATATAATGAAAATAATACAATGTAGCTTGAGGAAACATGTCACCTTTTCATTGGGAAATGATTCTTAGTATGATACATTTTGAATCCTTAGATGAATTTATTTCCTAAGGGATGTTTCTAGAATTGAGGGATGTATTTTGGGAATTTATATGAAAATATTTTCGGTGATCCAATGTTTCTTGAGATTTGTGAGGAAGTGGGAGGTTCAGTGGTCTTTTATAAGTGAGGGAGAGGAATGACAAGAAATTTTTGAAAATATATTTGATGATCCCACGTTTCTATCAATAAATTTACATAAAAAACAATCCTAGATATATCCAATAATGTTTATTATATTATAATTTACATAAAATTTATTTTTTACATGTCCCTAGGACATTAGGCCCATAATTTTATTGTTTATTCAACTGTTAATCAATTTTTTCACCTGATTGTAGTAGGTAATTTTAATCACACTCAGTAATATTTATGGTAAAAAAATATGATGAACATATTCAACATTAAAAAAGGAAAATGATTCCACCTATAATATCCAATTTTCAAAATTAAAATCACATTAGTGGAAGATATTATTTTAAATTTGATCCAGTAGACGTGATGACAACAACAGTTTTCAAAGTATATATATTCAGAATGCTGATAATTTGTTTTATTCAATTTCAAAATGAAGTTTATTCCAATTTTAAAAATTCTTTTAATAGATATATTATTTATCATATTTAACATTTAATAAATATTTTAAAATAACATATTCATCTATAAAATTTGTTGAAAATATTCTTTTAATTTAAATACAGTTTTTTCACTACTAATGAAAAAATGATATATTTCAAAAAAAAATAGTAAAAATTCACAATAACATACTTTTTTTCTGATTAAAAATTATTATTTTTTATATAATTTTATAAAATTTTCAAAGGTCAATTTTAAAATAGGTCCTCCATTAAATGAATATAAAATTTCCTTAAAAAGATATGTTATTTTCTATGTAAAATTGTTGTTATTATTTTCGTATCCTTATGGAATATTTCAATTCAATATAGAATTGTTTTGAATGAATATATAATTAATTTATAAATTTATTCAAATATACTAATAGTAAATAATTTAATTTATTATTATAGTAATCCATTTTGGGACTATAAATAATAATATTTCATTTTTATTCAACTGGTTTATATTTAAATTTCTCATTAATAATAAACAATGTATTAAACATATAATTATTCCGACCGAATATTTTAATAATTTATTTAATAATATTCAGAAAATATAATTTAATGGCTACAATATATCATAATGTAATAAATAAAAAAATTTAATAATGTAATTTTTTTTGTAATACATGGTCTTGTGTGTTAAAAAATCAATTCTGATAAAGTCATTATTACATGAAATGAAATAATATGATGATCTCCATGTAGGGAATACTAAAACTAATTATATATATAAATTATGATTAATATTATCTTTCTTATTAATAATTATTGGAATAGACATTAATTTATTCTTAAAGAGAGTTATTATATTGTGTTGGGGTGTTATACGAATAGTGATCTTATTTCACATTTGATAGAATGGAAGATGGATATAAATTATTACCTTAGAATAATAACCCATCAGAAGATGTAATATATTTTGTTTATTAATTCATCAAGGTTACATAATAATGATGGATCTATAAGTGGAAGTAAAATGAAAAATCTTGGTTAAGAACTATGCATATTCTTTAGAAACCCTATTTAGGTATTGTTAGTGCAAATATGTGTTCGTTGAAAAACTATGAAAAGAGAACACCAATGCCAAAATGTGCTGCTTCATGAGGAATTTTCTCAATGAACATCAACAGTATGGCCAGTGTAAAGCCAGTCCAAACCATGGCCAGCGCAAAGCTAAGGCCCCCTTTATGATTGTAGTGGTGGATAGAGACAGAAGACTCTGCAGTGATAATGTAATAGACTAAAGTCATCATGCCATAGATGGAAGACTACAACGTCTATAAATCAATTGAAATTGACTAAATAATATTTGATTTTTGAGGAGAGAATGAAGTAAAACTCTATTTCGTGGTGTGTATGACAGTTGACTTCACGGTTACAAAAAAATTGATGCAATATCCCTTCAATGACTAATCATAATCGGCTTCGCAGGGTGCTTTCAGTGCTTAATTCCACCTCTTCCCTATAAATACCATGCATCCCAAAAACCTAAACAATGGTTATAGTGACCTTTCTCGTTATCATATCTCAAGTCATGGATCCCACTCTGGTCAACAAATCATTGATAAATTGAAATCGTTAAGGTATTTTAGCATTGAAAAATATCTTTTTCTTTGCTCATATTCTACCCCTCTTCAAGCAGGGATAGCCTTTGTGATGCCAATGGTCCATATCAAAGGATATATATCCATATGGTAACTCAGGTCATCGCAAAGCAATCACTCTATGTGAAGTACGTTACAAGCGCATGTGAACCCCATGCAATGGTAGGATCACAATGCTTGGAAAAGTACATTTCATTGCAATGCCACACTTTTCAGGGAACCCATGCTCTGTAAAATCATACTTCACGAATTCCCATGCATTTTAGAATAACTCTTTATAGGCATATATACTCCATTCCCATGGTAGAACACTCTACATCATGAAGCATATCCCTTCACCGAGTCTCTCCATCTTGTTGAGAATCGAAGCTTCACAATTTCTCTTCCAATGAACCCATTTGCTTCACAAATCCTTCTCTCGTACAACCCACCATGTTTTTAATAAATTATTTCAATGTCACATGGGTAGTCTTCATGTCATGTTTCTTTTCCTTATGCTTATTCATGAAGGCACTCTGATGACTATTGCTTCTTCGCATGGCCCAACTAACATGATTCCTTAGATGGATAACTCCATTACGCCATCTCAACACAACTTTGTCGGTGACTTCCCGTCACCAAGTGATAAAGTGTGCTAGTCATGTATGTCCTGGTTATGGGGAGTGAATCATCATCTTCTAAGATACATGACATTAAACATCCAAGACACATCATCCCCATCAGATGATGATAAACAGTTGCCTAGCATGGTAAAATATACATGGGGTTCCCCACCAAAGAACTTTTCAATTACCACTAGTCTCCATGAGAGTCATATGTTCCTTATATGGGTTGATATCATCCTTTCATGGGACGAAATCTATCTATTGGGGAGAACAATCATCCTGGTGTAATCCCCTAGCCTTTTATGGAGGAGATAGATCCCTTGTTCCACCTTTCATCATCCATGCCAAATGACCCAAGGAGAGATGGGAACAAGGGACTCATGATACCCCAATACTCTCAATTTGGGGTTTATCACCATTGGGCCTCCATATTAGATTTAGTCCCAATCTCCATCTTGATGGGCCGATGACCCCGCGTAAGCCCAGTTCCATTCCTTGCAGACTCCCCTTTCATAATGATATTTCCAGGTATTTTTCGACTCTTTTTCTCGCATAGACAAATACTCACATGATCATAGAGTATAAATCGACCATGACACCCTTTTTGGACAACCTTAGTGTGTAACCTCTATAGATCAACATTGAAATACGTGGACTTTGTTCTTCTCTCCCTTCTGATCAAGGTACTTATGTAGTCTCATATATATTCAGTCCCTTCATCCATTTTTCCCGACCACATCACATTGGATCACCATATTCCAACATGATATTAAAATTTATGCCTTCGAACTATGTGGTTTTTATCCCTATCTCCTAAAAAGGGAATGTAGGAAGCCTCTCGGTGGTTCAACCAAAAATATTCGTAAATGTATTCGAACTACATTTGTTTTCATCCATGCTTACTAAATTTGGTACGTAGGATTCCTCTCTAAGGGTCAACCCCAATCACTGGTAAATCTATTCTAACTACGCTATTTTTACCCATATCTTGAAGACATGGTACATAGGATGCCTCCATGAGGTTCAAACCCAAACACTGGAAAACTGTTTGAACTACCTAGGTTCTGATCCTTGTCTCCTATACAAGGTACGTTGGAAGTCTCCCTGAGGTTCAACTTCAAACACTGGAGAAGTATGGTGTTACCTTTTATGGGACCCACTAGTTTGGTCAGTCCTTTAGTGGTGTCATACCAACCCATGGGTTGCTAACCACACGTAATCCCATAGCATGTTTTTGGGTCAATATCATTTATTTACACCCAATTATATAACCACATTATAAACTACTTGAACATTGATTCACATCCACATAGATATGTAGGAAACCACCTTGAGATTCAATATACGAACTCATGTCCCCTCTTGGTCCCTCCCTTGAGCCATTTTGTTTTGGTAAGTTAATGCCTCAACCTAGAGTTCCTACCTCCTTCAAGTCCCATTAATGCATCCATCATAATAGGAAGACACATTAGGTGGCTCATCACCCAACCATACTAAGTGTAAAGTTATTACCCACCATAGAGACATGTAGGAATCCTCCCTATGGTTCATTTCATGCCAATGGTAACCCATGTTGTCCCCCTCTCTTTGGGGGATTTTTCCATGATTTTCCCTCCGTGGTGTCCAGATCAGCCTTCATTGTGTGATATCTTACCTCTACGAGACACACCACATCAGATCTTTCCTCATGGGGAATTTAATCTATCCATCTGGTAAACCTTCCCGGAACACCCTATGATGGATATACCAATTTTATCAATCTCCATTGTATGTTTTAATCAATCTCATTCCATATCTTCAAGATGCTAAACATGTTACCTTTCACATGTTAATCATGAAATGCATGAGGAAAACCATTGAAGACAAACTTTATTCATAACTGTCTCTGATAGATGTTAAACTCCTGGAATACAATATGTAGATCTGGGGAAACTATGGAAAACATAATGGACATGAATATATCCTATAACTCCCCGATCTCGACACGGGGTGCATTGGGAATTCCCACCCTCGTGAAACCCCACCATAAGGGGAATAATCACATATGTCTTAGAGTTTCATCGTCCAGACATGCCAACGATGTCCAACATGAGTACTCCCCTGATCAAAGGTTGATGTCTGGACTTGACCCCATATAATTTCCTGATAGATATATTGTAATTAACTAGTGTCTTTTAATAAATTTCACCACAAAAGAGTTTCACGAAAAATATCTTAATCATTAAGGGAGACCTGTACAAGTCCATAATATCATAGGAGGCATCCATAGAAGGAGTGACCAAAATTCCATAATCCTATTTTGTCCACGATAAAACATCCCTTAATAAGAAATGAATGTATCTTTCCTTTAGAAACATGGAATGTGAAGAAAAAGTTGCATGTCAATGATTGAAGAATGAAATCCCTGATGACTGTTTAATGAAAATAATTTGAGAAATCGACGTGGATCTTCTCTTCAAAGTGTAGATTTGTAGAACTCGACACCTCAGTATATAAACATGTCACCAGATCTAGATATCTAGTGCAAGGCTCCACCCTTCAAATAGTGGGTCTGGTGTGAGACTCTCCAGAGATCGAGGCAGTTAAATGTTCAGAATCTTGGTCGGCGTCGTTGTCAATGTGGATCATTCTTATCAATTTGGGAGATTGAATGGCGATGGGGCACAAGATATCACGTTAATCCTTTTATCACTAATGGATGAATGATCCAACTTTACAATACCCAGTCTTATTTATTAGGAAACTAATATCCACCCACCAACCGATGCATGGGATAGGGTAACACCAAGGTGTCAATCTTGTGTGGATCCATATCTTCTATGATGAACGTCACATCTACAACTACTGGGCACCCACACCCTATCACACCAACTGAACATATTCAGAGGAGGTTGATCAATGAACTTATCTGACAAACTAAGGAAGAAAATATTTTACTTAATCATGTTATGGCCCATTATGACATAATGTTTTTTTGCTCATCACCATCGTTGTTGTCCCCATGGTCCATGCTAGGAGCCACAGCTCCCCACTCCAAAATTCAACCAGTTTAGGATTCTATCCCCAGATCACTTTGAGTAATCACTCCCTTACACCAATGTTGTATGGGAAGTCCATTTTATCTTGGCTATGATCCCATCTCAAGGTCCATCATGTAGGACTCCTACTAGGATGTGTCAGTACCACCACCTAGTCCCATAGGCTGAGGATCAGGTGAGATATATACCTTCTCTACTGGCCCATATTAGTTTTACACAATGCCAATGTTGTGTAAATGCTTATGTGGATGCCTAACATAGTGTGTCATCATCAATGGCTATAGTGGCCCATGCCACCACCGACACATACAATATTTTTCACTATTTATACATTACATGGGAACTTATACAACCATCCCAGATTGAGACCGCAACATCCGCACACACTGGTTGGGATGTCTCTCTTGGTAACCGACACAGGTAGTACCCATCATGGGACGACCCACAGTAATGAAATCCATCTTGAATTTCCTCCCCATGCTACCATCAATGATATTAATGGACCTCCTTACAACCATTCTAGGCATGGAGGCCCCCCCCCCCACATGCCATCATCTGTCTGGGAGAAGGCCTTCCCCGCCTGCACTAACATCAAAAATGGATGTTCCTTCCACACATGTGATCCCAGGTATGGAGTTGTTCCTCCTATCGTAGGTTTTGGAATCTATGATTCACCTTGCTCAGTAAAGCATAATCATGGAGTTCTTAACCATGTTCTTATTGGAACTGATGAAGGTCATTCTCGCTGTTGCAACCAGAGAAGCATAATTATTCTCCGTTTCAGTTTTTCCAAAATGGAGGTCTTCCCCATGTTCTATTTCACTGGTACAATGGACCACCTCATACCATCACAACCTAGTTAAACAGTCATGTAAGAACTTCCCATTCTCCCACCAGCTCTAGTGGAGGTCTTACTCTCTCATACACTTCAGGAGTAGATCTTCCTCCTCACCTACCACCCCCCATCTAGTTGACATGGTGACCCTCCCTTTTTACCTCGTATCATTTGTACGGGTGCTCCTCGCACCCCAACTCACCCATTCGGAAGTACACTCTACCCTAATACTATTTAGCTAAAGGTCCACCTTTTTTCAAAATTCTACAATGTCATCAAGAACTATCCTATGGAAGAAGGGAGGGATACCACCACCAAATGAAGATTAGTGAGAAGTGTCAAACCCTGATTAAGGTCATCTTCTTTTCCGACTCTGATGTGGAGTGCAATTTGAGGATGGATCCCTTGCCATGATCCTCTTTGATGGTGGTCGGTGCAGGAACATGGATTATATGGCTCATCCTTCCAGAATATGAGGACCACCAGGTTCCTACATTCCTCCAAAGATTCATACAGGAAGAGGAATAATTATCTCCTTTCCCGGGGATGGTCATTAAATCATCCCTATCATCAAAAAAATCATTGTATACCTCAACCTAAAATAATGGAGAGTAGTTCTGGGGCCCAGTAAGGGGAAAGAAACAGTGTGAACCACCATAAAATTCCACATCCCCAGTTCCGGAATTGGAATTCATTATTCTTTATTATAGGGATGTGGTGGGAAAATCAGTGTGTTCACTAAAATAAATCCCACATTACGGTGTCTTGTCAGATCAGACGTCATATTATCCACTGACAAGTATACATTTTCAATGGTTTGAAAAGATCAAATAACAATCCTAAAGAATCCCCCAGTCATTGAATGGGGAATTCAAGGGCCGGATCACGTGTTAGAGATGTGGAGTTTGTGGGAGAAGCTTGCAGTTAACCAGTTCCTGGAGATGTTCTGGACCATTGCAATAGTAGGATTCAATACTCTATAATCTATTTCCTAAAAGGATGACAAGTTCTTCTTCCAAATACTTTGTGAAACACACATCATTCTCTATCACCAGCTGGTGGCTTTCCCCATGAACTAGGACCACATTAAAGACATCGTCCAACAATGATGCGTGGTCGACATTGATTTTCACCTCGTGGCTCATCACCTTGAGTATCACGGTTGGAATCAGTTCCTCCAATAAGGATTCTTCCAGATAATTATAGTTCTCTAAATAATTATTAAGGGTGACTTTACCTATATTCATATTCAGTGTATGGGTAGTATTCTTCTATTCATTGTAATTATATCTAGAACCAGCCAAACTAGCAATGTGATATTGATGATATTCCTTCATGTACCATCATAGTGAACATGGAAGACCTATCAGAGGAAGAGACTGAGAAATGGATTCATGAATAGATCATACCATCGAGGTGGTACCACACATTTTGGAGCCTCAACGAAGGGTTACTAACCTATAATATAAATTTAATTGCCTTCATACACATTCTTATTCTTTATCCCTCGATCAGATCCCATGTACGGGAAAAGAGAATTCCCAGGTTATCAAACCCTCTAACCCATCATTAAAATTGAAAAATATGGAATAGGACCCATAAAAGGTTGTGTTGTGTCAAAAAAATGGATGAACATAAAAAGATATTAGATGATATTCTCACTTAATTTTCCATACAATGACGATCAGACTATGGTAATCATTTACCGGGGTAACATGGGTAGTTACAGCCGCCCTGGTGGTTTTCCTCTGGGTGACCTTGATCATCCTCTCCATATAGAGGGGATATATTCCATAGTTTTTGTAAATAAGTAGTAATATTCATCAACAAATATAATAGGGTTGTGTGATAACCGTCCTTGAGACCCAACTCTAGTTCTCCCAACCGCTACACATTTCGTCGCTTTGGAATTCCCCACAAGTCAACCCACCAGATACTGGACAAGATCTTGGGCCGACTTATCCATTTTTAGAACCATTGAATGCACTACTGGTCAGATATATTCCAAATGAAAGGATCCACTACAATGATGTTCCAATGGAAGTGCTCATAGCCCACCTTAAGGACCTAGAAACTCGACAAGTGGCTATCCCTCCTGATGGAATGTTTTATAAAGCATGGGTGGATGATATGATGGCTCCCATAGAGTTAAAAAATCCATCCTTATCCACATATAATTGGATGGGCTCCCCACTAGAGAATATAAACCACAATATTTCAAAGTGTTGACCCATGCTGGGAACTCCAGCAGAATAGGAGGCTTCCAAACTCCAGTCATTCATATAGACACTAGAAGGTACTGCATTTGTCTGCTACAACCAACAACCCATTTGGTCTGTAGCAAGTTGGGAGGATATTCAGAGGCATTTTCCATACCAGTTCAATTCCATGACCCAGAATACAGGCATTTCCAAGCTATTCAAGGGAAAGCAGTGGCCTGATGAGCACGTTGCCGACATTGTCTCTAGGTGGAGAGACCTATGTTTTCGATTGTTTTGTCGATGATGTAGGAAAATTTTCTATCAATGTGTATGGTGAATGTTAGACAAAATGGTTTCCCTTTATTATCACTCAAAACTACCTTGGAGGAATTCATAATTTATCTGAATAATACCATCATCTAGAGGAAGCCATGAAGCAAGCCAAACGAGCATGTCCATTGTCTCATGTAGTTCCCTTAAGAAGAGTCACTTAGGCCAAACCCGCCATGGAATCACACATAGTGTCAACCGGGTAGCTTTAGTAGTTAAAATTAGAACCACATCCACATCATCTCTATAGCCCACCACCACAAGTGCAACCCTCAGCCCAGCAGTGACCACCTTTGTATAGGCATGTGCCCCTATGTAACACACCACCACCACCTAGGAATGATAATCAGGTTCCAACACCTTGAAAGGATCCTCTAGATCCTTGTTAAGGCCGGGATCCTAGAGCTCCCTTCCCAGAAAAAGGAAAGTGTAAGATTTCATTTAATGAGGCTTAGGTCCCCAGTTATTTCCGATGCACCTTGGACCATGGAGTCATATGGTTGTCGGAATGCAGGAGGCCCGAAGAGGAAAAACTCATAGATCATCCTTATTACATCCCATATCACCATATCCCTAGGGACACCCTGAAGCAGTACCATGTGTTTATAGACTAGATCAATGACCATGTCAACAACAACATAGTCAAGATTAGTACATCCCTGGAAAAGGCGACATGTGTTTCCATAAAACCTAATAGAAACAATGAAATCAGTGGTTAATGGTAGCAAGTTCCTAGTCAAAAGTCACATTAATCAAATGACTAGATGGATTGTAAGGGATTTTTCCATTCCCATGATATTATATATTCACATTAGTCCAACATCATCCTTCATAAGAATACACATTACATGAAGCTTCAACATAAGCATTGACGTATTGGTAGTCCTCCTCCGAGAAGGGAAAGCGTCGACGAAGAAAGGGAAAACAATTTCCCCCACCGTTGCAATTGAAATATCAATAATTTCAATATCCCGGATATGGATAAATACCCCAAAATAAATCCAATGATGGAATATTTTTTATGTTATAATCAACTGTACACATCGGTTAACACTCTATAGCTGGTAAACTCATATAAGATTACCGATAATGAAGCACATGAAACGGATCCTCCAAAAATCATTTGTCGACACCAGTGCGACAGAGCTATGGTTTTGTGAGGTTCCAGAATATATTAGTCAAATAATCTAGAAAATCCATCATTTTACCATGAATAGACCGCATGCCCAGAGTATAGCTTAGCCTGCATAGCCTTCTCATCTTGTTTCATCAGATCCGCCTCTACCACTGTGTTTATTTATTGTTCAGGAGGAGACACAAAAATCATGCTATGATCCTTAATATTATTTTTAGATCTCTCTCAGTACTATTTAAATAATCTAATAGTTGATCCACTTGTTTTTACATGTGAGAATCAAAACATTCCAAACACTAGTTAGTCGTCAGTTCAACCATCATCCCTCTTAATTCATTTGTCCACAGTGCCACTGCATGTTAGTAGAGATTCACGCCTTGGACAAATGAAATCATTATCATGATTTTATCCATAATACAACAAATCCCTCTATCCTCAAGGAACTTAACTTATAAATGGATATGTGAAAATCCATTGTAGAGGGTTTTAGAATCCCCCACTAGTTTTAGGTAGAGATAGAAGTTGTAAAATCCTTCCATGTCGAGGTAGTCGGTCATACAGAATGAATTGCCGTTATTTATTTCTATAAATAATATGGATTCTACCATATATATTGGAACATAATCCTATTTTACGTCATAGGAAATATCAATGTAATGTAGGTTTGACATTTCCTCATCAACACTGCCTATGGAATCAACCTTATCTCGAATTAGAAAGTCCGAAATATGGGACTGTCTGAGGTTGATATGATGCCCTATGACCTAAAAAATCATGATTATGATTGGAAGTAGTAGACACCAGTTGGAAATATTCTTTAATGATCCAGTTAGAGGTCCTAGTTTCCATCACCATGTTCATGATTGTCTTACAAGGCACCACTTACAATGTGTTTATGGGTAGGACATGTTTCCACCTTCAAGTGATAGTCCCTTCTTTATATCACCAAAGACTTATGTACTCCCTCAATGGTTGACTAGGAGTACTCCATGGTGATGTGTCTCCCTTCTCTTATTATAAATCGCACTACTTATATTCCAACTATTACAAGATCAAGGATTAGAAGATTCGGGCTAATGATGGTGAACACACTACTACTACAACTAACACATGAATAGATCTTGATGACTTTTATATTTTCCTGACTTAGTGATAAGAGGAAATGACCACAGATATGGGGTAATGTTTTTCTGTCCTATGAATGAGGGGAGAGCAGATTCTCATGACTGAGGAATCTTTAAATATCAGTTTGTATTCCTAAAAAATTAGGCTGTGGTGATCCAAGATCCCCATACTCTTATAAGGTATCGTGATGTCTGCCCCATGGAAACGAAAATACATCATTCGTGAATTTTTTTTTCCAACGTGGATAATCCACATCAAGACTATGCCCCACTATTGATTTCATATTATCATACATGGACACTTTGTTCGAACGCTAGATGGGATCGAGTCGACAACTTTTGTCACTATGATTTTAGCATTATAAGAACTCTTCAATGAGGTGTCCATTGTTGCTCTGGCTGGCACCATTTCCCCATCTGTATATGTCGATTCAATAAAATTAATTTCTGCAAATGATCCCTTATTCATGGATAATGATGTGGATTTGGAGGATACTCCATCAGAATATGAGGAGGGTGGATCCACCATGGACGATGATTTGATACAGGTGAACCTCAACGATGAGACGAATCTAAATCTAACGTTGATCTGTGTGACTATTCATGTCAAGGAGAAACAGTGATAGGAATATTTACTAATGTAAAACCATGGTGTAATCCCTTGGATATATGATGAGATTCCATTTCATGATTCTCAGGTCAACATCTACCACCTCAGTCTTCTAGAAAATCATTGCGGTTTCAAACTGCCTCCTTGAAAGGTGCATCCTTCTCACGGTGCCATAGCCAAAGCTGAGGATGATAATATCAGCAATGCCATCACTATTAATTATAAAAAATAACTCATGTGGTTAGCTAATATTTTTTCTGCCAAGATGCTGAACTAACAAATCAGAGTATGCATTGACTTCTGGGACCTTAAGTGTAATTGTCTGAAGGATGACATTCATCTTCCTATGACAGAATTGTTGATTTATTCCACTACTATGTTCCAGGATCTCTCCTTCATAGATGGGTATTACATGTATAATAATATATTATTGTAAATAGAGGATGAAGAGTTTACGTACATCAGTTCATCGCAAGGTACATTATGCTACCAGGTAATTTCCTTCAGTATAAAGAATACAGGTTCCACCATACAACATTCCATGAACCGCATATTCAAGATGATCCTTTGGACATTAGTGGAATAATACCTGGATGATTCTGGGGTTAAATCTCACCTAAATTAGAACCTTCTAAAATATCATGATAAATTGATCAGATTCTTCTGTTCCCTAAATATGTTTATAAACTAAATGATGTGTTCCTTCGGGGTCACCTCCGAAACTTTGTCTACTTCATTGTCAGATATAGATGCATTGAGATCGATCTGGAATATATCAAGGCCATTTGTTAGATTTATCCTCCGCGGACCATTTGGGAGATCATTGTATTTTAAGGCCACTTAACATAAAAAATCTGATTCATAGAAAATATGGCTGGAAACTATAGACCTATTTCCCAGCTGATGAATAACGGTGTCCATATTTGGTAGGATGAGGAGTGTAATATAGCTTTTGGGGAATAAAAGGAGTAAAAGCTATCACCTATGGTCATAATGTAACCCAAATCCAGAAAGCCACTAGCCCTTTGTGTGACCACTTTGGAATGGTCTCTCAACACCATTATCAATCAGAAGATAAATTTGTGAAAGAAGAACCATTTATACTACCTCAGTCGCATGATCCTTGTTCCGGAGACATAATATTCATATATCAAGAAGTGAATCCTTGAATTGGTATTCGTAGTGATGATATTGTTACATTACATGTATTACCATGAAATACATTTAGTGTCCTGAGTCTATTCACTGAAGTGAATTTTGAACCGCCCCACGTTGATGGGCCATCTAGCTCAGTGGACAGTCCTCCTTCAAAAGTTTGACATAATGCTTTCCCCCCTGAATTATATCATGGAACATGCGTTGGCAGACTTACATACCGGCCATACAACTCCTATAGTGCAGTATTTGGATATACACATTCCAGATGACACAATCCTCTCAGTACATCAATCCATTTTGTGTTGGAAAATTCACAATGATGGTGCTTCTAGGTGCTCTACCTGGAGAAGAATCAATGATCATAGACACAACTGAGTAAGTATAGGTATCATCTTCATTATTCCAACTCAAGTGTTTTTTCAATATTCATTCATGATGACATAATATGTAATAACAATGATGTAGAATACAAAGCTGTTATCACTAGTCTCTAGCTAGCCCTTGAGATTGATGTTCCCCTCCAATAGGTTAATGGGGACTCTATACTAGTCATCATTTAGATAAATGGTCACTACGTCTTCATGAATCCAGAGCTCTTACAACTATTAGATAATTACCTCCAGATGATGGCCTAGTCACCTTATCATTTAGAAGTAATTAATGTCCCTCCATCGAAGAAAAGTCGACGCAACGCCATTCCTAACCTATTTACATCTACTGAAGAGCATAACCATGATGATTTTATTATCCTTTTAACCCATTTAAGGGTAATCAATATCGTCTCTATGGACGACGATGATGTATCGTAGGTATTCCAACTTATCATCGATGCATCCACGTCATGTCCTCAAGGTCCCCTGCCATGATATTGGATGTGAATCCAAACTAGAGAAATACCTTTACCATGTATTTCTAACATGGTATTCTCCTATAAGATCGAGTCGAGGGTGACAGAATCCAAAGGCACACAAGTAATTTCTCCCTATAGAGTTTTCCATGTCATGAGAAGATCCCCTAGTGATGTGGAAACAATGATATTATCTTTTTTTGAATCCATGGAGGTGATATTTCTTAGTTCATTCATGAAGTTCATTCTGGTTCTTGCAAGTATCACCAGCCAAGGCCAAAACACTCTCATCATATTTGGATGTTGTGGTAATTTTGGACAACCCTAATCAGTTACCATATTGAGGATTCCAATAAGTTCATTGCAATCCAAATCCATGCTGATTTTTTGCATCAACCACCAAAACGTCTCCACACTATCATGTTCTTTTGGACCATTGATGTCAGTGGGTACGATGTTCTGGGGCCATATCCCTCGGCAACCGCTCTCCAATGAATGTTTATCCTGACTGCTATATATTTTTTTCCAATGAGATGTTGCAGTCTAGGATAAGGGTTGAATAATGTTCTATCATTTTTTTTGATCTACAATATCATATACCGATTCATACACCCTCATATCATCCTCAGTGATAATAGAACCAACATCCGAGTAGCTAAATTGAATAAATTGTATGCCAAGTACAACAACTATTATAATCATACCTCTAACTATCATTCACAAAAAAAATGGGCAGATTGAGGCATTCAACATAACCCTCTCTAACATTCATCCAATGATTGTTGGTCAGAATAGAAAGAGTTTCCCAGAAAGAATCTCCAGCACACTTTGGGATTAATAGATGACGACTCGTAATTCCAAACAACTAAACCCATTTTCCCTAGTGTATGGAATAGAGGAAGTTCTACCAGTTTTGGTTCAATTACCTAAATTGCACACTATTTTCTACAATCTGTAGACATTAGGCAATGTAGGTGGAAATCCATATGGATGAATCAGACGTGCTTAATGAGAACAGGCTTTGTGCCCTGCACAATCTGGAGAGGCATTAGAACACGATATCAAAACCTTTAACAAGAATGTTTTCCATAGATCACTCTTACTAGGTGACATGGTGCTGGCTTTGATAACACCATTGATACATACCAAAAATCCATCAAGGCTAGATTCGTAATGGGAGGTAACTTATATTATTCGCAACGTTTACCTGAATTGTTCCTACTCTCTGGTAACCATATATGGTGTTCATATTAATCCACCCACCATTTCTAAATTCCTCAAGTAGTATTTTTCTAGAGAGTCTCACATTACATTAAATTTTTCCATTTTTACCATATGATGTTAAAATACATGGTTTGTCCATACTAAATGATGTAAAAAAAACCCAACATTCTACCTTTATGACATTGAACTTTATTACTATCCAATAAGATGTTAAACTACCTATACACATCTCGTCAGATGTTAATGCACCACCTTCATTCCGAGTGATGATAAACTACAAGACGGTCAAAGCCATGTAAACATAAACTATTATTTCCTACATCTTTTTCATATGATGTCAATATACAAGACATTTTCTTACTATATATGGCATGATTACCATTTTCATTGGATATAGATGAACTCTGATACCATTCATTTGTGTCCCAGCCTCAGGTCCATCGACCTTTCAATCCTCTTGGACCAAAATCTCAATTAGGATTTCTGCAGTGTGGTATGGACCATGTGTCATCATCCACAATAGGATATTATTTATACACCAAAAACACCCCCCTATGAAACTGTTCTTTCTTCCCTCATCCTTACTACCAGATGTCAAACTGCACAGGTACTGCCACGCTTCACGAATCCCACAATTTGTGTTTCCATTATCATTCACATCATAATGAACCCCACAACGGATTGGTATCATGCCAACATGGCTCAACTATTATTTTGGGCCAACGTCTTAGAGGATATCAAATGAAAATTTGACATATGTACCACATTGCGAATATGGTCACCGGTCGATGATCAAATGTTTTTTCCTATTACATGTCACATGAAAGAGAGTCTATGTTGAGAACATGGATAACAGTAATCCTCAATAGATATTTCCTCTTCTAGGTCTACCAAATGAAAGGCATGGTGATTCACCATGTTCTGACCATATGTCCCATGCACATGACATTAAACTGGAAATCTATGGTCTGATATATTTGACCACAAAATAAGATATACCATGTTCTTATCAAATGATATTAAACTGCAAAAAAAATTCTATGAAATACTTCATGATTAAAATCCGCATGGGATATATATGAACCAAATATATTGTTGATTTTAAATCCATGTTTTAGCTATTATTTCTCTTGACCACTCCGACTGATTTCCCTCTGGGAAATATGAATGGTGATGCATATGTGGGATTATTTACTCATTCAATTCTTGTTATTAGAAACACCATATACATTACCCTTTGAGATTCCCCTATCTATGTCCTGACTGCCTGATATTAAACTATATGACACATCAGAACTACATCTGTCTTGATTCACATCCCCAAAGGATATGTAGGAAGGCAAAGAAATTTTTACATCATGTCCAATACTTGTTCCTATGAACCCTTCTCTTCCTTTCGGTCATTTGGATTAAGTCCACTGAGTGGGGTATGTGGTGTTGTATGGACTATGCTTCCATGTTCACATTGGGTTTGCATTTTCCACGCCACATACCTCTCCTCTAATATTTCATGTCATCTTCTCTCAAATTGGACCGCTCGGCCCTATTTGGAATCTCACCAACTGCCTAGATGCCTGTGGATTGTGACAAAGAGAGTTGGGTTTGCCATGGACATTTTTCCATCTGTTTCCATGCTTATTGTTTCCCATTATATGGTCCATTATCATGTTTCATGTCCCAAATGACCCATGAAGAGCAGTGTTTCTAGGCCTCAGTTCTCTCCTACTATCTTGGCCCAACATCCTTGGGGATTTTTCACAACAATTAGACACATGTCCTGCATTACGAATATGGTTAGAAGATGATGCTCATTTTTTATCCCATTGCATGTCACATGATATGGATTTGGGGCTTCAAACACGGTCAAAAGATATAATCTCATTTTATGACACACCCATTAAGACATAATTATTGGTCAAATGATTTACATCCTTTCCCAAACCATCACGTTCATGTGGAATTTTGACACTCTTGGCATTATCCCTCAATATGCGTTTGCGCATTGAAAGAATGAATCAACAGTTGGATGTCATTCTAGGATCTACGCAATTCCCCCTTTCTCATTATTCCACATGTTTTGAAGATCTTATCCGCTCATAATTACTTCATCGAGGGAAAATAACTTGGGCTTAAGGACTTGGTCAATGATTATGCATGCTTCGAAGAATCTTACTTCTTTCTGTCCGAGATGTATGTCCTTCAACAGTAACACCCTAATAGTTTTTTAATTGAAATTTAATTCTTATAAAATAGTCATATAATAACATGAATTCATAAAATAATGAACATTAATGTTCTATGTTACCTTTAATCATATGTTTGTCACTTATGTGTTATGTTTTCTGAAAATATAACATATATGGTTATGATCCGTATGTTATTTAACATCCGACAAGGAAAACATAATTTATGGTGAATAGTAACTTAATCTTATGATTAGTAACATACCCTTTTGAATATAGATATACCCTAATGAATAGTATACTTAACTATGAGGTTGTATTATAATATTAAAGTTAATTTATGGGGTACCTATATTTTTAAATAAGTAAATAAATGTTTTAAAACTATTTTTTAATAATTTATGATTTTAATTGAATATTAAATAAATAATATTTAGAAAATTATTTTTGGAAAATGGAGTATATTTTTTTGATTCTACGAGTCCAAAAAAATTAGCGTAATTTTTTGGGATTTTTCTGAAATACATGAATTTTTGGTGAATAGTAAAATACATTAATTTTTTGTATAAATACATTATAACATAAAACAACAATTCATGAAATCATAAGTGTAGTAAGAACCCAAATAATAAAATCAAATGAATTTATTTCTATTATAGGTCATGGAATACTAACTATTTAATGTGTTGTGAAAAAATAATATATTAATGATTATAATATTGTGAAAACCCTCATCCCTCCAGTATAAATATTACCCATCCTTACCTTTTTCTTCACTCCTTTCATGCCTTGTGCCTTGAAAGTATTCTTCCAAAATCAGTTCCCAAGCTCCTAAACCATGTTCAAAATCCCCTAACCTCTTCAAAATACCAAATCCTCTCCCATAAAGAGGCTCTAAAATGTGGAAAACTAAAGAGGTAAATTCATATTTCTAAATATTTTTTGGATGAAGTTATTTTCTTTTCTTTTTTATTTTCTCACCTCCATTCACCCAAATGGTATAATAACTCAAGTAATATACATTTAAATTATGATATCATACTCATTTTATAGTGAATCTTCAACCCTCCTTTCCATTTTTTTTATTTGAATGAAATGTAAACACCTTTTGAGAAGTGTTAATTTAGAACATTCAAGGAAAACATTTTATCAATTTATATTATCATATTTAATTCTGGACATGAAACCATCTGTGTTTTGGTTTAACCAAATTATTATATATGTAATATATCCTACTTAATTTTATGTGGTCATTTTGTACAAATGTTATTATGTTATAATGAAAATCATGTTCATTATAATCAAAACCCTCCGATTAATTCAAATTGTTATCAATAAGGTTTTATATAAAAACTAATCATCTATCAGAATAACTGAATGAATTTTTATTACCAAACAGTCTATTATATTTTTAGATATATAATAAAAATTTAATTTTTTACAACCAATTTCATCATACATGTTAATCTGAAAATGAATATAATCGAGCCGATCATTAAAACCATGTAAGCAAACAGACCCGAAAAATGAAATTGATCCTCATAACCAATCAAAATGTATCTACAAGAATATAAAATGATAATACTATATATTATAAAAATAAGTGTTGTTATGTAATTATTAATTAATTTAACATATTTTATTATTAATGTAATTACGTTCATGAAAATATCACCATCATATTTAAGTGAAGGGATCCTCTTCATTTCGCATTAATTCATGAATGTAATATATGTTATTCCATTTTATGTGTAATATATAATTATGGGGTATGATTTTGAACCTCCTCCATAATGACCTAGAGATTTATAAGTTATTAGGATCCTCGTTCTCTATCATGATGCCCTCTAAAGTACACCTAACATCATGTCGAAAATCTATAAGGAATTCTACCAGAACAACCTTTATTCCGTCAGGTTTCTATATCATTATTTTTACCCAATTGATGTTGTCTTTTATTATTATTTAAAACGTATACATGCTATTTCTTTGCTCCAAAATCATGTTTCATGATCCATCCCTTATTCTCTTTCGGGGATATACATGCTTCTATGTGATTCCCTACTCGATACTTCCCACTAAGAAAACCCATTTTAAGGGAATATCCCAAATTTTTACCCAAATTCAACTATACTCTATAATGTGTTTTAGGAAACCATTTTATTTATAACATAATTTTTTATTATGAAAAACATCGTTGTTCACTTAGGGTTTTAAATTAAATATTTTTCCCTTTTCTATTTTGAATGCTCTTTAGTATTTTCCGTTAAACTGAACAAAAAATTGTATTTATAATGTTATAAAATAAATTTATTTTAAGTTTTAACTAATATTTGGAATAGATTACCATGTTATATGAATATTTTACCTTATTAACTATCATATCTTTCACTTACCACTTTCTTTCTTTTACACTTTCATAATTCACCCAGTGGTTATACTTTATGTCATAATTTTGGTACCCAATTCTTTCCATGGGTAACCATTTTGATTATGTATTACTGATTATGTATAAGGATTTGTGTGACAAAAATATTCATGAAATGAATGATGGGTTCACCTAGATAGCACTGTGATGTATTGGGTAATGTTAATTATCATGAGATGTTATGAGAAACAGTTTTGGCCGTTAGCCTTAGCTTGTGCTACTATGGGAAATGAGATTGGTGGTGAAAAATTACTCATAATAAAGAAAAGTTTTATGTTTCTTATACATTTAGATGATTCCATGTTTATATGATCCCCTGTTTATATGTTATGATTCCATATATTCCATTCTTTCGATATCATTATTTCATGCCTCATAACTCACGTGCTTATGCTTAATTCTTATGTGCATTGCCTTACTAGGATTTTTAGCTCATCCCTTTGTTCATGAGTTCCCTAGGGAACCCTATATAGATGTAAGGGAAAAAAAGAAGTTATTATCTCTTTATAGAGATTAAATAAACAATTTTATTCCATATGTTTTATGTTTTATGATCCTAGTCCTCCAAGACACTAGACATAACGATTCATTCCTTGTACTCTGGTGTATAATTATGCTAAAAATCATGTATTGTTATGTAGAAGAGGCTTGGGTAACTATAATTGGTGTCAATGGATAGACTAGTTTTTTTTTGGAGATTAGTAATATAGCTAATTAGTAAGAACACTATGGATAAGACAAAGTATTTGAAAACACCACTAAATTTAGGTAAGTGTAGTGTTAGTGGTTTATCAAAAAAATATCTCTCTCTATTTACAAACTGGTAGAGGCATATCTGGAACAGATGTACATAGGAGTGAAAATTCTGACAATGTCTTTTGGGCTTGACCCAGTCTATCCTAGTTCACAACAATGGTGCCAGTTGAACTCTTGTTATTGACACTCCCAGGTGATTTGCTTTGGTAATTTCAAGATCACAGTACAAACCATCATTAAGGTATTAAAAAATCCCATAATTATATATGATACTAAATTGATCGATGATAATAGATATTTAATCCTATGTAATCACATGTTACGATATTCTTCTCCTCTTAAATTTTTATCCCTTTATATTGAAATGTATCGTTATTATTTTCTATAACTAAATATTGAAGACCATTAATTTTAATTTATATTTCGAGTTAATGGATATAAATAAAATATTACATTCCAACATCAAATGTGATATTAAATCTGAAGATTTACCTTATTATATTATTGATATGATTGGAGTGGGTACTCCAAAAAATTGGAAAATACTTGCTCACATGGATCATTTTACTAATAATAACATGAATCTTATGGAACACTCTCCCCATCCAAGGAAAGAAAAATTTTACATAGATCAATTGATGAAGAAAATTAATCTCATTTTTTAGAGGATCTTCTGATCCCCTCCTCAATGAATAGTGTATTAACTCCATTGAAATTATATTACCCATCCTCCAGTCCTAAGATGAAGAGAAAGATCCACTGGTGTTATATCATTTTGTTGGTGAAGTTGATCATTGGTGGACACTGATCAATAATAAAATGTCTCAATAGAAAATTTATTCCATGGATTTGGATGAATTGAAGAGGATGTTTAAAAAAAATATTTTCCTAAAACCCTCTATCTCAATGTGGAATGAGATTTCCTCAAATTAATGTAGAAGTAATATTAGTACATTGGGTAATATGAATAAAAACATTAAAAATCACTCAAGGAATGACCCTATATTATTCATGAACCCTGAAATAAATATGGATGAATTCTTTAGCAGGTAAAATAATAGTCAATGAAAACCATGGAATATTCAATACATCGAAAATTTTGAGGAATTTTTTTTTGTTCCATCAATGATGAAATGGATTTTGGAGGCTCTCAATGGTCTCATTGTCCGAGTGATAAGAATAGAAAAATAGATAACAACATGGGAGGTTCAACAAACAAATCCCATGATGGAAAGAAGCTTGACCTTTCCCCTTATAAATTTTGTGGGAAGAAGAATCTTGGGAACTGTTTGATGGAAACCATGAATTGTTTCAAATGTGGAATGTTTGGTCACATGGATAAATACTTCCATAGGGATATGAAAATTCCCTCAAATTTGGATTAATAATGAATGGACAGAACAATGCTCAACTGGTGGTTTAGTGTTACTACTACAAGGATCATGGGAATTATGAAAACAGTTTCCCTAAGCTATGGGTTGTTCGAGGAAATCAACAACAACTTCAAAGGAAACAAGGGATGACATATGCTATCACTACTACTGAGGTGGATCCAGGTAATGATGTGGTGACACGTACAATAGTTATTCATTCAAAAATAACAAACATACTTTTTGATTCAGGTTCTACAAATTTTATCACATCATTCATGTTTTTTATAACTATTCAAACACCACATCATAATTTGGAGGAAAAGTTATTTCTGAGAACATCGAAATGAGAAATTATTGTTTCCATGGTTTATAACTCCTCCCCATTTAAAGTTCATGGACTGATACTACCCTAAAATGTATTCATTCATTTTTAGTGTAGTTCAATGTTATCATGGGCATGGATTGGATATCCTGATACAAATCCATCATCAACTTCCTTGATAGGGAGATCTCTCTTCTAATCCCAAAGAATCCCCTAATTCTGTAAAAGTGTTCGGAGGAAGATGAGTATCCATTAGAATCATCATCTCAATTATTTATGTTGTTACCTTTTGATCAAGAATATCTATCTCAATGATTGATATAAATGGAAAATGGTTCTTGAAGACATGCCTATTATGAGGGATTATAGTGATGTATTTCCTAAAGAGTTGTCTGGTCCTCCTCCTAATCATGAGGTTGAGTTATGAATTTCACTAATTCCTAGATCTCCATCTATATCAGATACACCTTATAGAATTTCCACCGTAGACGTGGAAGAGCTGAAGAAGTAGTTATCGGAGAATCTAGAGAAGGATTTTATTCACCAGAGTTCTTCACCTTAGGGGTTCTCCAGTCTTATTCATTATGAATATGTATGGATCAATGCGCCTCTATATATATTTTTGTGAGATCAATAACATAATGATAAAGAACATGTATCCCCATATATGGATAGATGGCTTGTTCGATCAGCTCAACGGTTATAGTTATTTCTCTAAGGTGGACCTTCGGTCAAGATATCACTAGTTAATGGCAAGGAAGAAAATATTCCCATGAATTCCTTTCAAACAAGGAATGGACACTATGAGTTCTTAGTGATTCCCTTCAAACAAACTAATTCTCCAGAAATTTTCATGGATTTAATGAATAAATTCATTAGATATTACCTGAAAATTTTGTGTTAGTCTTTATTGATGATATTATTATATACTCTAAGAAAAAAGGAGGAACATTAGGAGCATTTGAATACAGAATTAATGACATTTAAAAAGTAGAATCTATATGCAATGTATAGTAAATGTGTGTTCTGGATGGAGGAAGTATCATTCTTGTGTAACGTTATCACCAGCAAATGGATATCTATTAACCCTTTCAAGAAAAAGGCAATTGAAGTGTGGACCATACCAGAATCTATAAGGAAGATCCAAAGAATTTTGGGTCTATCTGGGTATTACCAATTATTTGTGAAGAACATTTCATGGTTGTAAACCCCAATGACCAAGATGAAACTGAAGGGTGTAATGATTGTCTGGACTCAGAAACATTAAAATTGTTTCAAGGAGTTAAAAAAGAGGCATAACATGACACCAGTACTCAAACTCCCAATAAGTGGAGAACACTTTGTGGTGTGAAATGATTCTTAAAATATTGAATTATGTTGTTTTCTAATGAAAATTGATTAATTGATATCCTCCGCCTCATGGTATTATAAAATAAATGAGAAAAAATATCCCTCACATGATCTGGAGTTGGCGGCTATGATCTTTGCATTGAAAATATGGAAACATTATCATTATGGTGAGAAGTGTATGATATATACTGACCACAAGAGTCTAAAATATATATTCATATAAAAAGAGCACGATAAGCACCAGAAAAGATGAATAGAGCTCATAAATGAATATGATTGGCCAATCTACTTCTATCCTATTAAGGAAGATAATGTGGAAGATGATCTAAATAGAAAGGATCATGCATCTCTAAAAATAATGGGATTTGAAAAAGATCTGATCTTCTTAGATTTACAGAGGATACACATGGGAGTCATTAATGGAGATACATCATAAATCATTTCTAAAATGATTTCTTAGCCATCCCTCATGAAGAGAATAATGTATTCTCAATAAAAAGATGTGGAAATTTTGAAAAGGGTGGATGCTATCAGAAAAGTCAAATCATCATAGATCATTGATGATTTAAAAAGGGGTTGTATGATTTTGGTCATGATTATGTGTACTATAAAATCCAAAAATATATAAGGATCTTTTCAATGATGCACGTAGATCAAACTTCTCTATCCACACAGGGAGCATAATGATATATCGAGATCTCTGAGAAAAGATTTTGTTGGAAAATATGAAAAGGGATATTGACATCAATGTTCCTAGTATTTCAGCAAGTGAAGAATGAATGGAAAAAGTCTAATTTGATGATGAGAAAACAACCTATAACAACAAGCATGTGGGATAAATTTACTATGGACTTTGTCATTAGACATCATAGGTCATCCAGAGAAAACTATAATATACGGGTCATTGGGGATCGTCTAACAAAGACAACGCACAATAAAACATATTTGGAGGCCTTCTCATTGTATAAACGTGAATGGATATAAATCAAATAAGTGGTAAGGATTTATGGACTACCACTATGTATTGTATTCAATGTTGATGTGTGATTCATCGTGAAGTTCTGTAAAATTCTTTGAAAATCTATAAGAAATGATATGAACTTCGGTATGACTTATCATCCTTAAATTGATGGCCAATCTTAGTGGACTAGTCAGAAACATGTGTAAATGTTGATCTAGTTTGAAATGGAATTCAATGATGGATGGGACTAACATTTTCCATTGGTTGAATTCTCCTACAACAACATATTCTACTAGAGCATCCAAATGTCACCATATAAAGCCCTTTATGGTAAAAGGCAATGAACACCAGTGTGTTGGGATTAAATCGGTGACCATAAGATACTTGGACCTGAAATGGTCATAGAAAGGGTGGATAATGTGAAATACAGTAATCATCACATCAAGGAATCCCAATGTTTTAAAAAGACTTATACAGACAACCTTTGACGTGATATGGAGTTCATAGTTAGAGACATCGTATATATCTGTATATCTCTTTTGAAGAAGGACGTGGGATTTGGGGAGAAAAGAATATTAAGTCCCAGGTATATCGACCCCCTAGAGACCCTTGATCGAGTCAGAGATATGGCCTATAAACTATCACATCCACCTACCACATCAATAGTAAATGATGATTTACATGAATTACACTTAAATAAATATGTACAAGAACCTTCTTGTTTTCTCACTTTATAGGCGATATAGTTAGAGTAGGATCTTTCTTACGAGGATTAGCTAGTGAAGTTCTTGGATCATAGGGATAATGTTCTGCACAACAGGAATTCTCATTTGGTCATGGTACTATGGCGAAACAATAAGTATGAAGAGGAAACATGGGTACTAGAGGAGGAAATGAAGGAAAGGTACCCACTACTGTTTATGACATATAATGTAAAATGAAATTTTGATGGTGGAATTTCATAAGGGGAGAATAATGTAACGACCCAATGTTTTTAATGGAAATTTCAATCATATAAATCTTTCATATAATCACATGAAATCACTACACAATGAACTAGTAAGTGCCATGTGACCTTTAAACATAATTATTTCACTTCTTTGTTTGGAAATTTGAAAATATGACATACATAGTTGCGATCAGTAAGTTATTTCGAAGCTGATAAGAAAAATGTAATTTTTTTGTGAATAGTAACCTACCCTTATTAATAGTAACATTCCCTTATGAATATAGATATACCTCAATGAATAGTAACATTTTCAATGACAGTATATCAATAATATTCATGTTAATGTATGATGTACTTATATTTTTGCGTAGGTATATAACTGTTATAAATTTTTTTTAATAAATTTTGATTTTTATTAAATAATAAATTAAGCATATTTGGAAAAATATATTTGAAAAATTGTGGTAATTTTTGGATTATACAATTCAAAAAATTATTAGATAGATTTATATTTTAAATTTTCTGAAATATTTGAATTTTTGGTTAATGGTAAATACATTAATTTACCATATAAATAAATTATAATTTAAAACCACTATTTATGATATCATAAGTCATGTATGAAACAAAATCATGGACTCACATGAATTTATTACAATTATAGGTCATGTAATACTCACTATTTCATTCCTTTTTATGAAATAATGTATTAATAATTATAATCTTTTTAAAACCCTCCTCTCATCCACTATAATTACCACCAATCCTTATATTTTCTCTTTACCCCTCAAAATCCTTTTTCATTGCCAATAGATTGACCAAATCTCTCCCTAAGATCCTACCTCATGTTTAAAAGCCCCTAGACACTTCAAAATTCCAAATCCTCTACCTTAATAGGTTCTATAAGGAGAAAACTCAATAGGTAAATTTCTGTTTCCAAATATATTATTTCATTCAGGTTGTTTTAATTTCATATTTCTTTCCCCACCTCCCATCACCCAAATGATTTGATAACTCCATTAACATATATTTACGAAATTCTATAATTCAAATTGTATAGTAAATCATAATATATCATTTCCTTGTATTTTATTTTAATGAAATGAAAACATTGTTCGATATTTGTTAATTTAGCATATTCAAGGACAACAGTTAATCAATTTCTAGAATAATCATTAATTCTGTTCATGAAACCATTTGTGTTATAGATGAACAAGAATATTATATATGTAATATATCCTAGTTAATGTTCTTTAATACTTATTTTTCAAATGGTATTATGTTATAAAGAAAGACATGTTTCTTGTAATCAAATCCCACCGATTAACCGAAACTGTTATCACTGGGGTTTTATATAATAATTCATCTTCAGTCCAAATAATAGAAAGAATTTTTATACCCTTTTAATCTCCTGTATGTTCAATAATAACATATAAGTTCAATTATGTATAACCAATTTCATCATACATGTTTATCCCTACATGTATATAAGTGAATCGATCATTAAAACCATGTAAGAAAACAGACCCAAACAAGGAAATTGAACCTCATAACCAATAAAAATTGTTTACAATCAACATATATTGATTATAAAGAATATTATACATATTTAATATATTATGGATGCATTAATTAATAAAACTAATTTTATTATTTAGGAAATTATGTTCAAACAACAATCCCCATCAGATTTAAGGTAAGGGATCCTCTCTATTTCTCATCAACTAATTAATGTCTTCTATAATTATCCATAATAGGTGTAATCCCTAATGATGTAGTATGATTTTTCACATCCCTCATACATACCGCATGATTTATAAGTGACTAAGAAACTCGTTCCCTCTCATGAATCCCTATTATGTACACCTGATACCATGTCAATAGTCCATAAGGAATTCAACCCGAACCACCTTTATTCCTTCATCACTCTCTATCAACCTATTTACCCAAATAAAGTTGACCTTTTAATTTAATTAAAACATCTAAATTATGTTTATATTTTTAAATCTCATGTCTTATGATCAATACCTCATTCTCTTTGGGGGATATACATGCTTCTACCTAATTCCCTCCTTTGATACTTCCAAATAAGAAAACTTGTTTTAGAGGAACTACCCAAAATTTTACCCTATATAATGTACACACAATACTATTATTTAAAAACTATTGTATTTATAAAATAATTATTTTTATTATTAAAACATTATTGGTAAATTCTTGTTTTATATAAAATATTTTTTCCTTTTCTATTTTGAAAGATCTATAGTATTTTCCATAAAACTGCACAAAATGATTAAATGATAATGATTATAAAATACATTTATTTTATGTTTTCACTGCGGTATGAAATAAATTACTATATTATTTTCACATTTTACATTATTTAAGTCCATGTAAGTTCTAATCCCTTTCTTTCGTGGACACATTCATGATACACCCTTGGGATATTCTTTAAGTCTTGATTGTGGTACCCAATTGTTTCCATGGGTAACCACCATGTTTTTGCATGATTTATTATGTATGATTTTTTATGGGGAAAAAATATTCATGAAATTACAGAAGGGTATGACCAAATTTCTCTCTAATGCATTGGGTAATGTTATATATCATGATATGCTATGTGAAATGGTCGTGGCGGTTATCCTTGGCTTGTGCTATTATGGGAAACTGGATTGTTGATTAACATTAACCCGTACTACTATGGTAATTGGGATTTGTGGTTAGAATAGACCCTTAATAAAATGGGAAATATTATTGGTGGTTAGACATGAGTAATACTAATGATAGGTATTATGATTCTTCCACATTTATATTGTTCTATGTTTATATGATCTAATGTTTATATGATATGATTCCATATGATCCATAATTTTGATATCATTATGTAATGACTCATAAAACATGTTGATAAACATAATTATTATGTTCAATCCCTTATTGGGGCTTTTAGCTTATCTCGTAGTTCACGTGTTCCCAAGGTTATCCTATATAGATGTATGGCCTCAGAGGATGCTAAGATGTCTTTATGAAGAATAAATAAAGATGTGTTTTTATCCCCATGTTTTGTGTTGTATTAACCTAGTCTTACATGACACTTGAATTAATAATCCTTGAATTTTAAACTGATGTATTATTCTTCCAAAAATCATGCAATTTTTATGTGAAAGATTCTAGGGACTCTATATAATCTATCACCAATGTCGTCCCTACAACATGACGTTAAAATGCATGGCATATCATAATTATGTATGGATGGAAACCCATTCATATATGATATGTAAGAACGCCCAGACATTATATCTTTGGTTTCATCCCTTGGTCCTTTGACCATTTATGGACATTTTTTCTAATGTTTCTCCCCTGTAAGTGTGAATTGTGTTGTGTTTGTGGGTTTCTGTCATTATTCATGTCGAGAAAACATTATCCTGTAATGTACATTCCCTTAAGAATGTCAATATTCTGTGTTAATCCAATCCATATTACTCTAAACTATACTTCCTGGTCCCACATGACTTTAAAACTTTTCATCTTTTCCATGTGACTTTAAAATACATGGGATGAAAATTTCATAAGAACATAAACTCTAATACTTTCATCCTGACAACACAATGAAAAATAGAATGAGATTGTGATGTACTTTCTCAAGGGGACATCATGTTTGGTATTGGACACCAACCATGACATTTTTTAGTACTATATAAGTATTTATCCTTTCATAAATACTACGATTCTCTTTCTAAGTATGTTTTCTTCAAAACCTAATTACATCCACACTAAAAAACACGATCCATAAAATTCCACTACATTCGGTGCTGGGCCAAAACTGCATGATATAATTTTTCATGGAATTGGTACCCTACCATGACATCATTCCATAACTAAATTTTCCTTTATTCCCAACCTCTTGGGATACCTAGGAATTTCCAATAAAAATTAATTTAGGTCATTCCCCAGGTATCTCAAATACTACCCTCCTTTCAGACCCTTGTCCCAAACACTTTCAAAATCATGTGGTGTGATGCATACTAATTTTTTCCTCACTCATGATAGGTTTTTGATATAAATTACATGTAATTCTATTTAGGGATGTTCCTTCATTCTCAGACTCCCCAGTCGCATATTGATAAAATAAAAAATTCTTTCCATTAATAATAGTGGCTTGATTCCCATCCTAATGGGATATGTGAGAATGACTAGACAAGTCGTCTTAGTACTTTCCAAAATTCCACCTTCAGTCCACCAACAAAAGGATTCCCCTAGATGTTCATGGTATATCATGGACATCTGTTGTCATAATTCACATCGGGGTTTTTCAACAACTGAACCATGTGTCTCTCTTATCTCTTCTAAGCCTTGTCCAATTTCAAGGACTACAAACTAGGATATTCCCATTATAACTACGTATGGATTTATTTACATACTCATGCGATACATAATAAACCCCAAATTTTTAGTCTTCTGGTCCATCCCCAGGTATTACAAATCCTTCATTCGTCCACACACCTGACGTTAAACTGTATTCAGTAGTCTGAGCATCAGGACATTAAACTGTGTGTGGTTATTAATTATGAATGTTTCAAAAGAAGGATCTGCTCTTTTTTCCTCATCCACTTTGGGTTTTTCTAATTCTCCATCATTACAAAAGTCCATTAAACACGACCTCTCTAAATGGTCCACTATATGACTTTGGAGTTTTCGTCACCATAAACCTTTTCCTTATAATTATATTTGAATCCATCTACATGACACATCTCATTGGTGTACTGAAATGTTCCATGGCGTAGAGCCCAATGTGATTAATTCCACATGAAAATTCCATCATTTCCTTTACATGCTTCATGATCCCTTTATATGGATCATCATATATTATACATCTGAAGGGACCCCCTTTATGTCCTGGTCTAATGCCACATTGGATCACCTGTCGTATTCGGTCGAAATCCTAAAAGTCATGAGACGATATTTTGCAATTGGTCCCATGTCTCTAACATGGTTAACAGTTGACCCTCTTTTACTATTTGCAACGCAAGGCTAACATGAAATAGATGATGTGTTTCGAACATGGTCAATAGTTATCCTTAATCATTTCACTACCATCATTGTGATCCAGATCTTGAATTCCATGATTCACATCGTTACACATCTTTATGTTTTATAGGATTTCCAAAATACATGGTTTTACCCCCCCAAAAATCTAGGTGTTTTATGTGGCAAGGTCAATATTGTTGGGAAATCATTCACATAGCGTTAAAGTTTCCCATATTTGTGCCTCCCTGTATCAATAAAATCCCATTACTCCCCCTTGTTTCCCTCATCGAGAATGATGCTTGTGGAATTATTTTATTAGTTAGGATGTGTACTAGTGATATCGAATGTCACATTACATTCTTCCTACTTTTGATTTAACTGTATGATTAGAACTATGTGTAGCATTATTCAAGTACTAATAGGTTTCAAAGGAATGTCTAAACTGTTTGTCTCAGGCCCTGCCCAAACTTCATTGTTTTCAGTCTCTCATCTTATGATTTTCCCAGGGATTACGTGGTATGGTATGAAATTATTTGGTCCTCATTCATGTTGAGTCTATAATGGCTGCACCATGTACTCCCCCATTTGTGACCTCCCCTACCCTCTATCTATCCCATCATATGACATTAATCTATAAAAATCCTTTAGAACTAAATATTTACTAAATCCCTTCCACTTGGGTTACGTAGGAATGCCTAAGCACTTTTCCTCAGGTCGAGACCCATGTTAGGCCACCTCTATTCTATGGTCTAAATAGTCCCACTAAGAATATGTGTGGGGGTGTGGTCTCTTACAAACCTCATTCACATCGAGATATGTTCCACATCACACATTTCCTTTTTGGTTAACATCATCCATACCGTATGATGTCAAACTATTTATATATCATCACCATCATCTGGGAGTAAAAATCATGGCACTCTAGGTTCTCACTAGAGAGATCCTTTCATGAAATTAGTATTATCCCAAATAAGAACGATACTCTTACCTAATATGTTTTTATCACGGTGGAATAATTTCAAAAGTGTTTAATTATAATCAAACCACACATTTGTTCACCCTCCATGCATTTTGTAACCTTTATTTGGATACATGTCCTCTTACACATCTAAAGGAACCCCATAATAGTAAAAATTCATGGAATATGGATCGCCTACTATCTTGGGCCAACATTTTATAGGATTATGGATGAAAGATTGAGTCAGGGCCCATGTTTATAACATTGTCAGTGGTCGGCCCTTACTTATTGTTCCCATTTCTGGCTACTGTAGTACGGATAGTGTGTTTCGAATGCATTCAATAGTTATCCATAATTTTCTTGCCATCCCTATAGTGTTCCAAATTTTGGGTATTCTGATTCACACTTCCAACTCTAAACTATTTGGATTTATTCAAAATCCCCTGATATTACCCTTCTCATTCTCCAGAGCATGTTGGGAGAGGGAGAGTTTTCTATTTCAAGAGACATTTTCTTTGACCATGACCCCCTTGTTCTTCCTAAAGACACGGAGAGGTCATTAAGGCCTTAGATGCATGGTATTGGTTGTAACTTTCATATTCAAATGGAATGATGATATTGTCATCCAATTTCTTCTCACATTTGGAATATCCCATGTGGGATTAAGGATTCAACACTCGATATTTCATGGATATGATGGATATTCTATAATAAATCATGATAAATGAACTCATTTATGAAACCAAAAGAAAAAATAAAATCATGAATGGATGTTTAGGAGTTCAAAAAGATTAAAATGCCCAATGATTTTCCCCTCCCCTAGATGACTTTAACTATTCAATGGAGTGTCCCAGCTCTTAAACTCTTTGGCTCGTGGAATCTAGGATCAATGGCCAATTATTATGATCATGATCCTCCTCAATGTAAATAGGGAATAGATTATTGAGATTGATCCGATCACAATCATCCTCTACTCAGATAATAGAAATATCATGAAATTTTTACCTCATCTCCCCCTCATCCTCTACCAGAAAGGCCATCAGTCACGATATGAGCCTCGATTGTGCATCAAGGAAAGTGGAATACTCGTTTCCCATGAATATAACCATTGGATATCATGCTGATCCTCATGGATTCACTTGATGTTGATATGATTCTTCAACTACCATCCCACACTGAGTCCACGATCATGTTCTTGTATTTTCTCATCCATGAAGTTTCAGAAGGGAATATAAGGACGCTGGGAATCTACTCCTCTAGTGCATATTTCACACAGCCGGCAACGAATCCTACCCATCTAGTATTGGAATTTTTCTTTTGGGGCCTCCCCAATGATGTGCTTGATCAATTTCCATGACTAGCTACAGAAGACCTTGTTATAATCCACAACAAAAGATGTCCCATCCTTATCCTTGAGGTTAGTGTGTTAATATGAGTGGAACGCTTCTAGGCATTTATCATCAAGATAATCTTATAGTGTTTAGTTGGGTAGGTATGGTTTTAGCACATCCAATCGATCCCCGTCGACATATTCCACCATGAAGATATCAGTTTGTGTCTTATAGAATGTCATGACTGTAATCAGAAATGTTGTGTTATGGTTTGTATGTGCATCCAATTCCACGACCATCAGTGTACCCCTGGGGAATGTAGCGCCACAGTCTCCAGACACCCTCCCCAATGCGGACCATACTATTTGAGGAACATTGCATATAAAAATACACAACAGAGATTTGCCTTGAATCAATGGAATATAATTACCAATTATTTGAAGAACGTTTACAAAGATCAAATATTGGTTTCACCCTTGATCCGCTGCCACTGGAATCCTGAGGCATGGACACCCATATATGGATGGGAAATATGAAGACTCTAGGATACCCATCTTGGGAGTCACAACCCTCCTAGATGTGATTACCACAATTTCTACGCATACAGACCCCAAAGCAGAATATACTATTGTGAGATAGTGGGTTTTGTGAATGCAACTCTCCTACATAAGGAAAACATTTGTTTAGGAGAACTAAGTGACCTAAATAATGACCCCAATAAAATTGATTAGGGTTTACCTCAAGAGACGCCGAAAATTCTTTATGCTCTATGTTTCCAACCGCGCCTTCTTTCAATGGGAGATATATACTAGTATCTTTCCCTAAGAAGAATCTTATGATTCATTTAGTAGGGAAAATAACTCTCTAAATTCTGTGGCAGACAATGAAGGAGGGCATGTTTGATTGATCAACACTTTCACCCAATCATTCATTGGACGTGGAGTACCCTGTGATTGCATGATTTACTACATCTCAGCAATGTTCTACACCCATTCCGCCTGATATATTTAGAAGTCATACCTATCATATTTGATCTCGAACATATCCATCACATGATATATCATATGGTTCGACATCTGTGAAGGATTGAGTAAATATCTTTTAACATCTTTTGTGTTCCAAGACATTGGGGAAACAATGACCTCAAGAATATCTATATGGTGTTTCCACTTACTCAAAGGCTGGGTTAATATCTTATGGGCTCCCTTAGTGGCTTCCATTATTTCTGAATTTTCCCCTATAGGACTATCGAGACTTCCTCTATTGTCTTCCTCTCGACCGGTACAGGTCTCACCACTGCTGCGTCCACACCACCACATAAGTTTCGTTACTCCTTCTAGCCACGACCATAAGGTTGATTAGGCACCTCATTACTATCATGAATAGTCCACTATTTCAACATCTCCCTTGGGTCGGATGCCTCCAAACTCTTGGGAAACACTTTTACTTGTGAAGAGATAGATAGGGGTGGTTTCAGCTCATACTACATCTTCCAATCCTTCTTTGTGAATATTATCCACATTTCGATCATTACACATTGAATGTCCTCTTGGCAGAAAACAATGTAGACCGACTGGGTCCACCTCTACATGTACCAAAATTGTCTCGTGAAGCATCGCATGGTGTATAGATCGTGGATTGGCTCATGATAATAATGTTCCACTAGATCTCCACCACTAAATTTCATGAGATATGACTGATTATCCTCAGTTCCATGGATGTCATCAATGAATACAACTATTGGAAATGGAAACAGATGAATGTTGAATTCATCATACTCCTAGAATAAATTCACCAATAGATGTGGGGTCAACCTGGCTATGAAACACCCCACCACATATAGAATAGTTGGTCAAATGTTTTACCCATGATGGGAAATGGGGTTCATGTTTTCATAAATTCCAATTTGTTCTACTATCCATCCATTTAGAAGATAGAGAAACCCATTCATCCTCTTTGGATTATTCCCATCACTAATATTACACAATACCATGTATTGAATTACCAACACCATGATCCATAGATTTATCTATTACCCCATCAACATCATGGATTCCATGATGAATATACTTGACTAAACACCCATGTTTGTATCTCTCATTGAAGGAATCCAGCCACATATGAGCACTGGGATGAATGAATCTCACTTAACCACCAGTTAATTCTCAGTGATGATGATGATCCACCATTTCATTTGATGGCTGTCATCCAAGAGTTACTAGTATGGATTCACTTTGCTATGTTGCACCCCCATTGGGGATGTAGACAACCTCGCATTAATATTCCTATATAAATAGAAATTATGAAACCACATGAACTATAGCATGGAATGCACATCCAATGTTGAATAATTTTCCTCTCCTGATACCATATCCATCAATTCCTTTTCTAGTAGAAGTGTCGGCCGCAGTTCCTCCCATGTTTTCACTATGGGGAGGAACTTGTCATACATCTCCCCCGAATATAGAAATCCCAGAGATTTGTTGAATTTTCTAGAGGATTATACAACCATCCCCATTATAATTATAAAAAGAGTTGGCCTCAATGAAAACACAATTAAAACTCTGGAATAAAGGGAATTAGTTAGTAAATATAGAATTGGGTGGCCAATGTTGCCTCATACATGCCCAATAACCTCAAGTCCGCCCCAAAATCCTTGTAGGAGGCACATACCCATTAAGTCCATGATAAAAATTATCTAAAATTTCGACAGTAGTTTATGTCCAAGTAATTAGGCCTCCCCTTCAATGAGTTCCCCAAATACACCATGGGGATGGTGTGGTACTGTAGGGGAGGTACCTCTAGATCCAAAACCTTCCCATCAAAATTGTCAATGTTATTATACAAGGTGTCATCATTGATGGGAGTGTGATTCTACTTTGTATGATTGGAAACAACTGTAAACCCATAGAGTTGGAACGATATACTCCTGGACCAATAGGCTGCTTCCTCCCTGGTTGCTTTAGGGACTAAAACATCATCTCCAAGGCCAAATCCATATATACAAAATATTTTTCAGAAAGGGTAATTATTGTAGTTTTCTCACAACAGCTTCAGAAGGGATTTTTTGTCTAAATTTCTCAACACACATTCCCCAATTATTAGGTTATATTCCATCACTTCCATCAAGAATACATCCTCAAGGTCCCCTAGGAACAATTGGGCAAACCATTCCTTCCCAATACATTAGAAATTTTTTATCTTTGTTCACATAGCTCGATCGCAGAGCTGAATCTTTGAGACGTGTCACAAAGCTACATCACAGACCACGTAGACACAACTTGCAGAGTGCATAGTAGTAGTGTCTTAAGACTCACTATGCAATAAAGAGAAATAGACATCCCGATTTACAAAGAGAGGATGTAGAAGATGTGAAGCTTCATAAATTGAGTGCCCAATCATAATGATGGGGAGATAGGTGAGGATAAAATAGGTGTCTTAAACAACTATTTAGAAAGGAAAACCTTCATTCTTTATGGTGTGATTGACCACGGAGAGATTCATATCATTCACAACCAGTGAATCACCTATCAGCATAGTGACCCTATATCGCAATCACGCTATCTGATCTGCCTAAAATTTGGGCGATCTACAATTAAAATTTTACCCTTGTTGTATCCTATGGTCCATGGCAATGGGGGGGGGGGGGGGGGTTGAATCCAAAATGATTAAAATGGAGAAATATACAAAGATCACAACAATTCTAAAAGGTTATTGATCATGAAGAACCTTTGTAAAACCCTTCGTAGCATGATCAGCACAAATCCCGTTAGCACCGCAGATGTCACAAATTAGAGGACCCATTAACAATCATTATAGAGGATATATATGGAATAATTTTTGGTTTTTAAAAAATTGATGAATTTCTTCTCACTATGGTGGGAATATGATTTCCTCTTAGCATCTTTGGAAATTGATGAAATTCCATGTTAACGTCGTAGATGGAATGAAGAAAGCCTTTACACCATAGAGAGAATGGTTGTCGAATTCTCGGTTATGATGAGCGAGATGCAATCGGCCTCTGACAGGGAAGCATCAGAGATTTTCATTGCCTACCACCTATATATTCTAGACTTATCAGAATCCCAAACAACAGATACAGTCACCTTTAACCTTCTCAATACTGAAAGAAAATCCTCCTCTTCTTTGTGAATCATTGTGAAAATGAACTCTTATTGGTATTTGGGCATTGAGATATACCATTATCGTTACCCATATTGAACCACTATTCATGATGGGATGCCCTTCGTGAAGCTCATGGGCCATCTCAAAAGAATTAGATCCCTATGATAACTCATTTCTTTATAATGAACAAATTCTTCTCAAATTACCTTCCATGAACATATAAACCCCATGTCATGGAACCATCACTGTGCTTCATGATGTATATTTCTTCACAATGCCTTACATTGCATGTAACCCATTCTCTTTGATGTCATACATATTGAAATCCCTTTCACTTCACGAATCACTTTTATACACATATATACTCTATGCCTAGGCTAGATCAATCCACATTATGAATCATTACCCTTCCTTGATTATCTCCACCTTTTGGAGTATCATAGCATTGCACGGTCTCTTCTAGTGAACTCATTTTCATCATAAATACTTCTCATATACGACCCTTAAGGATTGTAGGAAATTATGTAAAAAAAATTTGGGTAGCGCTTCTTATATTATTTCTTCGTCTTATTATTCTTCATAGAGTCACCCTAATAAATATAACTTCTTTTCATACCCACAATAATGTGATCCCATGAGCTGATAACTCCACAACCCCACCTCCAGATGAAATTTCTAGAGCCTTCCCCTCACCAAGGATTAAAGATAGCTGGTCATGTATGTCATAGGGGTGTGGAGTGAATCCTCATCATCTGAGTAGTAGGATATCAAACTTCCAAGACTCATAGTCCCTAGCACATGATGTTAAAATGTAGCCTCGAATCGTGTAATATACATTGGATTCCCCTCCATAGACATTTTTACATGACCAATGGTCTCTAAGAAGGTGAGATCATCCATATATGTAATGAGATCCTTTTTAATGGGATGAAATATATCTTAGGGGGAGGGAAACAATCATGGGGTAAGCCCCCAGCGTATTTGCAGGAGGTATCACACATGACCCTCCTCTATTCTTCTGTAGACAAAGAAAAAAGTAGAGATGACATCATGGGACTCTCGGTACCCCTTCCCTCTCCCTTTATGATTTATATCCATCGGGCCTCTATAATAGAGTATGTCCCAATATTAATCACCATAGTCCACTAACCATGTGTATGTCCACATCCATTCCTTGTAGATACTCCTTTCGCGACTAAATCATTAGGTATTTGTTACCACTTTTTACTAAAAAAAGAACGATTCATGTTAAATTAGTGTAAGAATCAACCACAAACATCCTTTTCTAGTTGCCTTATTGGGTAATCCCATCCCTCACCACAAAAATACATGGAAATTTATACTTTCCTATTTCATAGAAATGTATGTTGGAAGTCTCCGTGAGATTCATCCACCAAATCCATCGATCCTGACCACTTACCATCTCATCATCATCATCCCATTTGACAATAAATTGTATACCGTAAAAATATGTGGGTATTGATCCCTATATCCTAGATAGGGTATGTCAGAATCCACCCTGATGTTAAACAATAAATAATAGTAATCCTTTTCGAACTACCCAGGTTGTGGTAACTATCTCATAAGAACGGTACATAAGAACCCTCCTTGAGGATCGACACCAAACACTAGTAAAAATAATTGAAGAAAATGGATTTTTATCCAAGTCTGCTATATATGGTACATCCGAAACCTAAATGAGGTTCAACCCCAAACACTGGTAAACCAAATCGACTATGTGGGTTCTGATCCCTATATCCTAGATAGAGTACGTAGTAATCCTCAATGTGTTCAACCACAACCACTGGTAAACTCTAGTGTCCCAATTGATGGGACCCGGATCCTTGGATGGTCACTTAGTGGAATCAAAACTGATTCTGGTCTGCTAACCATGCACAAGCCCCCAATATTTTTTCAGGTCACTATTATTTTTGTACACCGCAATTTTATGTCCCCATTCTGAACTATGTGTACATTGACTCATTGCGACATGGATACATAGGAAACCTCCATGAGGTTCAGGAGAAGAAATCATGTCATATCCCGGTCCCTCCCTTGATACATTGTGTTTCGGGAAGATCATGACCTATCCTAGAGGTTCTACTTCCATTGGGTCTCATCCATGCATCCATTCTCACGGGCCGCCTCCAGTGGTGGATCATCACACCATCGAACAATGTGGACATCAATTCACCTCCACAAGGATACATTTAAAACATCAATCGCATTCAATCACATCCAATGGTAAACCATGGTTTCCCATATCTCGTGGTAACTTTCCCTGTTCCACCCTCAATGGTGCCCTGATTTGCCATCAAAGTGTGATTTATTCACTCTATGGAACAAAACTCCTCTGATACGTCCCCATTTGGAATTTTGATCCAGCCGTCTAGAAAACCATCCAAGTGCTCCCTATAAGGGATGTACTAATTTGATCTATCTCTATGGGATGTTCTCATAACTCTCATAATGTATCCTCCATATTCTATACTCACAACCTACAATTTTTTAAACACGAGATTCCTGAAGAAAACCTTAGAAGACATTCCTTTTCCATAACCATCTACATTTGACGTTAAACTCCCAACATTTGATGTGTTGAACATGGAAATCTAATGAAATCCTCATTTACATTCCTATGGATTCTAATTCCCCACACTCGATGTGGAATGCCTCGGGCATCCGCGCCATCGAGAAGACCTATCATAAGAGGAAGAATATCAGACGTCATAGTGTTTTAGCATCTATATAAGCCAACAATGTCCAATGTTACTGCTCCCTTGCTCGAAGGTTTCTGGCCTGACTTGACCCCCTATAATGTTCCAATAGAAGTAGTATAATTAACAAACTTCCATGAAGACATGACACTAAGTAATAATTTCATGAATACTGTTTTAATCATTATGTTTATACCCAAACTAAGTGACAAATTCTGAGGGGGAATCCATGGAAGTGGAAATAGACATCCAATCATCCCATTTCGATCAAGGATCAGAAATCCATGAATAAGAAAAGGATGATGCCTGCATTTGGAATGTAGGAATATGGGGAAGTAGTTGCACATCCCCGACAGACGGATTCACGTCCTAGAGAAAGTATTAAAAACTGATGTATACCTAAAACAACAGAAAATAATTATTTTGATAAATAAAGTGACTCTATAAATCTTTTATGGATTAAATTTTGGGACATTGATAGTGTGTATATGAACAAGTATTCTTTTCATGTTTGAATAAAATATGAGAGGAGGTTCTCTACTATATGATATCGTGTAATAATTTTTGGAATTTCCTAAATTATTAAATAAATAAAAATTATCTATCATGTAAAAATATATACAAAAAGATAGTTTTATAAAAGATTACTAGTAGTATAGTAAATATTATCTTTTTTTTACAATTTTATGTGTTCTTTTAACAATATTATTTTTATAATTGCCCCACCTTAACCATTATCTCTATTACTATAGTTTCAAATACATTTATAATAAATGAAATAGAAAAGTTAAAATAAGGGTAATACTGAAAAATTAGTGGAAAATGGGTTTTTACAAACATATACCATTAAATTTGTATTATTTAAATATTTTTTAATTTTTTATTAATTAATAAAATAGTTTTTGTATAAAATATTATTAATTGAATTATTGGAACTATTGATTTAATTTAAGATTAAATATTAAATGAAAACAAAGGAATTAAAATATAATGAATTAAAACATAAATATAATTTTATTTGTGTCAAGAAAATATACATTTTTATGGAGTTTCGTTGGCCATTTATCATTATTTTTAACCCTAATTTCATGAATTAGTATTACCAATGTGAAAATATATTACAATGGTTATTATTCAATACGATTAAGAATAAATTGTATCTATTAACTATATATTGAACACCTTTTTCAAAATATGTAATAAAATTTTCTACATTTTATTTTTTTATAAATACTATAATGTAATTTTATATTATTTTAAAATATAAAATAGAAAACATTTTTTTAGAAATTTAAATTTAAAAAATTCAAAATGAACTCAAGCCAAAATTAAGAATAAATATGTTTCAATTATAAATAATTAGACTATATCTGAACAATTAATACTTATGTTTGATTGATAATAAAATAATATAAAAATAAGAGTTTAAAATAACTATACATTAAACAATAAAATAACATTTTTACATAAATTTATGTTTTCATTATTTGATAAAAAATACAATACTTTAGAAACATATCAAAATTTCACTATATAATAAATTTGGTATTATGATTTCAAACATTTTATTAATTTTTTCAAATTATTAATATAAAATTTAGAAATTAATCTTTTAAATATTGTCATAAATGAAAATGAATTTATTAAAGAAAATAATTTTCCTTCAAAAATTACATTATAATTTTATGATGAATGTAAATATATAATAAATATTTCATGATTACTACTGAAGATGAATGTTTTTTAGTGTAACAAATCCTTGATTTTTTATTTATTATCCTACTTTTAGGGATTTATGTCCTAAATTTTTTTTCATTTCGTAATTAACATTGGATAGCATTCCCTCGTAGAAATTTCATATTCCGAATGTTTCTTCTTAAACTATATAGTGTTTATATAAAAAATAAAATGATGAATTTTAATATTCAACAAAATATTTCTATGAAGTAAATACTCAATATTAGTTTGTATTCCTATGAAAATTTATCTGTCCAAATTAACTACATCAGAACTCGGAACCAAAGATGCATACAAAAAATATTTACTTAACATTGAATCATGAAATACTCATATATATGTTATAAACTCACATATACAGCATCTTGGAAGGAAATTTATAAAGAATTATCTTTGAATTTATATATTCTATTGAATATAGGTCTTATCTAATTATTTTTAGAAAAATTCACAACACTATTCCACAGATACACAATAAGAAAAAAGTGATCGTAAATCTCAAAAGAAATTTCATTCCTGTAATTATTCTCATATACATACTACCTAATGTATCAGATTGCCATGTTTTTTTCGAAATCAACATCATTTTTTCTTCAATTTAATTTTATATATGATAGAGCTAAAATTTAAAAATCTTTCATATCTAATTTATGTATTTAATCCTTACCCATTTTACATTTTATGTTCATTTCATCGTTATTTGGATCATGAAATGTTTTTATCATAATGGTGAAAGTGCCATATTTTTTGACTTTTGTGTATTTTTAATTGTTGGATGTATTGAAGGATTTCATATAAAAGAATCTTCAAATAACGAACTTCTCTCACGGCATGAGAACATATTTTCGAGAAGATAAGGGATGTTTTAAAACTAAAGAAGAGTTCATATATGTCATGTAACCCATTTACAAATCGTGACTTTAAAAAAAATTATATCATTTCGTACATGTCGTGACATTAGAACACACTATGAAGATAATGTACTCATTGTGTAATCATTGTACATGTCATGTTGTGAGCTAACAAGTCAAACCATCTAAAGAGATGCATGTGTTAAATCTTCAATAATCTAGAAGATACAGAGCAGGGTAACGGTCGTAAAACCCAATTACATTTCATGACCCAATCGATGTGCAATAAAATGAAATTAATGTGGTCCAACATTTCAATGGGGAAGCTAATAAAAAGTGAAAACAATTGCTTCTGTTTTATAGCATTCCAAATTAGCATGTGAAATTCCCCCCACCAGAAGATCCACTACCATCTTTTTGCTACATTAAAGATTGAGAACATGATCAAGATATAGACAATTGAGGTTGCAACAGATATTCCTGGTGATTTCTTAGCGATGGATGGATAAGCACCAAGTTTTTGTGGATAGTGAAACCCGACGAACACTATGTATTGAGATGCAGATATAATGTGTAATCTATTTCTAAATATCATTTGAACATATATCCTTGAATGAATCTGATTGTTTTCTTTCTTGACCAATTTTAACAAATTTTTATGGATGATTTTTCTAGATATGAATAAAATTAATTGTTTTCTATATTTAATATTCTTCGGCAATATAGTTCTATTGAGCATAGTAGTTTAGATTAGGTTTTAATTTTTGGAGATATTCATGTAATGGTATAAATTCAATAGGTGGGGAAAAAATAATATTATGATATTAATATGATATCTATATACATTTGAGTGTTCACTTTGGGATCGTTGGGATACATTTATAAATTCAATTATGAAATCATTTTAAATGATGTTGAGGGGAGTGTCCGAGAGGTGGATTATTGTCTTCAACCACTGTTTTAAATATGATTTTCAAACTACATTATCTTTCATTAATTTTTAGTTCTTTATCTTTACATTTCATGAAGTATAGTTACATTCAGTTTTCATACTATTAAATGAAACCCCTATCCTCATTTCATGTAAAAGGGACTCAAACAATAGTCATTATATTGCTACTTAAACTACTGCCTCCTTGAGATACAACCTTGCGGTCACCACTACGATGCATTCAAAGAGAAAAAATATTGATTGAGGTTAATGTGACTAAAAACACTTCACATAAACATTTATGGTCCCATCATATACCTTTCTCTGGATTCATCCCAAAAATTATAGATTCTGACACCGCATTCCATGTAATGCCACAAAAGGATTTATCTTTGTACTAGAAAAAATACTCCTATCATATAAAAAATAGTCAAATGAAACAAGGTGTTTCAAGAAAAATATTATACAATTAAAATATCAAAAAATATAATCCATGGTTTGATCCATTAGCTCCAAAAAATGCATCATATTGATGATGGAAAAATTTAATGAAATTTAATTTTTTCTAAAACACTTTTGAAGGCCATTAAAAAAATAATTAGTCAACGAAAGATCAAATTAAAATAAAATGGAGAATGGATAACTATGTATTCTAACTATCCCATTGATACAAATCCCAGAAATATGATATAATGACATGATATCTAAAATGGTAATGAAATTTGATGGTTTAGTTATTCAATAAACAATAACACAAATTTCAATATTTCTATAACGTGACTTTGGTAATACCATCATAATCTCCAAGGATATATTTTCTAATTTCCACTCTAGAATATTAAAATATTGAAGCATCCCCTTTATTAATTTTTATTCATATTTTAACTATATATAACCCATATCTCTTTTCATTACATCCCACATATAATACTCCTAAAATTCTTTATACATCATTATTCTTCCAATATAAAAAAAGGGAAACTATGTGTTACACTAAAAAATTATCAATTAAACTATGAATAAGAATGAAACTACTTCTTTTTCCAAATATGATAGAAAATTCATCATTAACATTTATCAATCGAAAAATTACATTATAAATAAATTATCAATTTTTCTCTAAAACATTCTGTATAATATGATATTTCTTATTTTTTTTCTGAGAGAGATGAATGTGATGGATTCTATAAAATTAAGTATTTTCCCACATTGATAAATTCTAATATAAAACTCATTAACTCAATTACAAAAAGTTTATGTTCCAAATATAACATTGTTATTTTAGAATTATCATCCGAACTAAAAATGTTCACTATATATTTTCTACAATGGTAATGAATTTTGATGTCATAATCCTTAATTATTTTTATCAATAATCCCCCACCTAAATATTAACACATTTTGAGTGAATATAAACTTATGTTTTGAATTATATATATACATATTATGTAACTATATATAAATTATTCCTCCATGGTTTCAAAAAAACCATATGAGAAAACATTATATAATTATTTGGATAAATAAACACATGATATTTTAGTTAATGTATTGAATATGAAATTACATGATCATTCTACACCACGAGATAACACATCCAATTAAATTATTCAATACTGTACCCAATGAAGTCAACATTTCAAGAGGGTATGTCAAAAACAAGAGCATTAACAAATCTTCTTTAAACATCCCCAAAGAAACCATTATAATATTTTATCCATGTGAATTTAACATCTATTCATCTTATGTAAGATAGTGACCTAGATCATTAATAAAATATATCTACAACAATATAGGTTTTTCATAAAAAATAAAATTATGAATAATATAATTCATCAAAAAAAATTATATGTATTAAATATTCTGTCCCGGCTTATATTCCTATGAAAATTTATTCATCCAAATTATCTACATCACAAATCCAATCCTGATATGGATACAGAAAATATTTTGTTAACATTGAATCATTAAATACTAATGTCGATGGAAAAAACTCGCATATACAGCCTCTTGGTATGAAATTCATAAAACATTCTCTGTGAATTTATATGGTCCAATGAATAGAGGTATTATCTAAAACTTTTTAGTAAAATTCACAACACTTTTCCATTGATAAACAATAAAAAAAGTGATTATAAATCTCAAAATAATGATATTTCCTCTAATTATTATCATTAACGTACTACCTAATAAATTCCATCCCCATATTTTTCAAAATTAACATCACATTCTCAACCGTTTCATTTTAAATCTAATATAGCTAATATTTACAATGTTTTTCCTATACAATTTATAGATTTAAACCCTACCAATTTTACATTTTATGTTCATTTCATTGTTATTGTAATGATAAAATGTTTTCATCTTAATGGTGAAAATGAAGTATTTTTGGACATTTAAAAATTTCTAATTGTCTGATGTATTCTTGGATTGCACATAAAAGAACATTAACATCACGTGTTTCACACACAGCGTGAGAACAAATTTTTGAGAAGAGAAGGGATGTTGTAAAATTAATTATGTGTTCCTATATGTCATGTACCCCATGTACACGTCATTACATTTTAAAATATTATTTATCATTTCATACATGTCATGACATTAGAACACATTGTGAAGACAATGTACACATTGTGTATGCATTGTACATGTTGCATAGTGAGCCATCCAGTCCATCCAGAGTCCGAGATGTGCATGTTAAATATTCGAAAATCTAGAAGATACAAACAAGGTTACATGTCGTGAACCAAAATTAGATATCACGACCCATTGGATGTGAAAAAAAATAAAATTAATGTGGGTCGACATTTTGATGGGAATTTTAATGAAAGGGAACCCATTTGCATATTGATGTTGTATTCCAAAATAGCATGTGTAGTGCCCGACCACCACATGATTGAACATCATCTTTTTACTAAGGTAAATGTTGTGAAATTGATCAAGATGCAGACCATTGTGGCTATAATAGAGATTCATGAGTATTTATGACCAATGGATGGCAAAGACCCATGTGGTTGTGGATGGTGATACCCGACAAACACTATGTTATGAGTTACAGACATTATTTGTAATCTCTTTCTAAATATCATTTGAACTTATATCATTGAATGTATCTGATGTTTCTCATTATTTATCAATTTTAAAAAAAATGGATGGTTATTCATATATGAATTAAATTAATTTATTTCTCTATTTACTAATCTTAGACAAGATATTTCCATTAAGCATATTGGTTTAGATTAGGTTTTATTTATTTCATATCTTTATTTAATGGTATCACATCAACAGGTGGGGAAAAAATCATATTAAGAACATAATATGATTTGTATATAAATTTTAGTGTTCACTTGGGGATCCTTGGATTTCATTTAGAAATTCAATTGTGAAATCGTTTTAAATGAGGAAGAGTGGAGTTTTTGGGATGTGGATTCCTATATTCCACCACTATTTTAAATCTGATTTTCAATCCACATTATGTTTCAACTATTTCTGGTTATTTCAAATTAAATTTCAGGAACAATAGTTACATTCTGTTTTCAAACTGTTAAATAAATCCCAGATCTTTATTTCACGCAAAAGGGACCCAAAAAAGTGATAGTATTGCATGTCATAGTACTACATCATTGATATGAAACCCTGCGGTCACCACCATGATGTATTCAAAAGGAAAAAAAATATTTATTGATGTTAATGTGACTAAAAACAATTTACATCCACATATATGATCCCATCATATTCTTTTCTCTAGATTCATCTAAAAAAATATTGATTCTGACAATGCATTTCATTTAATGCCTGAAAAGTATTTATCATTGTACTAGAATAAAAACTCTCATCATATGAAATATATTCAAAATAATGATGATTTATCAAACAATGATTATTATACATTGAAAATATCATAAAATATAATCCATGGATTGATCCATTATCTCTAAAATTCCATCATATTAAGGATGAAAAATCTATTTAAATTTTATTGATCACTAAAATGCTTCTGAAGACCATTCAAAAAATAATACGTAAACTATGTATCACATTAAAATACAATAGAGAATGGAAAACCAAGAATCCTAACTATCCCATTGATTCAAATTCATGATATATGATATAAAAACACATTATCTGAAATGGTAATGAAATTTTTATATTTAGTCATTCAATCAATAATAACCCAAATTTCATTATTATTATAATGTGTCTTTCGTAATACCATCATGAAATAAATGGATTGATTTTATAATTCCCCCCTCTAGAATAAGAAAATGGCGATGAATCCCCTTTATTAGTTTTCATTCATCATAAACTATATATAACCAATACCTATTTTCATTACATCCCACATATAATACTCCTAATAGACTTTGTACATCATTGTTCTTCCAAGATGATCAAAATATTGGAAACTATGTGCTCCACAAAAAAATCATTAATTCAACAAAGAACATGAAGGAAACCAAATCTTCTTAAAATATTCTAAAAATTTATTCATTAACATTAATCAATCTAACCATAACATTTTAATTAAATTGTAAATGATACATTAAAACATTATGGATTATATTATATTTCAAAAATTTTTCTGAGAGATAGTTGTGATGACTACTAAAAAATTAATTATTTTCCAGCATGGTTAAATTATAACATAATATTCACAAAATCATTAACCATATTTTTATTTTCCAAATATAAAATTGTTAATTTGGAATTATCATCTTAAATCAAAATATATACTACATATTTTCTACGATAGTAATTAAATATTATTTCATAATCCTTAACATGTTCTGTGATTAATCCCTACCGCACATTTAACACATTTTGAGTGAATTTATACTTATGTTTTGAGTTGTATATATAAATATTATTTAACTATATATAAATGATTCCTCCATGTTTTCAAACAAAAACCATATGAGTAAACTCTATATAATTATTTGGAAAATAAAACAAATGAGATTTTATTTAATGTAATGAATATGAAATTACAAGATCATACTACACCAAGAGACAAACAATAAAATTTAATTATTCAATATTGTACCCAATGAAGTCAAAATTTCTTGATGGTAGGTCAAAAGCATGATCATTAACAAATCATATTTAATCTTCCTAGAAAAAACCATAATAATATTTCATCCATATGAATTTAACCTCTATTCATGTTAAGTTAAATAGTGATCAATATCATTAATAAAATATATCTACAAATATATTTTTTTATATAAAAAATAAAAGGATGATTTGTATTATTCAACAAAAAATTTATATACAGTAAATACTCTATCCTAGTTTTTATTCCTATAAAAATTTATCTGTCCAAATTAACTACATCACAAATACAAACCTGATATGGAGACAAAAAATATTTCATTAACATTAAATCATCAAATACCCATGTCGATGGGATAAACTCACATATATGGCCTCTCTGTAGGAAACTCCTAAAACATTTTCTCTGAATTTATATGGTCCAATGAATAGAGGTATTTTCTAATAATTTTTAGAAAAATCCACAAAACTTTTCCGTAGATACACTATTAGAAAAAAGTGATCATAAATCTAAAAAGAATGTTCTTTCCTATAATTATTCTCATAAACATACTACCTACCCTTTTCCATCCCCATGTTTTTCGAAATGAACATCACTTCCCATCCACTTCATTTTACATCTGATAAAGAAAATAATTATAATGTTTTTCATAAATAATTTATGAATTTAAACCCTAATAATTTTTATTTTTATGTTTATTTCATCATTAATGGAATAATGAAATGTTTTGATCTTAATGGTGAAAATGATTTATTTTTGGACTTTTAATTATTTTTAATTGAATGATGTATTCTACGATTTCACGTAAAGAAATATTCATATCACGAGCTTCACTCATGGCGTGAGAACATATTTTTCAGAAGATAAGGGATGTTTTAAAACTGACTAAGAATGACTATATGTCATGTAACCCATGTACACGTTGGGACCTTTTCAAAATTTAATTATCTTGTAGTACATGTCATGAAATTTGAACACAATGTGAATATAATTTACACATTGTGTACTTATTGTACATGTTGTTTAGTGAGTCATCCAGTCAAACCAACGTATGAGATGTGTGTGTAAAAGTTTCACAAATCCAGAAGATACGGATGTGGGTACATGTTATGAACCCCATGTACATGTAATGACCCAGTCGATGTGGAAAAAAATTAAATTAATGTGGGTAACATTTCGACCGGGCTTCTAATAAAAAGGAACCCATTTGATGATGTTTTATAGCATTCCAAAAATAGAATGTGTGGTGCCTGACCACGAGACAATACATCACCATCTATTTTACAACGTGAATATTGATAACATGATAAATATACATAGCATCAAGGCTACAATAGAGATGCTTGAGGATTTCTGAGCGATGGATGGCTAAGGCCTAAGTGGTTGTGGACGATGACACCCAATGGCCACTATGTTATGAGTTAAATACATAATGTGTTATATCATTCAAAATTACTTTTGAACATGTATCATTGAATGAATATGATGGTTTTCATTCTTTTTCAATTTCAACAAATTATTTTTCGATGGTTATTCCATATATGAATATATTATTTGATCTATCTATTTAATAATCTTCGGCCAGATATTTCCATTAAGCATAGTGGTTTAAAATAGTTTTTATTTCTTAGGGAACATCATATAATAATATCACTTTAATTTGTGGGAAAAAATCATATTAGGATATTAATATGATATCTATATACATTTGAGTGTTCTCTAGGAGATACCTGGGTTGGATTGAGAAATTCAATTGTTAAATCATTTTAAATGAGGAAGAGGGGAGTGTCCAGTATGTGGATGATTTTCTTCGATGGATGTTTTAAATATGAATTTCAAACAACATTATTTTTCATCAATTTTTCATTAGTTGAAATTAAATTTCATGAACTATAGTTACATTCTATTTTCATACTGTTAAAATAATCCCCCATCTTCATTTCTTGCAAAAGGGACCCAAACTATAGTGATAGTATTGCAACCCATACTACTACCTCCATGAGAGACAACCCTACGATCACCAATATAATGCATTGAAAAGAAAAAAAATATTTATTTAGGATAATGTGACCGAAAATACTTCACATCCACATCTATTGTCAGGTCATATTACACTCTTTGGATTCATCCCAAAAATGATAGATTATGATACCGCATTCCATGTAATGCCTCAAAAATATTTATCTTTGTAAAAAAATAAAACCCTTATCATTTGAAATATAGTAAAATGAATCATCTTGTTTCCAAAAATCATTATTATACATTGAAAATATAAAAAAATATCATCCATGTTTTGATCAATTATCTCCAACATTCCATCATATTTAGGATGGAAAAATTCATTGAAAATTAATTTATCAATAAAATACTTCTGAAGGCCATTCAAAAAATAATATGAAAACCATGGATCACATTCAAATACAATGGAGAATGGAAAAATTGTATCCTAAATATCCCATTGATTAACATCAGATAAAGATGATATAATGACACAATATCTAGAATTAAAATAAAATATGAAGATTTAGTTATTCAATCAACAATAACCCTAATTTCAATATTACTATAAGTTGCCATTGGTAATACCATCACGATATACAAGGATATATTTTTTAATTTCCACTCTAGGATAGGAAGATGATGAATCAACCAATTTATTAATTTTCATTCATCTTTAATCTATATATAACTAATATCTATTTTCATTACATCCCACAGATAATTCTCCTAATGGACACTGTACATCATTGTGCTTCCAAGATGAAAAATAGGAAACTATGTTCTCCACTCAAAAATTATCGATTCGACTAAGAATAGGAAGGAAACAACCTCTTCTTCCAAATATGATAAAACATCATTCCTTAACATTAATCAATATAAATAGAACCTTATAATTAAATTTAAAAATTTTAATTAAAACATTATGGATAATATCATATGTCATAATTTTTTCTGAGAGATATTATTGTGATGGATAATAAAAAATTAAGAATTTTCCTGTATGGTTTAATTCTAATATAAAATTCATAAAATCATTAACCTAACGTATATGTTCCAAATATAACAATGTTAAGTTAGAATTATCATCTAAACTCAATATATAGACTAAAAATTTTCTACAATGGTATGGAATTGTGATTTCATAATCCTTAAAAAGTTCTATCATTAATCCCTCCCTCATGTTTAACTCATTTTGAGTTAATATATACCCTTTTTGAATTTAATATATACATATTATTTAACTATATATAATTCATTACTCCCTTAATTCAAAAAAAATCATATGAGCTAACTCCATATAATTATTCGCACCAATAAACTCTAGAGATTTTATTTAATGTAGTGAATATGAAATTACATAATCATAATACACCAAGAGACAACCCATCCAATTTAACTATTAAATATTGTACCCAATGAAGTCAACATTTCAAGAGTGTAGATCCAAAACATGAGCATTAAATAACCCTATTTAAACATCCCCGAAATAACCAAAAATAATATTTCATACAAATGAATTTAACATATCTTCATGTTATATTTGATAGTGATCACGATCATTAATTAATATTTTATACAATTATATAGTGTTTATGTAATGAATAAAAAGAGGAATTGTATTATTCCACAAAAAAAATTCTATGTAGTAAATAATATAGCCTAGTTTGTTTTCTTATGAAAATTTATCTGTCCAAATTAACTACATCACAACACCAAACCTAAAATAGATACATAAAATATTTCCTTAACATTTAATGATGAAATACTCATGTATATGAGATAAACTCCACATATGGCCTCTTGGTTGGATATTTATAAAACATTATCTTGGAATTTATATGGTCCAATTAATATAGGTCTTATCTAATACATTTTATAAAAATTCACAGCACTTTTCCATAGATACACTATAAGAAAAAAAGTGATCCTATCTCTTAAAATAATGTTATTTCCTCTAATTATTATCATAAACATATAACCTACTATAGTACACCCCCATATTTATCAAAATCAACATCAAATTCTCATCCATTGTTTTGATATCTGGACGATCTAATATTTACCATGTTTTTCATATCTAATATATGGTTTTAACCCTAGAAATTTTACATTTTATGTTCATTTCATGGTCATTAGAATAATGAAATGTTCTTATATTTATGTTGAAAATGACGTATTTTTGGACCTTATGTATTATTAATTGTACGATGTATTCTATGGCTTCATGCTATGTATTTTTCACATCATGAACATTGCTCGCGGCATGATAACAGATTTTTCAGAAGAGAAGAGATGTTGTAAAACTAAAGAATAGAACCTATATTTCATGTACCACATGTACACATCGTGACATTTTCATATATTATTTATCATCTTGTAAATTTCTTGACATTAGAACACATAGTGAAGATAATGTACACATTATGTACTCATTTTACTTGTCTTTCTTTGAGTCACCCAGTCAAACCAACATATGAGATGCGTGTGTTAAATTTTCTCAAATATAGAGGATACAAATGAGGATACATTTTTTGAACCCAAAGTACATGTTATAACCAAGTCGATGCACAAAAAAATGAAATTAATGTTGGTCGACATTTCAATGGGGCTTATAATAAAAGGGGATATCTTTGTGGGTGTTTTGTAGGATTCCATAATTAACATGTGCAATTCCCGACCACCAGACGATCCACCACCATGATTTTTGATATTGTGAATATTAAGAACATGATCAAGATACTAACCATCAAGAATTAAATTGTGATTCGTGAGGATTTTTGAGTGATGGTGGCTAATCCCCATGTTTTTGTTTATAGTGACACCCGACGAACACTATGTTATGAGTTGCAGACATAATGTGTAATCACTTTCTAAACTTATTTTAAATATACATCATTGAATGAATCCGATTGTTTTCTTTCTTGATCAAATAAATTATTTTAATAGTTATTCCATATATTAATTATAATAATTGAATTCTCTATTTAATATCATTTGGAGTGTTATTTACATTTAGAATAGTGGTTTCGATTAGGTTTTATTACTTGGAGATCTTCAAGTAATGGCATGAAATCAATAGTTGGGACAAAAATCAAATTAATGTTTTAAAATGATATATATATATATATATACATTAGAGTGTTCAATTGGGGGTCCTTGGTTTTCATTTAGAAATTCATTTGTGAAATAATTTTAAACGTGGATGAGGGGTGTGTCTGGGAGGAGGATTCTAGTCTACGACCGATGTTTTTAATATGATTTTTAAACCACATTATTTTTCAAAAATCATTCATTGGATTAATTTCAATTTCATACACTATAGTGACATTTGTTTTCATAAAGTTAATCAAATATCCTTATATTCATTTCATGTTATGGGGACACAAAAAATAGTGATAGTATTGCAACTCACAAAACAAAATCTTTGAGAGACAACCCTATGGTAACCACTATGCATCATTCAAAAGGAAAAAATATTTATTGAGTTTAATGTTACTGAAAACCCTTCGCATCCACATATATGGTCCCACCATTTTCCTTTCCCTGGATGCATCCCAAAAAGATCGATTCTGACACTACATTCTATGTAATGCCAAAAAGGATTTATATTTATACTAGAATAAAAACTCTTATAATATGAAATATATTCAAATGAAACATGATGATCCCAAAAAACATTATTATACAATGAAAATATCAAAAAATATCATCCATGGTTTGATCTATTATCTCTAACATTCCATCATATTTAGAAAGGAAATATTTAATGAAATATAATTTATCACTAAAATACATCTAAATGTGATTCAAAAAGTAATAGGTAAATCAAAGATTTCCTTTAAATACAATTGTGAATGGAAAACCAAGTATCCAAAATATCTCATTGATTCACATCCATGAAAGATGATATAACAACACAATAACTAAATTGGTAATGAAATTTGATGATTTAGTTATTCAATGAACAATAACCCAAATTTCAATATTACTATAATGTGACTTTGGTAATACCATCATCCAATATATGGATATATTTTCTAATTTAAACTCTATAATATAAAAATGAAGAAGTATCCCCATTGTTATTTTTCATTCATATTTAAACTATATATAAACAATATCTCATTAAATTACATACCACAGATAATACTCCTTAAGGACTATGTACATCATTATGCTTCCAGGATGAACAAAAAATGGGAAACTATGTGCTCCACTCAGAAATTATCAATTCAACTATGAAAATGAAGGAAACCACATCTTCTTACAAATATGATAAAAGATTATTCATTAACATTAATCAATAGAAACATTACATTTTAACTAAGTTCAATATTTTTCTTTAAAACATTATTAATTATATGACATTTAACAATTTTTTCTGAAAGAGATGTTTGTGATGACTACTAAAAAATTAATTATTTTATTGCATGGTTTTATTCTAATATAAAATTCATAAAATCATTTACCAATTGTTAATGATCCAAATATAACTTTGTTTAATTATGATTATCATCTGATCAAAAAATATAGACTACATCTTTTGTACGATGGAAATGAATTATTATTTCATAATCCTTAATAAGTTCTGTCATTAATCCCTCCCTCAAGTTTAAAAAATTTTGAGTGAATATATACTTATTTTTTTAATATTATATATTCATTTTCTTTAACTATATATAAATTATTCCTCCATGATTAAAAAAAATCATATGAGCTATCTTCACATAATTATTAGGATAATTAAAGTCATTATATTTTAGTTAATGTAATGAATTTTAAATTACATGATCATACTACACAAATAGATGACAAATAAAATTTAATTATCCAATACTATACCCATTGAAGTCAAAAATTCATGAGGGTAGGAAAAAAACATGAGGATTAACAAATCCTCGGTAAACATCCCAAATAAATCATAATAATATTTCATCCATTTGAATTTATCATCTATTCATGTTATGTTATATAATGATCAATATCATTAAGAATATATTTATACACATTATATGTAGTAACCCACTAATCCAAAAAATTACAAATCCATATGATATTTTCGTGTCATAAATATTTTTCAAAGATAAAATTAATGGGGTGGACATTTATAATATCATTAAAAAAATATATATCGGTAATAAATTTTTAGTAAAAAAATAGTACTTATTAAATATATCATATATATTATTTCTATTTATGTTTATTTAAATAAGTCATTATATTTCATTCATGATTTCCAAGACATTAATAAAATACAATTTGAACCTCAATAACCTCAATAAAAAAAACATATTAAAGTAGGAATGAAAAATAGTATCAACATGATCAAGGAAAAAATTTAGGTTATTATACAACAGAAAATGAATAATATAAAACAAAAAATTTATATCACTAATAGTAAATTTCGAATTTATAATAACATCCACAATAAACATCCATTGATAGTATCCCAATCAATGATAAATCTTCAAAAAATACTTCAATCCCCATATGAAATCAATAAAATCATCGATTAAAGGAAAATGATAAATTTCATAAATAATACCATTATTAAATTTTGTATAATAATTATGTTATCTCACTGTACTATATAAGGTTTTAATAAAAAATAATAAGCCTATTATATTATTATAGGAACAATTAAATATTTATTGATATATCCTTATGACGTGTATTCAATTCAAAAATTTCCTTCTCATAAATTCTAGAAGGGGTATTTGAAATTTTATTAAAATTAGGGAAACGCTAATTAAGAACTCATCCTTATTACCATGACTAACACCATGAAAAGAATTAGGATATACATCTTTTTTTCTCTATTATATACAATATAGGGAAAAAAGAATCCAATATTTACAAACAATACCATCATAATCTACAATGTTCAAAAAATAAATTTTATGGGTAAATACATTCTAAATAAAATAATATTAATTTTCTGGTATTCTCAGTTTTCCTTAATAAAACATCTAAATGTTTTTATAAAAATATTATGCTTCATTTAATGTGTTTAAATTTATAATTTTTCATTACATTTATCGATAAATAATTAGTGTGTAGAACATAATTCTAAAAATGTATTTGTATAATGTAAATAATAAATTAATTTATATGATACAAAACTATTGAATGGTACCAAATCTGTCAAATTATTCATGATGTATTTAAACAAAAAATTCTATTTTTGATGTTGATGATTTATATCCCCCCTTAATATATGTGGACATGTACATTCATAATGTCCATGTCATTATAATTAATGCATATTACCATCAATGTTTCATTATTTGTATTATAATTATCATTTTATATGTGAGACAGATTTCCAAAATTTCAATATCTAAATAACATTATATATATTATAATAAACATTCCAGTGTCCTTTTAATCACAATTATTGAGAAAATTAATATTTTATTTTTTTACCTCATGATTTTTTTAGTGGATGCTTACATGTTTACCACCACAAAGTCATGTTCATATACATGTGTTCATGTGATACATGATCATTAGTAGACTCGATTTCAACATTATAATAACATTAATCAAGGATCTTCCATCTTATACATTCTTTAGAATCTACATCCCTTTGATAACCTTTAATAAATACATATTCAAACCATCAATTTTTATAATGAAGATCTCATATTTATTTTTTTTCCTAACCAATCGGGTGATTTATTTGTCACATTTAGATATTAAATAATCATTATTTTATAACAGTTCATATAATTATGTTTCCATCCTATGTATGAAAATATTGAAGAAATCCAAGAGGAAATTATTATAAAATTCATCCCATTGCATGGAATTCGTGTCATATATATCAATGGAATTCCCAAACAATAACCACAATATATAGTCATCACCTTAAAAAATAATAAATAACATGATTGTCTTTTTTATGATCTAACTACCCATATCATCAAATATATTCTTTATGTATAAAATAAATAACTCAGATATATATGGTTAGTAAAATCCTTAAAATGATGGTTGGTGTTTTTTCATAAAATTTTCAACTATTGACATGATCTATTGTAGTGAATGTGGAATATCTCTTGCATAGATTAATTCCCCATGTTTTTGTAACATGTTAAAAATATATATTTTTGAACATTTTTGGTTAATCCTCATTGTAGTTTTTAAATCATAATTCGGTAATATGTTTCGTGAGTTTGGTTTTTATAATGTTTTGATATTGTGATTGAGTAACAAATCATAGTGTTTTTTGTGTGGCTTGATGGGTTTTGAGAGCACTGGACCCAAACAATCAATTTAAAAAATGCAAGGTAGTAGTGTCTACATGGGTTGTGCACTGTTAGTCAAACCATGCGGGTTAGCTATAAAGGATAAAACAGGTATCCAATAGAAGGCGTGTGGTCTGTGCACGGTCTATCCGACCATGTGAGTTAAACCATACAGCTTACCCGGTATTGATTTTCAGGTTAATTAAATTTTATTAAATTCATGGTTTTGAAGAATTTAATTAAATGAATTATTGATGGTTTCATTTAATTAAATTAATGATTAGAGATTTTAATTTAAATATATTGAGACAGATACGTTATTTAATTAAATTGAGATGAATTGAATAAACTTTTTTAAATGATGATGAGATAGTGTTTCTATATAATTAAATTTAGAGGAGAGTAATTTAATTAAATGATGTGTAAATAAGGAGTTAGGGTTATAATTAATTAATTTCACAGAATAGTATAATTTAATTAAATGAAAAATTGTGGTTTATTTAATTAAAATCATGCTTAAGAAGAATTTAATAAGTCGTTGCAAAATGTGTGTTATTATTAAATAAAACATAAATTAAGAGAATTTATTAAATAATTTTTATGAGTTGGATTTTTAAATTTAATTAAATTATGTTCAGTTATTTTAATTAAATAACATGAATTGGACAAAACATTTAATTAAAATCAGTTAGAATGAACTTAATTATGTGATGATTCATGAGGTGTTCACATTTTTTATTAATTAAAATATTCAAGATAATTTAATTAAATAATACAGAGTGGAAAAATATATTTAATTTAATTTGGTTGGGAAAAACTTAAATTAAATGATGTGTTAAATGTGGAGTTGGGGTTTTATTTAATCAAATTCAATGTGAAGTAAAATTTAATTAGTTGTTATTAAATAGTGGTTGTTATTTAATTAATCTTAGGGGTGAGTGAATTTATATAAATAATTTTTTGAGTTTTATTTTTTAATATAAATAAATTATGTTTAGAAAATTTAATTAAATAAAATGAATTAGGGAATTTTTTTAATTAAATTCATTTGGATCGAATATAATTATATAATGATTTGGAATGTTTAATTTTTAAATTTTGTTAGATTTGAATTTAACAAAATTATTAGTTAAATGTGGAGTTGGGGTTTTATCGATTTAAATTCATTGTTAAGATGAATCTAATAATTTGATGAAAAATAGTTTTTCCATATAATTAAATACTACTGAGATAATTAAATTATATAATGATGTTTTGGAAATTTTATTTAATTAAATTCATTAAAGAAGAACTTAATTGGATGTACTGTAATTGAGGAGTTTGGGTTTATTAATTATTTTTGATATTAATTGGTTAAAATAATAAGATGATGGTTATTATAATTACAATTTTTATAATTGTTATTTTTATTAATAATAATAATAAAATGATGAATGCAGTTTATTTTTAGAAAAAAATGAAATAGTGGGACAAAAACGTGTGAGGCACGACTCCTCCCCCCTTGGCTCCCCCATGGGTGGTGGACCACACATTTCTCCTAGCTCCCTCTCCATGCATTGATTTATCTATGTCACATCATGGAATTTTTTCACCTCGTTAAGGTAAGTCCTTATTCACAAGTTTTGTTATTTACATCATCCATCTCGGCCCTCTTTCACATGGTATCGATTAGGAAAAAACCCTACAGTTCGAGATTGATTCGGTTTCATTGATTCTTCCGATTTTAGGTACTATAGATTATGTATCGAGGCCTGTTTGTCCAAATTCTGACGACCGCCATAGATTTTGAAGCAACTCGGCTTGATTTGGTTCACCATAATAATATTTGTGTAAGTCTATATAACTAATAATTTGTTTTCCACCCCTTTATTCATGTTTTTATTTTGTAATTGGGTTGCAGTTCATTATTTTGGTGTGTGTCAGTCCCCACCGCACTAATTGTGAGTGTTGATTATTGGTGTTATGTGTTGAAATAAATTCTAAGTACGTACTCGCATTAATGTGGAAGTGTATATACACGAACGAGTCACAATTTGAGTATGGAATCCTTAGCTTGGATTAATTCATTGAGGTACTCTTCTAAACATTTCCTAATTAAAAATGATATTTTTTTGATTTATTTCTTTTGATATATTTGACTAAAATATTAGATTAAATTATTTTTAGGGAAATGAGATGAAAAGTTTTGAATTAATTTTATGATATAATGTTGTGAAATAGATAATTATTCTTATGATTAATTATTAAAAATTAACGTGGTTATGTTGACTAAATTAATTATTAATTAAATATGTTTTCTCAAATGATAATTAATTGGGGGATTAATTATGAGTATCTAATTTTGTTATGCTGAGATAATTAATTATGAAATAATTATGTTTTTGGAGATTTTAATTAATCAATGAATTATTTATGATATATTAATTTAGTTATGTTAAAATAATTATTTATGAATTGATCATGTTCTTTATAATGATAATTAATTAGGAGAATAATTATGAGTACTTAATTTGGTTCAATTATGGTAATTAATTATTTGATGAACATGTTCATTGAGATGCTAATTAATGGAGGTATTAATTACAAGTAATTAATTGGGTTATGTTGAGATAATTATGAATAGATTATGTTCCTTACGATGCGAAAAATTCATGGAATTAATTATGAGATATTAATTTGGATATGTTGAAATAAATAAAAATTAATTAATTATGTGCATTTAAATGATTATTAATCAGGGGATTAATTATGAGATTTTAAATTGGATATTTTGAGGTAATTAATTGTGAGTTAATTATGTATTATGATATTATAATTTAGATAATTAATCTGTGGTTAATTATTAAATATTTATTTGGGATAAGTTGAGACCAATAAATTTAGATTAAATTATATTATATAGAAATGGAAGCCTTAAGAAAATAAATTTGTGATGTAATTATTGGATATTCAAACACCATCTTTAGTATAAATCATTTTTTAATTGATAAAGTGATATTGAGGGCGGTGGACGTGAAATAATTATTTTCTGAATTAATTATGAAATTTTGAGATGGTTATTGTGAGATAATTAATTTTTGAATTAGTTATATGATATCGATAGGGTTACCTTTTATTCATTTAATTTTTGAATTAAATAGATAAATTAGAGAGATTATTTAATTGTTGAATTAATTAAATTTTTTTATGATTAGTTAATTGGTGATTTAATGAATGGAATTGATGTTTTTATTTAATTGTTGAGTTAGTAGTGAATTTGATTTTACTAATTCGTTATTGAATAAATATATAGAATCAATTAATTATTTTATGAATTAATTAATGGATCGGATCTTAGGCAGCTGGACATGACATTCTACAACAATGATATATATATATATATGATTGACCAACGGTTTGTGAGATATAGAATGATGCTACAAAGACTAACATTTTTCAAGACATAGAATTCTATACCCATCATGCATGAAATCTTTTATTCTTAGGAGAGAGAACGGTGCTCCAAATACCCATGGGTTGTGTGATAAAGACTAGTGCTCAAAATACTCACAAGCATACTAGACATTATGTTGTAAATACCTTAATTGACATTGGATTTTGGTTCCTATTGGCCATATATGATTTTAATTAAATGGTTAATGATTGACTATGTGAAGTTATATTCTTTGAGTGGAATGTTAGAAATAGTCCAGACTATGACACTATCGATATAGGTGTTGTGATACATGTGTCCTTAGGAATCTGGGAATTTATTCAGTTAAATAACTAAAATCAAATATTGTTCCAAACAGTTTATTTATGCATCATATATATATTGTTTCTATTCAGTCTCTTATTTCTGTCTTTGAGCCAAAGCATGTGTTTCTGTAAGGTGTCCCTTAGGAACCCGGAAGGGTTGTATTTTATTTAATAAATTTTATTATTACTTCATTATACCTACTCAACATTATATTATATTGAATTTCCTAGATTGAGCTTGACACCTGTGGTCGAAGCCTATTGAGATTTTTTTCTCACAACCTACTCAGGATGCTATTGAACAGTAGTACCTGAGAGGACTCTACTTGATTGGAGGATGTTGGATCTATTTTATGATGTTTTCTTATACATAATAGTTAGGAGAAAAGGACTGAGCGGTAGCTCAAGATGCTTGTAGTGATTTCCTATGGGCCTTTGAGTTTGTTCATGGTTTATGTACTGAGATGTAAATAATGCTTTTTTATGTAATGTTTTCAAATATGTATCTCCATGACATGAATGCACTGTATTAATTGGAATTGGATACTTTCTTTATTCAATTTACTATTTCATTATATCTCTTTCTTCTATTTTATGAGTTTATTATCTATATACACATTGCACTCGGAAAATGATGGTACTTCCTCCCAACATAATATATAGAGACCCTTACTACTAGTCAACAGTCTTAGGAATATGGGGATACACGCTTGAGGTCATGTGGTGGCTGTTCCGACTACTGGTTATAGGGTAAGATGGGCCTAAACTATATAAAATCGTATCATAGTATCATGTTCTCGTTATTTTTCCATTTACATTAAATTTGTTATTATTATACAGGAGACTAAAAAAGTGTCAGTGCTTGGTTAATAGTCATGATTTGGGATGTTATCTCCATGTACAGAAAAGGCCATGTGTCCCAGATTAGGAATTAATTTTTATACTTTTTGAGGTTACAGTTGATATGATTTCACCTAGAGGAAACTGTTTATTTTCCGCTACATATGGATGTTGAGAATTTTGAATATTTTTCATGGCATTATATGAAAATGAAATGGAATTATATTAATAATCATAGGAAATTTGAGATTCACATTCCATGGACACGACATGCAATATAGTTTCATTAGTAGGATGCCTAGTAATTTTGATTATGTGAATTTGGTGGAATGTCATGTTTTGATCCAATTTAACATTCTTGCATGTATAACATGTTTAGTTGATTATATGTCATACTGATGTGTTTTAACATGCTTTTGTGTTACTTATTATGATAACATGCTATATATATTTTGATGTGTAAATGGATACATGATTGTAAATTGGTTTATTGTGTTTACAAAAAGATCCAATTTGTGTTATAAGGCTTATGTGTGCCTTATAACTGGGAAAAGGGTTACCCGTGAATAGGAATAATTGAAAAATGGATACTAATGATAAAAATGATAAGTAAAAATTTAATATGATATATTAGATCTATAGTTATTGTAACAAGTTTTAGGAGAGCCTTATCGATTGGTATATTTCTACCCATCGGGATGATCCTTGTATAACCACAGTGTGTTTGAAAGTGGCTGTAAATGTAAAACTATTGCTTATTGTGAATGAACTATTCTGGGATTATTTTTGATGAACCCTAATTAGAAAAAATGGTACCCTCGTATGTTTTTATTGTGTTAATAAGGAATATAGATGCTAAATTTCTATTTTAAAATGAAACGACATAGAATGAAGAATTATTAAAGGTGGAGTTTCATTGTTTCTTATATGATATTTTTTATATTGGTACACTATACATTCCATTGAACCCTAAATTTTTATTATTAATAATCAATAAATAATTCTTAGGTCACTAGGTTATATATTCATTGTACATGGCCAGCCATAAATGACGTTTGTAGTTTAACTCGGGAGTATAGAGATTTTGGAGTTAATGCAAGAACATTCCACTACTCGGGAAGACATTTTGGGACATGAGTGTTTTGAAAAACCACTCTGTTTAAAATTTATACATTAATGTGGGATGTTTATGTGTTTATTGTTGTTCCTGCAACATCACATGTTTATTTAAAGTGTTTTTGAAATTTTTTATTAGGAGAAACTAGTCATTTAATCCCACACAATGGAAACAACTATGGTGGGTAGTTTCACATCTGTTCTGGTAAACATGTCAGTGATTTCATGAAATAAAGACATGATATGGTTAGCGGTGTGTGAAATCAATTAGAATCTCCATTTTTCAGAAGATATTTAGTGGTATGATTTGAATGAACAAAAATTACATGGGTTAAATTTGCATCGAGTTATGGTAGATGACACATTAGCATGTGAAGTAGAGATTTTCTTAAGTACTTGACCAGTGATAGATCATTTTACCTTATTTGGGACATATGTTTACACATATTATGGTCTTCCAATTAAGACGAGATTTTCGGCGATATTGACCTCATCTTCATGGCAATGAGATAGTGTTAGTCTTTCGTAGTGCAAATGTTTTAAAAGTAATTGGGTTTAATCAGTGGTTTCTATCTATTTAGTATGTGGAAAACAATTTTCTTTTGTTTACACCTTTATTCATGATAGGGAACGACATTTTTAATGTATCCTTGCATTTTTATGACATGGAGAAGTAACTGGAAGTCGAGTAAGGACATTGGTTTACATGCTGTTGGTGTTGAAATAGTTTTAAAGGCATGCCATCGGTTTAACGATGAGTATGGGTTTCATGGATAACCAATGTATTTCATGTAAATAGTCAAGGATAGTGGTTATAAAATGGTTTATGGTGCATTGGGAATTTGGGAACACAATTTGATAATTAAAAGTTGACTTCTTGTCATTGGTTGGTTGGATGATGTTATAGCAGTTCATGATGGCTTCTCGATGCAATAAAAATTTCAAGGAGGGTAGATTGTAAGGTCTTTTGTTTTTGAACCGAGTTAAAATATGAATTTATTGAGATTTTTTTTTAAAATTCTCGAGTATGTGTTAAAACCCTTATTCAAGATGTTATTTTGCGATTTAGGATCATTTTAATTGTCAATATCGTGCTTGAGTAAAGGCTCTAGGAGTTTCCCTAGTGGGTCATTGGGTTTTAGAAGCACCAAAAATAGATACTCTATTTTAAAAAGGAAATATTGAGGAATTTTCATGGGTTTTTAATGGTTAGTCAATCTGTGCAGTTAAGACACACATGGTTCTCTAGGTATCCGGTAGCATGTGCACAGTCTATTCATGGTCAATTAGACCGTGCAGGGTAAACCTTGAGCCTTACCCATTTCTGAGTTGTGTGTTAATTTAATGTAATTAAATTAATGGTTGAAAGGAATTTAATCAACTTGGATATTTGGGGGATTAATTTAATTGGAATAATGTTGAAACAATTTAATTAAATTATGTTGAGATGGAGATGTTTTTATTAAACTGATATAAACATAATTAATTTTTTTAAAATAATTATGAGATGGAATGTTTACATAATTAAATTTAAATGACAGGAATTTAATTAAATGATGTTTAAAAGAGGAGTTGGGGTATCATTTAATTAAATTAAAGGTAAATAGGAATTTAATTGAATTTTAAATGGTTGTTTTATTTAATTAAAATAATGGTTAAGAAGAATTCAATTAGTTGTTGCAAATTGGGGGGTTTAATTTAATTATATTTAGGTTGAGAGAATTTAATTAATAAGATTAATGATTTGGAGTTTTAAATTTTATTAAATTTATTTCAAAAAATTTAATTATATAAATGAATTAGATAAATTAATTAAATAAATTAGTCTGGATGAAAAGTAATTAAATGATAATCAACGGGGATGTGGATATTTTAATTAAATTATATTGATATAATTTAATTAAATAATAATGTTTTGGAAAATTTATTTAATTGCATTTATATCGAATGAAATTTAATTAAATGGAATATAAAATGTGGAGTCAGGGTTTTATCTAATTAAATTCATGGTAAATAAAAATTTAACTTGTAATTGAAATATTTGAGTTATTATTTAATTAAATTATCACCGTGAGAAAATAATTAAATAATGTTGATGAGTGGGTTTTTTATATTTTATTAAATTTTGATCAAAAAATTTCTTTAAAGAAGATGAATTGTATAAATTATTTAATTATATTAGGTTGGAAGGAATATAATTATATGATGATTAATGAAGTGTTACAGTATTTTAATAAATTTATTTTGAGATAATTTAATAAAAAATTAATGAGTTGTAAATTTATTTATTTAAATTAGTTTGTATAGGAATGTAATAAATGAAGTGTTAAATAGAATGTTATGGTTTAATCAAATTAAATTTTTTGTTAAGATAAAATTAATTTTTTGGATAAATAACTGGTTTTTTGTTTAATAAAATTATATATAAAAAATTAACTAAATAATGATGATTTCGTGAATATATTTAATTAAATTAGTTGGAGAAGAATTTATTTAAATTATATGTAAGGAAGGAGTTGGGATTTTATCAAATAGGTGTTCTATTAACGATTAATTATAATAATATGATGGCTATAATTATAATTATTTATTTTATGCTAATTATCTTAAAAAAATAATGAATTAAATTATATATAGAGAAAATAATGGGGAGAGGAGCCCAACATAGGTTAGGCATGACCCCTACCCCTCTCGGCTCTCCCATTGGTAGTACACTACCCATTTCCCTCAGATCCCTCTCCATGAGTGTGTTTCTACTATCCTTTTCACTATTGTTTTCTATCAAATCCAGGTATGCCCTTCTCTGCATGTTTCGTTCATTACATCATCCTTCTCTTCTCTCCATCGCCTAGTCTCTGTTATGACGAAATCCTAATATCTAGGATTGATTTTTTTATTCATTCCATCTGATTATAGGTTGTGCAGATGATGTCTCAGAACCCGTTGGTCCGTATTACAATGACCATCGCAGAAGGATAATTGACTCAGCTTGATATGGTTCACTTTCATCATATTTGAGTAATTCTATTTACACAAAAAATAGTTTCACACCACTTTATCTAGATACGTATAGTGTAATTATGTTGCAGTTGGTTACTATTTTTTATATTGGTCCCTAGTACAGTATGTGTGAGTTCTGGTTGTTGGTGTTAGGTGTTGTGATCAATTCCAATTATACGGGCACATTAATGTGGAATTGCGTATATACGAGTGGGTCACAGTTTTAGTTATGAATATTTGGATTGGACAAATTTATTAAGGTGGGGATCTAAAAAATTCTGAATTAATATAATGCAGCTATATTGATTTATTTCTTTTCATAATGATGAATACAATATTGGATTAATTGTTTTATTGGGGGAATGAGATGATTAATTATGAATTTATTTTATTCTTTGAAGTTGATAAATAGATAACAAGTCCAGTGACTAATTATGAGTGATTGATTTTCATTATTTGATGTAATTAATTATAATATAATTATGTGATTTTAAATGATAATTAATTGGGGGAGTAATTATGGGTAATTATATTGATCATGATTAGAGATTTAATTAGGAATTAATTATGTTATTTGAGATGATAATTAATCTAGGAATTAATTATGAGATATTAATTTCATTGAGTTTAAATAATTAATTGTGAATTTATAGTGTTCATGGAAATGTTAAATAATCCAGGGATTAATTCTGAGTAATTAATTTTGTTATGATTAGATAATAAATTTTGATTAAATTATGATCTTCGAGATTAAAATTAATCGAGGTATTTATTATGAGTAATTTATTTGTTTATGTTGAGATAACTAATTATGAGTTGATTATTATTTTTAGATGTTAATTAAAAGAGGAATTAATTATGGGATATTAAATTGGCTGAGTTTAAATAATTAATTACTACTTAATTATGTGCTTTGAAATGATAATTACTCTGATGATTAATTATTAGATATTAATCTTGTAAAGTTGAAATAATTAATTATTAATTAATTATGGGATATAAGATTATAATATAGATAATTAGTCATGTTTTTATTATGATATGTAGGTTTTAGATAAGTCGAGACAAATAAATAGGGAATTAATTATGTTATATTGAAAAAAGAGCCTTGAGATGATTAATTTGTGAATTAATTATGTGATACTGAAATTTATGCTTTAGAAATAATTAATATATGAGTTATTTATGTTATATTGGGATGGTTTCCTTGATATATTTAGTTTAATAATTAATTATGTAATTCTTAGATGGTTTTCGTGCGACAATTAATTATAAGATTAATTATATGATGTTAAGAGAGTTGAATTTTTATTAGATGATTGATAAATTTACTAGAGAGATTGATGCGATTAATTTTTCATTGAATTAATTAAATTTATAGTTTTGATTTGTTAATTATGGAGTTAGAAAATGTAATTGTTGTGTTTAATTAATTGTTTCATGATTAATGACTGTGATGTTGTTAATTATATAATCTATTAATTAAGAAACTCAATTAATTAATATATGAATTAGTTAGTGGATCAGATCTTTGGATACAATACATGACTTTCTACAACCACGATAAAGATATATGTATAAATGATAAATGGGTTGTAAAATGGGGACCGATTCTGAAAATAGTCACGATGTGCCACCCAGGGTGTTATACACCCAATACGAATGGAATTTTTTTTTATTTGATAGAGTCTGATGCTCCAAATACCCATGTGTTGTGAGATAAATAATGATGCTCAAAATACTCACGGGGGTGATAAACATGATTTTTTCACCCATTAATTTACATTGGAATGTGTTTCCAATTGGACAAATATGAATTGAATTAAATGCTTAATGAAAGGCAATGTGATGGAATGATTTACGAATTGAATATAAGAAATGGTTCATAATCTGGAATTACTCAGACGTGTGTTGAGATAGAGGGTCATGACCTATTGATATAATTACCTTGTTATACCTTCACACTGTTTTATAATATTTAATTTCTATTATTGAGTTGGACTCTGATGGTCATGACCTATTGATATTTATATCTCAGTCCCTACTCGGGCCATCATTGCAATGGGATACCCGAGTAGAGTCTACATGTTTTCATGAAATTGGATCTAGCTTATTTATAATTTCTTGTACATGGATGTTAGGAGAAAAGGATCGAGTGCGAGATCAGGTTTTTTATGGTGATCTCCTAATGGGCATTGAGTATTTATTTCTTGTTTTCATACTAATATGTACCTAATTTTGTTTTATTAAATTTAGTAATATATGTATCACTATAAAATGAATACATTCTATAAACCACTATTGGCCACTATCTTTATTCTATTGACTATATCTTTATATCTGCTTCTACTGTTCTCTAAGGTTATTCAATATTTCTAGTATTCACAATAAATATTATGGTATAGTCTTACCACTAACTAATCATATAACCTCTCTAAAAGTCAAAAACCTAATGCATTCGAGGAGATTTTCGTGAGGATATGTGGTGATCTTCCTTACTACCGGTTCAATAGTATGATTGGCATGGATGTTACACATGGATTCCACCACCATTAACAGACTATTTCACCCGATCCATCACCATAAAAAACATCCATATTAGAATTATAGCTACATTATGTATTTTATTCATAAGTATATTATCGACTTGGTGCCTTCATATTTTATCATCCCCAATTCCTCTTTGGTACACTAATTTCAGCAGACATATTTTAGATGAATCAACATGGTAATCTTTAAATTCTATATATGGATAACTGTGAACTCGAATCTATTAAGTGTTATTAAATATAATATCCAACCCTTCAAAATTATCTAAAACAATTATCTAAAACCAATTATAAATAACTATCATTAAACATTAAGGAATGTTATGTCTATATAGTATAATTTACATTCATGTATTCCAACTGATCGTACATATTTAGTTTTTTATAAACAAATTGTCTAGAAACATATTAAACAACCTCATATAATATATTTATGACATCTCCATTAATTATTCTCTTCCCTAAAATACCATACATTAGGGAAGAATTACATTATTCATTCAGGAAAAATCATTATTTTTTCCCAATATGATTTATTTTTCAATTGTAAAAACAATTAAAACCCACATAATTTTTCAGAAAATGGTTGATTAGAACATAAATATATCGTATGGATAGAGAAAATAATTAAACTAATTATTACATTTTAAATCCATTAAAACACAAAACAATATTTTTAATTTATTAAAATGATCATTAACATCAAAATAATCATTTATATTCCCATGGAAATAACATTTCTTCCCAAATTTAATTCAAAATAAACATTATAAAAAAGGAGTAAGGAAAATTCATAATCATGAGGGTTTAATTGAAAACATGAGAAATGATATATTTTTTTAGATACCTATTGAATCCAAATGGTAATTATCATTACATTAACTCGGAAAAACATTACAATAACTTATAAAATGAAATATTTTCTATGATGACTCACTATGAAACATCAAATAGTCATAATGCTAAAATTGAAAATCATATTTATAGAGCCATTATAATTTCAATAACTTAGATTTTTAACCTATATCATAAATATCTAGTGAAAAGAATCACTTCCCAATATATTGGAGAGCAATATTGGATAACCCATTATTAAGAGCATATCAGGCTCACCCATCATCATGAACTCTATATGTGTCTTCTATTATGAATTATGTTATTAGGGTCACCCATTATCATAAAAAATGTATTTAATCATATAATTAATGAAATATATACAATATTTTATTTACAGTAGTGAACTGTGAAAACACATTTGCACCAGAAGTAAACCATTTTTGGATATTGATATAACCCATTCTTCTAAAACCCAACCATAAAAAGAAAAATTAATACAAAAAATGGAATTATGGATTTGATTGATAAAAAATTGAATATTATACATTAATTAATAAATAAAATATTAATATTTGTGATAAGAAATTTAACATACACAATATATTTTATAATAGAAAATTCATTTTTTATTTTATAATGAATGTCAAAAAAATTGTATGAAAATTAATTTGAATATCCTTTTTAAGGATTTAAATTAATAATTTATTATTCTAAACACCCCATATTTATTTAACATAATAATATAAATTCTGAGCAATAAACTAGAATAAATAAAGTTTTAAAATATGTCCTTAATAAATTTAAAACGAGGGTTTGAAATAATTTTTCCCCTTACCTCGATTCTTACTCGTCTCATACATTCAATATCATCATTAACAATTCAATTATGTTATTTATATACATGACTAAGGATTTTTATGTTTATTTTTCATTTTTCATTATTTATTACCATGTTCATTAAATTAATTTATCATTTATGTTCTTGTTGGAAATTTAAATAATATTCAGATAATATGTCTAAAATGAATATATTAGGTCAAATATACTCAATGATATCATTAATAAATCATAAAAAGAACAATTATGTTGAAAATGTTTAAAAAAAATTAGATGGTTCATTTAAAAAAATTAAATATGTTTATGAAAGAATGACTACGTTATAATCATTGAGATTGTATGCATTACTTTTACTTGAGTAATGTTTACATTTCATAATGATCACGATGCAGATAAGGTAATTATTATTACAACATAAAAATTTGATTATTTTATAATAAATATACATGTATTAATTGAAATTAATATATATGTATCATACATAGGATTTGAGGATGAAAAATGATTTACATCTCTTACAGGAGGTGGTAGTCTACACATAAACATGAAAGACATTATCCTTTTTCAATACATGAAACAATGAGACCATAGATGATATATTAGAATTAAGTTTTTTAGATATTTCATGAACTTAATATAAATATATTAAAATCATAAGTATACCCTCATGACTGATAGAAATTGAAAATGAATTATATTTTTTTGAAATTTGTTAGTCTATCGAACACAAGAATGACAGTTTTGTTCCCATTTCATCCTAGAATATATCGATACTTATTAATAAATTAATAAAATAAAATTTAAATATTTGGATCATACTTATATTATTATTTCATAATGGTTGAATAAAATTATAAGGATTTAGAATATTAAATAAAATGGCATTACATTGTTCTAAAATATACCACTTCTTATGATAACCTCTTTATAATAATACCTACAGACTTCAATGATTGTATTTTTATCAAAATAAGGAATATTGGAAATAAATTTTGATATAAAGAAGGTATTTGTGCTGATTTTTGAAAAATAAATATATTTTGGGACACTGAATAAAATAATAATGTATGTTAACTCTAAAATTGTTGGGGAGGTTATCTTTTGATAATTTTTGGAGTATTACATTATTATAATTTAATTAACCTATAAAAACTAATAAAAATGGATATAATTATATGATATAGTTGATATGATTCTAAATATTCTCATCTACTTGAATTTAGAGATCCTCAGTTTACATTTACTAGTTCATAATTTTTTACTATACCTTCACTAACCCTTTTCTCAATTATTGTGGAACAAATTTTTTTTACGCTCAAGGAGTTAAGAAAGATATTATCTAATCAAAATTTTACCATAAATGAACTATTGTATATATTTTCAATTTTATCAAATTCAATTAGTTAAGGATAATGATTTTACAATTGAAAAACATTTATTTGTATAAAATTTAATATAAAATGTTTCAAATTTATATTTTATAACTATTCAGTTAGTTTGATAAGATAAACAACATGAAATATATGGAATAATAATATAAAACATTAAAACATAATTAATATTTTTTTTATTAATTTATTTTATAACAAGAACACATGAATAAAATATTACATTAAATGATTCAAAAAAATATTTACATGATTTATCTATTGGATGCACATGAAAGTTTCTTATATTCTGTAAGAATTTAATGTGATTAATTATCACTAAATATATGAAATAAACACCCATAATAAAAATAATTAACATTTAAAAACAAATTATTTGTTTACCCCTATGATATATATATATATTTATTTTAAAATCAAAAAAGGGCATTTATGAGTTTATATTTACTAAATAAATATATGTTCTATATTCAAATCAACGTGGAAAAATAATTGGACATTAGAAAACATGATTATTGAAGAATTGAAATCCCTTTTCCAATATAATATATAAACTATTCAAAGATATTAATCATCACCATTAAATTATCTAGAATTTTAATTCATGATTTACATTAATTAAGGTGACAACTATTTACTAAAGATAATATTCATAATGACATTGATTAATAGAGAACAATTTAACTAATATGGACATCCTTATTCGAAATATGAAATCCATATTTTAATATTTAGTGAATAAATGCGAAATAAAAAAATTTATTTATAAAAAGAAATAATGAAATTAAAAGGATACCTATTTAGAAAATTGGGTTTTTGTAACAAAATATTTACTGATACTAAAAAATTATATGAAGTTTAATAAATTATAATTAAATATATTAAGTATTATAAATTAATAAATATTTCAATTTTAGATCAAACATAATGATAAATGATTCAATCAAATTACCATAATTAATAAATAATAATACTGTTTAAAAAAATTATAATTCATTGAAAAATCAATACACTCAGAAATATATCAATATTCAACCCTAATTTCTTTTTTATGTGATTATTTCAAAACCAATGTTGTCTGTGTGAAATTTATATTCTGAAAATACTAAATACTTCTTCTCATGGAACCAAATATTAATTTTTTTATTAACTATAATATTGTTTAATTTTAATAAATGTTTATATTTTTTTAAGAAAAAAAATATATGATATATAAATAATGAGTACTAATAAAACTAAGTAAATTATAAAAAAAATAAGTAGTATGTTATATAATTATAACTATTTTGAAAATTATTCCGGAAAAAAATATCCACCATTCAAATTAATGGAATGTATCTTTTAATCATTTCAATTTCATTTTCTTATGTTTCTTATTTACCCATATGGTGTTCTTTCACCAAAACATAACCTGACGAATTTTATTATACCATAACAATCTCCCTACATGGTGAATAATATGTTCTGTTTATTCATCATAATGAGTTTTTTCTTCAATGTAAGCATCATTGTCACTCAAATCATTATTTTTATATGACAAATAATTACTTAACAATAAAAAGGGAAATACATCATCTACTTGTGATAAATTCAAATGAAAGTACACTCAGTATAAATATGACCCAACATTATCTGGGATTTCATATGGACTATTGAAACCGAAATACAAAATACCATCTTTATAAATATAATAACTATTTTGCATAGAGATACATTATTAAACACATAATCACCTAACTGAAAAGTATAAAATTTCATCTAGATTTCAACACAACCTATTTATGTTCTCAAAGACAATTTTGTTTTTTAAAATAATAAAACCCTTCTCAATTTTTTCTTCAACCACCTTTGTCCCGAAAAACATAATTTCATCTAATTGCCCATTAGAAGATGTATTTTGAATCCACATTCCAAATAATGTCTCAAAATAATATATCAATATAATGTAATGAATACTATTATTATAGGAAAACAAGTCAAAAGATATTTTTTAGGGAAATTCCCATTGTAAAACTTTGAATAGATATAATCATGTATTCAAATTTCATAATTTATCACTCTAACTGTTGATCAAATTGAGTTTGAATTCTTATAATTAAATTAAAATTAGTACCCAATAAACACTGATTTTCATTCCAGAAATTATAAGATATCCTTGGAATATAGTCATATACAATAGACATAGGATGTCAATGTAATTTGACAATATTCTTGTGTTATAGAAAATAATGATGATCTAAAAAAATAATATCTGGATTAGAAATGAAATGTGATTATTTAGTGACTATATCAAAAATTTATGAAATTAAATTATTTTCTTGAGATGTATTTGGTAGTCCAATCATGAATTGAATTTATATGTTTTCACATTTCCATGTGGAAACTAGAAAATGTCGAATCTTACACTTATGTAATTGTTATTATTCTCTAGCATAATGATAAGACATTCATTTCCATTTAAATTTTAAAATATATATTTTTATATTTGTATAATAATAATAGAATAGCTTATATTTATGCATATTATTACTTCCATAATTAATGAAAAACAGGGAACTATTATATCCACTCATTAATTTCTTATTCAACTAATAATTAAATAACAAATATATTGTTTTTCCTAATCTAATAATGCCATATTAGTCAATATAAAAAATAGAAACGTATACATTTTAATGGATTAATATTTCTCACTTATAATATGATACTTTTATCATTATTATTAATAATTATTTATGATATAAAAGATTATACTAACAGTAAAAATTGATTAGGCTTTTCTTTGAATTATTTATAAGCCAAAATTCATCATATAATTAAAATAAGGGTTATATTGGAAACAATGGATAATTTATTATTATCATTCCACCTTTAATTATTATATACATTATATTATATTGTACGATGGTAATTTATTATTTAATAATAACCATTAATATGTTCCATCCATCTTTTATACAACATGTTCATCTCATTTTTTGGTGAATATATTATTCAAAAATTTAGTATCACTAAAATTTTCCGATTCTTATCAATAAAGCGTATCCCCCAAAATTATAAAATGGGAAACTATTATAGATAATATTTAATCATGATTATGATAATAAAAATCATGAGGTTTTAATTGATGTGATGAAAATTCATTTACATTATTAGAATGAAACTTTATACTAGTATATACAATTAATTAAGTACCACCATAGATGAAAAAATGAAAACAAATTAGAGGGATTTACCAAAATATTATTATTTACTAATATTATTTTTGTATCAATGAATAATTCATCACAATCTTTCTCCTAGATGAATTTATATCCTTTTTAATTTATCATAATGAGTTTCCATGCTAACTGAATGTAGTTTGCAAAAAACCAACAAATAGTAATCCACTGATCCATGAAAACTATGAATCTATATGATATTATACGATCATGGAAATTATTCATCCTATTTTGTTTGATCATGGAGAATAGTTATTCCAATATATGATACAGTATTCCTAAAGAAATAACTGTATTTTTGAAAAACATTCACCCATACTAAATATTTCAATAGTATCACTTGATTTATGGTTATAAAAACTATACGTAGCCATATTCTTGTAACAAAATTAATTTTAGAGTATACTAATAAAAAAATTTAATGATAACCCCAAAAAAATCATAATATTAGTGGAAATAAAATATTATATGATACAAAGATACATCTACTTCATTAGAAAACCCATTGGATATTACTACCAAAAAATAACTCTCATATATAATTTTCAATGATGTATTTAGAATACAATCCACCTTCATCTTCATATTATGGAATCATTAACAATGATCATTCATTAAAAATATAGTTATCCATAGTTATGAAAGAACATCATTTATATTAGGAAAATGATACATGTTCATAATACTGATGTTACTGATGTTTCTATATTAAAAGAAAAGACTAATTGAAGTATCATCCTTTTTAACTAATAAATAAGAGCTACTCATTCAGAATTTATATCATGAATTAAACCTTTCTCTATCATATTTAGAAACTCATATTTCAAATGAAATAGTTCTAGAGATATTATTCTATATTTTTGTTTAGAAATTGATTCAACATTAGGAAATAATCCATTAGTAAACTCAACATCCCAATGAGGCATAACAATGGGAAGCTCATCATGAAATACATTAGTATATCCATTTACTATAGGGACATGTCTATTATTATTAGTCTCCCACATCATAATAATATATGAAAAATATCATTCATTTCAATATTTAAATAGATTCTCATCTTGTTGATAAGTTATAAATGGTATGAATTCATTCTTTTATATTAAATGAAACCCCTACAAAAATACACCAACACTAACTATGAAATCTATCATATAATGGTATATATAAATCCAATATATAACTATAAAAATCAAACTAATGTTCAAAAAAATTCTTATAGTAAATTCTTTTCATAAAATATGATTATTCATAAAATTTATTTTTTCCATTCGTAATTCCCCTAGTATTATTCTCAAAATGTTTTGGATTCATTTATATAGGTGAAATAACCAATTTATCAAAAACATTCATGGAAATGAATGAATGTTTACAACCTAAATCAAAAAACTCATTAACCAAATCTAAATAAAAAAGTTATATAGTAGACACAACGTCATAGGAGATTCTTACATTTAATGAAGTAGTCATGAAGGATTTAGCTACATATTTTTTGTTATCTCCATGATTTTAAAAAACTATTCACATCATGGGAAATTTACATTCATAATGAAACATGTCATTATAAATAAAAATTACTCACACTATTTATTAATTAATGTTATGATCAATTTCAATCTAGTTCATGGGTATATATCCAAAACCTCTCATCAAAAAATCAACATTTATTTTATTATACATTTTATATGGTTATTTTTTCTATATTTATCATATTTTTAAAAAAATAATTTCATAATGTTATGATTTTTATGGTTTCTTCCCATTTTGAAGAAAACTAGACCATTTTATATGATTATGACATAGAATACATTTTCTCTGGTAATCTATAACTCTATCTTCTCAGAAAATAAAACATGACTTTCATTAATTGTGAATTAATTTGATTTTATTTCCCTTTTATGTATTTTTATTATTCATGAATGAACCAAAAAAATTTTACTATCAATATCATTTGTGAAATTTTGTGTATACTGTTTATGATGGTTTATGTTTTCTTCATCCATATTAACTGAATCAACCTAATTCTATCAAAATTTAAATTATTTTTCCATCCTTTGATAATTATCATTTGAAATATATTTTAAAAGGATGATATTCTAAAATTCATCCCATTATAGGGAATCAGTATATTATATTTCTCTGATATTCATAACCATTGAACACCAATGACCAACTATTACTTCAAAATTATAAATAATAATAGTTTTATGTGTATGATGTAACCAACCCATGAGTTTAGATATCATATCCATGTTTTTAATCCATACATAATCTACCAATCAGTTATAAGATACACTAAATATTTGATGTTTCATTTTCATGAAATTATACACTATAGACATGTTCAATTATGTTCAAAGTCATGTCATCATTGAATTGGTAAAAAACTATTTAAATTGTATTTATTAAAATCCAACCAAATAATAATATTATCTCTTCCCATTCTTATTACTACAATTTTTTTATATTAAATGATATCACCCTCTCATTTTCATCATACTTCTTCCTCCCTAACTCCTCTATTGATATCCATTCCGAATAGAAATTTTTTTGATGAGGTGACATGGTTATATTTAAATTATATATGATGATAGCTATAAATTAAAATCTATTAATGGAACATTAGTGAAATATAATGGCTTATATAATTATATGGAACTCTTCTCTGATATCAAATACATGATCATAACTACAAATATTACATAATCTATCATCTTTATGGAGCAATTCACAATATTATGACCACAATGATCATTAAAATATATAAATTTACATAATTATGTCATAACACATACATACCAAAACCATATATTACATTTTTGGAATATAATATTAGTATAAATATTTTAAAAAACACTTCACTTTTATAATAGAACAGGGTTTAATTTAAACAAGCATAATTAAAATATTTTATAATTAATTATTTATTAATCCCACCAATACAAGAATACAAATTAACAAAATTATAAAAATAGGATCATCTCAAAAGTCTCAGTAATTACCAAAAAATAATGGGAGAAACTTCATAGTCCATATTGAATACATAAAAATTTTAAAAGGTCTATCTTTTAGTGTAATAATATTTGGGCTCCAAATAATTAGTAACATAAACATGAAAAAAACATTTCAAATAATTTTTTTAGTAAAAACCATGTTAAGAATGTATATATTAAAATTCACAAAAATGAGGGTTTAATAAAGGTCCTAATAAATCTGTAAAATCAATTTTTAACAATATTTAATTTTACAAAAAATGGAGAAATACAAAACTTTAATCAATAGATAATTAGATTAAAATTTTAAATAATATTATTTTGAAAAAGAAAACTCATTAGTAGTCATTGAAATGTAACAATGTTTCATTGAGAAATCCTCTACATAATTTCATTTCTATATTCCAAACAAATTTAATAACAGTTATAGATGACATCCAACATAATTAAACTAAAAAATTACTACCCACTACTTTATAGTGCTATATTAGGAATAAAATTCAGTATTACTTATATTTAGATTACTTGTAACCACTTGATATATTTTTATTTACCACAATCATATGATATATTGGTATCAAATATCATCATAACAAAATTTCAATATTCATCCCAATTTTGAAAAAAAAAATATTTTGATTACAAAATAGATAAATATATCCATTTGACCCCATGATTAAAACATTTTTTTATGTTAATATAACCATTTAACCTAAAACCTTATTTTAGAATATAAAATTCACCAATAGGTGTAAAATATGTTATTAATTTATATTGAAATATAATATTTTAATATATTGAAAACCTAAAATAATGGTTATTGTTCTTTCCAATGTATTGACAACATAAATGTTAAAATACATCACTCATTTTCCTTATTGAATAGTGACACAAAATGTTCCATAAAAAATAATTTTAAAATATTACATATTAAATTAAAATGTGTTTCTTATAATTCCATTATGAAAATGTGAATAAAAAAATAATATTATTTAATGAATATGGTGGTGGAGGAAAAATATGTTGAAACTAAATAAACAGAATATTAAAAATGAGGTTTTTAACATAAACTTTACCTTTCTTCTAGTACAGATAATTTTATAAATACATTATCATCCAGAATTATAATCATATGATTATCTATAAATTTAGTAAGGACCTATTTTTTATTAATGATTCATTTTATATAATTTTTTACTATTAAATATTCTATTAGTAAATCATTTCTAACTATGTCAGAAGTTTTGATGTTATTTAGCACATATGTTCAAAATAATGTCAGTTGGTTTAATATGGTAAAAGAGATTACTAAATAATAAATAGAATAATAAAATTAATCTTTTAAATTTATATTTTAAATACATCATTGAAATATTTTTATGATAAATAAACTATGTCATAATCGTTGGGACTATAGTTTGTATGTATGCCTGAGAAACAATTACTTTTCGTCAATGATAGTGATAGAAAGAAGGCATGTTTTATTATATTAATAAATAATTAATAATATTTCATAATTATCATATTATGTTTTATTTAAAACTCTATAATTTAACTATAGTGTGTGGTGATGACAATTAAATCAGATCACATGATAGAGGTGGTTTTCCAAACATGCATAAGATTCCTGTTTTAATTTTGAATGAATAGAAATTAAAGATAGTATATGATATATTATATTTAAATAATTATAAATATATCATTAATTTCATATATATATATATATATATACTAAATACTTTATTAAAACTATACATGGGAGGGAGTGTTGAAAAATGTATTATATCATTTCATGAGGCGTGTAGTTCCCCATACACATCTGCAAAATTATTTTTCACTATTTAATGGATGATGAGATGGATATTGGTCATCTAAATAATATAAAAATATATTAGTATATATAAGTTATTGATTTTATTATTTTATCATTTATGAATAATAATTTATGTAGGTATAATAGGATATAAAATAAAAATATTCAATTAGGAACAATACCACATTTTTGGAAAACCACTTTAGGATTACAATCAAATCCTAGCTATGGTGGATTTATAATCAAAACAAGGACATTATATAATTGATATGGATGTGAGGAATGGATTTGGATATTGGTTTCCTAATCCAAAATACATTTTTTTGGAAAAATAGGTGACAAGGTTCCCTATATAAGTCAGGGGAGGGCATTATTGGAATTTCTTAAACAAGAAAATTTATATAAATTTATGATAATTAAATTTGGATAGTAATTGGTGACAATATAATATTAGGTGTGGATGATAATAATTATTATAATCCATCTTACATGTTTTGGTACTGTTTTCACCCTCATATACTTGTATTAACCCCCCTTTAACAAATTTTTCTATTACACATATGCCGATATTTTTTCACTAAACATGTTGAGATTTTTGATATTAAAGTAAATTTACACCATAAATATGGAATGTATTATATTTTATACAATATAAAATATAATTTAGTGATTTTATTTTTTTTAATAGAAATAATTTAATAAAATAATTATTATTATAATAAATAATTAATGACATTTTTTTGGAACGGTTGATTCATTTATTTTTTTAAAACATAACTAATGAAAAATAAATAATAACTTAATAATATCACACATATAAAAAATGTATTATTTATCTATAAATTTCATTTAACACTAAAACTCAGTCAAATATATTTAATTATAATATGTTAAATATTATATAATTCAATTTTGAACTACTTTCACATGAAATATGTTATAATTTTTTAAATATATAAATTAATTAATTATTCAATAAAATTTAAACATAAATAACCACAAAAAAATTAATTTATCATTATAATTATTTTTTATTAACAAAAATTCTTTTTATACTTGTGAAAAAAATATTATAGTCATTAAAAGAAAGAGAGTGACATTTATCGCATAATATTTACTTAATATAAATGAGAAACTAAAATTCAAATGAATAAAAATTGAATAAAAATATAAATCATGAATATTAAATCCCTATAAAAAATTTAATATAATATAAATATTTTTTTTTTCATTTTTAGAAATTATTACATTTTTTTAACAACAAATAATTTTATAATTTTATGATGTAAATTTTCCCAAATGGAAAAGCCTATTTTCATTGCAAAAAAATAATATCGAACATGAAAGAGTCTGGATATAGTTATTTTACATTGATCTCTCAGAATAAAAGAAATGAGGTCATCAGGGACTACGTGATACCATATGATGTCAACTTATTTGATGCCATTATTCGTAAGTCCATCTTCTACAGAGTTTTATTCCACATATACATGAGTTATAAAATAATTTTTCGTCGAGATATAATCCATGAATTTACTCCACCAATTAGTAAGATTCCAAGAATAATGAGAAGAACTAGTCTTAATGGAAAGGAAAATGAGGGTGGAATCACATTCAAGATATATATTATTCTAGACATGGTGGTAAGCTTGACCAACAGACGACATAATACCAATCTTCTTAGCTAAATTAGATGGAACAAAGACATATCTACCATATAAACAAAGAAGGACAACCCCTTTTGAATAGTGAATGTAATGACCCAATATTTTCAATAGAAATTCCCTTCTTATAAATATGTCATAAAATGACATGAAAACACAAAATAATGAACTACTAAGTGATAAGTGACCATTAAACATATGTTTTTGAATTTTTTGTTTGAAATTATGAAAATCTGACATACACGGTTGTGTTCAAGATGATTTTTGGAGTCTAATAAAAAAATTATTGTTGATGAATAATAACCTACCCATATGAATAGTAACATACCATTGTTGAATAATGATATATCCTAATTAATAGTAACCTTACCTATGATAGTATAAAAATAATATTCATGTTAATGTATGATGCACCTATATTTTAAAATATGTAAATGAATGTTTTAAACCTATTTTTTAGTAATATAACATGATTTTTATTAAATATTAAATTATTAATATTTAGAAAATTACTTTTTAAAAATTTTATTCATTTTTGGGATCTATATTTTGAAAAATGGTGGGATAAATTTTTGGGATTTTTCTGAAATACAAGATTTTTTATGAATAGTGAAATACAGTAATTTAAACAAATAGGCTAAATAAGCTAATTATAGAGTCATGTGTGATGATCTACTGATATAATCCCACATGGATTGATATCACATGATAAAATTACTATTCATGGTCATTCAACACTCACTATTCCTTGTCTTAGAGGAAATTATTAAACTAATGAATTTTATATTAAGAAAACCCTATCACCTCCACTATAAAAACCACCCTTCACACCCTCATTTAATCACACCTATCAAAATCCAAACCTTCTCTAAACTCTGAAAACAAATCTTCCCTAGCCACTCTTCCAAGTCCATGTGTTTTTGGACTCATCAAAAGACCAATCATAGCTTCATTAAGAAGGATCTCAAGAGGTGGATTTAAGAGGTAATTTCCCTCCATATTCTCCTTTAATTTCCTTTCAAATTCAAGTTCACTTCTTCATCTCTCACCACATGTCATTATCCAAATGGTTTTGTAACTACAGTATTATACATGTACAAGAATTTTATGATGCTAATGGGATATTATATCATCCAAATCCCTTTCCCTCTTCTTTTTATTTTATTAAAAAGAACACTGTTCTTGAGGTGTTAATTTTTCACCTTCAACAACGAATTGTTTTCTTTTTGTATTTCTACATTTAGATAGGGTCAAGATATAATTTTTATTGCTTAACCAGAATTTTTTATAATTATTATTCCTTATTTAATGTTCTGGAACTAACTTATGACAATATTACATGTGATAATATGAAACATGTTCTTTATGATCGAAAAACCATTCAAATTAACCCAAACAATCCTCATTTAATTATTATCTAATGATTCATAAAAAATGGATATAATATGATTCATTATAAGATCAATAAAACAACTGTAATATTATTAATAACATGTAATATCAGTTCAGGATGTTTACCCATATTCTACCCGAACTTCAATTTAATAATACAAGTGAACCACTCAAGAAAACCATAAAAACAAACATTCCCAAACAATGTTTTTTAAACACTATAATTCATCCAAAGGCACATAAAATGACATAATATAACCATATTGAACCTTATTAATTTACACAAGCTTCTTTATTTCAAATTAATTAAAATAATGTCCTTATACAGGACATTAAAGGGAAGGAAGCATTTAGATACAATGTAAGGGGAAATTCTCGAACCCAATTTTCTTTCTTCATGTTCTCCCTCTTTCACTCCATTTTTTATATGGTTACCCATTAAAAATCATTTTTTCATCATTTTCATTACATTTCAAGGATATACATGTTCACCACTATTGTTTATTTCAAGAAAAATGTTTTCCAAAATATCTGTTCTTCTATGAACTCTCCTTTTACTTCTCATTCAAGGTTGATGGTTCTTGTATCAAATATGTTATTACCTCTTTGTTTTGGAAACCCAAATTTTATGAAGGTGTTCTTATGAAATTAAATCCTTTCTATTCCATGGGTTAGTTATTTTCATCATTTTTTTATGTTCTATATGGAAAGCATGATAATGGGAATATTATGATGTGATGGGTGTTCCTGGAATTATACACTGCTCTGATGCATTGGTTAAAGTAACGAATGTCATGAGTAAATGTGAAATTATTTGTAAATGATATGATAGATCGGTTCACATGAATTTTTGGAAGTTAAACACTAATACACGATGTTTCATTTTTAAACATTTCCACATTTCATGTCTTATATTTATGCCTCCTCTCATGATCATGATATTTTTTCAATTTTATTATTAGGACCACACCATGCTATATTGTTCATATCTATCCTTTTACTTGGCTTCTAGCTCAGCCCTTTTGATGTATATCCTCTAGTGGCTATATGTAATAAGAAGAGGAAAAGTGCCAATAACAATCTAGAGAATAATTAATAAAATAAATGTTTATACTTAATGTTTTAATTGTTATGTATGGTCCTAGTTTTCGCAAGTCACTAATCCTTCGGATCCTCTATGTGTAATAATATTTTGTTTTCTATCTTTAAACTGATGTAATTGTAATTTAAGAAAAGTCATGGTCACTATAGTTGGTATCAGAGGAATGGTTTAGTAAATTTTTTAATTAGGATCACTGAACCCTAGAAAAAACCTCTTTCATGAGACTAAGTACAAATAGTCAAACAAGAATATTTAAATAGGGATCCCCTATGTTATGCTTTCAGTATAAATTCTGCAAATGAATAAGTTATGTATTCATATCATTTTGACTTATGTTTTGGGCTAACCATTTCTATTTTAGAAAATGGTTGGAAGCAGGAGAAATCATGCCAACAATTCATGCGAGGGCCAATGCAACGATTGCCTGAACGACATCTCCAATGATTTGGGAGGGGGAGTTCAAAACAACATGGTGATACTTACGCAATTATCTCAGGTTATGAACAATATCCATAATAATGGGGAATTTCCTCCACCAACAAATAGGGAGCAACTTTCTATCGAATGTTTTATGCAGCAACAACCACCGATGTTTAGTGGATCTTCCCATCCATATGTTGAGGAACATTGGGTCAACTCCATAGATAAGATCATTTTTGTGCTTCACTATTTTAAGAGAGAGAAGGTGACTCTAGCCATTTATATTCTACATGGAGAGGCCGATCAATTGTGGGATTTTATTAAGACCACCAAGCCAAGGGGGGAAATTGAAGAGATGAAATTGGAAGACTTTGAGATAATTTTTCATGATAATGATTTCCCACGAACTCTTTGTACGATTATGGAGAGAGAATTAATAGATGTCAAACAAAAAGAATGAAAATCTTTCAAAACCTATTGAATAAAATTCACAAGGATTTCAAGGTATGCTTTAGGTTTTGTAATTATCAATGATAGCAGAATTGATAGATTCTTTAGTGGATTAAATCCACACCTTTTAAAGGCTCTTGCAATTCAAGACATATGGGTGTTATGAATAAGTTGTTCGATGTTCCCTCAATCTGAAGATGGAGTTTGGAGAATGGTACCATGGCTATAAGGATATCAAATGAATGATGGATTTTCAAGACGGATGATCTGATGGAAAAAGGGTGAAGAAAACTCAATGACCTAGATGCAAAAAATGTTGAATTTTTCACCATGGTAACATACACAAAGGGCTGGGGAAAAGAATCAAGTGTGGGAAATAAGTTAGCCACACTCAAAATTTTCAAAAAAACATGAAAAGGAAGGAGAATGTATCCAATTAAAGGAGAGAACCACTCATGCTTCAATGCTACAACTGTAGGGAGCTAGGGAACTATGCAAACCAGTGCACTAAACCTTGAGTTCTTGAGGGTGTTCAGCATCAGCAGGCACCAAATAAAAAGGAAAAAGGTATGGATTATTCCATCACTACTGTGGAGGTGGAGCATGATAATAAAGATGTACAAGTTACACATATTATTCACTCAGGAATGGAAAATGTCTGATTTGATTCTAGTTCTATTCATTACTTTATATCTTGCATGTTTTCTAGAACTATACAATCGAAGCCCTGAATCCTTGAAGTAGATATATATATATATAAACACCATGTAGTGAAATCATTTCATCCCTAGTGTTTGAATCTTCTCCTATTGGCGTATGTTAGATGATTCGTCCATAAAATCTCATAATACTTCCCTTGGTTGAATTCAACACTATAATGGGAATTGATTGGCTCTCGTTACATAGAGCACATATCAACTCTCGGGAAAAGGAAAGATTTTTTCATATTCCGAACCATCCCATGATCCTATACAAAGTCAAGGATGAACGTGAAACACCTTTGAAAAATAAATCAATGGTGTGGGTGTTGAATCCCTATGATGAAGAATACCTCGCCCAAATGGTTGAGCTGAAAGAAGGTTCCAACCGTGAGGAAATTCCCATCCTAAAGGAATATGGTGATGTATTTCCCGAAGAGTTAACCAAAATTCCAAAAGATCGTGAGGTAGAGTTCTCAATTGAACTCATAGCTGGAGATACTCTAATATCGAATTGTTCCTATAGGATAGATCCTATAGAACTGGAGGAGTTAAAAAAGCACCTGCAAGAGCATCTGGAAAAATGTTTTATACACCACAGTGAATCACCTTGTGGTGCACCAGTACTCATTGTGATGAAGATGGATGGAACTTTGCGGTTGTGAATCGATTATCAGGAACTCAACAGGATCATGTATCCTCTCTCAAGGATTGATGACTTGTTCGATCAATTATGATGAGATCAATAATTCTCAAAGGTGGATCTTCGTTCTGGATATCAGCAGGTAATTGTGAAGAAGGATGATACTCAAAAAACTATCTTCCAAACATGGTATGGGCATTATGAGTTTTTGGTGATGCCCATAGTACATACTAATTCCCCTTCAAAATTCATTGATATGATGAATATAATATTTAGACATTAGATATAATAATTTATTGTAGTGTTTATTGATGATATTCTCATCTACTCCAATGTTATGGAGGAACATTAAGAATATCTAAGACTTTTGTTGGGGACATTAAAAAGGAGAAGTTGTATGCCATGTTCAGAAAGTGTGAATTTTGGATGAATCGAGTCACGTTCTTGGGACATGTGATCACAAGTGAGGGAATTTCTGTGGATCCTTAAAAAACAAAGGTCATTGGGGAATCGCCCAGGCCCTCTAGTGTCAAATAAATCTGTAGTTTTCTTGGATTCGCTGGGTACTGCAAACATTTTTTGAGAAACTTTTCATGATAGTCCAGCCCGCAAACTATGTTAACAAGGAAATGGATATAGTATGTATGGACGATAGAATGTGATGGAAGCCTAAAAGAGTTAAAGATAATGCTGATCACTACACATGTACTCACACTACTGAAAAGTGGAAGGAGTTATGTGATATATAGTGATTCTTCAAAGAATCTTTTTGGTTGTGTACTCATGAAAATGACAATGTGATAGCCTACGCCTCAAAAACATTGAAGATCCATGATCAAAACTACCTGACACATGATTTAGAGCTGGAAACCGTGAATTTTTCCTTGAATGTATGGCGACGATACCTTCATGGAGAGAAGTGTCACATATTCACTGACCATAAGAGCCTAGTGTATATATTCACACAAAAGGAGATCAACATGCGTCAATGGAGATTGTTAGTGCTATTCCAGGATTATGATTGATCTATTCACTATCATCCTGGAAAGGTTAAAATGGTAGTTGATGATCTAAGATTAAAATAACCTACTTCTTTATCCATGTTGTAGATTGAGAAAGACCTTATCTTCACGGATATGAAAAGAATGGATTTCGAAATCATAAGGGCAGGGGATACATCCTATATTTCTAAAAATATTGCGCAACTATCCATCCAAGAAAATATTAAGGAATCACAAAGGGATAATGTGGACATATAAAAGAGGGTGAATGTAGTATAGGAAGGGAAGCTACAAGAGTTCAATATCGATGATGATAGTGTGATTTGTTTTGGAACACATCTTTGTGTGCCTTCATCACATGGGATAAAGAAGGATCTATTGGATAATGAACATAGCTCCACATTCTCTATCAATCCTGGGAGTGAAAAAGTGTACCATGATCTCAGAGAAATATTCTAGATGGATATCATGAAGAAGTAGATTGTGGAATATATATCAAGGTTCTTGGTATGCTAGCAATTTTAAGCTGAGTGTCAAAATTAAAAAAGTATGATGATTCCATTGCGTATACCCATGTGGAAATGGGAAAATGTTACTATGGACTTTATCATGGGTCTCCCATAGGCATCAAAGGGAAATAATGTGATATGGGTTATGGTTGGTCGACTCACCAAGACTTCTCATTTTATCGCTATTCGGGATGATATCTCAATTCAACAACTTGTAATGATATATGTGATGGAATTGGTGATACTACAAAATTTTCCACTCTCAATTGTCTCTGATCATGATTTATAGTTCACATCACATCTAAATTCTAAAGGAGACATCAACATTCGTTGAGTAATGAATTAAATTTCAGCACGACCTATCACCCCCAAACTGATGGACAATCTGAAAGATCTATTCATATGCTTGAAGATATGAAAATAGCCTACTCTCTAGAATTCATAGTTGGATAGGATGATAATCTCCCATTGGTTGAGTTAATATAAATCAAAATATTCCACTCGAGTATTCAGATGGCTCCATATGAAGCTCTGTATGGAATGTGATATAGAACTCCAACCGGTTGGGATGAAGTTCAAGAAAGAAAGCTACATAGATCTGATCTTGTGAAGGAGATTACTCAGAAGTTTCATGTCATCCATAAACAAATGAAATCCGATCAATGTCTAAAATGGATCTATGATGACAACCGTCAATTGGACTTGAAGTTTGATGATGGAGATAAATTCTACCTTCGAATATCTCCATGGAAGAGAGTCATGCGATTTGGGAAGAAAGGGAAGCTATGCCCAAGGTATATTGCCCCATTGACATCATTGAACTCATAGGAGACGTGGACTATCTTCTTTCACTTCCACCGAATATGGATCATGTTAATGATGTGTTTCTTGTATCACTACAAAGGAAGTACATACCAGACCCCTCACATGAACTAAACATAGAGGTGTTTCAGTTGGAAGTTGATCTTTCCTATGAGGAGTATCCAGTAAAGATTTTGTATTGGAGAGATAAGGTTATATGCAACAAGACAACCAATCATTTTATAGTGTTGTGGAGGAACCATAAGTTTGACAAAATAACATGGGAACCAAAATAGTCAATGATGGGGAAACACCTTCACCTCTTTCTGTAATGTCAAATTTCAGGGGCGAAATTTCTTAAGGGGGTAATAATGTAAGCACCCAATGTTTCTCATTGGAAATTACCTTCTTATAATTATGTCATAAAATTACATTAAAACTCAACATAATGATTTACTATGTGATAATGAACTTTAAACATAAGTTTTTCACTTCTGTTGTTGGAATTTGGAAAATCTGACATTTACGGTTATATTCAAGATGATTTTTGGATTATAATAAAACAAACATAATTTATAGTGAATAGTAACCTACCCTTATGAATAGTAACATAGACTTTTGAATAGTGATATATCCAAATTAATAGTAAACTAACATATGATAGTATACAAATAATATTCAAGTGAAATTATGATGTACCTATATATTGTAATAATTAAATGAATGTTTTAAAATAGTTTTTAATAATAAACCATGATTTTTATTAAATATTAAATTAATCATATTTAGAAAATTACTTTTGAAAAATGAACTTCATTTTTATACTCTACAGGTTGATAAATGGTTGGGGTAAATTTTGGGATTTTTCTGAAATACTAGAATTTATTATGAATAGTGAAATACGATAATTTACAAAAATGAGCTAAATAAGCTTATTATAGAGTCATGTTTGGTGTTATTCTGATGTAAGACCACTTGGTTCGGGATTACATGACAAAATTACTATTATAGGTCATTAAAGACTCATGATTCCTTTTCTTAGATGAAATTAATAAACTAATTAAATTTATATTAAGGAAACTGCTCTCCCCTCCACTATAAAAACCATACTTCACAACCTCATTTCCTCACACCTTTGAAGCTCCAAGGCTTCTCAAAACGCTGCCCAAACATCTTCCCTAACTCCTCTCCCACGTCCAAGAGCTTCTGGTCTCATCAAAAGACTGAGCCATGATTCCTTAAGGTGGATCTCAATAGAAGGATTTAAGAGGTAATTTCTCTCCCTCTTCTCGTTGAATTTCCTCTCAAGTTGAAGTTCATTTCTTGATCTCTCACCACATATCTTCATCCAAATGTTATTGTAACTTCATTATTGTAAATTTAATATAATGTGATGATGATAATGAGATATTATATCATCCAAACCCTTTACCTCTTTTTTTATTTTATTAAATAGAACATTTTTCAAGAGGTGTTAATTTATCACCTTCAAGAAGGACATGTTTTCTTCTTCCATTTCTACCTTCAAATCTGGTCATGAAACCATGTTTATGGTTGAATAAGAGTTTTTTTATGTATTATTCAATATTTAATGTTCGAGAACTAACTTATGACCATATTACTAGTGATAAAATAAAACAAGCTCAGTATGATCAAAAAACAGTTCAAATTATCCCAAACCATTATCATTTAATTCTTATCTAATGATTCATCAACATGGATCTAAAATGATTAATTATAATATCATTAATAATCCTTTAATATAATTAATTACATTTAATATCAGTTTGGGATGTTTACCCATGTTCTACCTGAACTTCATCTTAATAATACAAGTGAACCACTCAAGAAAACCATAAAAACAAACATTCCCGAACAATGTTTATTAAAGTATATAACTCATCCAAAGTAAAATTAAATCAGTTAATAAAACCATAATTAACCTTATTAATGTACAAAAGATTATGTATTTAAAATTAATGAATATAATGTAATTATACAAGACATTAAAGATAAGGAATCATTCAGATACCAGGTAGGGGGAAATTCACAAACACAATTTTAGTTCTTCAGGTTCTCCCCTTTCACTCTATTTTATAAAACATAACCCCTTAAAAATAATTTTTTCACCATTGTATTTAATTTTATAGGATATACATGTTACCCACTATTGTTTATGTCAAAAATAATTCCAAAATAACTCTTATTCTAAGAACTCACCTTTTACATCTCATTCAATGTTTTTGGGTCTTGTTTCAAGTATGTTATTCTATCTTTGTTTTGGGAAACCACAGTTTATGAATGTGTTCATATGAGATGAAAACCTTTCCTTTCCATGTGTTTTTATGTTCATAATTGACTTATGTTCTATGTGGAATGCATGATAATGATAATATTAGGATGTCACGGGTGCACCCGGAATTACATAGCGCAATATGAATGTTTGAATGTGAGAGGTGCACCCAAAATAAAACAGTGCTCCAATGCATTAGGTAAAGTGATGAATATCATGAGTAAATGTTAAATTATTTGTGTAAAATAAGTTATCTTGCTTCAAAATTATGTGTGGTAGTTAACCAATAAGACATGATGTTTCATTTTTATACTTTGTGACAATTCAAGTCTTATATTTATGTTTCCTCTAATGTTCATGATCGTTTCCCATGTTATTATTATGATTAACTCATTCTATATTGTTCTTATATATCATTTTACTGGGTTTCTAGATCACCCCTTTTGATGTATATCCTCAGGTGTCTACATGTACTAATAAGTGGACAAGTGCCAATAAGAAGCTAGAGAATAGAAAATTAAATAAATGTTTATACTTGATGTTGTAATTGTTATGTATGGTCCTCATTTTCCCAAGACAATAAAACTTTGGATCCTCTATGTATATCACTATTATGGTTTTATCTTTAAAATTATGTAATAGTAATGTATGAAAAGAAAGGGTCGCTATACAGAAAATGCCACCATGTCCAAAGGGACATGGATTACTTCTTGATGCATGATCAGAATTTATTTTAATCCTTCCTAGAAGGGGATTTTCCAAAAAAACCTCAAATATACCATGAGGGGGGGATGAAATCTACCCCTTACACAAATCTTGTTAAAGACTATAAAATAATGGACTGAATTTGAACAACAATGCTTCATTGGTAGGATGGATTCCTGAATAGCCGCAATTATCACAAAAAGTGCGGCCCTAGTAGTGACATGGAATCTATTATGAATAACCTTATTTCTGGAAAACCATAGAAGTTGAATAGGTTCTTCCCTAATAACCTGAAACAAGTCATTGAGAAGGTGATAAAGCTCATGGGCATTCTAGCTAATGAGAAATTCAAGAATTGAAGAGTCCCGAAGGAGGCACACTTCAAAAATATCAGAAACGCCTTTACAAATTTAAGATGTAGTGGAACGTCTTAGGAAAAGGTTGTTAAATTATTCTCTTTGTTGATGAAAAATAACACCTCAGAAACCCATCGATATCCCACATAATTTAAGAAAGAAATCCATTGAAAACATCCCATGTGTTAGTCTCCATGAAATAATGGAGCTGTAGGGCCTGATATTGTTCCTTTACATATTACCATGCTGCTTTAATCCAGGAGAGTTGTAGGTAGAGTACCTATAGAATGGTTTGTAAGCGAGGCCTCCATTTACAACCACAAATTTTTTATTTACCCTTACAAACATGAAAAATACTTACTATTGTTATTATTCAAAATAAAAAAAACTATATATAATATATTAAAATTTTGGTCCTCATTATTATACATGTGTAATAGTGTTTTCATGATTATGTTCAACTAAGGGCCAAAAATTATATTCTAAATAAAATATAAAATGAAAGGTTTTTTTTAGAAAAATTCATTTTTAATGTGAAAAAATGTACTTATAAAAAAACTATATATATGGATAATAAAGATAATTATTTTAAATATTTTTATAAAAATAATACATATTCTATATTGAGTTCAATTAAAGATTATAATTTTAATTCCATGTTAGTTTATTTAATTAATGAAATTCTAGTATTATAAAAATATATAGTCTTCACAACTAGAATAAAAACATATATATTCCTAAAATTATCGAAGTATTAATATAATATAGTATTTATATGATTATTTCAAATAATAATTTCATTTTTAGAAAATAATATTATAATGAATATAAATTAATCATTTAATTAAATGATTATTATAAAAAAGTGTCTAATAAAAAAACAATATTTTTGTTTAAAAAAATTGTAATTTTTATAATAAATATAATAACATAAAATCTAATTCATGGATAATATAAAGTATTAAAATTATATATTCCAACAGTACCTAGGTAGTTACACGATTCCTTGTAATTTTTTATCATCCACATTTTCATAGTTCTTGTGTTTAATCATTTACTATATTTGAAAAGAAACTTCACACGAATATTATTATAAGAATATGATGAAACTATTTACATTAAGAATACAATATATTGTTTATTTGATTAAAAAGGGATTTTATTTGAATATTATAAAATTAATTTGTAATAATATCTATTGATATCAATTTTTTGTAGAGAATTTTGATACCAAATTATTGTGAAGACATGGCTTGGGTTATTTTTATATGTTTTTAATTTAGAATTATACATAAAGCATTTCAAACTAAAAATATATTTATAATTACCTTTTATCAAATATATATACTAAAATTTCATCTTTATGTTTTTATGATCATATTCATGAAATTTTATTTTCAAATATAGTAGATGGTGATGTACATTATTCATAATTACCCAAACAACTATTTGATAAGTTTTAAGATCTATAAATTATTTTGGGTTAAGAAGTATTTTCATGTAACACATTACATAATTAATATATATCATTAATTTTAGTGATATATTCATTCCCATTTTAAGATCATGATTCATTTAGATACTCTTTCTTGGTATCTCATGCATATACCACCCAAATTATCATAATTCATTATATTACAAATTATTCCAATGGAATTTGATGAATCGTTTTCACATCCACAATATTGTTTTCCTCATATAGAGTAATCATTATGGAGATACAAATTAATGTAACAAATTATATTATAATGTTAGTTTGGGACTTTATTAAATAACAGCAAGATTAATTACAAACATTAATAAATGTTGTTATTACAATGGTACATTCCTCTGTTATTCCTAGTTCTTCAATATAAATTTTTTTATAAAGAATATTAGAATAACCCCTTCATGGAGTGATGATGATATAAATAATGATGAATAATAGTCTATGTTTTTAGTTATTCATCGTATTGGTTCTTAATCCATGCCTTATTTCCATTGGAGAAAATATTTCCAAATGGAAAACCTCTTTATATAATAGTGATATCCTCAAATCAGTACATTAATTTTCAGATAAATTATAGAAATTTTTTATGAATCATTATGAATTTTATTACCTTTATGTATAATAATGTATTTTTTCTCTTATGTTTTTGATAAGGGCCTTATCAAAATCTGTATATATCTTTTCTTCCACTTTTTATGTTTCAGAGACGAAATTTCTCCCCTAATTTCATTCATTGTGAAATCAATTGATTCTTCAAATCTTCACATCTGAGAGACATTATAAACTGGATACAAAAAAATATGAAATATTAGAATCCACTTTTTGTGTATTTAATAAACTTATATGAATTGATAGGATTATATAAGATTGTGTCATCCATTATGAAGGGGTGAATGAATGTTCGTATAAATTTACTAAATTTTCACTTTTTATTCATTTTTAACTTCTTCATGTAGTCAATGAGATATTCTACATTTCTATATATCCATAATTTTATTTATGTGTATACAAATATTGAAACATTAAATATCATGGGAGTAATATTGAATTTCTTGACGAATTAATCCACTCTACGGATGAACCTACTGTATTTTTGGTTTATAACAACCCAAAAACATCGTTAATATTATAAAAAATGATTCAAGTGTATCTACTTAAACTTGTTATCCAATCACTAAATAGGTGTAATTAAAATAAAGGTTTCTACTATTTTATCCGAAAAAATTAAACCACAACAACCTAATGATTGTAAATTAAATGATAAATACCATATTTTTATCCCTTTTATAATAAATTCATGTTCATAGTCATTAATAGAAACAATTAAATTTTCTTCATTATGCCTTATTGAAAAATGTTCAAAAAAACTGTAACCATTGTCTCCCGATTATATTCATCTTGAATATGATCAGCAAAATATGACTTTTGATCCCCTTTTCTCTCAATATTATTACACATGTTTAACCCACATTAATAATTCTATATATAACGAAGTAGAATCCCATCTTTAATCATCAACATACATGAATATCCATAAACATGTAGATTCATCCCCCATATAATTCATTTTATCCCTTATGGAATAGAAAAATTAGGGTTCTCATTATTCAACATTTACATTCAAGATATATAGGACATACATAGAAATACCTCATTAACTAGGTCATATTTTATATATTTTAATTTATTTTCAGTATGCTCAAAGTTGTGAATATGTTTATTTTTCAAAATTATTATTTTATTATAATAACTCTCCCATTTAAAAATAGCCTTTTTTATTTCCATAGTCATTAGAATAAAGTATAATTTAATATAATTCATTAGAAGTTATATTATCAAGTATATTCGTCATTCAATCAATCCCTATAAGTATTGAAAAAATCTCAAATATTACATTCCTAATGATATTTTGAAATATCATGATTTTCATCACTATACATAAGCTTTATAAAAAATATTATTTAGTTTAGTTGATATATACAAGTATTTATTTATTTGTGTAGTGGGGATTTGAAATTCTATTTTAAGGAATACATCATCCCATTTTATTTATATTCATTATCATATGGATTGTCCAACTGGTCTTTTTTTTAATTACTATCAATGTGAATGATCATGTAGTATGGAAACACTGATGATTATATTAAAAGAATCATATTTTGTTCTTCTCTTTTAATTATAAAATTTCATTATGATGTTTTAATAATTTATATGTTTTCACTGTAAAATTGAATTATATATGATATCCCTCAATTTAGGACAGAAAAACACAAATCTATGTGGAATATCTAATGTCACACGACATTCATAAAGCCATAAAATAATGTTTTATATTCTAAAATCTGAATGGCCTTATATTCTATTAATTTTTTGATAATCCCGAATTTATAGGTTTAGGGGGAACCCTACATGACAGGTAGGTACAAGACACAAGATCTATATATGAGCAGAATGCCTAGAGGAACGTTCCTCAGTACATGTCCATGAAGTCCAATGATTTGAAAAACATGCAACAACCCCACCCCACTATATGAATAGTCACGGAACATTTCTCCCCACTTCGCATGGGTGATCACCTAGAGTTTCCCCCATACAGAGCTTCACAATGCCTGGTATCGATAACGGTTTAAATACCCTATCATTCATCCATACTAGTTAGATCTTCTCTGGTTGTTTCAACTTTTCTCTGAATCCTCTTTTGGGCCTAATCCGATGTTGTATTCTTGGGATATTTAATGGTCTCTATAGATAGAAATCCAGATTAAAAAAAGACCAGTTGTACCCTGAATTCCTAGTTCCTAAAGACCCATGGTAAGTAAAATTCTTTGAGACCCGTAGTCCCAGACCTATGGCCACATGGATAAAAGCACATGAATAGTCATTTTTGTTATAGTAATTCACATTACCTATAATAGTATTGGTAAAATAACATAGAAATACACCTCCAACCTGATTTGATCCTTGGTCATTTCAATTCCAAAAAGGATTCTATAACACCTAGGTACATTTTCATTGGCTAATGAAGTCATATAGTCTCAATAAAAGTAATTTAGAATTCATAAAATTCATAAAATGATATATAGGGGTTGAATCATATGATCTAAATTCATAATAACCTTCAAAATTCATACAATTTTTTCTAATATCATATAATGATATTAAAAGTTATATGATGGATTCATTTAATATAATGAGACTAAAATTATTATATCATCTTAAAGACACACTACATATGTGTTATTACTCATTAGTAAATTTCAAGACTCACACATTGAACCTCTTCCACTAATCATGAGGAAATCAAAACAACGTAAATGATATGAATTCATCTCCAATACATCACCATATAGAAAAATATATCCCAATGAAAATAATTAAAAAATAAAACAATATTTTATTTCACCACCCAACAAAATGTATAGAAAAAAATCCCACATTAAACACACATTCAATTAAAAAAATGAAAATAACTAACACTTTCCCAACATAATCATGCAATGTAACCATGAATGTTAGTATTCATAGGACGGTTTAATAGCAGAAAATTCATTCAATACCATACTTGTGGGATTCCATATATTGTAATATAATATATAAAAATATATAGAACAACCATAATTATTAATCACGAAATTATAATAGATATATATATAATCTATTATTCACCTCAATCCATTATAGAATGATAAAATTAAATCCAATCCTATACCAAAATTGATATCAAATTCTACTATGGGATGTTCAACTATATATGTAGGAAATACATTCCCACTAATTATAATATGATGATTATTATAAAAAATGGTTACATTAATACATCCTCCTATAGTCTTTACCAAAAGATCTATATCACATTCATGTGGTGATATTAAAATTTACATTCAATGTTCTCAAAATTAAATGAATTTTAACAATGAATGTCAAATAAATTTTGGAATATTTTTTAAAAACCTATAACATACATGTAACTACATCATTTTCTAGGCCCACATTAGCTACATTAGTAGAAAATGATTTATCCATGCCATTATACTTTTTATCTTACTGCTATCCACCCTGGAAAATCTTTTTTGGACACACATTGTCATAATATCCTATCTCATTTAAACATAAACAACCGACCACCCGTTTTTAATTTTCTTTCATTATCATAATAGTTATTGTAATTAGTATTATGAATTTTATTACCAAATACAAATCCCATCCTAGAAATTCTGTGGAATTATCCATGATTATTTTTACCACAATTCTCAAAAGATGGAAATTTTGTTTTCTTACCACCAGAATTCTTTGATTAAGTCATTCCTATTGTCTTCAAATTGGATCACCTCTTTTGTTTTCTATCATGGAACACATGCTCATAAAAAAATCCATTCCCACTTTCTCATTACATCATAATAGTTTCTCATAGCTTTTGAACACACTAGAAGCTAACATACATTGATATTTCAGCTTCATTCATATGTAAATCCAATTTATATTACTATCTATATTCCTGATAAAATTTGTGACATACGATGTAATATAAAAGAAATTAACATCATATGTAGAAAATATTCTTCCACCATTTGTCTCAATTCCAAAAGTTGATTTTACATTATAAGTAGAATAACCCTAGGAAAAATTTTCTCAATGGTTATATTTTTAAATTCAACCCATTCCATGGAATAAATATCTTGACCTACTCTGATATATTTTTTCATTTCCATCACTGATAAGATTCATATTTAATAGAATAAACACCATGAAAATACTTTTGAATTTATAAACACAACATTGTATCAAAAATCATTTATAGTGCATTAATCTACCATTCATCTTTCATAGGGTCTGATGATCCTGTGAATGATGATGGATGATTTCTTTGGAAATTCCCCTTGATCGAAATATTCCTATGAAGATAGCCTGGATAATATCATCCACAAATACCACCATAATTTATCACCGGGGTCAATTAATCCATAACTACAACAAACTATTTAGTTATGATTATGAAAATCTCATGATGATGATTTGGAAGGATATTTTCCTCTATACGCCTTCCCAACAAAGGTTCCATATTCCCTATATAGAAATACATTCAGAAAAACATATCATAGATGAAGGAAAGTGGTAATATTAAATTTATATTTCATTTAAATTTCACCATAATGTATAAAAACTTTTATTAATATTATATTAACAATATTATAACTCATATATTTATCTAATCAAATATATGATACCAAATATATGGCCCCAGACTTAATCATTACTTATTATTGAGATAATTCAATAATTTTACATAAATTTAAATCAAGGTACAGTTGAGGTATTTTGTTTATAGAATCAGGTCATAACTCATACATAACAACATAAATATTACAGGTAGATACTAATACTCACTATCCATTTTTTAATAATTTAAAAAAGCATAAAAAGAACCATGGAATTGTTTCCCATTTTAACAGTATAACATTCCCTTGATCCCATCCTTGACTTAATTTATATTTATGTGATATAAAAAACATGTCAAAACATGGGATGAGCATAACAATAACAGTAAGGGATATAACATGTAGGAAACTATTAGTTTTCGGAAAACATGAAATCCATAAATAAACTTTCATAATGTAAGAACTTTAACCATTATGAAATTGTAATTACTCATCAGTATATATAAGCTCATTTCATTCCATTTTTATAAAAAAAACTATCACTATAATCCCATATAAACCATGATATATCATATTAAAGAAAAAAAAATTATTAAAAATAATTATGTGGAATAACTATACGATCAACTTCCACACATATCACTAAATTGAATTGTCATATTCCTGAATTCCCTTCCAAATTCATTTGACGTTATAACACAACTACTCATCCATGGTTTATCATGGAACCACCCATTTTTGGTTTATCATATAACCATAATTGTTTATTTTATCATGTAACCACCCTTCCAATTTCCCAGAACCAGTATATAATAATGACACATAAAATAATTTAATTATTAACAGTTCAATGATAAAATTTCAATTTAAATCTCCAGATGTCACTTATAGATATTAAAATAGAAATTCCACTTTCCAAAACCATTTTAAATGCCAAAACAACCAAAATTATAATAAGGTATTCCATTTATCTTTTATAAACATTATGTATTATAGATGAATTCAAATATATAAATATGGTTAAAACAACAAATGAGTCGTTTTCATCACGTAAGTTAAAAAAGTTTCATTTTGACATTTAGTACAACTTTTTTTAGAAAAAAAATATTCCATTTTAATTATATTTAATTTAAAGTAGTTGATTATGCAGCATATAAAATAAGGAGGTGTATATTACCAAAATACGACTCTAATTGAGACCAAGTCCCATACCTTAATTCTGACTCGTCTCCTAAATAGTTATGTTACTAAATAATAAACATAGGTAAATTTCAACATTATTGAGAAAATTTTCCGTGTTTATAATTCTTTTTATATCTCTCAATACCATTTTATACAACCTAGTTAATTTTTAATGTTCATATCAAGCATTTTGTCAAAATATGATACTTTATTCTAAATTTAACAAGTTTTGATGTAAACTATCATGGAAGTAAAAAGTAAATCATCTCTAGAATATTATTCATGGCGTAAATATGATTAATATATAGTATTTATATATTTTGAATATCCATAATATTTAGAGATATGATATGAAACTCATTGTTCAAGGAAACGATAGGTCATACATACGCATGAAAGCTAATTTCATTTTTTTCATATTGAAGTAATGAACAATAAATGATACATAGGTATATTATAATTAAATTATAATACCTATGTTATAAATGTTACATAATTTCATTATATACATCTTTTATATGTTACATGAATTACATTAAAGAGTCATATCTCTTTGAAGGGGAGGTATTCCACATGCTCAAACGAAATTATCGTATTTACACAACATGGAAAGGATAAAGTTATGTTAAAAGTAAAAAATTACAGAATCCCATAGACATTAAAAATAAAAAATTTATAATATTTGACTATACTTCCATCATAATTTCAAACCTGATAGGTGGTATGAGAAAATTGAACATTCATCATTTTGTGGTGGACTAATTCAACGTACAAAGAAACAATATGTTCTATATCCATCAGATGGAGGTGTGTGTATGTTATGTCGAAACCATCACATAAAAACAACATAGTGTATTTATTATACGGGATTATTTATTAATTATTTATATAAATAAAATTTATGGGGTTGAGGAAAGAAAATAAATGAAGGGAGATTGATAGAAGATGTTAACCCAAAATGTTTAAATTCAATTTATTTGAGATGATTTTCTTCCATGATTTTCCGTCTTCCCATGGAAAGTCTTATATGAGAATTCTGGGATGTTTAGATCTAATTTTATCATTATTTGGATGATACAAGGTTCCTGATAGATGTGAGTAAGTGGGTAGAGGTAGTGGCATTTTAAAAGTGGGTAAAGGGTCTCTTTAGGAATGTCTTGAAATATTATTTTATGATAAATTTTTATTAAAATTATAATTTTTAAAAATTGATATATTTTTATTAAAAGATTATTTTTGATATAAATACTCTCATATAATAGTTTTTAGACAATTTTATGTCACAAATATAACCTTATATTTTGGATTTAACCCTTCATTAAATAAAATAACACCTACCATGCCTTCTTGTATTTTTACACTATATGGTTAATATGGTGACTATAATATGATATGAGAACCTAAAGTGGATAGTTTATTATATTTTAACATTAAATAATTGTGTTTCTAGATTCTATGATTTTAATGACTATTATATCATATAATAAAATAGTATTTGTTTTAAAAACTTATCAGTGTCTATTTTGGCACTATTTAAAAATTAATTTTTTTAATGTAATAACAAAATGATTCTTAATAAAAACATTAACTCAAATATATCATGTAATAAGAATCCAAAAAAATCTTGTGGATTTCATCAAAATGTTAAAATTAAATTTTTTTTAATATTTATAATATCATTTATTTGAATCTTTCTTTAATAAGGTAATTGGTGCATCATCGTTGTGTCATATATAAATTTATTTATTTAATGTATTTAATTTATAAATAAAATACAATGAAGTATTAAATATTTTTTATTCATTATAATTACAATTTATATTAAACTTTATCAGTTATATACCCCCTGTAAAAAAAATTTATTAAAAATATACATGTTTATGTTATATTTATATTTACATAAAACTTATAATTATATCGTGTCATTGTCACACCCAATGGGAACCATAGGGTCATAAAATAGAAGAAATGTTGATCATGGTCGGAAATATATCATAAAATTAGATTAGGAACGTGTTTTGATAGTTTTATATGTGTATAATAAATTTATTTACCCATATTTACCTGATTTACTCTTTAACCATGGCATATAAAAATAATTTTGGAACTTACTACGCATAATTTTTAAAACTAAGAGGTATCTATTTAAAAATTTTGGCCATTTGATTCAGAATATTTAATAAATTTTTCCAATTTGAAAACATATAATTTGTAGATATTTACATAAAATTAATTCTCATTGTGATAATGAGAAAACATTGTTTTTAAGAAGTAAAAACTATAAAAATATTGGCATGTTTGTAAACCACATTTCCATGTGAAATTAGTTACAATGCCCAAAATCAGATTAAATGAATAAAACATAAAGTAATTATAATTTTATGTGAAATAAAAAGGCATTTTATCTATATATTTAAATTAGATGAAATGGAAATTTCGATTTAAAATGCAGTATTTTTCACTATTCATTGATATATGAATTTTATGAAAAAAATATTAAATTTTAACCAATGTTACTTTTGATGTTATGATTTCAAGGAAATAGTATATTTAAAAAAATAAAAAATAATTTTTTCATAAATTAGATTTAATACATGGTTCTCCATTAAATGTGGGTAAAACCATATTTTTAAAAATATTATAATATTTTATTCTTAAAATTGGATTTATACTAATTTTAATCTTATAAAATTTATTAGCAAAATTTAAAAACATTTTACAAACATGAATAATAAAACTTTAGTTAGTTATATTCATTCTTTCCAATAAAACATCTAGGTATTAACTACCATTTAAAATAACAGTAATAATAATGTATTAATTTTCAGTATAAATCAGTCTTGTCAGCCAAAAAAGATTTCCGAGAAAACTGTTGTTGAATGTCTAGTATGCTATCTAATATTGAATACCATAAAATATAAAATTAATATCTTATTAATAAATATTTATAGATAAGGAATTTTTTTATTATATAAATTACTATGATGTAGGTGAAAACAAAGTTTTTTTTAATATCATAAAAAGATAAATTATATTTTTATTTTTATTTAAGGTATAATTAGGACAATTATATTATAATAAGTTTAATATATCTATGTTTATTAAAAATCATACGATGCCTTGATATTAATACATTATATGCTTATGTTAATTTTATCATTGCATACCAGCATTATGATTGCATGTGTGGGTGTAATTTAAAACAACATTTAACCACATATATGATTTGACTTAGGAAAAATGGATCCATTTTTGGAATAATAATATTTAAATATTTATATTATGTTAAACAATATTTTTTATCATAAATAATAGGGAATATACCCAAAAATTACCAATGTTAAGGAAATAACATGTTTACCCTCAGTTAAAAAATAATGATAATGCTCTAAAAAGGGATATCAACATTTACAGGATCCATTAAATAGAAATATTTTGACTTTATAACCAATAAGGGTCTAGAATGCACATTTTTTCAGGCTTTATTCATCATTATAACAATAATTTAATTGATTCCGTTCAAATATTTAATTTGTATCCTTTATCACACTTATAAAAGGTCACACTCTATCATCCAATCATCACACATCAAAATAAATTTCATCCTAAATGAACCATCCAAAATCACATCCAAAAAATAATCCAAACACAAAATATCCATTTATTATGATTAATCCATCATATTAAGGATTTGGGTGCACTCCATATGTGGTTTTTTGAAGAATAAGTTACATTCTTAAATGACCATGTTTATTTTATTTCTTCTTAATCATTGTTCATATATAATTCAATCATGATTTTAAAATAACACATGTATCTATCATATAATAATTTTATTATATTTAATTTATTAATAAATTTACATATGTTATCTATCAAATGGTAATCAAAATCATTTATCAAGTGTATGTCATACTAGTACCTTGTTAGCCAATGTAACTCTTTTTCCATCAAAACATTCAATTATTAGGGATAATTATGGGATTATTGTATATATATAAGTTATGATATAATTGTATTTATAGAATTATTATATCATATATATCATCTAACATTCAATTCAATTTAATATCTGATATCATTGCTTGTCTTTAAGGCTGGCTATTTCCTTTCAAAGTGGTGTGATTCAATTTTCAATTTGTCATTACATGTAAGGTAATAAAGATATATTTAATAAAGATATGTTACATATATAAAATTATATAAATTTTCAATATAAATATTTCATTAAATTATAAACAATTTCACTTGGTAAAGAAATTATGTCATTTCTTGTGGATACATTTGACTTATTATCTCCATGAAGGGATGTGTTTTATTTTCCATGCCCAATATGTAGGAATATTTATAATAATGTAAAATTTTAGTATATTTGAAATTTAAATAATTTATATATATATAATATTATTTGTTATGTTATATTTATAATAACTACATCACTCATGACAAAAAATGGTTGAAAAAACAGAGTAATTAACATCTATAAGAATAAAAATAATGAAACTTTTTTAACAAATTATTGTTAAGAATTCATAAAATGATAATATATTAAATTAATAAAATGAATATGGTAATTTTATAAATTAATAACATTCATAAAAAATTATATAGGAGGTGAAATCATATATAACTAATGTAATGCATGTGATGTCATATTTTATCTCAATTTTAATTTCATCGATACATATTTGATTATACAAACCTATTAACATATCTATGATTTATATTCTACAACATGGAAGAATTAAAATTGAATATATATTTATTAATTATTATTAATGTTTTTATTTAATTTTATTATTTTTTAGTATATATTTGAATGTTACAGAAGATTGAAATATTATTTCGCAATCTGACATTCTTAAGTGATTGTTTTCTTTCTCTGGAAACAATCTATTTGTTATATGATTTCATATAATATATAATTTTTATTAAATAGAAAATATTTATTATGATATATATGATTATGTCCAAAATTTCATAACCTAATTATATATTAATTTTATAAATAATTTGATTCATAAGGGTTATTCTTATAAATATGAATCATTTACCCGATGTGATTATTAAGTGATATGGTATGATGATAAATGAGTTCATTAAATTATTTTACTTATTAGGATATATTTTATCTTTCATGTATTGTTAAGGATTAGTTATTTAAATCATCTCAATGGATTTAAATGTCTCATGATATAAAGAATATTTATAAATCAGATGGGGGTTTACCCGTGGGTTTATATACTCTTGATGAGGTTCTTGAATGTTGTGGAATCATGATTCCTAAGACTATAAAATCAAAAATAATAATATTTTATATCATTGATAATTAAATTATTGTTATTCATGATATTTTATCAATGATATTCTTTTTATATTCATTTTTATGTATCATTGTTGATTAAATGGAATATTGTTATATTATTTACATTTCCGTATTGATTATTCCTTATCCAATTATTATAGAAAATTTATTGATTAAATGGAATGTTAGTTCAGTTATTTTGCATTAAATATTTGTTAATATTTATTTAATTATGATATATTTAACACTATGTAACACATACTAAGAATTTTAGGTCACCATTATATTGTTCATTTTCCTCAGGATAATAAAATGAATTCTTTGAAGGAGTTAAAAAATGAAAATTGTCTTTGCATATAATGACTTGTAATTAATTTACTACTGTAATATGTGTATCATATATGTATGTAGTTATACAAAACATTTAAACTATTAATTACATTTTAATTTCACCCATTGTATATATGCTAATTTAATAAAGTTGACATCACCTCTAGGATATTTTGGTCAGATTCCTTATATTTCGTATCAAATAATTTTTATTAGAATACATTACATATACATTATGTAAATAATCGATTCAAGAACAAAAATATAAGATAAAAATTTAGTATATGTATTTAATAATATCCACTTGTTTTGGTAAGGAATATATAATTTGGTTCTTTCTAGTAATTCTTCATTTTATGGATAAAACATGTAGATGTGGTTCAATAACTGATGTATGATAAGGTAATAAATCTAAAAAGTTTGTTTTAGGCCATACCCAAAAAGTGAGTAACAATTTATAGACCTTACTATATAACTAGTTATACAATATTATGTGATATTCATAGGAGAGTTGAAATTTAATTTCATGAAATTACAATGAATTTGAAAATTATGATTTCTCCAATGAAACCATGTTTATGATTCTGAGTTTAAGAATTCATTATTTTTTAAATTTATATTATTTTTGAATTCATATTTATAATCCTACATTACTATATTTATGAGATAATATATTTTATTCTATTTTCTGAAATGGATCATGGAATGAAAAATTGGTATAATTTCTCATGACAAATTAAGACAAAAACATGATGAGAATGACAATACAACTAGTATTGCAATCGATCAGATCATTGATATATTAAGGGATAATAATGATGTTATGAAAAATAACCTTACCTATATGATACATCATTTATAGTAAATAGTTTTTAAATGTTTGATTTCATCATGTGATAAAATTCAACATCATTTGATGTGCCTAATAATCCAATGTGATATTAGAAATTTATTATGTATTTTGAGAAGATATTTATTAGCTTGGGATGCAATGGAAACAAATTAGTTAAAATTTCTGATTTTATATCAAATTATATTTGGATTAATGATAATTAATGATATAAAATACTATTTATAAATAGAAAACATTACTCATGAAATGGTGATCTATTCAGGATACATTTTCTAGAATGTATTTCACTCTTGATAAATATAGTGAATTGAAGATAATTTAACATAAATAAATGAAAAGATAAGAATATTCTAATATTGAGTACGAGTCCACTAATGCATGGATCTCTATGTATGATTTGGATAACATAATAAACCATAATTTTATGCTTGATAATTTTATTGAGGGATTATGACATGTCTTGGTTTCACCCAAATTTACCCACATTCTAAAGGATAAGTGGCCGCTTGTAGTGTAGCATGGGTTGTCGAATTCTTAGAGACCATATAAGATTCGTAGACACACAATAAAAAGATATGTATTTTTGGCTATGATGTTTCCATCTTGGGTAAATATAATTTGGTTTAAAAAGTGAACTATAAGATCTATGGGAATTCAATTTTTCAAAAAATGAGTTGATCTTAGGTTATTGCTCACGGTGGATTGAATGAATTATTTTTTTACAATTTTGATTTCATTAACTTTAGAAGGGTTCATGAAATGAATTCAAACTAACCACATAACTCAGTAATTCAATACCTTCTAAAATACATTCTAATCACCTATACACATGTAGGATAATTTTCTTGGGAACTCCAAGGTAATGGATCTAATTAACACATAAAAGTTGGGTGAATAAATTAAATAAGGAGGAGGAAGAGAGAAAATCATTCAGTGAAATACACTCAAATAAAAGAAATTAATAACATTTAGAGACTGATAAATAACATAGAATCTATCCCCTTGCTACTCCTTTGGATCAACCCATATTATATTTATCCCTCCATTTATGACATTTTGTGAATGGTAGCGGGATGTACACATACGAGGGTGGAATTGAAAAGTAAAGACTACAAAATAATGATCACTTCACCACTGTGAGAACAAAATCACAAGGTTTGGTGTGAAAATGTTCACACCATGAGGAAAATATATCATGGTGATATGTAGAAGAACAGAAAAAGAGAAGAAGAATAACTTTTAATTAAAACTAAGGTGATTCGAACATCTTACATGAAAAGGAAGAACATTAAAATGAAAAATTGGCATAATAACATTACAATGACAACAATGCTCCAGGATTTTTCAAATCCTCCACCACTAATGCCTTAAATTTTCATTGTCGAAGCCTTTGGGTGAGACCCTATCATCCCATGTGCCTTTAATTAATTATGTTGTGGAATGGCAGGAGGACAATTAATGAAGATGATACTTTTCCACTCCCCCCTGAAATGGCATCCAGCTTGCATCCACTAAAATGATATGGTGAATGGACCTTCTAGATTAACTAATCTGAGTGGGACATAGAAGGATATAATGTAGCCTCAGATGTTCTGCAAAGGCCTATAAATTTTATCATAAACTAATAACCGGATAGCATGATATGATTTAAATGGTGTGATGTTTCTTTGGGCCTTAAAATCTGGCCCAAAAATTCATCATCTACGTGGTCCGCCTTGAACACCATTAAAATATCATATTTATCTTAGTACACTATTAAATTAAATGTTCCCAATTATATCCTCTATCTTATTTTAAATTTTCATAATCAGTGGGATTCAATTCTACCATATACATACTTTTATTGGGCTGATGTCCAAATCACTTTGCCAAGAATGTGGTTCGTTCAAAACCCACATTAGTGGTCTTCCAAATTGAATCTCCATGTGCTCCAAAAGAACGAATTGTTCCTTATTTCATGGGAGACCTGAAAATAAAATATAATCATAAAATAAATTCCATTATGTGTTTTATGAGAAGCTCATGAAGGTACTATGTAATTGTGCATTTTAAGAAGGAATTACAATCTTAATGTGAAATAATGTTCAAAGTGTAAAATTCACTAATAATGGTGTCTATGAATAATAATTAAAATGAATATTATATTATAAGAAATTAATATTATAATTTATTATGGGATAATAACACCCCCCCAACTTGAGTTTTTCTAGTCTCGAGCATATTATTTCTCAAAAATATGAAATTTGAATTCACTTTTAAAAAAAAGTAATACACATTTCTCACTCAAATATCTACTTCCAAAAAAAAAATTAAACCCATCAAAATCATTAAAAATAATCTAGGTCCATATGAATATCCCAATCCCATGCCCATTCCCCTGTTCAAATTAATCACCATATTTCATCCATTTTTAATTAAGCATGATGAAGTGTTGTTTGTCACAAAAGACATGGGGGTAAATTTTAATTCGAGGTGTAATGATGGAAGCACTTGGAGAAATAAAAATTAAATATTAACATGATTATTCATTTCATTCAATATTTTTTGTATTTGTTTTGCAATTTTTCTTTAGTTATTGAAATTGAATTTAATCAAGTCATCCCATGTAGCAAGAATTTGCCGATGACTCCCAGGATCAAAGACCTTAGGGCCCCAAATGAAGCTCACATAATCAGGAATCATATCTAGGTAACTCAATTAAAAACAAATCCTAATTACCAAAAATAAATATTAAATTCCTAACTCAGGACCAGACAACTATGGAGTCACGATCCCCAAGTGCCAAAATCCACACACTACTTCAATCCATTTATCTATGCGCAATTTATATTTTTAATACTCGTGTTAAAATTAAAATGATCACCAAACCTATGAAATTTATTATGGACCCCATGATCTCAATATAAGACCCCACAATTTAGAGGACATGCATTGAGTTTTTTTAAATAAATTGATGAAAATATAAACTGTGAAAAATCACATCGGACAACTACACGTTCGAAAATCTAGGCACATGATCTTAAACATGAATTAAATTAAGAATCATGGAATTCAGAATTATTTGATATCCAATTTCAGATTTTTCAATGTGTGTTATCATATTAAAGGATATTGACAATTTTCCTTCCACACATTTTATGATGAAATAAAAATCAATTATTTTATTTTATCTCCCCCCAACATAGAATAAAATTATCCCTAGTGTTTAATGAATTGAAAAATTGGAAGGGGGTAGGGTTTAATTTCAACGAATACATTGAAAATTAAAATCAAGGAATGAAGTCACCATGTGGTTGATGTTGAAAATGCATTCCCCAGTCACCCTTCAGTCCTGGTTCGAGTTCCAATGGCTTGGACGGTTGTGACCAGATTTTACAAATGACCTACAACATGCCTTTAAATTTTTTTATAATATAACTTTTAGGTAATTTAAACCTAAAAAATCATAATAAATAAAATAAAATAAACTTATGATACGTTGTCTTCTCTTAAATTTCTAGGTAAGGTATTACTCAGGAATCACACCACGTGACACATATGAATATGGTGCTCCCCTTTCATACCCATACTTACTCATAATATAATAAATGGTCAACAATCTAAATTCTTATTAGTTTATTATATGTTAACCTATAAAAACATAAAAAAATGAAATAAACTGATGATAGATTGTATTCGCTTAACATTCTGGGTACGGTATTGCTCAGGGATCACACCATGGGACACAAATGAATATGGTGATCCCCTTTCATACCCATCCTTACTCATAAAATAAGAATAGTTCAACAGTCTAAGGTTTTTTTTTGTATTTTTTCATTAACATACAAACACATAGAAATAAAAAAACTGATGATACATTGTCTTCTCTTAAATTTATTGGTATGAGATTACCCAGGGATCACACCATGTGATAGGTGAATATAGGGCTCCCATTTCATACCCATCCATACACATAAAATAATAACATATCAATAGTCCTACGTACTAATTAAATGAAATAAAACATGAAAATCAATGTTCGCCTCCCGTGGAAAGATTTTGTTTAACATCTATAGCTCTACAAGAACCCTCTAACTTACCCAATACCAACTTTCAATCTTTTAAGGACCCCATATTTCTTCACTAATAATTTATTACGATTTATTATTTGGTTAGAATTTTTCTCATGTACAAACCTATGTTCTATAGTGAGTGGTAAAATTCATGGAATATCAGAAATGGTTGATCTGGATTCTTATGTAGTCTTTCCTAAGAAATCAATGATTAGTACAACTTTTTTGGTGACAAGAGTAAAATGAATTCCAATGTAAAGCCCCAGCTTATAACCTATGAAGATATAATTGGGTGGGGAAGGAATGCTAAAAATTTTGAGCTTGGGTTGCATAGGAAAATCAAACATAGGTAGATATTTTGAATCCAACATAGTTTTGATTTTCCAATTTTCTTAACAAAATTTTTTCATTTAGAATAGAAGATTCAAACACCAAATTGGGGAGATTAGTATCTAGAATGGGTATGGACTCAATGTTTTTAATTTCTCTTAATGGTTCAGTGATTTGTGTTTTTAAAAAATCATCAATAGAGTTATACATAGGAGACTCAATCCACGATGTCTAGTTTACCTCTTGTTAATAGATGAAATAATTTTCCTCCGGATTTAATGACCCTTAAACAATTTCTTGATTCACATCCCCTACCCCAAATTAAAATTTTTGTTCTTCAATAAAGTCATCAGAGGCTTTTGGGAAGCTGGAAACTCCACATAAGTTTTTTGGAAGGAACAATTGGTGTAGGCATGAGTTCCTCACAAGTATTAATGCATTTTATTTCTAATCAAAAAGATGATACTTCAGAACTCATTATCTCCATTTGATTACACAATTTTTCATTCAGTGTTTGAGGAATTGAATTTTTATATAGTTGATCACCATGGACTTCCCCATTATTCATCTCTTAATCCATCCTTGGGAGGGATGTAAATTTATCCTCTAAATATTCATTGTCCCTAAGATTGTACACGTCACGAGGTGTGTTGTAATTAATCAAGGGTTGATCAATTAATTTTTCTAATTTAGGGGATTAACAATATAAATTTTTCACTTTATTCCAGCATGAGTTTGTGACATGTTAATTTGGATGATACTCCATTGGATAAGATAGAATGTTGGATTATAGATTCTTAGGACACACACAAACAGAAAAGGATAAAGATAATAGAGGGGGGTGAGAATAGAAACGTGGGGTGAGAAAATGATGATAGTGTCCAAGGTAACTTACTTGGTTCCCTGGAAATGGTTCCAAAATATGGTTCCATAAAAATTTACCCATTTTTAAGGGCTAAACGGTGGCTTGCATTGTAGTTTGTATTGTCGAATCATCAAAGACCTAAAAAGATCCTCATAGACACAGTAAAAAGAGATGTATTTTTGGATATTAAGTGGCCATATTGGGTTGATTTTATATGGTTTTAAAAGTGTTTTAAGAGATCAATGTGAATTCAAATTATGAGAAAATGAGTTGATCATAGGTTTTTTCTCGGGGTGGATTAGATGAATAATTTTTTACATTTTTTATTTTATTAACATGAGAAGGGTTCATGAAATGAATTAAAACTAACCTCATCATCCATTAATTAAAAACCTTCACAAATACATGAAAATCACCTATAAACTCATAGGATAATTTCCATTAGAAATCCAAAGTGATGGATCTAAATAGAACATAAAAGTGGGGTGAATAAATTCAATAAGGAAGAGGAAGAGATAAAATAATTGATTGAATGAAAGTATAATAAATGAAATTAATAACATTTAGAGATTGATAAATATAATCCAATACAAACCCTTTATACTCCCTTTGATCAACCCATAAAAGATTTAGCCATCCATTGATGGAATTCTGTGAATGAAACGGGACGTAGACTTTCAAAGGTGGAATTGAAGAAGTAAAAAGTACAAAATAATGATCTCTCCAATATTTTGTGAACAAAATCACAATGTTTGGTGTGAAAAAGTTAACACATTTAGGCAAAGGTATCAAGGTGATATGAAGAAGAAGAGATTAAGAGAATAAGGAGAACTTTTTTTTGAAAACCATGGTGATTCAAACAACTTACATGAGAAGGAATAACATTACAAAAAAAATTGGCCTAATAACATTAAAATGAAAACAAGGCTCCAAGATTCATCAAATCCTCCACCACTAAAGCCTTAAATAGTCATTTTGTAAGCCTTTGAAGAATCAAAAATCATCCCATGTCCCATTAATTGATTATGGTTGGGAATGGTGGTTGGAAAACTAATGATGATGACTTTTCCCATTCGTCCCCCGAAATGGTATCCAGCATGGTTCAACAGGAAAGACGTGCCAAAAGGACCTTTTAGATGAATGAATTAGAGTTTTCTATATAATGATAAAATGTTTCCAAGAATTTCATCCAAAATCTTGTAAATGTTCAGCCCAAAATAATATGTGGGTGGGGTATTTTTCTTGGGCCTTAGAATCTGGCCTTAAATTTCATCATCATATTCCACCTCTTAGAACAACATTAAAATATCCGAATTAGTTTAGGACACTGTAAAATGAAATTTTACCAATAATATCCATTATCTTCATTTAAATTTTCACAATCATTGGGCTTCAATTATATCCTATAATGTAATTTTATTGGGATGTTTTCCAAATCACTTCGCCCAGAAAGTGGTTGGTTCAAAGCCCACATTGGTGGTCATCCAAATTGAATCTCCAAGTGCTCCAAAAAAATTAATTTTTCCTTATATAATGGGATACCTAAAAATAAGATATAAAGATAAAATCAAGGCCATTATGTGTTTAAATATAATCTGAAGAAGGTAACATGTAATAGTTCATTTTAAGAAGTAATTACAATCATAATTTGAAATAATGTTCAAAGTGTAAAATGCAGTAATAATGGTGTCTATTATTAAAAATGAATATGAATATTATATTATAATAAATGAATATTAGCCTCCTTTAGGGGATAATCATATCTCTAAAGGGATCATATATCCAAATTGTTTTTTCTATATAATGATATAGTTTTTTATTCAACCAAAATTGACAATGAATTATCTTGATCATATATGTTCATGGAATCTAAGAAAATAAGTGTTCAAATGAGAACCATAAATATTGGAATGTCTTGATATAGATGAAAACAATGAATCATTTTCCATCTGATGTGAACAATGGAAAAAATAATCTTATGATATGATTTAAGGGGTTAAGATTTTTTATATGTGTTTCGATATGGATATTCTTCTATATAATATAATCATTACAGTTAAAACACTATTATTCAGTTTTTCAACTATGTGGGAGATGGGGAAAAATGAAATTGAGTTCCAAAAGAATCTAAGGAATCTACCGCGGAAGAGGGAAAGGGAAGAAGGTTATGCTTATTTAATCATTACATCCTAGTACATAGTTACCAAATATGTGGTGGATTGGAAATTAATTAAATATTCAAAATTAGATAATTCAAAATTTGATTATGGTTCTTCACACTCATTTAAATCATCTATGTTTTCAAGAGAATTATAAATTTCCCATGATCATTAGTTGGAGATTTATAAATCAATACCCCTACAAGATGTCTCTCTCTATAAAGGATCTATTAGTAAGTCCAAATATAAGTTATAAATGTTATTTTTTATGACATTATTATCATTACTATGGTGGAATTTTATGTAATCCTTATATATAATGGCTCTCACCATCTAATGAAATAATATTATTCCACGAAGGAAATTACCCTTTTTGATGAAGATATAGAAATTCAAATCATTAGATTTGTAACCTAAAAATATGATACTAGGAAATATCCACCCCCAATAGCTGTATAGAATTTAATTTATTCTTGAGAAGTGAAGACACAATCTAATATGGAAAATGTACCCTTAAAATAGATGACTTTTGAATTATATTGGAACATATTTATGTGATTTGTGAGTAATTAAATGATAATATCACAAAGTTTCAAGTTTAAATTTTAATTCACATAATCCATTATAGAAGAAAAATAAATAATAATACTTATAGAATACCCATTCTTGAATAATAGGATTTGACATAAATCTATATGAGGTGTTTTATTAGGGATTTATATTCCTTAGTGTTCTACAATGGGAAACCCCCAATCTATTTATTATGAATAATTAATGATTTGTGGGGTAATACATTGATTGTAGGGAGATAAATGATAGTATGATAATGAGCATAATCCTCATCCTTAAAGTGATTTCTTATTCAATAAACAACCAAAAGTTGAATAATATTAAAAGATTTAAATTCAATATGGGTATCATGAATTTCATGTAATGTAGGAATAAACATTGAATATTATTTCCAAATAAGGTATATACATTGTGAATTAAGAGTAATTCCTTTTGGAATGAGTAATTCACCTTATGTTTTCATGGATATAGTGAACAAAATAATCATGGGATATCATGATAATATTTTTCGGTGTTCATTGATGTAATATTGTTGTATTATAAAATATAGGATCATTATAATTATCACTATCAACTAATTATTTAAAATCATATACAGAAGGAGTAATATGATACATTTTTATTATTATTTTTACCATTTGAGATATTATTATCTTGGATATAATGTGATGAACCGTCTTCTGTAACCATCAATAGCAACAGCAGACCTAATCATACAAAAACCATATGGCCAGTATGAATCCCCATGGGTTGGTGATAATCACTAGGGAATCTAAAAAATTATTGGGAATTATTTCTCCAATCCGACGAAAAAATAGAACACACACACACACTAAAGAGAAGGAAAATAGTAAAAATAATAAAATATACATACCATGGAAAAATTAATCCAAAGAAAATAAAACTTCTTTAATTGTACATAAAACTCAAAAATACATGTCCAATGAAAAAGGACCAAAATAGGAAACTACCCAAAACATTGGCATGACTGATCTCCCATAATCTCACCTCTAGTTACCCAACCCAATTGACATTAAACACATCCGCCTCTTTGTAATGCCTTACCTATCCCAACAATAGAAGATGAAAAAGGTATACATTCCAATGAAGATGTGAGCATGGTGTTAGCTTGAATTCTATGTAGGATCAATCCTTCGAGATTCATAACTAGTATTTATAAAAAAGAACTTGTGTTCTATTTCAAATAATAACACGGAATGATGATCAATAAAAAAGTTTTATAGAAAATAGTAAACATCTCCCTTTTTATGAAATTTCCAAAAAAAAGAAGGAATATCAATTTCAAATTACATTTTTCAAATATCATGAATATCAAGACACATTAAATTTCCAATAATGGTAAAATATAATAAAATCTAAAGTATCGGCTCCAACGATCAGTATATGTTAGATCAAAATACTACTCATATCATAATTAGTCAACTGTACAATCCAGATCAATGAATAGAGGCCAATTAAGCATAAGAATAACCTATAAGTACAATACCCAACAATGTCAACATCAGTCTACTTGACAAATGGGCCTAAAAAATAAAGTTATACCCCTAAGGGAAAATCTACCAAAATCATATAACATCAATTATGGCCTCATGCTAATCCTTCTAACTATGTACCTAAGAAAACCATGTGCTGGTATTCATAAATTCTTTTTAATTCGTTAAATACATTTTAAAACCATATCAAAAATCCATTTCAATGAAATTAAAATAGTTCATTTCTTTCAACATATTAACAAGTGATGATAATTTCATTTTTCCATTAAAAACATTTTCAAAAAATAAGATAAATTAATGAAAATTTCATATATAATGATGTTTATAAGGAAATAAAAACACGGTTTATCAAATTTGGTAAGAGATAGTCCCACCAACGTCAAAAAATGGTTTTCACATGCCCGCAACAGAATCCACTAACACTGATACAAAAAACACCAATGGAGTCCCTATATATCAATCCACACATATAATGAATTATCAAATTGGGAAAAGGGTGGGAATATGAGAGGGAACCAAAAACCTAAAGAATGGATTCACACCACACCACAAACAATAATAGAATGACATCTAGAAATGATATCTCACAAGAAATCATGGATGATTACAAGATGAAACAAAAATAAACATCGGAAGGTCTAATAATGCAAACAAAAGGGTCGATGGTGACAAATTACATTGAAGAACAAGAAATAATAATGACCTGAATAAATATACCATGAACACAATAAAGAATGAATGATGAATAGAATCATCATGAAGCAATGATTTCTTCTAAATTCATAGGATATGAGCTTTATCTTAAGAGAAAGATAGAACCGGATGTCGAATGAGCTGTGAAAACCTATGGAAAACACCACATCCTCCCTTATCGGGGAATTAAATGAGGTGAAACTACTATTTACATCATTAATTCCATGATATTTATTTATGTTGAAAAACCAATCACCTCAAATTAAAAAAAATTAGTTAAAACATTTGCGATTTTAAACATCTATTCACGGTGTGTAACAAAACTCAACATGAACACATTCACGACTTCTATCAAAAAATTCATACATGTAGTGTAACATATAATCAATAGGTTAGTTTAATACATGATATATCGGTAATGGTATGTTACAATATCTCCACAATAATGAATTCCTTTCCCTGATATTTCATGTGAAGTATGTAATCTCATGAAAGAGATAAGGCCATTGCCCCCTCACTAACAACTTGTGTTCCCAATTATCATGGGAATCCTACAAATTATTCTGTATTAGATAGACCAAAAGGATAGTATTATCAATAAATAAATTCTATTGAGATTCATGAATGTCAACAGGTTTCTCCAAAGCAGATGTATCTTTCTCTAACTCAACTTCATCCCAACTCAAAATGTGATAATGGTCCCAATGGTAAATACATAGATATGATATGTGAATAAAACCATGAATACATATCATCTGAATTAGATATTATAACTTATATTCATATTTACCAAGATTCTAAAGGACCCCAAATGGTACAACATATCTCAGATCCAACATTCCCTATTTCCCAAGCCGATGGTTACCCTAACGATGAGAAACATTCAATACATCCGAGTAAAAAATGGAAAAACCCATAGGATAACACCAATGATCAAAATATAGTATGAAAAGAAAAAATTTTATAGTGAGGAATAATTTCACATCATTAATAATCATTGACATCTCTTGGACCAAACATATCCCCTCTAAAGATAATTCTCCATCCCTATCCCAATAAATTGTTTTTCAACATGGGAGACAACACAATTCCTTTAATGGTTCCATTCATATCTAAAAAATTGAAAATAGTTTTTTAATAAAAATTAACTTGTCCAATATGGCTATCCCACTATCCACCAAAATCCAAGACACATGCGTGAATAATAACCTCTGTGATCTGGATCACACGCTCCTTCAGTCTATCTGTAAGTGGATTGAATATTGTGTCAACATGACATGAATTCCCATTTTCCATTGGATACTTCTACAGAGCTTAGATGTAAAACTATGATACCTATTTAAAATAATATCATAATTAATCGTATGTAACTTCACAGTATCCTACACATACAATATACCAAAATCATTAACCATTGTGGTATCCTTGATCAGAATAAACTGAGAAGACTTCATCATCAGATCAAAAACTTCTTATATTGGATTATTATATTTGTAATTTAATGGTAACCCAAAAACTAAATTCATGGATACCTCATCCAATTTACAAACATGGAGTAGAGGAGTCCAATACAACCTATAAGGTTATAATATGTCTTTATTTACATGTTGGATGGTTTAATAGTTGGATGCATAGCCTCTAACGTTAGGCTTCTTATCGGGCCCCCATAATCATCATCTTATGTCATAATAAATATTCATTGTGCCTGGTTGGATAAAACACAATGTTATATGATAATTGAAAAAATATTAATCATATCACATATGTTAGGATGAAAAATATCTTCCCAATGCGAATCATTCCAAATGAAGAGAGAGAACAACTATGGATGGTCTCCTCAAAAAAACAGTCATTATCGAACCTTCTTAAATTCCTCATACAACACTATGGTTTTAAAATGATTGAATTTTCACATAAATATTCACTCCTACATCAATTATAAAATAGATGTTGATGATAATTTTATACTCTCATAATGTGAAACAACATTCCCCTTCTCTACGATGTTTGATATAAAAAACTCAAACTTATTAAGTTATTATTACAATAAAATATATCTATGATTCGTTTACTTATAAGAAAATATATAACTTACACTGTTATGATCAAAGAATACAAGAAATTCTCTTAAAAAATATAGTATTGCCAATATTAAAGCGAATATCTATCTAAAGAAAGCATTGAATCCTGAGTGGGGTACTTCGTCTATATTGTTTGAAGTTATCTATAAACAAACTCTATCACATAGTCATACCATATAATAATTCATCCCAAACTATCTATATATGCATAAAAAACACTTACCCCTTATTGGGATCAGGTAAGATCATTACCTGAGGTGATGTCATATGTAATTTCATTTCATCAAGAATGATAGAAACTATTCATACCATGTGAACTTCAATTTTTTCCTACTAAGATAAGTGAATGGATTTGAAATTATAGAAAAACTTGTATCAAACAATTAATAGTTTCTTGAGAGCATGGAATCTCCTAATTTTGATGAAATTCAATTGTTCCATCAATGAGATAACTTTAGCTGCCTCCTCAGGATCAACTAAAGAGAAATTTTTAAATATTCTATGTTCGAAAAAATTCATTACGTGAATCCTGAAACAACCTTTCAAAATATTTCATATAAATAGTGATATCTTATAATTTAAAAAAACAAACCCAGATAGTCCTCATGGTCATTCCCATATTTCAACTACACCAGAATATCACCCATCTTCACTACCATGAATATGTTAAGATATTGAAAAAATAAATGATTCATCAATGACATAAAAACATTAAGATTATCAGTTAGACCAAAAGGCATCACAATATATTCATAATGACCATTCCTACACCTAAATTCTATAATATTTATATCAGACCCCCAAATTCTGAGTTGATGATATCCCAACTAATTATCGATTTTAAAAAACCACTTTTTCATCGTTAATTGAAAATAAAATTCATCCACATGAGTAATTGGATATCTTTTCTTAAAAATTATTTTCTTCAACTTCTAATATTCCACAGACAACAAATGTTAACCGTACACATTCTTGTGAAATATCATATGGGCTTCCCATGTTTGACACTAGGGTGAATGAAACCTTTTTCTAGCAGAAAATCCCACAAATATTGAGATTTTTATGCTCTATTTTATCTATATGATAAAATAGTATAGATATAGACTATATTACATGAAAAAGGTCAACTATAAATTCTGCCTCTCACTCTAGATGAAGACTAGTGAATTCATCTAATAAAACATTATGAATGTCCAAAATAATAATAGGAATATGATCAACAAGAAAAATTTCATCCGGATCAAGCACTATATAAAACCAACAATGCATGAGAATTGGGCGGGATAGCCATGGATGACCTAATCGCGTGTCTCGATCCCCCTGAAACACATTAAATCTCTAAAAGGTAGAATGATTCAAGACATTAAAACATTTAAAATCAATCGTAGATCCCTATGTTACTAGCCAATCCATACAGATGATAACAAAAAACAAAATCCAAATCAAGAATGAGAAACTCCCATACATAGACATTATTATCTATCTTGAATGAACAATAAGGTCTTTGAAACCCATATTCTCCCTTCTGGCCAAGTTGTGTTACTAAATCGATTAAAAAGGTCATATGTTCCATTGAATGTTTTATCTAATAAATAAAACCTGATGATATAAAATAGTCGGAGGCACGTGTATCAAATAAACGAACTGCTACTGTATATGAAATATTTATATTACCTATCAATATTATTTTACAAGCATCAACTTCCATTGGACACTCATCTAATGTTATTATGTTCATAATTTTTAATGCAACTGGCTAGAGCCCTATAGTTTTTGATGAATCATACTACAATCTAGTAGAATTTGGTGTTGAAAAACCATAACCATAATGTGGCATAATAATGGTCTAATAGGAGAATTGTAAATGACCAGCTCATGCATAGTTTTTTCAATTATTTTCAGGCATAGAACAAGAACAGGTGGCATTTATAACTTTTCTACACTAATATATAGGCAGAGAAACACTACTAGCTATGTATGACTTTGTAGAGGATGATCCTTACAAAGACCCACCTCCCCCACTCCTATGCTAATCCTTCCACATCCTATACATCTCATGAACTCCACTAAAGCCACCAATCGATGTAAGATAATAGGTTTAGAATCCAACCATGCCTTCCATATCTTAATATTATATAATTTTTTTTACAATCTCCTCATTAGTAGAATTATACAACATAAACACTTCTGTTATAATGTAAGGTCTCGAACCCTACAAATACTATTGATCCTTCAACTGGTCAATCATTACCACATCCTTAGAAAAGATACAAGAATATAAAATTGATTTTCATACACCAAAGATGAACAATCTCCATTTTAAATAGATAATAACTCCATTTAATTTTCCAAAATCCGAGCCTCTAAGAAAATATATGTAACACCCCGAGATTTTATGAAAAATATTCTTTTTAATTTCATTAATGTCTTGTGTTAGACGCTACACCAAAAGGATCTTTCACAACACACATCTCTGACCTGGCTTGAATTACACGCAATCGCGACCTTCCACGATAGCGTGTGTTGTACGCAACACCATGTTTCGCTAAACAACGATATGCTATTAAAATATTATTAAAACTAGATGTTATGAATAGTTATAACCACTTTTTGAAATTTTTTAAATTCTATTTTTTAAAATGGACATCATTTTTGGATTCGGAATATCGAAATTAGATTAGGGTGAAATTTTGGTGATTTTCGGATAACTTTCATATTTTGATGAATAGTAAAAATTACTAAATTTTAATTAAAAACAAATTTTTCTATCGAAATAATTAATAGTGATAATTTATTAATTTGAGTGGTTTTAAAGTATATTTAGAATATATTTTTACAATTTAATACAATGTTGGTCATTGGATGTAATTTCACATTTAAACCAGACATAAACAAGTGTCAATCTTTTGATAGATATTGTTTCTTAAAAACACGCTATTTGTTTTAACAGTGGGATTTAATTATAAAATTAATTAATGCAACATCTATGTTATGAATTTGGTAAAATAGACTTCATTTTTGAATTCGGAATATGAAATATAGCTTAGGATGAAATTTTGGCATTATTCTAAAAAACATCAATATTTTATGAATTGTGAAACTACTAAGTGGTAGTTAAAAAACTGAATTTTTCATAAAACTTAATTTTACCGCTTCTGTGAATGGAATTTCAAAAACCCGACAGACACGGTTGATGTCAGTAAGTAAAATGTTGTTCAATGAGATGAAAATAATTTTTGGTGAATAGTAACTTTTTACTTTTATTTACCACGGTTAAAAGTAAATAGGTTAATTAAGGGTAACAATGATATTAATATTACCTTAACACATGTCCTAATCCTATTGGACAAGTGTATCTCGACCAAAAACAACCTTAAGTGTAAAATATTATCATTTAGGCCCACTTGGATTAGATTAGGACATTTATTATTATTTAATTCAAAGAAGAGTTAAAAGAGTTAAAATCAATGTTTATTTACTAAAACATTTTTAATATAGGGTTATACATAAGATAAATTCGATTGTAAATATTCATTAGAAAGATAAAAAGATTTCCTACATAATGGTATTTTAATTTTAATTTTTAGACATCAAATAATTTAATTTATTTATGACACAAAGATGATGCAGTAATTATCTTATTAATGAAATATTGACATAATTGATATTATAAATACCCAAATAAATGTAATTTCAGACTTTTTATGAATTCCACTAATTTTATAGGTTACTATGATATATTAGTGTTGATTTAATCAACTTTTTTCGAACACATAATTCTGTTATGACTTTCACAAAAATATTATATCAAATAGTGTCAAAATTGACAAAAAATAGTTTTTAAATAAAATAAAATATTATTAATTGTTATTTTATTCCTAAAAATCTAAGGTTCGGCCAAATGACTTAGATAAGGATATATATATTAATAATAAAGAATCTGGGGTTCTTTTGGCATGTTATAGTAAGTTTATTAACCATATAGTGTAAGAAAACAAAAAGACACGGTAAAAGTTAAATTATTTAACTTAAAGTTAAATCTAATTGATAAGGTTAAAATAATACCCTAAACTTGTCTAAATCCTATTTTTTGATAGGCTTTCGACCCATCCCCACTTTAGCTTCGAAATAAGACCCTTTGGAACCATTATAAACCGATTTTGACTTTAATATAAAATAATATTTTGAGATATTCCTAAGGTGCCCCTCTCTTCCATTATAAAAGGGCACCTCATCCCTCTCTTCCTCACACAACATTGAGCCTTCAAGCTCGGCCAACCCCTGGAAAATCCCTTCTACACTTCCCTAGTATCATTGTAGAGGTCCTGGTCTTCTTCAAAGACCATCCTTAGTTCTTTAAGTGGAGGCTAAGAAAAGGCGCATTAAAAAGAGGTAATATCCATTACCGATCTTTTTCAATTTCTTTATTCTTCAGCTTTTTCTCCATTAGTTGTTTCATGATAAAGTAATAACATCAGTATTTCTTATATACTGATATGTTATTATAAATATGAAACAACTCTAATTGACCTTCTATCCATCCTACGGAAAAAGGAAATCACCGCGCGTGCGTACGTACGGAATACCGTCTCCACGCCGTGGTGTAATCTATTTTCCGTCACCACCTTAATTGGTTGGGTATAAAGGTGTAATGAGTAACTATATATGATTATTATAAATTGATATTGATACTGAAATAGTATACATACACTTCAACACAATTCCATGACCATGGGAACGATATCATCGCTCGTGCGTACGTACGGACTACCGTCTCCACGACGCGATGAGATTCATTCTCAATGATTAACCATTCGTGAATGATTATAAAGTATATATAATAAATACTAATGAAATATATGACCTAATAATGATACTGGAATTATTTATATTTATATGTATTTCATCTACTTAATTCCATTCAATTCAATAAGGAAACGAAAACATCGTTCATGCGTACGTACGGACTACCGTCTCCATGAACGGTGTATTTCCTTCCATTTACTGATTTATTATATATGTATATTCTGAATATATATATATAAATCATGTTTTATATTCTGGAATTATGTAATCATGATCTAAGTAATCACATGAATAATTACAAGTTAAAAACACGAACGACAAATGAGACGATTTTACCGAAAATGCTACTTTAACATGAATTTACAAAAGAACGGGTAATATAAAGTCATAAGTGGACCATATATGATATAATAAAAATGAGTATAATTATGTAATAAGTCAATAACATGATTTAAATCATTATACAGGAGGTTCGGACACTTACAAAGCAAGTCGGACCTAAGGTAAGGGAAATATCACAATCTCATTTTTATCCAAGATTGTTTATACTTTGGCATTTACTAGGGTGTATTTTATCATCCAAATCCATGTTTCCTAAATATGTAATATTATTTCCATTCACCTACAATTGTTTAAATCCTATTTTACCCTTCAGTGTGTTTTTAGTAAAGAATATGAAAGGAATATTTTGTCGTTTTTTGTACGAGGTACTTTTTTACTTTTCTAACAAAAGTACGAAGAATGTTTTTTTTAACTTATACGACATGAATGTATTTTTAAAAAATTATTTCCAAGAAGCTTCCTTTACAAGTTTTCAAGTTTATTTTTAATCAACTTCTTTTAGTTTAATTTTTTATGACATATTAAGAAAGGAATAATGTTTTTGAAGAAGAAAGGATATTTTCCTCAAGAATGGAGTTCAAGTGTTTTATCAAAATTATTTTCCATATAAGATAGTAAATGGTTCTATTTTTATCCCTATTATTACATTTATTTGATCATGTTGTGATGAAATTATTTTTATAAATTCCTTTATCTTATATGAATTGTTTTATGATGTCATGATGTTTAATATTCCCATTTGTATTACATGGGTTATGCAATGATGTATGATTTATGATTTTGTGGCACACATAATAATGGTATTATTATGAGATTGGTGGGACCTATATCTCCCTCCAATTCATTGGGTAAAGATTTCATATCTCATGAGATAGACATGGCTGGAATGGTAGGTTATACCGGTTCAGTGAAACAGGACTGAAACGAGGGTGACTCGATTCAGAAAGGGAATTTTTGCACTAAGATAGTCTTGGAAATGAGTCATGACTAACAAGAAATGATTCTCTATGATTATGTGTGTATGCCACAAAGTTTAATGTTTTAAGTTATTCTTATTGGGATTTCATTTCACTACTATGATTTATCCCATGTTATGAAATTATTCTCTCTTTTGCAGGTTAAGATTTCCAAAAGTTATGTTCTTATGAATATGATGTGATTGATTTTTATTTTGATTACACTTACTGAGCATTTGAGCTCACCCTTTTATGTTTTCTTTTCCCCAGGATATAAAGAAAGGTTTTACGTAAAAAAATGGAAGATCTTTATGGGAGATATTGAAGATCTTTCACCACGATTAGAAGATTACGTTCCGAGTTTCCAAAGGCACTAAACTATTACGGTCCTTGTGTGTCTATTTTTCTTATGTATTAAGTATTCCGCAAAAGTAATGTAATGTCCATGTTCTTCTAGTTTCGGGTCTCTACAGTTGGTATCAGAGGAAAGGTTTAGTCAACCTTTGGAAACTAGGACGTGAAAACGTTAGTGAGATCCCTAGAGATATTTCTAAGGTTTGTCTAGGGATGTCCCTAAGGATAGCTATACATATAGGATATAGTCCTAGCACTATGGTAACGATCTTAGAATTTAACCTAACATGTTAGATATTGAAGTTACTCCCCCTTTATTATGATTTTTGCATCTCACACTATTGTTTTTGGGTTTTAGAAAATGGCTGGAAATAAGATGATTCACGATAATGGAGGATTTGATGGACAATGGAATGATATTATTCATAAGAAATCAAATGAAATGGGATTTGGAAGTCCAAACATCATTATTATGCCAAATCAGCAATCTCACAATATGATCAATAATGTAAAATTTGGTAGGTTTCCTGACTCGGCTAATAAGATAAAGATGGAGTTTCATGATGATCATAGAGGAAAGAATGTTTAATTTCCCCTATGTAAATCATGTGGGAAGAGGCATCAAGGAGAATGTTTCAAAGGAACTGGAAGATGCTTTGGGTGTGGAAAAGAAGGACACAAAGCCAGTAAGTGCAATGGAAAAGTTTCAGTTAACACCATGGATGAGGTTAATGGTATTGCTACGACATAAACAATGGTTAAATGTTTTAAATGTGGAATGTACGGGTATTATGAAAACCAATGCCCTAAGGGAATGTATCATGAAGAGAATCGGTATAGTCGTATGGGTAGTATTTTTGCTGATGATGATGAAGAGACTACAAATGATATGTGAGATGAAAGAATTGTTGAAGCTCGGTCAATGGTTTAAGAAGGTAGTGGAATGATGACATGTTTATCAAGTGTAATGTTGTACTATAGAATAAAAAGACATCTAAGGATTGTTACACTGTTGTCTTTCCTTATGTTTTGAATGTTTATGATGAATGGCATGAGTAACAATGAAAGGTTATTCAGATATTTTTTGGAAAGTGGTTGATATGCGCATAATGAAGGGATAAGGAGAAAATGAAATGTTTGACAGTATTCATGAGCTCATGATTGATATAAGGACTATGTGATATCATGGTTTGAGTATATAGAATTTTGAGGATTTTGGTATGTGGAAAGTGTTACCTTTTAACTGCATTCATGTTTTCACTAAGGTATTCAATAGAATACATGATTAAGGATTTTGAATGTTTAGAATGTGACCAAAAATAATATCTTATGATATATGGGGATCGACGATGGTGTTAAATCTCTGGTAATCATTTTCACTATGTTATGAGAGTGGACTGCAGTATTATGGATAAGCCTAATGATTGGAATGGATTATGTTGTACATTAGTTAGTATTTTTTAAGGATAGAAGTTTTTTTCCATATTATTGATGGGATCTTATAGTAATATAGTTTTAGAAAAGGACAACCTGCAGAACGGCCGACAACCCATTGCATCGGACAAGGCTATGGGAATCGAACCCACAACTGAAGTGTGACTGGCCTTTATCGCCAACCACTGGCCTATAGGAAGTCCCTGTTTAGTAGAAACTTGTTTTATTATATTAAGCTGTATGATATATGAAGTATAAGTCCATTTTAGGAACCATATATGATTAATCTCACTATAGAATGACTTATGTATATTTAATAACTTTTGCGAACCTTTTTTTTGAGACAGATGGAATGACCCGTCATTCTATCACATGTTCTGATAACACTTCACAAATAACAAATTCAACTTCATTTATTTAAGAGATGAAGTGGAAATTGTTCAAGGCACGAACAACAGTGAGATTGTACCAAAATAGAGTAAGTATTTATTCTAATTCAAATTCTTCAACTTTAGGGAAACGATCTTGAAAACCAAAAATGTTATCCTAGTGCTCTTATATCTGATTAATCAGATGGTACCTTAGATTGTCACAAATTTATGGATATGTGATTGTTGGCTTTTCCATAGCCATGTTCTCTACCACTCTCCATCAGAACATGATGGTTAGATTTTTCTTCCATATCCATATTTTCACCTATGTGGAAACCCAGTGATTAGTTTATTTTGGTAAAAGTTATGTTTCATACTTTTGTTTTTAAAGATTGGTTTTGGTATTCCTTTTTAAGATGTGGGTTTCTATTAAAGAAACTTTCGAGTAGTAAACCATTTATAACCCCGACGAATTTCGAGGGCGAAATTCATTTTAAGGGGGGTAGAATGTAACACCCTGAGATTTTATGAAAAATATTCTTTTTAATTTCATTAATGTCTTGTGTTATACGCTACACCAAAAGGATATGTCACAAAACACATCTCTGAACTGGCTTGAATTACACGCAATCGCGACATTCCACGATAGCGTGTGATGTACGCAACACCAAGTTTCGCTAAACAACGATATTCTATTAAAATATTATTAAAACTAGATGTTATGAATAGTAATAACCACTTTTTGAAATTTTGTAAATTCTATTTTTCAAAATGGACATCATTTTTGGATTCGGAATATCGAAATTAGATTAGGGTGAAATTTTGGTGATTTCGGATAACTTTCATATTTTGATAAATAGTGAAAATTACTAAATTTTAATTAAAAACAACTTTTTCAATCGAAATAATTAATAGTGATAAATTATTAATTTGAGTGGTTTTAAAGTATATTTAGAATATATTTTTACAATTTAATACAATTTTGGTCATTGGATGTAATTTCACATTTAAACCAGACATAAACAAGTGTTAATCTTTTGATAGATATTGTTTCTTAAAAACACGCTATTTGTTTTAACAGCGGGATTTAATTATAAAATTAATTAATGCAACTTCTATGTAATGAATTTGGTAAAATTCACTTCATTTTTGAATTCGGAATATGAAATATAGCTTAGGATGAAATTTTGACATTGTTCTGAAAAACACCAATTTTTCATGAATAGTGAAACTACTAAGTGGTTGTTAAAAAACCGAATTTTTCATAAAACATATTTTTACCGCTTTTGTGAATGGAATTTCAAAAATCCGAGAGACATGGTTGAATTCAGTAAGTAAAATGTGGTTCAATGAGATAAAAATAATTTTTGGTGAATAGTAACTTTTTACTTTTATTTACCACGGTTAAAAGTAAATAGGGTAATTAAGGGTAAAAATGATATTAATATTACCCTAACACATGTCCTAATCCTATTGGACATGTGTATCTCGACCAAAATCAACCTTAAGTATAAAATATTATCATTTAGGCCCACATGGATTAGATTAGGACATTTATTATTATTTAATTCAAAGAAGAGTTAAAAGAGTTAAAATCAATGTTTATTTACTAAAACATTTTTAATATAGGGTTATACATAAGATAAATTCAATTTTAAATATTCATTAGAAATATAAAAAGATTTCCTACATAATGGTATTTTATTTGTAATTTTTAGACATCAAATAATTTAATTTATTTATGACACAAAGATGATGCAGTAATTATATTATTAATGAAATATTGACATAATTGATATTATAAATACCCAAATAAATGTAATTTAAGACTTTTTAAGAATTAAACTAATTTTCTAGGTTACTATGATATATTAGTGTTGATTTAATCAACTTTTTTAGAACATATAATTCTGTTATGACTTTCACAAAAATAATATATCAAATAGTGTCAAAATTTACACAAAATTGTTTTTAAATCAAATATTATATTATTAATTGTTATTTTATTCCTAAAAATCTAAGGTTCGGCCAAATGACTTAGATAAGGATATATATATTAATAATAAACAATTTGGGGTTCGTTTGGCATGTTATAGTGTGTGTATTAACCATATAGTGTAAGAAATCGAAAAGACACGGTAAAAGATAAATTATTTAACTTAAAGTTAAATCTAATTGATAAGTTTAAAATAATAACATAAGCTTGTCTAAATACTATTTGTTGATATAATTTCGAATCATACCCACTTTAGCTTCGAAATAAGACCCTTTGGAACCATTATAAAACGATTTTGACTTTAATATAAAATAATATTTTGAGATATTTCTAAGGTGCCCCTCTCCTCCCTTATAAAAGGGCACCTCCTCCCTCTCTTCCTCACAAAACATTGAGCCTTCATGCTCGGCCAACCCCTGCTAGAATCCCTTCTCCACTACCCTAGTATCATCCTAGATGTCCTGGTCTTCTTCAAAGACCATCCTTAGTTCTTTAAGTGGAGGCTAAGAAAAGGCGCGTCAAAAAGTGGTAATATCCATTACCGATCTTTTTCAATTTCATTCTTCTTAAACTTCTTCTTATTTAGTTGTTTAATGGTAAAGTAATAACATAAGTATTTCTTATATACTGATATGTTATTATAAATATGAAACAACTCTAATTAACCTTCTATCCATCCTACGGAAAAAGGAAATCATCACGCGTGCGTACGTACGGAATACCGTCTCCACGCCGTGGTGTAATCTATTTTCCGCCACCACCTTAATTGGATGGGTATAAAGGTGTAATGAGTAACTATATATGATTATTATAAATTTATATTGATACTGAAATAGTATATATACACTTCAACACAATTCCACGACCATGAGAACGATATCATCGCTCGTGCGTACGTACGGACTACCGTCTCCACGACGCGATGAGATTCATTCTCAATGATTAACAATTCTTGAATGATTATAAAGTATATATAATAAGTACTAATGAAATATATGACCTAATAATGATACTGGAATTATTTATATTTATATGTATGTCATCTACTTAATTCAATTCAATTCAATAGGGAAACAAAAACAGCGTTCATGCGTACGTACGGACTACCGTCTCCATGAACGGTGTATTTCTTTCCATTTACTGATTTATTATATATGTATATTCTGAATATATATATATAAATCATGTTTTATATTCTGTAATTAATTAATCATGATCTAAGTAATCATATGAATAATTACAAGTTAAAAACACGAACGACAAATGAGACGATTTTACCCAAAACGCTACTTCAACATGAATTTACAAAAGAACGGGTAATATAAAGTCATAAGTGGACCATATATGATATAATAAAAATGAATATAATTCTGGAATAAGTCAATAACTTGATTTAAATCATTATACAGGAGGTTCGGACACTTACAAAGCAAGTCGGACCTAAGGTAAGGGAAATATCACAATCTCATTTTTATCCGAGATTGTTTATACTTTGGCATTTACTGGGGTGTATTTTATCATCCAAATCCATGTTTCCTCAATATGTAATATTATTTCCATTCAACTACAATTGTTTAAATCCTATTTTACCCTTCGGTGAGTTTTTAGTAAAGAATATTAATGGAATATTTTGTCGTTTTTTGTATGAGGTACTTTTTGACTTTTCTGACAAAAGTACGAAGAATGTTTTTTTAACGTATACGGCATGAATGTATTTTTAAAACATTATTTCCAAGAAGATTCCTTTACAAGTTTTCATGTTTAATTTTAATCAACTTCTTTTAGTTTAAAGTTTTATGACATGATAAGAAAGGAAAAATGTTTTTGAAGAATAAAGGATATTTTCCTCAAGAATGGAGTTCAAGTGTTTTATCAAAATTATTTTCCATCTAAGATAGTAAATGGTTCTGTTTTTATCCCTATTATTACATTTATTTGATCATGTTGTGATGAAATTATTTTTATGAATTCCTTTATCTTATATGAATTGTTTTATGATGTCATGATGTTTAAGATTCCCATTTGTATTACATGGGTTATGAAATGATGTATGATTTATGATTTTTTGGCACACATAAGAATGGTATCATTATGAGATGGGTGGGACATATATCTCCCTCCAATGAATTGGGTAAGGATTTCATATCTCATGAGATAGACATGGCTGGAATGGTAGGTTATACCGGTTCAGTGAAACAGGACTGAAACGAGGGTGACTCGATTCAGAAAGGGACTTTGTCTACTAAGATTGTCTTGGAAATGAGTCACGACTAACAAGAAATGATTCTCTATGATTATGTGTGTATGACACAAAGTTTCATGTTTTATGTTATGCTTATTGGGATTTCATTTCACTACTATGATTTATCCCATGTTATGAAATTATGCTCTCTTTTGCAGGTTAAGATTTCCAAAAGTTATGTTCTTATGAATATGATGTGATTGATTTTTCTTTTGATTACCCTTACTAAGCATTTGAGCTCACCCTTTTATGTTTTCTTTTCCCCAGGATATAAAGAAATCTTTAAGGTAAATAAAAGGGAAGATATTTATGGGAGATATTGAAGATCATTCACCACGATTAGAAGATTACATTCTGAGTTTCCAAAGACACTAAACTATTACGGTCCTTGTGTGTCTATTTTTCTTATGTATTAAGTATTCCAAAAAAGTAATGTAATGTCCATGTACGTCTAGTTTCGAGTCTCTACAATATACTAGAAGAATAGAGTCTGGAAACCCTTCCAACTAAAGTCCACTAGTCTATCATCTGGGAAAATGGAATCACAATATTGATTACAAAACCCTCGTGCATAAACACTACACAATTAAAAATGATTTTATCATGTGTCTCCCAGAAGGTAAATATTCTACCATTACTATCCATCAATTCTTCCACCTCTAGAGGTTAACTCATTCCTTCAATGGCATGTGTGTTATCATGCCATAAATCCATCAATATATATATATATATATATCTAATCTCTAGCTTCTATATGTACCTCATCCATGGAATTATGAACATTGGACATCTCTAGATCCATTGAATAAGCTTCCCAGATGATAGTCACGATGAGATATTGATCCACTGACTGATTCACATGTGATGCATCAACTAAACATCCCTGAGGAAGTCTTAGAATATGTCCTAGAGGCATTTTTTCAGAGTGAAATTGTAAGAATGATTAAACAAGAGTTTAACTATCAGTTTAATCTATAGAAATAATAAGAAAAACTGATATAAAAACCAACTTTAGATACAAATTTCCCCACATTCCATGGAGACTTCATCCTTATCATGGAAAGAGCTAGACAATCACGTATTGCAACATGCCCATTATGTTTTGAGAATCTTATCTCTAGTCTTATAGAAGTCCCATGAAAAGAACCCTATTGAATTAACTAACCAATTGAACGATTTTTTAATGAACCATCCTAGGATACCCTCAAACATGGTTCTGGACCTGATCCCCCACATAACCGAAGATCATTCCCGACCCCCATGGGCTAGCGACAAACACCCGAGTATTCAACAATAAACCAGAGGGAACGATTTCTACAAAAATTAACAAGAATATGGAATATATATATATATATACCTAGAACCGAATGAAATATTGGAAGACCAATGAAATATATATTACATGACAGAAAGAATATACTGGAATTTCTTTTTGTAAAATTATCTAAAGATCAAAGAGAAAATTTAAATAGCAATGCACCAAAATGAATAGATACTCCAATTTATTTAAAGGATGAACTCCAAACATCTCCCCTATAGCTACCCAACCATGAAAATGAACCCTTACCCCCACAGCTTAGCACCATTCCCTTACTAGTAATGGATGATACACAATGGTCTATGTACCATCGAATAGGATCATATGATGTGTGCTAACATGGTTAGTAGGATGCCACCATGGTGTTCCATAAAAAATCTCGATATAATTAATCTCTTGATCTAATTTTAAACAAATAATATTTCATGATGGGAAATAAATGAGTTATATAGAAAATATGGTATGAATTTTCCTTTTTATCACATTTTTTAAAAAATAATTTAAATAAATTTCTTATCACATTTTTCATTTATAAAGTTTATCAAAGATAAAAACCATATCCCTGACATGTAAAATAGAACATAAGCCCATGTAACAACACCACACATGACTATATATATTATACTAATAGACTTTTTTTTACCAAAATCAATCAATTGCATAATTGGATCCCATGAAAAATGTACTATGAAGATGGGGAATAACTCATGTGTAACTCCCCTCCCCACAATTTTAATATCATTACCCTAAAACAATGTTTCATGGAAATAGTGGTAAGCACCATGAGTAAACCTCTTGATAATAAAAAAATGGATAATATACTAAACTTTACCTTCCATATATGTACCAAGGTTACCCATGTTTTTTTTTAATTAATCCATTTAATGCCATGAAACTATTTCAAAACCATTTCACAAATCAATTTCTATTATTTGAAAATTCATCTATTCATTCCATCTATAAATAAATAAATAAAAACAAATTTTCCTTTAATCATGATAAATATATTAAAATTTCATTTAAAAAGAAATTTATAAGGAAATAAAAAATGGTTCTCCAATATTGGTTTGTGGTGGAAACACCTTCCTAAAAACATGGGTTGTACACACATGCAATGGAATACTCGATATACAAAACACAAATCACTAAAAAAGACCTTATTGTCCAATTCACACAACATAGGATTGAAAATGAGATCTGAAAATAAATCATAGAATTAGAAACACCAACATTGATCAACTCATCTGAAAATGTAACCAAAAGGTGGTACAATAATCAACATAAATGAATAAATATAAATCTTACTCACCCATAGAGAAACACTACAACCACAATGAAAATTGAATGTTAAACATATCAATCCGGAAAGAAAAATGTCTCCAAAAAATCACCAGGGATGAGATTCAGTTTGAGAGAATGGGATAAATGGAAAATAAATGAGCACCAAAAACATGAGAGTCATCCAAAAACTTCTTTTATCAGGGACATAAGAGGTTTTTTTCTATTATAAACATAGATAATTACTTGTTGTTTTAGTATTCCCAAAAACCAATCACCTCATATTATAAATCAATTATTTAAAACATTCACGGCAAGAAACATATCTTTGTATCGTGTAATCATTTACAACTTCATTCCGTTCATGAATTATATCTATTATCTCATACACTTATTCTATCAAATTTACATAGAGTGAAGTCCCCCTGTATCATGTAGAATCTTCAGTTAATGCTTCGAGTCCATCAAATCTCCATCTTCTCGATTATAGGTATCCTCCCAATTACATTTCATCCTTATATCAATAATGAAAAAGGATTATGTAATATTAGGTTAGGGATGTACTGGATTGATTGGTAACATGATGTTACATATACTATATCCAATGATTAAATATATATTGATACTTTAAACACAACTTTAGTCATTGAGAGGCCTACACGGGTGGACATAACTGTGGTATTTAGCTTCATTATATGTATAGTAACTATTAGGGATTCATTCAAAAAAATCATGTTTGGATAACATGATAACCAAGAATAAAACTAAAAGGGTAATATTTATTCGTAAAATAGAATGGTAATAATATTTTGAAATTTTGAATAAGAGGATGAATATTTCTCAAAATTTTAATCTACCACATGAATATGATGTATTTGTGAGATATAGTAATGCATTGGAGAGGATAATTGGTTCAACCATATACAAAATTTATAAATTTATTTAATATACATTAAGTAATTGTAATACTAATCAACATAACAAAACAAACCATTATATTTAGTTGGTAGCTATATTATTTACATAGAAGAGATTTAGAAATTCTCTCTATGATGATTGATGTGAGATATAACCAGATCATAAGAGACTATAATAAATCGTCATGTAAAATCACCTCAATACGGGACAATGTTACTACATAGGTATACTCATCGACTATGATTACTCAATAAATTAACACAAAGGGGAAGTAAATAAGTTAGAGGAATCATTTAGTAGGAATGATCTAGGAGTTATTACATGAATGTAGATATATAGTCATCATATTCTAATAAATAAATTAAATATAGATATTTGATATTTTATGGATTGAGATAAATCAAATTATTTAAAAATATATATAAACCCATATTTATTAGACATGTTAATATTTTATAGATATGATAATGAAAACACATAAGAGAGAAATAAAGCTGTAAATGATGGGAAATTAGAAGAGTTAAATTTTTATGATGATGTTCAAAAATTTTGAATGAGATTATTTGATCCAGATGTACCTAATAAAAATATTTAATTATTCGATGATTCACACCATGAGAATATCTATTCTAACTGGTATCATAATTATCTATCCGGATTTGAGGGAAAACATTTAGTGGTAAAATATGATGCTATAAATTAATGATTATGTATCCAGATGTGTGGTTATATAACATGATAATACAATGGGACATCTTATAATAATATTGTTTCAACATATTCCTTTTTCTATAGAAGAAAACTATTACAATATTATGGAATTTTTCACATAATAACCAATTAATACTCTAAAAATGATAAAATATGTCATATTGTTGATCACCTAACTGAAATATCTAAATTTTTATGCTATAAGACAGTATTTTTATCATGATTACCCTCAAAACGATCTATATAAATGCATATATATGACTTCATAGTTCACCTATTACAATTTTTTCTTCAGTATGATCCATGTTTTATGTAAAAAGCTACATGTTCCATTAGAATGGTCCTGATTCTCAACATCATTAGAAGATTTAATTCAACCATAAATTAGAGGGAAATTCCAAATGGACTATTAAATAAATAAAAAACATTTTTACGCCATGAAAAATTAAAATTTCACGTATTCCATTTATTTGTATACATTTGGAAGTGGTTTCCTCTAAAAATATCTTCCATTCATGTTTTCAAATGATGACATATGATGAATTATGTTTCATGAGATGTAATACTAAATAGTTTTTAAATGAAGTTTATGGGAGGAATCATTTGGTCCTGTAAATTAATAAGTGACAGTAATAATGGTAAAATGTATTCTAGATGATTTTAAATTGTCTTAATTTAGTAGAAATATATATGTCAAAAATTAGATGATGGACTAGGAATTACAATTGATAGATCTTACTTTCATGAGTGCATATTTTTAAAAGGGTTTCATAATGTCAATTAAGAAAGAGAAAATGAGCTCCATGTATAGTTTAAGATTTTAAATTTTTTAAAGGATTGGATTTATGGATTATTGGTTGGAAATTCTGCTACAACTATCAAAAATTACATGATGTTTTTCATAAAACATTGTTAATGTTGTATATTCCAATCCTAACATATAAGATCATGTCTGATGAAATATAATTGGAACATAATCTATCATAATATTATGGCACCATCATGATTATTGATTCAACAATAAATCTATTTTAATATTTTATTAATAAATTGGATTTGGTACATCAAAAAAATCATAAAATGGATGAGGAAGCATGTGAACCATAGGATTTTATGATGATGAAATACCAAAATCTTTTAAAATAAATATAACAATGAAATTATGATGATGGAATTTTCATATTGAATAAATTTTTATCCCACAAAGAAATTATAATTCATATCATTGTTAATAAATATAAGCAATTTCATAGCTTCTAATTAATGCAATGTTAAGTTAAAATTAAATATGGTACTCTATTAAAATATAAAATAAAAATGCTCATTATAAATTAGCTATTATATTTTGTAAGTGTAAATGGGAAATAATAAATTATAAAATATATATATTTTAAAAATGTTCATTTTTTCTATTGATTTCTATTCAAATTAAAAATCATTTAAATTTAAATGAATGATTTTCTAAAAAAGGTATTGTTTTGATTAAAACAATTTCGTCACTACATTCATACTTAAGATAAATTTAAATTTTTTAATGTATAATAAAATTAATTGGATAAAATTTACATATTTTTTAAATAATAATTTCAAAATAATATTTTCTTTAATAATTTTGATTTTTCTGAAAGATTTAGTTTTTCTATGAATAAGGGAATATATTCATGCTCTTTATTACATATTTTTATTTAGTATAAATTACTTAAATGTAATATTATATTATTTCTAGGGTATAATATAATAAATTTTATAATATAATTTATCAATAAAATTAATATATGTGTAATAAATTTAATAATTATTTTTAATATTTAAAATTATTATATTTATATGAATTTTCTCTTTAGAAATACTCCATTTCATGGCCCATAATGTCATATTTTGAAATTGAATTCATCAAATTATATGAATTTGTTATGAAAAAATGGATTCCATATTTTAAATAATTATAATTTATATTATATATAAAAATATACATAACATTTATCATAATTAATAGTGAAAGGATTATAAAATCATTACAATGGTTATGGTTAGAATGCATTTTTTGAGGTTAGTCTATGTTGATAATGGGTAAAATGACCTAAAACATGTACAAAACTCACTTGATGGAAATATTTAGCGGTTTTATCCACTAAATGTATAAAATGATCCAATTTGGATGGTTTATAATTATAAAACTGTTTTTTAATTGATTGCTTTCATGAATTGCATTGTGTCATAACCCCTACTTATAAAAGGACACCCAAATCCTCTCCTAATAACACATCTAAATAAATTTTTATTGTCCAAATCCTTCTAATATAATGTCGCCTCTCATATAATAAAAATATTTAAATATTTAAATATTTAATAGATTAATAATCCATCATCATATGGATTTTGGGGCCAACCAATTGAGGTCATATTAATAAGAGATAACATTTAGAAGTGAATAATTGTTTTGTTTCATTGTCTACAAACATCAATTCATATTAAAAAGTTATATAATAATCAAACAATTATATTACATATTTTATGATTTTATTATCTTATTTTCATATAGTATATCCATTTCTACATTTATCATATGGGAAAAAAATTATCAATTGTTTGTAAAGTTACCTACCGCCTCACGTACCAATGTAACAAATTTTTCAGCAACACCTCTAATTGCTAAACATACTATGTTAATAATTTATTTATTAAAAATTTATTATATTATAATATATTGGAAATGATTATATAACATAGTCCGTCTTACATTGCATTCTATTAAAAATTCAATAATGTCACACGTGTGTATAATGGTTTATCACATTGTTATGCGATGTGATTTATTTATCACATAAACATTACGTGGAAGATAATAAGCCTAAATTTAATTAATATATGAGGTATATATGAAATGATACCCATTATAGAAAATCATTTTTTTATAAAATTCCTTACCCATTCACTAATATATAAAATGATATTGTATATCGTGTATATGTATGACCTACCGACTCTACCAAGCGATGCGATTCATTTCTATCATGACCTACCTTCTACATGATAAGGGAAGGTATAGAAATGTGCCACAACCTTCCATCCTCATTGTGACCAATAGATAATAACCCCTAGTACATCCTTATATAGGACTCGGAGTGTCAACATGCACCGAGGGTATCGAATCTCACATAGAAATGGAAGGAATTAACCTTTTTATATAACATATTGAGGAGATAATATGGAAAATCCCAAAAAACTCCAACTAGGAAAAGTAAAAGTGAATTAAAAAGCTATTCCGACATGCTTGTTCAAATGAAAATTTGATTCAATGTAATTTGAAACTCCAAGGGAAAATTAAAAAATGTAAATAAATAGACAACATCAATAATTAGTCCTGACACCTGGGCTAGAAAAGTCCACCATGGTCCTCAAAGTCATCCATTAATACTGAAAATAGTTATATATTCATACGGTGAGTATACATGTATACCTGGTAGGAAATCTAAATCCACTAATGCACATGATAGATATCATACTAATGTCCCTATGGGAAATCATTAAAACCACAAATAACGTAACAAGGTATATTAACTAGTCCATCCTTCCCAGGGAAAAATCACAAAATAATGCAAGTCATGTAATATAATAGAACAAGAACTTTGATATTTGGGTACCCCTCACCACTTTCCCACTGTTTCATTGCTAATTCCTAACAACTAACGTATTGACACTACCACTCTTCCCATACACATTACCACTTCCACAACCCACCCGATCACACCTGGTCCTCAAACCACACACAATTCCACCCATAGAAACCTAGGACAATGCAACAACATCTCTCACCCAATCAAACATATGAATCATCTCAAAGAGACATGTTAAAACATACTTGGACCTCAAACAACTATCCCCCTAATCCAAAAAAAAACCTTTTTCTGATGGATCATGGGACATGGAAATCCTCAATTAATTACAACAATCCTAGACATTCTCAAATAGTAAGAATTCGGAAAAGGGTGTGGGGAAGAATGTCAGCAACTAGTCATCCATACTTCCATCAGGATGTTCATAAATACAACCTCCCACATGAAAAGTCAGTGGTTGACACATAGTTCTCAACAAGGTTGGGGTTCATATTGAAATCCCAACGGACTACAATTTCTATATATATAGGTAACCAAACACTCCACACCAACCTATTTATTCACATTTCTACTACCCATATATGCACAACCACACAACATCCACTAAAAAGGCATAAACCAACCCATTTTTCATTAAACCAATTACCATTTATTTATTAAGGGATAAACATTAATTATTTCATCACTACTAGGAAACATCAAAGAACAATATTTGAAACCGCATTAGAATGAGAAGTGTCTAGTTAACTAAACACATAGTAACCAACCTATTACTAATTATAAATATTCAAAAATATACCTCGCATTACATCTCTGATTACCCAGTCACATTGAATCTCTTCCCAAATAATTTCCCAATGCAGTCCCACCGCACAACATGTATATATCCATAATGAATCCCACTACATAACATCTCTTCATGACCATAACATAGAAAAGGTATTTTAGCTGCATAAAAGTTCATCCAATCCATAGTAAAACAATATATCAAACTGAGAAGCCAAATCACTAATTATACCACCAAACAAAAAATTCACATAGAAACTAACATTAACCCTATACCCAATTCAAACTCATATGACAACATTCTCACTGATCCCACTCCTATTCCCAAATTTGTAACCACAACCGTTCTCCCAACAACATCTCCATACAACACAGAAAAGGTTACAAAACATCGCAGAACACATCAGACAACTACATGAACTGATAGGATGTAAAAAATATTTTGATTTAACAATCGTACATTCATTAATATCACATAATTATAACTACAGTGATCTCACAGTTGGCATGATCTAGGGTATTCATTTATTTAATTAAGTATATGGTGTTTAAATATTTTTTTATGTTATGACTATTTATGAAAGCAACAGAACAAAATAGAACATCAAAAGTGTATAGTAATAGACCACCAATGGCCATGATTTTCTGAATACATTACATACACAACAATCCATAAATTAATCATGGATAAAAAATAAAACTAGTGATCGACATCAAACAACTCTATGCCCATTAATTTATTTACAAAAATTATCTTTTAATCATATTTACATATTATTTATTTCTATTTATAAGAATAGTATTCAGACATTATTAATAATTAACCATTTTTAAAGCCACCCAGTGTTATTCAACATTAAAAATAGATAGAATATATCCATAATAGATAATCAATGGATTGATGTTCCTCCATGACCCAATGATAGGGGTCACATGGGAATTAGGGAATAACTCCATGAAAATTGAGTAGGAGGGGATCTAACATATGTGAATGACTCGTCTAGGGTGGAAGGATGTAGGTACACCAAGGGGAAATGGAAAACAAATAAGGATTGGAGGAATCGAAAATTGAAGTGTCAGATGTAGTTTTAAATAAAGAACGATTTTAAAAGAAATCATCGTGGGATTGTGGTCAACATCGTAGGGATTGGGTGTCTCAAATCACCTGATAAGTTAGGATATTTAATGATATAATCAATACCAATTAAAACACCCTTAAAAATGACCAAAGAATGCTTCAAATTGGTTTATTTCAAATAAATCGTAAGAGGGGTGGAACTAAAAAACTAGAAAAAACTATGAAAACTGTGAGTGAGTTACCTATGGGAGAGTCACTGATACAGAGCCACTGACGGGTCATCTACCAATGTGATGTAATGACATTGAGCCACCAACACCAACCCAATGATGCAACAACCTATTGCTGTAGTGATCTACTAACACCATGTCCTACCGATTCCCTAGCCTATTAATTCCACGACCTATATATGCTCTGACTAAAAGATGCCAATAGTGTATTTATATATATTATACTTTAAATTTTCTTCCATTGGAATGTATCATACCCATGATCATCTGATGACCAAAAAACATGCCTGTAAAATATTTTCAAACCTCTGGATAGTCCCCTCTCTTTGACCATCTGTATGAGGTGGAAAAGATGTGCTAAGGCCTAATTGGGTTACCAAATAATGATTCAATCATCTCTAAAATCCTGACATAATAAATGAATCATAATCTAAGATAATAGATCATGTAACTCTATATAAATTCACGGACATATCCTCATACAAGATTTCAAAGGAAACTAATACACATGACTCCTTAATCTCCAAGAAGCAAGCACACTTCATCAACCAATACACTAATATCCAAAGATAATTGCATCCTCCATAAGTTCAGGGTAATCATGTGATGAAATCCATTGATATTTCATTTCAATACCACTCGAGAACATCTATGGAACGCCACAGACTGTTGAGAACATGGTTCTCCACATTCAACTATTGACTCACTAAGCATAGTTCCACAATCTTCACCACATCCCACTTCACCTCATGCCACCAAAATGGTTCCCTCAAGTCCCGATACATCTCACACTCTTGAAAGGACCACTAGGGGTGAGCCATGGAAATCATGAAAAACATGATCATGCATTTCCACTATGATGACCAGGTTCCCACCGAACATCATCTGATTCTTATTATCCTATGACCATCCTTCTAGAGTATCACCATGGACAACCTGATCAAGCATCACCTCAGTATTTAGATCTCTACACTGAAAAAATACTATTCTAGGAGGATGTGATAAAGGATTCCCTGAAGTCATTATTTAAAATGGAGGACAACATATGTCTCTTATTCAGGGACGTCTTCTACATGATCAAAACGATATGACGGGATGTCATATCCACTTTTTGTGGATTCCTAATCGGAAGTATCTTCCATGTTTGGGTATCCCTCATATAATTATGGTGTTTTTCGTGAAACCCGTCCCAGTTACATGTCTTCATGGATTTTGTTTAATTATGTTGCTTCTATCTGGATATTCCTTGTGGTCAAGTTAGGGAACCAACCATCAGTCGGTGGAGTTGTCACATTGGACATCGCTGGTTTGTATGGACACTGGAACACTGGTGCGTCTGGGGTTTTCCCCCTTATTTTAGGGATTCTCAAGGGAGTGGAATCTTGAGTCATACCAAGTCATGTTCAGGTAAATATATTCCATAGGCATTTCTTTAAGGTTTTCCTTATCTTCCCATGTTTAACACATGGTATGATGTGAGTTTAATGTATATTAGTGAAATATTCGACCGATCCGAACACTAATGGATCTGGATTAGATGGGTGAAACCCTCAGAGGGAACACTGATGTTGGGGCTAACAAAATGTTATTGACCCATTTCAGTAAGGAGCAGTGAGAAACTGGGAGACGTGATATCACCAAGATGGGTCATCCCAGGCGAGAATCAAGATAGATATGGATGGTTGAGAGATTTGGATAGGGAATGAGACAGAACTGGTGTGAGAACAATAGGGATTTTTGGAATGAGCCCTGAAGATACTTCTATGTATCCTCATGGTAGGGAATCAATGTCCACTCTATTCGATTAGGCAGTGGGACAACTGAGGAGGTGACCCATTAGAATGGAGGCATGGATGGGACTAAGAGGTATTAGAACCTTCAGGTTGGGGAATGACCTTCCCAAAACATATAGGATTGAGGGAGAGGCCATGACATGACATCAGTGATGGGATTGAACTTCATGGAGGCTTCCAACATATCCCCGTGGTAGAGATTTAAAGTCCACAGTGTTCAGGATGGGGTCATTGAATTAGGGTGTGCGTATAGGACATTTACTCGACGATGATATAAGGTCTTAAACATGGTTAGAATCCCTATATTCAGTCAGACACGACTTGGACAGAGTAGAGTGGTGGGTCCTATCAAAGGGGAATACAATGACATACCATTTAATGGGGTTCAACGGCTTACCATTGGTCGGGGTGCAACGAATTACTGATGTTTGGGGAACAATGTCTTACCGCGGGATTGGATCAAAACATATTAACACTGGATTGGGATCACAACATATTTCTAATAATTGGGGCAAAACCTCATGGATGCTTCCTATGTACCATATCGAGGAGATAGAGATCAAAGCCGACAAAGTTATAAAGTGGAATGATGGTGTTTGGGGTTTATGCTCGGGGAGAATACCAACCTAACCTGTCTAGGATAATGGGACCAAACCCACATTGTTTAGATGTATATTATTGAGCATCATGCTGGAATAAAAAGGGAATACAGTTTAACATCATTTCAGACAAGGGTGAACCAAAATGGAGTGGTTAGGAATAATGAGTATGGGTTTTGAACATCAAGTTGGTTTTATATGTACTTGTAAAATTCATGGATCAATGTTCACGTAGTTTAGGATGGGGATGCAGTTTAACATAATGTTCGATGAAGGTGAACCAACATGAAGTGGTCATGATTGACTGATGATGGTATTGAACCTCATGAAGGATTTTAATATAACATTGTTAGGTGGGGGAAAGGATCAATCTCCACAAATAATGGGATGGAGGATATAGTTTAACATCAGTCAGGATGAAGGTGAACCAGCAAGAAGTGGTTGGGACTACGGTGTTGCGATTGAACCACAGTGAAGATTCCTATGTACCTTGATTGGGTTGGGGAAAGGATAAATGTCCGCATAATTTGGTAGGGGGTATGGACTTATAGACACTATGGAGGCCACTGAAGGATACCATGATCACTGTTAACTCAAAGACCACATGAGTCATGCCTGGTGTGAGAAACAAGAATAACCAAAGACAAAGAGATCATGTTGTGGAAAGTGTGTATGATGGAAATGAAATGGGGATTCCACAATGTTAGTGGGCCAAAGTAGAAATAGTGGAATACGTGTGGTTACTATCGCTTGTAGATAGAGATTGGGACTTAATCCAGGATGGAGTCCCGATAGTGAAAAATCCCGGAGGGAGTGGAAAGAGGTAACAAGGGTCCATGTTCCCCTATTACAACTAGACTTTGGAACCAAATAAGAAAGGAGGGGCATGGATGTCGCCTTCTAAGAGAAATGATATGGGATTACTCAAAGATTGTTTTCCGTCCCTGTAGATAGATGCCATTCAGTCAACAAGGATCAGATTTCATATGTTGAAGATCTCACTCCCGTGAAGATGATGGGACATGGATAATGTATATGACGATTATCCTTGTGTATATTGAATAAGGCGAGACCGAAATTTAACATAATGTGCTAAGGAATATGGTTTTTGTATGTTTAAGGTCTTGGATATCAGACATGGTGGGATCCCTCCACACCCCAAGGACTTACTTGACTGATACCTACCCACAATTTGGGAATGGAAGGCATCAACAATTCCATATTGTTGTGGTGTCATGGAGAGATCCATTAAGGTGTTGACCATAGCATGGCTATGCCGAGAATAAATAGTCGTTACGGTGCCTGTGTGAAGAGGAATGAGGCTCAACAACACAATGTGTATCACCACCCAAGGGAATCAGAATTCAAATCATACAAACCTGAAATACCTTATGTGGGAGGGGTTTGCAAAGAATATTTGTTCATAAGAAGGGGTCTCATGAAGCTCTGGTGCCCCATAGAGTGGCGAGGCATTACAATGGGGTGTACTTCGTGGCATGCAGTTGAACAACCTAGGAATGGAGTATACATGACTACGATGTTTTCTTCAGGAATTGAATATGATTTCATGGTGTTTGAATTCGTGAATCAGGTGTACCATGAAAACAAGAGCTCTATGGTGTACTGTGCTTCACGAACACATTGATACTGAATTTGCATAGTTTTAACATAGTTATGGAAGTTAATTCATTTCAAATGAGTTATTTTAAATGATTAGACTCACCTTAGATATCCCTCTCCTTCGAGATAGACCATGCACTCCGTGAAAGGAATCCTTACTTGATGAGGGGTCATATTTGAGGTGAGTGAATGGTGATACGAAAAGCTCATGTACCTTGAAGATCTCATTTCTCTCAATGATTCACATAGAAAAAGAGGCTTTGTTATTTGACAGATGAGAATGGGAAAGGTTAGAATATTCATATTTTGGGTCTGAGGGGAGCACAACATTTATAGATGATGGGAGGCGTGATGTAGAGAGAGAAATGTGTGATTCAACATGGCGCTCTATGACCAGCCACATATTGCATCAAGTTTATCATAACTGAGGAGTTGACTGTCATCCCCACCTCGGTGTAGATCTACATTCGATGTGCTCACATAGGATTCTTTCAATTTCAAAAGGATCTACGAGGTTGATTCAGCTCCCTCAGTTGTGAGAGGTTTTCTTCCAATTGCATCGTAACCGCGGTGCCACATATATCTTGTCTTATGGGATACCTTAGAGGGGCATTGGCTTCACAACAGCTGCTCTGCTACAGGGCTCCGTGTATGGTGTTGTGTAAATGGGCTCATTGAATGGGATTCTCGAAACAGCCTCTTTGGAATGGGTTTTCTTGTTTGCCTCATTTTACCTTGCACATATTTTGGCACCAAAAATACTGATACATTATATGTGTACACCTATACTATTTATCATTTTCTTCCACCAAAGGAACCATTTTAAGAATAAATAAATGTCTTATTTTTTATTAACATCTTCATTCATTGATGAGGACATATTCATTTCCCTTAACAAAATTAATACCTATGAATAATATTTAAAACATGGTATTAATACCAAATTCTCAGTATGGGTCATATATAATGAAAATTATTTTTCATTTAAAACATTAAATATTAATTAAAATTATTTATGAAAAAGTTATTAAATTATCAGGAAAATCATATCGGTGAATTGGGAAAACAATAACATATAACCCTTACAATCACCCATACCATTAAAATAAACATATATGTTTATTCAATATCCATAATACCCAATGAATTGGAGATATTTAATGGGTCTCAACCTTTCTATAAGCTAAACTGAGCTAACCCATATTTTATGAGATATTATGTGGATCAATCTTTTGTGGATGCTATATAATACTCAACCATGAGCTATATTGGGGAACAACCGTTGGTATGTAATTTTAATGGCCTAAATCATGAATAAAATCCTACAAATAGATTTAAATCTATGTTAAAAACACATCCAGATATCAAACATACAATTTTCAAATTAAAATGTATTTAAAATAAAAATTCATGAAAAAAATAATGAAACTAATTTTATTAAAAATAAGTTTAAAAATTTATAAAGGAAAAATTATATAATTATAAAATCATTAAAATATGATATTTTTTCCATGTCATATATGTTATACTATAATTCAATGTTATTTTAATACTCAATTCATTATTAAAAACAACTATAAATCATTATAAAAATAGAATTTCTAATCAATTTTTCATAAAACATAGAATCATTTGAATGGTATTAACATTTTAAACCTTCATGTAAAAATAAATAATTCCATAAAACCACTTTGATAACATGGAAATGAATGTTTATTATTATAAATAATAAATCATTAAATCATTTAAAATGATCTTTTAGTTAAAGAGTCATTTACCCTCATTCAAAAACATCACATACAACAGTTATCATCGTAAATAATAAAAATAGTTTAATTACATTCTATTTAAATTAAAAAAATTCATGCTAATTATTCCATTTAAATTACATATTATCTAGTTATAAAAATTATTGAATAATTTATATTCACAATAGACATTTTGACAATATTATGTGATTGAGTAAAAAATGAAATGGGTTTGACATCCATAATAAAATTGATCATTATTATATCATCTATATAATAAGTTTCATTAAATATTAATAACATTGATACATAAATTATAAATATAAATTCATCCATTAAATGAAGGTACAAATAATAAAAAATGATAAAACGATGGAGATGATAAGTCGTATGTATGCATGCTTAATGTTTTCATTTTTCAATGAAAATAATGGAACGATGATAAGAATTATTTTACCTGAAAATAATTATAATAATATCATTTATTTCTTATTAATAATTTATATAAACATATATATATATATATATATGTTTTTAACGTGTATTGCTGATTAAAAACAAATCACCACTCTTTATGGAGGATATAGTTCATACATACAGATAAATGTTGTTATCCTTTATATATTAAAAGAAATAAAGAATATAATTGATATATTATATTAATTAAATGGTATGTTTGTCATTAATTTTATATATAGTCATTAATTTCATCATTATAACATGTCTTGAATGATAATAATTGATAAATGAATTATATCATTATTTTGAGGTGATATATCACAAGTATAGAGAAATAAATAATTATATTCCCATGTGAAGGAATTGGATATGGATTTGTGAGATTATATTTAAATAATGGAATATAATTATATTGAGGATAATGGGTTTATTATAAAATTTCAATGAGAGATTATTTTAAGGAAGTTTAAGAAGAAATAAAATAAAAACACTTACTTAAATACCATACATCTTCATCAAATGACCTCCTTTGAATTTCATCTTAACACCTCTAAAGATGGTGTTCTTGATAAACCATGAACTTTGGAATGTGTGGAGATATTTTAGTTAGGTATTTTGATATATTATTTCTAATCTAAATAGGTTATGATGTTTGATGAATATAGATTAATGGGATCCCTTTTTACAAAATGGGAGGGGCACTCTTAGAATTCCTCATTTTATTAAATTAATATAAATTAACATTCATAAGTTATGAATCATTTACATCCTTTACTATTAACATATGTAATCATACATCCTATAAAAGTAATGTTTAATTATTTAATCAATTTTCACCACACACTCATATGTTTTCCCATGTGATGAGTATTGAAGAAGAATTTATCATGGGTGAAGAAAAAAATCAACTTATATGGAATCATATAATACAAAAAACATTAATATATATTTTTCCTATTTTTTCATTTTAAAAACCAATATGGTTAGATATGTTAAGATAATTCCAAAAAATATACTTTATATGATTAAAAATTAATTTATATCTGAAATTAAACATTAACACCGGAAGTTCAATATAGTCCATTAAAAAAATTAATTGTTCATAAAATTCCTCAAAATATTAAAACTAATATTAAAAACCAAAAAAAATCAATGGATTTGATCATATAGTCATCTAAGATTCATTTTATGAATTTTCTCCAAATGACATCAATTACTCTTGAAACTGATATCAAAATGTAAATTACCTAACAATCGTCATGATACACCAACCATTTACATAAATAAAATATATCAATATAACTCCACATTTATTTTAGAGATTGTTTCCAAAATATAAATCAACCTTTAGGCCTCAAATAATATACGAAATTATTCTATTTAGATTGATCATATAGGATGCTAAAAATGATGAATATTATTGAAAATAATGTTCATCAAATAATCCCCTAATCATTTTTCTAATAGGATTAGCGAATTATTCACAAAATGATCTTATTAATAATCTATAAAATCTTTTAACTAAAAATAAAAAGTAAATATATCCCATAACGTTTCAAAATACATTTGTAGGTGATGCACCTTTATCTCTTATCGGTTGTGGGTTTGATTATCATGTCACTCTTAGAAGTTATGGGTTTTGACTCATCCTATAGGTTATCCTTTTTCTAAAATTATTAAATTCTTATAACAATGCAAATATATGATAATGTAGAAAAAATAACCATAAAATTTTTTAACCGCATTTTTATCTTATACCTTTAATTTTTCATCCAAGTAATTAGTTAAACATAATTACCTAAAAAATAAATGTTTTAAAAAACACCATTACTTGCATTATAATTTCATAACATATTTCCTCAAAAGGGTTTCTAGGACCTTAAAATTATGAGAAAAATGAAAATTATAAATTCATTATGATATCCATAACCCTTAAAAAAATCTTAATATACCATGTTGTCTGAACCACCCTTTGATTCTAATTGTAAGGCTACGACCTTAAACATAACATATTCTACTATTTTATGGTTAATAATTCACATTTGATTATATCATCGTCTTGTATATTTTGATAAATAATAAATTCTATTACCAAATATAACAATACATTTTATGTGGAAACTTATACTTTGTTTCCAATTTTCCACCAATATAAAACATTTTATCAAAAAATGACTTCTTTTTTAGGCACATATTGAATTCATTTATCATGAAATCATATTTTAATATATTAATCAAAATACCAATGAAAAAAATATATCATGGGATGATAAAAAAACATTGTAATGGACATAAAAAATAATATATATTGTATAGTGAAAACATGAATCCCCATTGAAATATATTTCTTAAATACTAATTAGCATGAATAAAAAATAATATTAGTGACATGGTACCCCTAACAGATCATTATTACAATCACTATTAAAAATAGAATAATAATATTGTTGATTGCAATCTCTATAGTTCCCCAATTCAATATATATATATAAAGGGCTCAACCTTGCTATAATATATATTGGGATCACTCATCTTTCATGATCTAAAATAGTGCTTATCCTTATTGTAAGATATATAATGCTCATGTATGATATTTAATGTGGCTCAAACAACTGTATGTATTGTAAAATGACTAAATCATGAATTGAATCCATTAAAAAATTCTATACATAGGTGTTATATGCTTCCAGATATCAAAATATACTATGCACGTAAAAATCCATTCAAATATAAAAACCCCGATCATAATAAAGAATATACATTCTTTAGCAAAAAAATTTGAAACATATAAATGAATCATTAAATAAATAATGTGTCATGAAAATAGAAAAATGTTTTAATGCCATATATTTGAAAGAATCATTTAATTCTATTGAAATAATAAATTCAATTTTAAAAACAATTTAGAAAAATAAAAAATAATGATTTTTTAACCAATGATTCCAATTCCAATTTCTAAATATTAAAAGAAATTAATATGTTGAAAATTCCGGTAAATATTAAAAAATCAATAAAACCATTCTGAAAACATTGTCATTAATGAAATGTATTTATAAGTATAAATTTTTTAATCATTTAAAATGATGTTTTAGATAAAATGTACCTTAAACAGAGTATGACTCACCATGTCAAAAACATTATCTTCCAGTATAAAAAAACTAGTTTAATTATTCAAATTATTAAGAAACTTGTGAAATTTTATTATTCATTTTAAATTACATCATTTCATGTTATAAAAATTACGTAATTTTATATGATCACGTTGGATGTTTTTCGAATATCTGGTGCTTGATCCAAAATTTATTGAGAGTGATTTTAATAGTCCAATTAGTCATTCTTCCAATACAAATAGAATAATAATAATGAAAAAAATCCATTTATAAATCATTTATATTTTTAAAACCATTCATTAATTATGGTAATTAAAAATGAACAACATTAAAATAGGGAAGTAGATAAGTGGTATGCATGCATGAGTAATGTTTTCATTTTTAAATGATCATTATATAAAGAATGAATATATTTTTTGACTATAAAATATGATAAAAATATAATTTATACCATATTAATCATTTAAATATACATATATATATTTTTCAATGGGATATGGTAATTAAAAATTAATAACATCACTTCGGGGATGTGATGGTTCACACGTAATCACAAAAGATATTATCATTTTTTGTGCATGTAAAATTTCAATGTTATTGATATATAATCATATTATAATGATAAATATTTCATGATCATGTAATATAAAAATTAAATCCATCATTAATTATATTTTTTATATAGGGTAGGTGAAAATGAAAAACATCAGTTCATGGAGGTCGTTTTTCACAGGTTCCCACAAACGATTAATTAATTTCTCATTTGTTTGAAGTGGAGATGGAATTTATTGATTATATCAGTTTAATAAAATATAATAATATTGAAAATACTAGTTTTATAATTTAATTAATATTAGAATATTATTTTAATGAATAAGAAAATAAAAATAAAATATAAATGCTTAATTAAAACTAATACATCTTCTTTGGATGATCTCCACAGATTACAACATTAATCACTTCTATAGTGGGTGTTCTGCCCAAAACATGGACAATATAAGATGATAATATTTCTAAATACATCCACCTAATAATAATTATACATGTTCTTTTTAATACATATATTATTATTTTTACCTCTATTTTACCAAGTTAACTCTTACCATGTTATCACATAACATTCATTTCGAGGGTCAATATAATAACAATAATATTAGAAAAGTGCATAAATGATTAATTTATAATATTATATAAAATATACCATTTATATGGATGAATCTAATATTTTTAAAATGTTTTTTAATTTATAAGAATATTATTTATTTCAAAATATAAATTTGGTAAATTTTGACCATATTCATTAATTTACTTTTTATAAATATCATAACAAATTTATATAATCTAAAAACTCTATTAAATCATCCCCAATAAGTCAAATCATCCATAAAATAAATTTATGACATAATTTATATCAAATTATGTTTATTTTAATATTTTTAAAACCATTTATTTTATTCATTAACAATTGATGTAATAATAGAATGACTATTTTTTCACTATGAAAATTATTTATATCATTCCAAAAAATTTCAAATAAACTAACACGGTTATGTAATAATTTTTTATTTATAAATAAAAATTATAGTCAAATAAATATTCTAATGGAATATATATCAAAAAATTTATAGTTAATAATACATGAGTATGTCATATATGTATTTACTTTAAAATAAAATATAATAAAGGGAATATTCTCAAACAGGTGGCTACACATATACATAAAATTGTCCCAATGAATATTTTGGTCGAATATAACTACTACTATTAAAAGTGTAATAGTGTTAAAGTAATTTTATAATATATACAATAATATTTTTACCTCTAGTTATTCGATTCACCATTAAACAGGGTAATAAATATAATTACTAAAGTTACTATTCATATTTTCCAAAAATTATGTTGGCCCCATTAGATCATAAAGACAAAAGTAATTAAAACTCGTCATGTTTTTTTTAAATAAAAGACACATAAGTATATAATTTTTTTTCAAAATTTATCCATTTGGCAGATCTAGAAAACATGTTTTGATTTAAAAATATTCAACAGATCACAATGTTTTTATATCCAAATAAATTGTGAAATAAATTCATAATAAATAAATTTAACTAAATTACTAAAAAAATAAATTATATTTTAAAACTAATTATGTTTTTGAGATAATTATACCAATTTTTTTTTCAAAAATTCAGTTTTAAACTAATATTTTAGATATTTCACAATTCATCAAAACAAGAAAGTCCTCCAGAAAAATTCAAAAATACAAAATAAAAATAAATAAATTTTGATACTCATATTATAAATGTGGTTTGTATTTTAAAAAATAGAATTTATCAATGTTTTTAAACTCGTTTTAAAATAAGTGTTCAATCAAAAGTCCTAAAAACATCATTTTTTGATAAATACTTATTTTATATGTAAAATTGTATTTCATAATAAACAATTAATATAAAATACATGTAATGAATATTAATGATTATATTGATTATATTATATAATAATTTCACTAATATATTCCAACAATAGTTATTTGATTATTTACTGGTATAAACACACACAATTTCACATTTAAATAGTTTTTAGAAAAATATTTCCTTTTAATTAAAAAATGGTTATTCTTTAATTTGTTACTAATTCATCGAAAAATAAATATATATAAATGATAAAATATATTTTCAATATTCAATTAATAAAATTAATTCTAACCATCTAATGAATGTCTAATAACGATAACATTTAAATAATAATATTTAAATGTTCATTTAAACATCATGTGTTTTATCATGTATACTATTGAATACAGTCTTTACATTTTGAAATTCAAAATTTTTACTTAAATAATTATAAAAAAAGTTAAAAATAATTTAATTATTAATTTAATGGAAATATTTACAAAAAATACTGAATGTGATAGATGAAAATTTTAATATGATGATATTTGATAAATAATGTATATATTCATTTAAATAATAACATCATCCAAAATATAAATTCAATTATATTTAATATATTAATAATTATTATTCACAATGTCAATAAAATGTAGGACAATTCATATAAAAGATATTAACACCAAGGGTAATTTTGAACCATGGTTATTATCGGTTAAATATAGTAACATAAGAGTCTCAAATTTTATAAAATTAACATTAAAAAACACTTCATTAAGAAAAAATAAATAATACGAGAGTCATTATTTTTTAGATAAGTCATTATTTTTTAGATATAAATGTAGGGCACTTCCACCAACATCATCCCACACATATATTTCATAAATAATTTGAAAATATTTATATGATACCTTTATTAGAGAAATTTTCCTCAATAATATTCCTTTAATATCATTTAGTTATCATAATTCAACTATTTCTATGATATCATTAATGATATATCTCAAATCCTCAATGTGAAAAATTTCAACTCATTTATTTATTCAACTCGAGCATCCATATCCAAAATAATAAAAATATATTATAAACATATATCTATAGTTACATAATTATCAACATTGTTTTTGTCATTTATTATATTGATGTAAAAAATATTTTCAATTGACATGTTACCCATATGAAACCTGAAAACATAAATTTTGTGTACATGTGGACTAAAAACTCCATTAATAATGTTTTTAGTTTTTCTTAAACTATATTAATGGACTAATATAGAAAACACATTTCATTAAAAAAAATTTATCCAATAAATTATTAATAATATGGAATTATAATTTTGTGATTCACTTAAAAATAATAAATAAAATTTATCATTTAAAATTTCATAGCCTAAAATGACCACACACCGAGGAAAAACAACTTATCTTTTTTAACTATTTGAAATTTCTTATAGATAATTCTTAAAAATCATATGAATTATTATTTAATCATTATTAACATATAAATAATAACATTTAATTTGTAATAATAACATAATTGTGTCATCATAACCACACTCATACATTAATTATTGAAATTTCTTGTTTTGGTCGGTTTTAACACATACATGAGAGATACTGTAAATAATTATAATTTATTATTTTGTAAAAGGCATTAAATTTTAAATAATTTTTTTATATTTAAATAATTTTATTATATTTTTTTTAATTGAAATATAAATGTTTATGTCACTAGTTATGATACAACCTTCTGTTTGTTGAGAATTTGCAAAAAAACAATATAACTTATTTCAACATCATGAATTATAAATAAATATATTATTTAAAGAGTACTAATATTATAAATCATCATTAAATATTTATTATAATACCTTTAATAATCATAGTAATTTTAATTTTTAAAAATAAATTCGTATGGATAGTAATATTAAATAATTACAAACCAATCCAGGATATTATCAACTGGGGATAGAAATAAATAAATGTATTTAATGAATTATTAATGAATGATTAAATTTAATTAATTGAAAAGGAACTAAATATTAATATGTCTAATTTTTTTATTATAATATTTATGTTTTTTATATTGTATTTTAGAGTTTTCTTGGCTGATATGGAATTCATGATAATGGTTCATTATCATTAATTACAATTCATTGATACATGTTTCATATTTTAACACTTTTTTATACAGAATGACTCCAAAATAATTTTATTATGATGCTTTTAGGAATTTTTATATAATTATATATACAATTAGTTTATTTAATCCATGATTCCTATTTAATTTATTCATGTTATGTTATATCTATAACTATTTTTTTGGAAAACAATTGACTTTAAATGTGATATGATTATTCTCCGTAAAAAATTTCTATATTGTTTTCTAATATATGTTATGTTATTTTTTTATATTAAACATCCAAATATATTTAATAGGATTTATATTTCAACCTCATAATCTCGTTTATATTGTATTTGTAAATCAATTAATTTCTATTGGTATATGATATTATACATAAAATAATAATGTGGTGGCGAATAGTCTACAATATCATTTAATGTTGTGTTTCCTCTATTAAAATATTCATGAATTCAAAAAATATTCCATTTCATACATTGAAATATAAATTTTAATATATCTTACTATCTTCGCATCTCTCTTTATAAAATTTCATAATGAATTGTTATTTCTCTTTTAACCGATGTGAGTTTTCATAAATGTAATTTAAAATATTAAATATTTATTTTCCTTTCACTATCATAAATTTTATATTTTAATAAATGTATTCTAGGAGAAAAATTAATTACTCATTCAATGATCAATTGTTGGGATTTCATACAATAAGGTGTTTATATAGACGTTCATGTTAACTTCTTGAAAGTGATAATTCGAATGTGGCATGTAGTGATATCGTTTTTTACGATGATAAAAAATGCTGTATAAATGATATTTTTATAGTGTACCATATCTCTTTATATCCATATATAATAGTTATTTTACAAATGATGTTACTTTCCATCATTGAAACAATAAATTACCTTGTAGTATTTTTATTTTTGGGAATTAAACATATGATATCAAATAATATATTTTATGTCACTTCAATTTTAAAAAAATAAATGTGATATTTATAAGAATTATTTATTCGTTTACGTCATCATCATTAGTAATTCATTTGATAAAATTAGTATATTCCTTAACAATTCCATAAAAATTCATTATATTTATGTCCTACAAACACGTTATCCACCTTATTGATAGATAAATGTATTATCATATTAGATGATTATTATTCCAATATAGAAGTATAATTATTAGTAAGGAATGTTTTTTATTAATCATATTGATATTTTTTCATATATTGAATTAATTATAATTAATTATTTAAATTTTATATCGTAGAGTAATATAACCCCTTAAAAATTGGTGGCTCTCATGAGAAAAACTAAATTTGATAACTCATTGTATGTCTTCACAAATTTTAGTATTTACCTAAATTTTTTCAATGAGGATTAGATTATGAAGTTAATTATGATGTAATGCTCTAACATTTCCATGATAGTAAGATAATGATGTCATTGTTTCGAAATTTAATCATATATCCCACATTATTCAATCCATTTTTATGAATTCTGTTAATGTTATTTTTGTGACTATTTGTATTATTTTGTCAGCCACTACTTTAATTAAATACCAAGTGATCAATTCTATGTAATTATTTAATTTATCTGTTCCTTCCAATTTATACATTATTATTTTTAATTAAAATCAATATCTTAGGATATATATATATACCATTATAAAATGTTTTTTCTCACTCATCATATGTTTCATTTAACCATGGATAAAAAACAATTATTACAATTTCATAGATAGGTTAATCTGTAATTAATGTAGTAAGATATGCTGAAGAATTTTTTTAAATTATTTAATTCTAGTTTTTTTTGGAAAAAACATATTTTATTAGGAAAATATTTTTTGATATTGTTTTTTTGTAAATATAAAGTCATTAATTCTCAATGGTATTAGCTTCATAAGAGACTCAATATTTTTTAGCTTTTATAGAGGTATATGTTTCTAATTTTGGGATAAGAATTTTTATTTAAAATTTGATATGTATGATAATTTGTTCATCGAATTTGATTTGCAGATTATGAGTATTGGGAACAGAAATGCATACAACTAATCAAGTTGTGATTCCATGTATCATAGAGAATAATTTTATGATACTAAAAGGTGAAACATAAATCAATAATATATTCTTTTTCTTGAGTGATATTTTCGTATGATCTTATTTATTTCGTTTTGAGAACTTTTTATAAATAATAGAACAAATATCATTGACATTATCTCTATGAAATTATCAATACCTTCATGTTAAAAATTTATCCCTTCTATAATGATCATTTTTTCCAAAAAAAAAACATATAATAACATGTCTTTGAATACATGGAATGATTCATATATCATCAATGATCTTCCCACCAATCATCTATGAACTGATTTAATATTGATTTTTTAGAACCTATGTATAGTTAGTGTTGGATTTTATTACAATCATTAAAAACGTTACTCGAACAAAACATTATAAATGGGTTTATTTTCTACCACGGAAGGAGTACACATATTTAATAATTCATGTTGTTTGTTGCATCTAGAATATTTAGATTTCATAGAATACTTATATTTGTGTTTCACATAAAATGAAATCGGTAAATATTTTTAAGAATAAAAATAATATGATTAATGTATCTTAATTTAATAATTAGGGATTTAGAGGTAAATTTAAATTCAATAATGAAGGATTAATATAAAAGGGTTGACACTATTGAATGTTCTATTCTCTCTAAAAAACAATGTATGTTTTTGATTTACTATATTTAAACTAATTTTTATTTTAAAAAAAAATGAAATTTTCCATAAATATAAAATGGATACTGTAAATTTATTTAAGGTTGTTTAATTTTCCATATTCAGTGTTTTTATGATACATTTCACAATACATTAGATTAATCCAAAATAACAAAATTTCTATTTTGGAATCTATATTGTATCAGAAGAATCAATTATGTGACTGATAGAACCATATTTTTTATTTATTGTTAATATATATTAAGGGAAACAAATTTTTTGTTTTGACATTTTAAAAATATAATTTTTTTTATCTTTATTAATGATGTATAATTAACCAAAATCTATAATCAAATTTAATTTATTAATTAGATATATTTGATGATGAATTTTCCATGGATAGGATTCCAAAAAATATAAATGTATTAGATTTATATATCATCACCAAATTAGGGGTTTTTAATAAAAAGGTGGTGTAACTGGAATATCTAAGGAACATGATTTCGTATGGTTCCAATGGTCATTCCTTGATGTATAATCACTACATGACAATTTTAGAATTACAATCATGATGAATAATTTTTTTCAAAATAATGAACACGAAATATAAAATGTGTAAATTTTAATGAGAACAATTTATATTGATAAATAAAGGAGTCATATCAATGGCAATGTACATGACACAAATATGTGATGTTTTTAACTGTGTCTCTACCACCATAATGGATATTTTATTGCGATAATGTTATTTCATGGTATATAATTTGATTTTAAATAAATATAAAAAGTGTAATAATGGATTGAGATTTATTTTTCTAATTTATATAAAAACTACATTATAATAAAACCTAAAAATTTGAAATTTATTGTGAAAATATTAGATAAGAATTTGATTAAAATTTCTTGTCCTTCATTTGATGGTTTTTTAGTTATGGAATTATATAAAACATAATGAGTGATTATTCAATTTTTTAAGAGAAATGAGATTATTGAATATGTCAATTTAATTGAATATGTTGTAGGGATATTATATAATGTTGTTGCTTAATATGATTATTATTCATAAATGAATGATCGAAGAAGGTGAATAATAAATAACAATAATAAATTACACTAAATGATGATGAAACTAGATAAATTTCATATTTAGGATTATCTTAATTTAAAAAATGTATTGATAATGAAATTTATATAATATGACGAATAATGAATCACATTGACTTAAATATGTCCTTTAGAGTTTATGATGTAATATCTCAAAAATGAATATGTAATTGAAAATATATACAATTATAATGATTCAAGGTACCATATCATCCTATGATTTAATAAGTTAGATCCTCATGTCTATCTATTATTAAATAAGACATGCATGTCTAATGCGTTCTTGGAAACATCATATGTTTGTGCACTAGTGTTCCACTATATTATAATTGTTATCTTATGAATATATTTTTTACCAATAATCTTCATAGTGTTATCATATAGTATGTTGAAACACTTTCAATGTTATCTACATATATTTTCCATTATATGATATACATGTAAATTATTATGTGTTTGAATGCAATAAATTCCATATTTTATTTATCATTAATGTAATTGGATATTTAGAATGATAGATTAAGTGTGTTATATATTACAGAAGATAAAATTATTTATTGTGTAAATACCCAATAAAATAATATTTTTATTTTGTAGATATGTTGATTACCCCATGGGTTATATTGGTCAAATCGGTCCCAACAAGTGGTATACAGGAATGATGGTTCAAAAATATAATTCGAATTTATATATCTGATTTTTGACACGATTAATACATGGGTTTGTTGTGTAAAATTCATTTATTAGTGTAACAATATCTTTTTTATTAGAGTGAGAAATGGTCATTTTAAAAAAAATCGGAATAAAGATTCTTGAATAAATTCATTCAGGATATATCATAATGTAGTATTGTGAGAGGGATAAATATATAAAAATATAGATTAAATTATGAATATTATTATCCAATGAAATTTAAAAAATTATCAGAATTTTCTACTATCATTTTAAAATAATGAACACTATAAGTTGATTATGGAATATAAATATAGAGAAAGAGGTTTTGTTTTATATTGGTGATGATAAGATTCCAATGAAATGGTTGGTGAAAAATTTAACATAATGAATAAAATAAGTAAAAAATAATCTGCATAAGAATACAATTAAGGTAATTAAACATATTAATTTAGAAAATTCCATCAAAAATGTGAAACCAATTCCTAATTTTTTCTGTAACATGCATGATCATCATAAAATTAAAATTCCCCATCAATTTTTGATGGAATAGTTTTCGGATAGAATTGAAAATTAAATAAAATCATCATCTCGATGGATACCCATCTAGTGATCAATCCATGTATCAATCTCTATTTGAGATAATGGATAAACATGGGATGATTCATGAGGTGAATCCAAAAAATATATTTGAAAAATTTATTGAATGTAGTAGAATAAAGAAATTGAAGGTAGGAATTTACATTGAAATAAATAATATGGTCGAAAAAAGGATGCTTCAAAGTGACATACCTGAAGAAAATTCACAATATATTATGATATTTATCGTTATTGGGAAATAATTAATAAAAAACTTCTATATAAATACACAACATGAATATAAAAATAAAATATAGACTAAAACACATTCATGGTTTATTGTGACTGATTCTTAGTAGTACATAATGGGGGAGTAGATAAAAGCGGTTGATGAGATGTTGAAAAACTCTTATGAAAATAATATGAGATAAAAATTGAATTTTTGTTGAAAAAAGTTGAATACCATTATTATATATCTAAGATATCATGTTCTTAATGTCTGAAGAATAAATTATTTGGTGACAAAATCTCAATTTTGATGTTATAAAAAGAGGCATGAATTATTAGGGACATGATTTTCCTGTAGTCACCATTGACATATGACAAGGGATTTTAATAGGTGACAATAATAGAATTAATAAGGAAATACCTAGTTAATGTGAAATTAATGTGTCTTTTTCAAAATGGTGGAAAATAATTTTAAATATAAAATAAATTAATCCTCATTGAGTAAAATTATGGAGTTAAATAGGCATGCAATGAGAACATATCATGTTACACTCACAATGGAACACATTGATAGAATGAAGGAAAATTGAAATCTAATGGTGGATGTTTATTGAGTTTAGGAGAATGTAGAATTGAAATTAATGATGGATTTAGCTCAAACAGATAATAATGAAGTTGTTTTAATTGTGTTTGAGGTGAATAAACATGAATGATGATTATATGGTTCCATTAATTCAACTATGATGAATTAGAGGAATGCTTGTTTAGATATAATTTTATGTAAAAGTAATAATGGGATAAATTTCCATAATATCACCAGTTTTACAAGAACAATGTGTTTGATTGTGTTTATAATGTGAAACATCATTCCAAAACAAATCCCTAAATATATTTTTTTATATACCTAATCTAAAATAGATATTAAATTCTTGGGATGAATGTAAGAAACCATATTTTTGAAGATTTTTTAACCTCATACTGAAATCATTATTTTAATTAGTGATTTAGTAATAAAATAAAATATTTTATATAAAAATCATTTTATTCTTCAAAACAAAATTTTTATTCAAAAATGATTTTTATTATTGGTAGTGAGAAAATAATATTTATAACTTTATACAAATGTTGAAAATTTATTTGATTATATGAGAATTATTTTTTGAATTATACTATAATATAATAGTGGCTGACATTTGGGATATTTATTGAATGATTTATTATTCAATGAATAATAAATATACAAACATTAATGATTGTGTTATTTTTATCCCGTGAATATAAAAAGGTACATTTTTTTAAAATAGTTTCAATGAAAATATATTTATATTATACTTTTTATCTTCCAATTCATGTATGTGGATGATTTTTAAAGATGCAATTGGTATAAATAAAATTATATACATAATAGAATTCTTATAGAAAAACCATTATCATATAATTCAATTATTTATTTTAAAATTATTGTTTACCAATTATGGAAATTTATTCATTAAAAATCGATTTCATATTTTTGATTCCCGTTGTAACAATTTGGTAATAGGATTTCAGTGATAGATACTGAAAAAATGTAAATTTTTTGTAATTTTATAGTTAAATATTAAATTTTATTTATTAGTGAATGCATTATATTCTAATCCGCCCTTTGAATTAATTTATGTAATTTCAAATTAAATTAATATTGTGATATATGATATTAATGATTTGTTTTATAAATTTTTTTTTTAAAATTGGTTTAATATGAATAAAAATTTTATATTTAAAAATCTTTCTTCAATGTTATTCAATAAAAAAATCCATTGTAAACATATATTTATTTATTCATTTGATGATGAAATTGATCAACATTATTTGAAATAAACATTTAATACTAATATAATTTTAAAAACTGATGACATAGTGTTAAAACTAAACTATATTTTTGGGAAACAGAAAGGAATACATTCAGACAATCATTCGGTTATTGTATTTTTAGTCATTTTCATGTTATATTATAATTATATCATTATGGATCCATTTTAACAGAACATAATAATTTATATTAATTTAATATTTCAATGAATTCCAAGAATTCCTCAATCCATAATAAAATTATACCCCTTCTCTCAATTATTTAAAACCAACATATTCATATATATCAACTAAACCCTTCCTTATTTTTTGATAAATAATTTTAGATTTGTTTTTAATGATATTGTCTTCTAAAATTACCATCCCTAGGCCCCTGAGAGATATTATAAAAAATCACATAAATATGTTCAGTATCTTTTCTCACCCTATGAAAATTCATTCTTCATAAATATGGTAAAAAAAATTATAACCATTCTAAAATGTTATCTATTGTATCTTAAGAATAAAATTATTTTATTAGTATAATTTTAAAATCATTTCGAATTTATTTTTGTTCTATGAAAATAGAAAACATTATTGAGCCTACAAATGGCTCACAATCTCCGTATAAAAATGTAAATTGGTTTTAATCTCTATGTTATTCTAATGGATATAGATGTGAAATTAAAAAATATGTTTTATTTTTAGGACATAAATATTCCTATTAAATCTAAATATCATATCTATCATCTTAACGTCCAATCCATTGGAAAACAATAATGTCGTTATTGTATACATGGGACTGCCACCTCAATAATGTGTAGTGAAACATTTTTCATCTCTAATTTATATTTAATTAATAAGGATAGATACAGTTGATATATTTTAAATTTAAATAATTATTCATATTATATAGATTATAGAATGAGAAGCATTGCTCAACGACCAAAACCTATATGATAAAATGTATAAGAAAATTGAATTGTTAACACCTAAAATTGTGAGAATAAAATATAATTTAGGATAAATGAGAAATGAGAAGGTATAGTTATATATATGATATAATTTATTAAATTTAAATATTATAAATTAAATTACACTACAAAGGATCGAATATTTTAGCTATTTTTGTAAAAAATATACACATATGATTCCCATATTTCACTTCAGCACAAAAAAAATACTACACAGATATTTATGATTATAAGTATTAATCTAATAATATCCTTAAATATCATTCGTTGTAATGATTGTAGATTCCATTGAAATGGAGAAAATTTGGGTTAGCATATATTCCTAGAATGTTTAATTTAAATAAGAAGTTATTTGGAATAAATGAATAATTATCCTTAAACCATAGAAAACATGGAAAAGTAAACATCTAAAAATAGATACCTTGTAAAAATTAAAAATACAATAAAGATTGGATAAGGAATTAGTAGTGTTAATAGTTAAAAGACTAATTAAATATTTTTTTATATGTATAATTATATTGAAATTCACATAGATATAATATAATAGTGATAATAGCATTTATAATGAAAACAATACTACATTTGATAGAAATTCTTAATTATTATAGAACAAGATTTCTAGAAGCATGAAACCTTGCTATAAATATCTTTCCTATGAGAATAAAAATAATGAGTAGGTATACACATGAAATCAAATAAACATAGGCTAACTAGTTGATTCATCTCATCACACTACTAATATATCTAGTGGAAATTTATAACCTAGACCCTCCCATAAATGCATTCCCGAATCATTCCATGAATATATAATAATCCATTAAAATAATTGATAAATTTACATTATCAAAATATGTTTGTATCATATTAGAAAAACTTATAAAAAATAATTCCCCCCGTAAATCATATTACATTCAATGTAAAATAATGTTGAGTCAATAATGTTTTCCTTATGACTTTTCCATTCGTTCACACATGGGAGAGATTGTTAAGTCAATAAGTTTTCCTTATGACCATTCCATTGCTTTTTGTTTTGAAAATCTCAAACACCTTATATCATGGAAAATCTCTTTTTACCGTTTGTTTTACTTATATAAGAAAAAACTTTCTTTCCCAAGGAAATTTATCCTTACCATGTTTTCATTGTTCATAACATAATTTCTATATGTGTCAAATTCATTTTTGAACCGAAACCTCATAATCATATTATTACCTAGATATGAAGCATTCTGTTTTAGGATCCAAATTCTCAGAATTCTGGTTACAAACTCTTCTATGTTATGACTCGAAGATCTATAAATTCAGACTCTGAACTCTTCTGAGTTCTGACTCCAGGTTATTTGAATTAAGAATCCAAACTCTTCTGAGTTCTGACTCCGAATTCTAAATATGAATTATGATTACGAACTCTTATGAATACTGACTCTGATTTATTCTTACAATGTCTTCTATGTTTTGACACTGAATTTAGGTGATGAATTCCTATGAGCTCTGACTCTGATTTCTAATGAATTTTGACTCTGAACATTGTATGTTCAGACTCCAAATTCTCATGAACTCTGACTCCGATATCTGGACGGTCAGGTTGCGAATTCTTGTGGGACTAGACATTGAATTCCCTTGAAATTAAAACATTGGAATTCTATATAATTCTGGTTCTGAATTTCTTAGAAAATAGAATATGAATATACTTGTATTATAGACTCTGAATTCATTTTTGGTTAGACTTCGAACTTTTATTTCCTTATATTTTGAATATTAGATTTTAATTACGTAACCATATTTTTTCATACAGTGGTTTTTTGATATAAAACAATGTTGTGCATTCAGTAAATAACTAACAGTTGTTTAGGTGATATGTGTATAGGTCCATCTGAAATTCAAGGAAAAATATTATTGTTGGAGGAGGGAGTTGATCGTTGGAACTATACCAATAAATAGGATTTCATTTTAATGAGCTCAGTACATTTTGGACAAATTTTGATCTGAAGTGATTTCTAGAGAGAGATACTATCTTTCATAGTGCATACTGAACATTATGTTCATACTAGCTTTGTGCGAAACATATTGTTGTTGTGTATAATTGATGGTTTCCGGGGATAGGAAGACCGAGTTTCCAACTACATTGAAGTTGAGGGATTCAATGCTGAGGAAGATAGGGGTGTCGATTACCTTGAAGTTGAGTGCTTGAGGGGATAACAAGACAGACACTGATCTTCATATCGATGGATTACCCTAGTGTGGGTAGGACAAACATTATTGAAAGTATATATCAAGGGACTATTATCCAAGGTTTTTTGTTACCATTCTCTTTGGGTTAAAAGATCTATTACTTGTTACTTGATTTGTTTGATGTTTTCCGATGTATTTTGTTGGTTGTGGATTGTATAAATATCTTATACGTCATTATACTTGTATTGTGATATTGTATGATTCTATAGGCTTTAAGTTAAAATCATTATAGTTATAAACATTCATTAGGTTACATTTCCAGAACCATCTATTATAGAACCACTTTCTCGGAATCATATTTCCCGAATCAAGCATGTGTGTAGATCTACAGGTTTTGTGAATTACCTTGTTTAACCTTGTTAAAAATAACCATCGTTAAAAGATCCAAATGTATTTTTAAAAGTATAAAATTCACCCACCCTCTTGTATTTAGAGCATCATTAGATTCTTGATTCAGTATCTCTATTATTTGGATCCTACATTTGGTATTATAGAGTATAACATTCTCACATACCATCAAAAAATTGGTATCAGAGGATTGGTTCAGTCTGAATTAAGCTCACGATTAGATTCATATGATAACTCATCTCATTATATTCCAGAATCAGTTTTTCAGACTCATAAATTTCGGATTCATATTTGCTTAGAGATACTCATCTTCTGTATTTTCCTTATTTAAGAATATTTCCGTTGTTTACAGAATTTTATTTCTAATAAGTTTGTCTGGAAAGAATTTTTCATTAAGATGGAAGGAATCAATGTTGTTTCCATAGAAAATATCAATCCAACAAGACCACCAATTTTTGATGGAAATTATTATGAATATTTGAGATATCTCATTAAGAAATTCGTTATCAATACTGTGGTTGATAAATTTTTTATGCTTAAAGGAGGATATAAAATCTATAACAAGCAATTTAGTACCTTTACCAATCAAGAAAATAATGAATATCAACTGAATTATAAGATATCCAATACACTTCTTTATTCCATTACTAGAAATATATATATATTAAAATTTCAACTTATGAAGCAGCAAATTGTATATGGAAGAAACTCTAACTTACTCACTTTGTGACTTCAAAAGTTGTGGAAACTAGAAGAGATAGGCTTAGAGCTAAATATAATGGTTTTTGCATTCCTTATGAAGAACCCATATGTAAGGTGAAACAACGATTCATGACAATTGTAAATAGTTTACAATATAAGGGTGGGAAAGGATTAGATGATGAAGCTCTTGTTGATAAGATCGTAGACATCATGCCCAATGAGTAGGAATCCAAGAGAAATGCTATTGATGAGAATAGAAAGGTTACTTAGATTTCTATTGATGAAATATTTGGAACTCTTCTTCAACATGAGACTAGAATGAAGAGATATGCAGATAATGAATAGAAGAATAACGGGAATGGAAGGGTTGTTTTTACTAAAACATCAAATAATTTGAAATCTAGGACTCCTAAGAGAGTTACCAGATCCAAATCAAAGAAGATAGTTATCAAATCTGAATCTAGTGAAAGTGAATCCTTAGAGAATGATTTAGAAAATATTTCTCGAAGAATGAACAAGATAGCTGGACAGAGGAAAATTCAAACAAGACACAAGAATAATGATATTAATGATAAGAAAGACTCATAAGTTTCATGTTATGAATGTAAGAGAGTTGTACATATAAGACCTGATTTTTCTATGCATAAGAGAAAATAACGAAATAAAAAACATTTTGAGAGAAATATAAATAATTATTACAAGGCTAAAGATAATAAATCCTTGAATGCTAATGAATCCTGGAGTTCCAGTAGTGAAGACTCATCAGATGAATCTTCTGGATAGAATAATCATGGTCTAATTGCTAGACTACCTATTGAAAATCATTGTTTAATGACTATGGTACCCAATGCTGAGTCTATGACCAATGTTTTTTTAAATTAAAATTATATAATGATAAATATTATAACTCTTCAGATAAAAAATCTTATTTTGATGAAGATAATACTTTTCTTGCCTATGAAAAAGTTTCAATGTTTTCCAAAATTCTTGAGATTGAGAAATCAAAAATAATGAAAAATAATGATAAGGGAAATTCTAGGGATACTATTCCCACTAATGAAATATCTGGTCTTTCTAATGATATTGATAAAAGATTGTTTATTTCAAAAGTAATTCAAAAACAATTGAGGAAGTAAATTCTGAGAAGAATAAACTTTCTAAGGATCTAGAAGACTTAATTTCTAAGAAAAATGTTTTCGAGCCAAACTCTAGTACAAAATTAAATTTTTTGGAAGAAAAGAACATAGTTATAGAACTGAAATACAAATTTCTTTCCTTGGGGAAGTTATTGTCAATCATTAACTTAGGTATGTAAAATTTTTATAAAATGTATTCTAAAATATGATATATATGGAATAGTTCTGGTTTTGGTTATACTAGACCTAAACCAATTTTTAGCAATAATTATTCTGTTCCTCAAAGTTCTCCATTATGTAGTAAGTGTCAGTGCGGTGCAAACTGGGGAAAAAATAGTTCCACAAACAAAAATCATCTTTGGGATTTCATTAATCCTATTTTTTATTAAAATGTGGGTGCCTAAAATTTTTCTTTTAGAAATTTTCAGATCCAGGAAATCTTGGATTCCAAAAGTCTAACTTTTTGGTATTCATGATAATAGAGAGAGTAACAACAATAATACATGGTACATGGATAGTGGATATTCCTAGGATATGAATGGTAACAAAAACTACTTTGAAAAGATTATCATGACGAAAATATGAAAAGAAACATTTGGAGATAACGCTCAGGGAGAAAATATTTGTATAGACAACATCGTTCTTCTTGTAAAAACTATGATTTCGAATGTTTTTTTGTTATGGGACTTTAGCCCAATCTCATTAGCATATTCCGATTATGTGATGAAGGATGCCTTCTAAATTTGAGGAATGACAAGTGCTTAGTACACAATTCCAAGGAAGAGTTTATCCTTTCTTCCCATAGGCAAGATAATGTTTACAAACTAAACCTATAAGACCTTAGGGGCAAAGATATATATTTCCTTATTGCAATAGAATATCATTCTTGGTTATGGAATAGAAGATTAGGACACTGTAACCCTATGAACTTATGCAAACTTTCTATGAAAGGATTAGTTATTGATCTAAAAAATCTTATATTTGATTAATCAAAATTTTGTGACCCTTGTCAATATGGAAGGTAACATAAATCTAGTTTTAAATAAATCATGGAAGTCATAGCTACTGATTCATTACAGATAATACTAATGGATATTTTTGGTCAAAAACAAACAGGAAGCATTGGAGGCAAGTATTATTTATTTGTCTTAGTCAATGACTACACTAGATTTACGTGGGTCTATTTTCTAGCAAGGAAGTCTACAGTTTTTTTCTTATTTCAAACGTTTTTGAGCCTAAGATAAAAATTAGAAAAACCTTCCATTGAAAACTATTTATAGTGTTAATGGTGGAGAATTATAAAATTATGATTTTGCAACTCTTTTCAGTAGAAATGTCATTACTCATTAATTCTCATCACCCAAAACATCTCAACAATATGGTGTTGTTGAAAGAAGAAATAGAATTCATTAAAATATAACTAGAACAATGATGGGTGAGTATTCCTTAGCCTAACATTTTTTATCTGAAGTTGTAAGTACTTATAGTTATACTATAAAACGAGTTTTGATTAGACTTTTTCTTATTAAAACTTCTTATGAGTTATGGAGTGGTAGAAAACCTAGGCCTTCCTACTTCAAGGTTTTTGGTTGCAATGTATTTATCCTTCAGAATAAATATAATCTATAAAATTTCACACCAAAATCTGATGAAAGAATTTTCATAGGCTACTCCACATCTTCTATGGCTTATAGAGTTGTCAACAATATCACATGTACTGTTGAAGAGACAGAACATGCCAAATTTGATGAAAATGATCCTTTTGTTTTTAAACAACCCCACCCTACATCCTCAGATGTGTTTTCAAAAACTGATTATCATCCTTTGTTAGAAGATCATTCTGATAAGGAAAATGCCCCAGAAAATGTTTCTCAATCATTTACCCCATAATACTTGCTACCCTATGTTGATGAATAGGTTTTACAAAACCCATATCAGTTGTTTCTAAAGAATCGTCCTATTGATAGTATCATTGGTGATGTGAATCAACCGGTAAGGACTAGAAGTTCCTCCTGAAATTAAGTATAACATCTAGAATTTCTTTCCCAGTTAGAACAAAAAAGAACTAATGATGCTTCAGGTGATGATGATTGGATTAAAGCCATGTAATATGAACTAAATGAATTCGAATGAATAAAATTTGGAGCTTGGTTGAATGTCCTAAGGAACTTCTGTTATTGAAGTTAAATGGGTCTTCATAAATCTGTGTGATGAAAATAGAATCATTGTAATAAATAAAAGTCAATTAGTTGCTAAATTATATAATCAAAATGGGGGAAAAGACTATGAATAAACATATGCTCAATTATCTAAACATGAATCAATTCGTATCTTATTTACTTTTCAGAATTCTTTAATTTCAATCATTTTCAAATGGATGTGAAATGTTCATTCCTTAACGGTTATGTTCAAGAGGATGTTTTTTTCAAAAACCTCCTAGTTTTGAAGATTCAAATTATCCTGATCATGTTTGTAGACTTAACAAATCATTGTGTGGACTTAAATAATCCCCTAATACAAGGTATTATAGACATATATGATTTTTTCTTCAAAATATCTATGTTAAGGGAAATGCAGATCCAACCCTTTTATAATGAAAAACAAGAAAAATATTTGGATTATTAAAATTTATGTTTATGACACTATATGTCTTTCAAATCATCAATATGTAATAGATTCCTTTGAAGATATAAGGAAATATGAGTTTGAAATGTGTTTCATCGGTGATTTATCATTTTTCCTTGGTTTTCAAATCTCACAAAAACAATAAGGAATCTATATAACCCAACATAAGTATATTAATGATCTTATTAAAAAGTATGGATATGACAACACTAGGAGTATGATTACTCCAATTGGTACCTCAAATACACTTGATCTTGATGAAGCTAGAAAACCAGTAGATCAAACAACTTTTAGAGGTATGATAGGAAGTCTACTTTACTTTATAGTGAGTTGTATACACTTAATGTTTTCAGAATTCATATTTTCAAGATATCAATCCAATCCTAATGAATCTCATTTAAAGGCGGTGAAATGAATTTTTTGCTACTTAAATGGATCCATTGATTTAGGACACTTTTATACATCAGGAAAATAATTTGGTTTGAAAAGATTTCTAGATGCAGACTTTTGTGGTTGTAGAATGGATATAAATAGTACATCTAGAACATGTCATCTTTTAGGATATTAATTAGTTTCTTGGTCTTGAAAGAAGCAACAATCAGTATCACTTTCCACTGCTGATACTGCATATATAACAGTTTGAAGTTTTTGTGCTCAAGTGTTGTGGATGCAACATGCACTCATAGACCATGGTATGAGTTTTTCCAAAACACATATTTTGTGTGATAATACAAGTTCTATTTCCATTAGTAACAACCATGTACATCACTCTCGCGCAAAACACATAGATATTTGGTATCAATTTCTTAGGGATCACACACAAAAATTTGATATCATTCTTCAATTTATCGGAACACAAGATCAACATGCTGATATATTCACACAATATTAACCCTCTAATATATTTGAATATATAAAACAAAAGTTAGGAATGATAACCTTATGGTAATAATATTTGTTAACTTTTTTTTGAAACAATATCATTACAGTAATAAACTCCTTTTCATAGGGGGAGTACATTTTCTTTCTAGCATTTCAAGATTTTCTAAAATTTTTTGATGTTTGTTTTTCATAATTTTTCGTGATGATGTTTTTCATTTTTTATTCATAATGATGATTTTCATATTTTTCATAATGAAGTTTTTCATATTTTTCGTATTGACTATTTTTGTAATGACTATTTTCGTAGTCAAAATATTTGTAATGATTATTTGCTATGTTTTTTTTCATAATTAATATTTTCACAGTAATTTCATTTTAAAAAAATTGTAGTCGAGATTTTTTTTAGAATCAAATGTTCTTCATGAAATATTTTTCCTCAATATGAATATATTTACTAGAAATCTGATTCGAATTATTCATTCATGAGTTTGTGTATCACCTATTAATTTATGTATTTTTCTTTAGTTTCTTTTAAAAAATTTGGGATTTTAGTTTCTCCAAATCTGAATGTCTTCCTTTAAAAACCTCAAGACATTGGATCCTGCCAAAATTTCCTTGCATCTATCATTTCAACCATCAGATTTGATCAGAAGAATTCTCATCCATTGGATTGAGATGGGAAGAGGAATTTTCACATCCATCCACTACATTAAGGACCCCCGAAGGGTTGTCCCAAATATATTTTATGCCTTTGTGTGCCGAGTCACTTCCCCTCATAAAAAAGTCTGTTCCGAACTTCATAGATTTTTCTCAATTCTGAATGTCTGCAGAAGAATCCTCTCAATAAGATATGACTACTGTCATGAAAATTCCATAGTGTCATGTATATAGTGAAAGGTTGGTGCATCTGAATTTCTTCATTAAATATGATTCTATAATCTCCAAGAAAATCAAGCTTAATGGATGGGATAGTGCCAGCATATCAAAGCTAGGGTATTATGACTTGGTTTATCTGGGTACCCTTTTCGATTTTTAGGAGTCAGTTAGTTTCATTAAGGAAGAAGGTAGAGAGAAGATTCCATTATAAAGCTATAGAAAGGCCTATGCTCTATCTTATTCAAAGTCCGCTACTTTAGTTGGAGTTTCATTAAAAGGGGAAGTAGAATTTTTTTCTCATAGGTTGCCTGATGTTCAAGGAAGTCTTATCAAGGTAAAATATATGGATTGTCTTGGACTTATAGATGTCAAGACTACAAAGACTTCTCACCTCATTAAAAATAACCAGATACTTGAATTGTGGGTTCATAGTTTTATCATTCTGAGAAAAGGTGATAAGGACACCTTGAAGAAGAGTGACATGATCATTACAGATTTTTGGGTGAATATGAGGAAGATAGACCTCATGAAGAATATTCTCATTATGATAGAGAATATAAAGAATGGGAACATGGAAGCCCAGATTATCATGTACACGACTATCCTTTACAAGCTCATTGTTTGGTGCCTAGTGTCTTTTTAGAAAGCATGCAGTTTGAAGATGAGGAATTGAAAAGTAATGCTAATGAGTGATGATACTTTCAAAAGGATGAAATTCAGTTTTACTAAGGAGACATTAGAATTATATGATCTACTAGTGGAGAAAGATGAAGCTATTCTAAAAGAGAATTATGTTCTGGAACCCTTGAAAAAAGGATAAAAGAAGAGGAAGATGAAAGAATTGGTAAAACAAAGAAAAATCCCAGAAGCTGAAGAATCTCAATAAGCACTTCTAAATCCCATGAAGTATAATGCTTATCATGATGAATTTGTAACTAAATAGAGGGAAGAAGAAACGAATTGAAAGGAAGGAGATCCAGATTTTGGATTTGATCCTGTAGAGGTAAATGCTTTGAATGAGAAAGCAGCTGATGAGCTTGAGAAGCAATCCAAAGGAAAGAAGTAGAAGAAGAAAATGTCTGAGGCTGAAATTCTCCAATCTCTATTGAAGGAAACTGAAATAGCATATGAGAATATACCAGTACCCAAATCATTCTTGGTTGAGGCTTTACCTGAGACTCTGGGGAAGAAATTTTTCACTACGGAAAAATACCAAGAAAAGATTTTCGAAGAAAATGCAATTGAACAAAAAGGAGAAGAAGAGGTTGAAAGTAGTGCTGTAACTGAAGACCTTATACAGAATGTTGAAGATTATCATTAAAAGGAAACCACATATGAAAAACTACCAATCTGAACTTATGAAGCAGAGTCTTCAAAGCTCCCAACTCCTAGGAAGGATGGAGAAGGTGATGATGAGAAGGGTGAAGAAGTTGTTAATAAATTATCTGAGGAAGAACGTTTTAATCAACGTCCCATACACCCTGAGGATGCTGAGGCAAGAGATGAGAAAGAGAAAGTGTATGCAGATAAGATTGTTCAGCTGTCTGACAGTGAACATAAGTCTCTGGATGAGTATATTGTTCTGAGAACCGATAAATGGAACAGGTGGTTAAGAACACAACTACTAAAGTTGTTTCAATGAAAAAGGAAGTAGGTGGATCTTTGAAGAGGAATCTTGTTGGTCTTGAAAAATATCCCTCACCATGAAATGTCTTGGATTCAAAATCATCTTATCTAGGACATGATTTCATAGTCTACTCTTTGAAGTATATTTTTGGGACCATTCCGATTTTCCCAAGAATAAATTCCAGATACCAGATACTACAACATAAGTTGAACCAAAAATTGGATTCAGTGTCTATGGTGATGGGAAAGGGTGTAAAGTTAGAATCAAACTTCAATTTGTCCTTTATCAACTATGAAGCCTCTAAAATAACTTCTACAATGATGGTTAGCTGGTCAAAGAATATAGTTTATTATTTAAGATATAATGATGAATTTCAAGATGATGTTAATGAATCTTTTGAAACTAAGGATACAAAAATCAACGATCTCACAAATATCTTAGAGGAAAATATAAATATTGAGCATAATACTCAGATTCAAGAGGTCAAGGATCTGAATGGAATGTTTGTACTCATTTTCTCAAAGCTGTAAGTGAAAAAGGGATCTTCGAATCGAGATTGAAGAGAATTTACTGAAGTAAGATGAGTTGTTGAATGCTCAGGCAGAGTCTCTAAAGACTCAGGAAGAAAATATCAAAGCCTTAGAGAAGAAAACAAAGGAAGACCACAAGGAGATAAAGAAGCTAAAAACAATAGTGAGGAAATTTTTTCCCAATAAAAAGGAATGAAAATAGATCAAGTCCTATTTTTTGTTTTATTTTCATCCTTGTACAAATTCTTCATATCATAATGAAATTTTTGGTAGCTCGATTTTGTTTGGTTACTTTGTAGTAATATTTCAGTTACCATAATTTCGTTTCCATTCCCCCAAATTCTTTTTTAAAATCACAAAGGGGGAGAAAGGAAAAAAGAATGCTAAGTAATGAAGAAATTTCACTATGTAAGGGGGTGTTTATCTATGGGAGAGTTTTCATTACAGAGATTTCTGTACTCAAGATATTGAAAAATATCTTTTTGGAAATCTAGAATATGATCCATAGTGTTCCAAATCCATAGGGGGAGTTAGTCGTATTCATTGTTTACTATGTGAAAATGGAGCTATGTTTTATTTTCACTGTGTAGGAAAATATTTTCTATGTCCTTTTATTCTTTTTTCGTAAGGATTTTTGTACTTTCCAAAATGGGAGAGATTGTTGAGTCAATATGGTTTTCCTTATCAATTTTTCATTCATTCATTCTTTGGGGAGACTGTTAAATCTATAAGGTTTCCTTATGTATTTACCATTCCTTCTAGTTTTGAAAACCAAAAACAAATTATCTCAAAGAAAATCTCCTTTTACCCTGTGCTTTACATCAATAAGGAAAAATTTCTTTTCCCAAGGAAATTTAGTGTTACCATGTTTTAATTGTTCATATCATAAATTTTCTAAGTTTAAAATTTGGTTTGTAACCAAAACCTGGGAATCCTATAATTACCTAGACATAAAGCATTCTGTTTTTAGATCAGAATTCTTAGAATTCTGGTTATGAACATTTCTGAGTTATAACACTAAGGTCTCTAAATTCAAACTCTAATCACATCTGTGATCTGACTCTGGGCTAACTGAATTCGGACTCCGAACTCTTATGAGTTATGACTCCGAATTATGAATATGACTTCTCAATAAGAATTCATATGAATACTGACACTAAATTTTTGTTATGAATTCTTTTCAGTTCTAACACCAAATTTAGGTTACGGATTCTTATGAGATCTGACTCCTAATTAAATGAATCCAGACTCTGAACATTGTATGTTCAGACTCCGAATTCTAATGAACTCTGCCTCCAAACATTTTAAGATCAGGTTCCAAATTCTTGTAAATCCAGACTCTGAATTTCCCTGAAATTTAGACTCTATAATTTTATAGAATTAATATTCCGAATTCCATATAAAATATAATCTGAATATCCTTGTATTATAGAATCCGAATTCATTTTTGGTTCGACTCCAAAATTTTATTTCCTTACATTCCAATTATTGGATTATAGTTATGTAACAATAATTTTTCTTACACTTGTTTCTTTATAAAACAATGTTGTTCATTTAGTTACTAAATAACCATTTTTTGAGTGACACATGAACAAGTCCCTTCGAAATTCAAGGAAAAATCTGACCGTTGGAGGAGGGAGTTGACCATTGGAACTGTATCTATAAATATGAAATCATTTGAATGAGCTCGTTACTTTTTGGACAACTTTTGATCTGAATGGATTTCTAGAGAGAGAAACTCTCTTGCATAGTGCATACTGAAATTCTTGATCAGACTTGCCTTGTGTGACTCCGACTATTGCTCGGTACAATCGAGGGCTTCCGGGGATATGAAGAAAAAGGTGGAGACTACCTTTTAGTTGAGTGTTTCCTTACTGAGGAAGGTTGTGGTGCATACTACCTTGATGTTGAGGGCTTGTGGGGATAACAAGAGAGACTCTAATCTTTGTATTGAGGGTTTACCCTGGTGTCAGTAAGATTGATATTCATTAAAGTATAAATCACGGGACCTTTATCCAAGGTTGATGGATACCCTTCTCATTGGGTTAAAAGATCTATTACATGATACCTTTTTTGTTTCACGTTTTCTATTGTATTTTGTTTTTTTTTTGAGTAAAGTATAACTATCATATAATTCCTTATACGTCTTCTAGGATATTTTAGGATTCTATACGCTTTATGGGAGAATCTTTGTAGTTGTAAACATTTAATAAGTTTCAATCCTGAATCCATGATTTCCAGAACCACTTTCTTAGAATCATATTTCTGGAATCAAGCAATTGTGTAGAGTCAGAGGTTTTGAGAATTACCTAGTTTATCCTCATTAAAGAAAACCATCTTTAAAATTTACAAATGAGTTTTTTAAAGTATACAATTCACCCCCTCTTCTATTTAGAGCATCATTAGATACTTGATTTAGTATCTCTAATATTTCAGTCCTATATTTGGTATTATAGAGTATAACATAATCACATACCATATCAAAAAGTACTAATTGAATATATGATACATATTATAATTAAAAATTATGTTGATGATAAATATAAATTGATATTTAAAAAATGTATTGTCCAACGATAAAAAAAGTAAATATTTTAAGGTAAAGATAATTGTTAATGAATTTAAACATTAAAAAGAATTTTATTATTTTTCTTATTCAATTTGATATAAAATCATCCAGAAAAATAATAATGATACAATAAATACCACAGATATCCTGTGGATCAGAAGTTTAATAATGGTCATAGTATGTATATAAATATATATAACATAAAAATCTAATTTATTACATTCTTACAATAAATAACCATTTCAGAATGAAATTAATTTTAAAACAAAAAATTTACAATAAATATTGAAAATAAAATCCTTGAAAAGAATATTTTTAACTTATATTATATTAAAATTTTTAAAAAATTCATCAATATGTTGGGAGTTTTGGTTCATGTTGTACAGATTAAAACAATGATTTTATTAAATTTTGTGGTAATAAAATAATTAGATTTTTAGTAAAATGTCATCAATATTCTTTTAAATCATTTTTATCAATGTAAAAACAAGGGTAAAATTTTAGTTCATAAATTAAAGAGAGAATATTAAACAAATATTTTTAAAAAAATTAGAAAACAAGGATTTGCTTGAAAATGTATTTTCATCCCAACAATGAAACGCTATTATATTTTATGAATAACATTGCTTCATTCTATTTAGTATATAAATAAATTATAATTTGTAATTTTATTTAAAGAGTTATTTATTATGTATATCATAATAAAAATAATGTGGTCTATTAATGATCAAATAATATCTTTCAGTGGAAATTCAAGCATAAATAATCCTAGTTACAAAAATATTTTAATATAAAAACATATAATGATCATAAAGATGACATGAGAAATAATAATTTATTCTATTGTTATATTATATATAAATCTAAATAAAAAAAATTGGAAATAATTCATAATTTACTCTGTTGTTTTCCAATATATAATCTGGGAATATCAAATTAAATGAGTAAGTAATACATCCTAATTAAATAATTTGAAATATAACATAAAATACAAATAAGTATGATATGTTTTTAATATTACCTGAAAAAGGGATATATATAATGTAACCCCCCATGGATTTTTACATTAATTTAATATATATTTCATGAAACATTGTGTCTTTACAAAAAAACTCTTATTATAACATAGAAAATAAACACAATTCTTATACTTATGTGCATTTAAATTCAAAATACATACATACATGGTTGCGTTTGGTAAGATATTTAATGTACGATAAAAAAACGTAATTTTTTTCAAATAGTAACAAAACCGTTTGAATAATAATAGTAGTAATATGACCCTAATGAATAGTAAATAATAATATTATTTTATTGTCTTCTGTTTATGTGATAGTGATATCATGATTAATTTTTTTAGGGGATATAAAATGAATTATGATTTTAAAATTATTAAATTTCAAATAAAATATGATATTATTTTAAAATTAAATTAATCATATGTTGAAAACTATTTTCAAAAAATGGATTTCATGAATTATAGACATTAAAAATGTGTAGGATCTATTTTTGATATTTTTCTGAATTACTCAAATTCTTGATGAATAGCAAAATATAGTAATTTAACTTATATATACATTATAAATAAAATTCACTAATCTTATAGTCATTACTAATATAATAACTCTTTATTAGAAATCAAATTCAATCATTACTATTATTAGCCACATGATTCAACAATATTTCTTGTCTTGAGTGAAATAAATAAATAATGAATAAGATATTCTAAAATGACCCCTCTCTACCAACATACACCCCCCATTCCCTCTTCTCATAACTCCTCAAAAGAATTTCTCCTTGACAAAAGTTTTACCAAATGAACACCTAAGATATTACTCAATTTCCATAATCTAATAGTCTTATAAAGAGACCAAAACCACTACCTTAAAGAGGCTCTCAAGGAAGTTATCTTTGGGAGGTAAATTTATCTTATCGGTTATTTAATTTCTAGTTCTTTTATTTTATTTTTTTCCATCACCTCTCCTCATCTACATGTTATGGTACATCAATTAACATAAATTTACTGGAATATTAAATTAGATTGGAATAATTCATCATCATCACTCCTTTCCTCGTATATTATAACAGAAATGAAAACACCACCTGAGATGTGTTAATTTATCACATTCATGGACGAAAATCATTCCATTCCTATTAATGTCTTTATATGTTATCATGAAACGATATTTCTGATTTGAAAATATTATTATATATGTAATATAAACTATTAATGGTTATGTATTTTTTTTACGAATTCTATTAATATATTGATCAAAAAAAGATCATTGTGTTAAAAAATCAGCAAACAACACTAACAATTATCATTAATGTTTTATATAAAGAATAATATTCAATAAAAATTGACATATGAAATTAATTACTATGTAATATTAAGAATGTTCACTAATAACATATAACATCAATTCTTTTAAACCATTCTAATTCTACTTGTTTATCTATACGAGAAAATATGTTAAACAATATGGAAAACCATGGATGAAAATTCTCCCAAACAATGAAACTGAATCTGTTAACCCATAAAAAGGATGTGAATGAACCTCATAAGTTCATAATAAATAAATTATAGTTATATTAGGTTATGTAATCATTGATTTTTTCACATAAAGTTTACTGTTTAGGTCATTTAGATCATGTGAGGAATAGCTTCAATCTTAAGGTAAGGGTTTTCAACTCCAATATCTATTTTTATTCTGGTTACTTTTATTTTCTACTTATCTCAATGAAATTATTATTTTTTTATATAATACCCATAAATAATATTTTTGTTTTCAATAAAAATTAAAAACTAATATAAGTTTTTTTTCATCTGGATACCTATATATTTTCAATTGAGTGTTCAAAACTATTTTCGAAATACAAGCCCACTTCAAGAGAATTTATCTAAATATTGAATATTTTCAAGGGAAATTTATAATAATGTTAGAAAACATTATAATTATAAAATTACTCATATTATTATTAAAATACTATCTTAAATTATATATCATTTTATACAAATATTTTTTCAAAATAACTCTTCTTTCCAAATTAAAATAGTATGTATCACAAGAATTACTCGATTATTTCATAAAAGAATATTAATCTGTTTCAACACACTTGTTTATTAATAAATATTAATGGGATTAATTTCTAGTGAAATATTCTACTATATTTGATTTAATGTTTATTATTATTTTGACTATGGATGTCCTATCTTAAAATCATTCAGAAATTTACTCTAAATAGATAGTGTTTATGCTCAATATTCGGAGAATGCTATTTAGATTTCATATGTAATTTTCAATATGAAAATATATGTTGATTATGATTTTCCATGTTCATATCAGGAATCAATTGGAATTATTATGTGATATTTGAGACCCTATATAACCCCTCAATGCATTAGTATATCTAATGATACATATATATATGGACTTTAATGATACTTTCCAAATATTTAAATATAGTTTTGGTCGAGGACATAATCATATTTAGATGTATTAGTCATAGACTTGAGGATATGATCTAGAATTTCTAGAATATGAACTTAAATCATTATGAAGCTATAAATGCATATTTAATTTTGTCATTCGGCCTGTGGAATTATGCTGGTTATTATTTATTATGTATATATTTACTTAACTCATATTGCTTACATACTATGTTTGTAATAAATTTATTTAATGGAAACAGTTTTTAGTTATTCCTCATGATTAATGTATATTTTTATGATATCTTTAATTTTATTTTTTACCCTTACTGTGCATCCGAGCTCACCCCTTCTTATGTTTCACTTATTTCCCAGAATATGAAGAGGTGAATTATGATTGACTTTTTGGAATAATATATGAGTGGTGGATGTTCCCAATGGCAATTGTATGTTTTTTTTATTTAATGGTGTAATGTTGATCTTATAAATGTATCTGATTTTTTAAATATATTAAAATATGTGTTCCGTTGTGCTACAATTTTCTTTTAATTAAACAAATTTAATGTAATAAGGCACCAAATCCATTTAACCAGGGTCATGTTCTTATAATTCGTATTAGAAGAAGTTTAGTAGAAAACATGGAAACTATATTTATAAAATGTAGTTTAGTTAATAATATATATAAGATATTATTTCAACAAAAATATATTATAATATCATATAATTTTGGAATAAAATAGTTTATGTTGTTATTTTTATAATATACATCAAGTATTGGATAGTACAAGTGGATGTGGTTCTAGTACAGATTTACCTGTGAGCGAAAACTATAACAAGTAGTTTAGCTCTTGACATGGGGTATTTTGGTAAAAGAAAATGGGCCTTTTTTGTGCACTTGGATTGACACTCTCTGGGGATATTATTATGATAATTAAAATTTTCATGAAAATCCATTATGAAGTAATAAAATATATAATTTTACTCAATGAAACCATAATTATGATTATGGTAATACCCACACATAGGATTATGGTTTATGTTAAGTATTTTCCAAAGTTGAGATAGTATATTTTTATTCATAACATATTCTAGTGTATATACTTATTTTGAAATGGTTCATAGTGGATGGAATGTAATTGACATGAATGAGGGTATCCCATGGATGTATTTCCCTCCTATTCAAGATAATGATGTTGGATTTGGAGTTGCGATTGGTGAAAAGATACTTATTACTATATTACGACAACATATTCTAGTTATGAACAAAAACACTACCCACATAGAGAATCATGATCCACAATTTGGATGAGATAAATTAAATCACTTTATGAGACAATAGACTCGATCATTTAACATGAAAACAAAAACCATTCATAGTAGAACAATAGATATATTTCTTAGAGAATATATTTCACACCATGGGAAGTAACGACAACTAGAAGGTTTTTAAGGCACATTATCATATATCGGGAGATACTAAAAAATTATTGTCACCGATTCATAACACAATGAGGAGGAAGAAATTTATAATATAGAATGGGGTGAATTTAGAGATATATTTTAGAGAAATACATTCCTCACTCACATTGAGTGGAAATGGAATGTCAGTTTCTAAATTTTAGGAAAACGGAATATTAGAAATTTTCAAAGTACGAAACTAGAATCACATGGTTATAATGTCTTGTAGTAGAATATATACGTAATCCAAGGATAATAATTGATTGCTTATTTTGGTGACCTAAATCAATTTATTTTATAGAAACTAGTCTCCCAAACATTCTCATCATATAAAGACATGTTATCATGTTCTATCAGGATGGAAAAACAATTCTCTTTGTCTTATGACTTAAAATGAAATTATGAGAACAATAGGGCTCCTAAAAACACTAAAAATGAAAATGATGAAATTTGGAAGAAGGAAAGAGTTGACTTTCCACCCTACGAAAATTTTCGAAAGAAACACAAGGGTGCCTATATAAAATGATAAGGGGAGTGTAACATGTGTGTGTGGAAAGGCCATCATACTGGTGATTAAAAGGGTAAGAAATAATATTTTTATGTTAAATAATATATTAGTAGGGATATGACACACTATTCAAATCATCATCCAAAGAGTCAAAAAATGTACCACTGAAAAGGCTAAGGGGAGTTATAAGATTAAGTGATCACAAGTGATAAAATTGATTTTCCTAATGATTTGATGACCGGTACATTAATCATTTCCTCAATCATATCCAATTATTTACTTGACTCTATATCATTTCATTATTTCATATCATCACAAAATTTATATCCCCCCATGACTGTATGATGGAAGAGTTTCACGATAGAATTGTTAATTAAATATAATCATCAACTCGATGGATACCCATGTAGTGATCAATACATGTTTCAATACATATATTAGGTAGTGTATTAAGACGGGATAAATGATGAGGTCAATAAAAAAATTATATTATAAAAATGTAATGACAATAGTAAAATAAAGAAATTGAAGGTGGGGCTTTACTTTTTAATAAATAATATGGATGGAAAGTGGAAGTTTCAAAGTAACATATCTGAATAACATTCACAATATATTGTGAGATGTATGGTTATAGGGAAATTACTAAAAAACAAATTCAATATAAAGATACAACATCAATATAAAAATAAAATATTCAATAGAAACACAATCATGGTTTATGATGATTGATTCATAGTAGTACATGAAAGTGGATCAGATCAAGGTGGATGAGGAGAAGTTAAAAACCTCTTATAAAAATAATGTGATCCATCAAATATTATCCTAAATAAATAAATGAAATATGTATTTATCTCTATATTAAGGATTGAAATCTAATATTAATGAAAAATACAAATTGGAATATCCCATAGGATATGAGATAAAAATTTCAATTTTTTTAAAAAAGATGATCACCATCTGTATGTATATAAGTGATCATGTTCATAATGTGTAAATAATAAATTTTTTGGTAGAAACATCTCGATTTTTATTTCATAAAAATATGAATGAATTTCTATTGATATGATTTTCTTGAACTAAACCATGAAATATAATAAGGGATTTTAGTACGGGAATATAATAGAATAAATAAAGAAATAAATAATTCATATGAATTTCAGGTATCTCTTTAACAATGATAGAAAATAATTTTACATACAAAATTAATTTATCCTCATTGAGTAATAATATGGAGATAAATAGGTATGCAAAGAGTACCTAACATGTCACACTCGCAATGGAACACATTGATATAATGAATGATATTTGGAATGTAATGGTGGATGTTTATTGAGTTTTGGGGAATGGAGATGTGAAAATATTGATGGATTCTACTCAAACATATAATAATGAAGTTTTTTTAAAACATTTTGAGGTAAAAAACATGAATGATGATTACATGGTTCTTTTAATTAAAATAAAATGAATTAGTGGAAGGCGTGTTGAGAGATTATATTATGTATAAATAAGGATGGGATAAATTTCAATAATATCCACTGTTTTAAAAGAAAAATGTGTTTGATTATGTTTATAATGTAAAACATCGAGCCAAAACAAATCCCTAAATATAATTTTTTTATATAACTACTATATCATAGACGTTAAATTATTTGGTTGAATATGAATAACCATATTTTGGAATATTTTTTAACGCCATACTAAAATAATTCTTTAATCAATGATTCAGTAATAAAAAATATATTTTATAGAAATATCATTTAATTATTCAAAAAAATAATAATTATTAAAAAATGAAATGTATTATTTATAGTGAGAAAATAATATAAATAATTATATAGAAATTTTGATAATTTATTTGAATATATGAACATTATTTTTAAATTGTTAAATGAAATTATATAAGGTTGACATTTAGGATTTTCATTGAATGATTTATTATTGAAAGAATAATGAATATAAAATATTTAATTAATGTGTTATTCTTATCTCATGAATATAAATAGATACATTATATTTTAGAATTTTTGTATATAATAGTTAATTATATTATATTTTAAATCACTTAATTATTTTCATTGGATGAATTTTAAAGATAAATTTTACAAACATAAAATTTTATACCTAAAATGATTTTTTATAAAAAACTCATTATCATATTTCTCAATGATTTATTATAAAATTAATGTTTAAATTTTTTTAAATTTAATCACTAAAAATAGATTTTATATTTTTGAATAATAACGTACAAATTTGGTAATAGTATTTTTCTGATGGATAAAGAAAAAATTATAATTGTTCAAATTTTACTATAAATAATATTTTATAATGTGGATAAATTCAAAATAATTGTGATTATAAATATAATTCTAAATGATAAATTATTTTTTGTGACGAAATGATTTATATAAATAGTAGTGATAAAATAATTGACATTACTTATTGTTAATCGCTAAAACTAAATTTATTTAATTAATCTAAATATAAAATAAATTATTTTAAAATTACTAATTACAATATAATTTGAAATAATTTATTTGATTTATGAATTTTATAGTTAAAAATTAGATTTTATTTATTTGTGAATTTAATATATTCAAATTCCCACATGGAATTAATGTATGTAATTTCAAAATAAATTAACAGTGTCATAAATGAAATTAATGATTTCGTTTATAAAAAATCTGTTTGAAAACTGATTTAAAATGAATAAAAATTTATATATAGAAAACTATATATGATGTTTTCAAAAACAAAATCCATGGTTAACTTATCTTCCTTTTTTAATTTTATGATTAATTTCTTCCACATTATGTGAAACAATCATTTAATACTACTACAATTTTCTATAATGATAACAGATTGTTAATTCTAGAATATCTTACTGGGAAACGTAAAAGAATACATTCAAAAATTCATTAGATTATTGTAATTTTAGTCATCATCATGTCATATTATAATTATATCATTTTTAATCCATTTTATCCGAACAAAATAATTTATATTAATTTAATATTTCAACGAATTGCATGAATACCTCTCTCCTATATAAAATGATACCCCTTCTCTCAATTATTGAGAACATATTTATTCATATATATCTTTTAAACACATCCTTATTCTTTAATAAATAATCTTAGATATGTTCTCAACGATATTATATTCGGGTAGTACCATCCCTAGCCCCCTAAGAGATATTATAAATAAGCACTTTAAAAAAAGTGGTAATCATCGTTTCTCACACTTTTAAAATTCATTCCTTATAGAAATGGTCTATATTTTTGGTAACCATTATAATATTATATCTATAGTATCAAAAAATAAAAAATATTTTATTATTTTTTTTGTAAAACCATTTCTAATTTTTCATTGTTCAATGAAAATGGAAAACATTTATTGAGCCTAGAAATGGCTCACTGTCTACACATATTAATGTATATTTTTTTCATCTCCATGTTATATGGATGGATATACAGGTGAAATTAAATAATAAGTTTGATTATTATGACATAAATATTAATATTAAATATAAATATCATATATATCATCATTCCTTCCAATCCACTGGAAAACAATAATGTCATTCATGAATACAGAGGACTACCTCCACAATGATGTGAAGTGAACCATTTTACATTTTTGATTTATAATTAATTAATAAGGATAGATATAGTGGATATATCATAAATTTAAATAGTTATTAATATTCTATAGTATATGGAACTATAATCATGGTACAAGGACAAAAACCTCCACAAAAAAATATATTATAAAATAAAACTATTAACCCAAAAAATATTGATAATAAAATTAGATTTCTGAAAAAAAAATTAATGAGATGGTATAATTATATATATTAAATAATATATTAATATTAAATAATATAAATCAAATTACACCCGAAAGTATCAAATAATTTTTCTATTTAGGTAAACTATATACAATTAGAATTCCCATTTTCACATCAATAGAAAAAATACTACATATATATTTAATATTATCATTAATACTTGTATAATATTTGTGAATACCATTCCTTATAGTGATACCAAATTCCATGGAAATGGAAAAAATATGGGTGAGCTTAAATGCTCAGTAAGTATAACATAAAGAAGAATTTATTTGGAATAAATGAATAATCATCATTAAAAAATAGAAAAAATTGTAAGGTAAATATCTAAAAAATATGCCATATAATAATTAAAAATACAATAAGGATTAGATAAGGAATTATTAGTGTTGAAAGTTAATTGACTATTGAAATATTCCTTTTTATAATTATAAGTATATTGAAATGAATATAGACATAATATAATAGTGATAATATCATAGATAATGAAAAAAATGTTACTATTGATAGAAATTCATAATTATTACAGATCAAGATTTCTAGAAGTGTTATTACATAATATAAAGAGCTTTATTATGACACATTATAACTAATTAGTTGTTTTATACTAGAAATAAATTTAACTATTTCTAGTTAGTGGATTCATCTCATCACACCCCTAACACATCGAGGGGAAAACTATAACTGAGACCCACCCATAACTGCATTTCCATATCATTCAATGTATATATAATAATAAATTTAATAAACTGATAAATTTTCATTATCAAAATAATTATGTATCATATTAGAAATACTTATTTACAATAAATCCCCCCATAAATCATATTACATTCAAAGTAAAATACTATATTTATAATTTAAACACAGTTTAGGTGATAAGTATGTTTATGATAAATAATATGGATATTTACCGAAATGTATTGCCCAATGATAAAACGAACGTTAATATTGTAAGGAAGTGATAGTTATTAATGAATTTAATCATGAAAGATAATTTTATTATTTTCCCTATTCAATTTGATATAAAATCATCCAGATAAATAATAATGATTATATAAATACTACATATAACTTAGGGATCATATGTTTAATAATCGTATGAGGTTTTTTATGAATATAGACAACAGAAAAATATAAATTAAAACATTCATGAGAAAAAAAACCATTTCACATTGAACGTCATTTTAAAACTAAAATTTTACAATCAATATTGAAAATAAGTGCCTGAAAATAATATTTGTAACTTATAATGTATTATTTGTTTTCAAAAATATCCAATATGATGGGATATTATGATCATGTAGTACACAGTAAAGCAATTATTCCATTAATTTTTTTAGTATAACATGAAATAGTGTTTTTGTAAAATGTCATCAGTATTATTTTTTAATCATTTTTATAAAATTAAAACAAGGGTAATAATTTCAATAGTAAATTACATTGAGAATATTAAAAACATTTTTGAAACATTTTAAAAAAACAAGGATTTGAATGACATTTTTCTTTCATCCAAATAATGAAATAATTTTGGATTTTTTAAAATCATGCCTTCATTCTATTTAAGAACCAAATAAATGTTCACATATTAATTTTTTCTTATAGAGTAAATTATGATTTACAACATAATAAAATTAATTTTGTCTATTAAAAAATGATCAAATAATATTTTTCAATGGAAAATCAAGAAAAAATATTCCTAGTTAATTTTTTCTATAAAAAAACATCGAAAGACCATAAAGATGATGTGATAAATAATAAATTAATGGATTGTTTTATTATATTTAAATCCAAATTAAAAAATTGGAAATAAAATATAATTTATTAGATGTTTTCAAAACGTTAATCATCTAATATCAAATAAAATGAGTAAGTAATAACACCTAATGAAATAATTAAAAATAAATCATAACATATCATGATTTATGATGTTTTGATGATATTACCTGAAAATAGAAAATATATAGTAGAACACCCCATGGATTTGAAAATAAATTAAATTTTGAATTCATGAAACAACTAGTCTCTACAAAAAACACTTATTATAACCTAACAAATAAACATAATTCTTATACTAATGTGATTTTAATTTTGAAAAATATACATACGTGGTTGCGTTCGGTAAGATATTTAATGTCTAATAAGACAAACATATTTTTTGGTGAATATTTACATACTATTTTAAATAATAATAATAATAGTAATATGACTATCTTGAATAGTAAATCATATTATTATTTTCATGTCTTCTGGTTATATGATAGTGACGTCTTCATTAATTTTTCCAAATGATATAAAAGGAATTATTGTTTTAAACATATTACTTTTCAAATAAATTAAGATATTATTTAAAAATTAAATTAATCATATATGGGAAACTAAATTCATAAAATTGATTTCATGAATTATACACAATAAAAAATGGGTTTGATGAATTTTTTATATTTTTCTGAAATACTCGAATTCTTGATGAATAGTAAAATAAAATAATTTAAAAAATATATACATTATCAATTAAATTTACTATTCCTACAATCATTATGATGTGATCAAACATTATTTGAAATTAAATTCACTCATTAATATTGTGAATCAAATGATTCAATAGTTTTGGTTGTCTTGAGGGAAATAAATAAATAATGAATAAGATATTCAAAAATCACCCCTCTCTCCCACCACATTCCCCCCTCGTTCACTCTTCTCATCACTCCTCTCAAGCCTTGTTCCTTTAGTATATTTTTTAGTAAATGAACTCCCAAGATATTACTCAACATTCGTAATCCCTTGGTCTCATAAAGATACCCAAACCGCTCACTTTAGTAGGCTCTCAAGGATGATAACTTTAGGACGTAAATTTATCATCCCATTTATTTTATTTCTACTTATTTTATTTTTATTCAATCACCTCACTGCATCTAGATGTTCTGATACATCCATCATCATACATTTACAAGAATTTTTTTATAATAATGGATCAATTAATTATCATCTCTTCATTCCTCTTATATTATAACAAAAATGAAAATACCATTTGAGATGTGTTAATTTATCACATTCATGGATAATAAGATATAAATTTCTATTAATGTATTCATTTATGGTCATGAAGCCATTTTTATGATTGAAAAATATAATTATATAAGTAATATATCATTTTAAAACTTTATTTAGTTTTTTGGAAATTTTTTTATTAATTACAGATCAAAATGTGTTTGTTCTGTTAATAAATCTCTAAACAACCCAAAAATTATCATTCTTGTTTTAAATAAAGATTCATATTCAAAGTAAATAGACAAATAAATTTTATTATTATTTAATACTATTTATTATCACTAATAAAATATAACATCAATTATTGAAATCCATTCTCAATCTACATGTGTATCCAAACATGAATATAAGTAAACCAATTTAGAAAACCAAGGATGAAAACACTCCAAAAAAATGAAACTGAATCTATTTACCCACAAAAAAGACATGAATGATCCTTATAAGGTGATACTCAATCAATTACGAGTATATTAGGTAATGTAATCATTAATTTTTTAACCTAAATTTGACTATTTAGGTCATTTAGATCAAGTGAGGACGACCTTATGACTTATGGTATGGGTTTTCCACTCCAACTTCCATTTGCATTTGGGTTATGTTTGTTGTCTACTTACCACAATGAAATTATAATTAATTAATATAAACTCTACATAAATGATATTTATGTGTTATATATTTTCTTGAAAACTAAAATACTTTGTTATTATATAAAGAGATACATATTTTCCAAGGATTGTTTAAAACTCTTTCTGAAATTCAATCCCAATTCTGGTGAATTTATCAAATTATCCCATATTTTCACAGGCAGTATATAATATTTTTATAAAGCATTATCTTTATCAAATAAAATATATAAATATTAATATACTATCTTAATTTATTTATCATTTTATACAATAAAGTTTTCAAAAGAACTATTATTTTGAAAATAAATGAGTATGTATCTAAAGAATTACTCAATTGTTTCATAAAAGAATCTGCATATGATTCAACAGTCTTATTGATTCATATGTATTATTGGGATTGATATTTTTTGATATAATATACAAGATTTAATAAAATTTTTATGAGTATTTTTTCTATATATGTGATATCATAAAACTATCCCATAATTTATTCTGAATAGTTAGTGTTTATGCTTAATTATCAGAGAATTTTATTTCCATTTCATATGTTATTTTGAATATGAATATATATGTAGTATATTATTATCCCTATTCACACGAGGAATGCATTGGTCTTATTATGTGATATGTGAGACCCTATATAACCTCTCTATGAATCGGTAAGTCTCATGATACTTATAGATACCGAATTGGATGAGGGTTTTCCCATATTAGGTATGGTTTTGGCTTTGTAGTTAATCATATATTCATGTATTGGTCGAGGCCTTGAAGATAAGTTCTAGAATGTCAAGAATATGAATTTCATTCATTCTAAATTAATATATTTTTAGTTTATGTGGTCATTATAATTGTGGAATTTCAATGGTTATGGTTTCTTGTGTAAATATTTACTCAACTCATATTCCTTTCATAATGTGTTCATGATTATTTTATTTATAGGAATGTGTTTTCAATTTTTCCTCATACCTGATGTTTATTATTATAATATATTTATCTACATTTTTTATCAATAAATAGAAAATAATCTCCCCCTTATTATGTTTCATTTATTTCCTAGGACATGAAGATGTATATTATGATTTACATATAGGGATAATATATGAGTGGTGGATGTTCCCAATGGAAATTTTATGTTGTTTTTATATCATGTTGTAATGTTGAAATAATATATATATCTGGTCTTCCAAATATACAAAACTATGAGTTCCTTTGTGATTCTACTTTCTTGTAATCATACAAATGTATTTTAATAATTAAACGACTCTAAGCTACTAGGGTTGGGTCCTTATAATTTTTTTAGAGGATGTTTAGTAGAAAACATGGAAACTAGATTTAAAAAATGTAGATTAGGGAACAAATCTTTAATATAGAATATAAACATATATATATAATTGTATCATAGAATTTTGGTATGGAATTGATTATGTGATTACATATATTATATGCATCCATGTTTGGATACTACATGTGGACATGGTCCTGGTACAGATGTAACAAATAGTGAAAACTCCAACAAGGTGTTTTGGTTTTGACTTGGGGTATCTTGGTAAATCAAAATGGGCATTTCTGCGCACCCAATTTGACAATATTATGGTATATTCATAAAATAATTAACATTTTAATGACAATAAATTATAAGGGATGAAATGTAAATTTTACTTCAAATAACCCACCTTAATGATTACTGTATTACCCACACATAGTCTTTTAGTTTATGTTAAGTATTTTTCAAAGTTGAGGTAGTACACTATGATACATAACATATTCTAGTGTGTTCCATTATTTTGAAATGGTTCATATTGTATGGATTGGAAACCACATGAATGAGCATATCTCGTGAAGGAATTTTCCTCTTATGCAAAGTAATGATGTTGCATTTGAAGTTGCAACTGGTGAAAAGAAAATTGTAACTATACAATGACATCTTACTCTAGATATGAAAAACAACACAACCAGAATAGAACATCTAGATCCACAATTTGGATGAGATACATTAGATCACTTTTTGTGACAACTGACTTGATCATTTATGAGACTAAAAACCCATTTATAATGAAAGGTAGAAGATATTTCTCTCCATGGGAGGTAACGAAAAGTAGAAGGTTGTTAGGGATGTTTATCATCTATCAGGAACTATTAATAATTGTTCATAACTTATTCAAAACTCAATGATGTGGAATAAATTTAAAACAAGTAATGGAATGAATTTAGAGAAATTTTCATAGATAAATACATTACTCATGAAATGTGAGTGGATATGGAAAGGAAGTTTATAAATTTGATGAAAATTGAATATGAGGATTTTTAAAATAACGAAACAAACATTATACAGCTGAATAAAGATGATGTGGAATATATACTAAACCCAAGGATATTGATTTATTGATTATTTGATACCATAAATCAATTCATTCGTTAAGAACTAGTCAACATTATCATGTTAAATTTCTGGATTGTTGGAATGATATTGGAACAAGGAATCATGTGGAGACAAGGATTATGGAGGAAACAACCACAATGATAATGACTATTCCATCCCATATCAATACATCTCAATTTAGAAACAAGAGATTGGATGATAATTTAAGGAAAGATATGAAAATTTAAGTAGGACATCATGTTTTTTTAAGGTACAACTATTGAATGGGGTTTTATGATTTGGGAAGAAACGGAAAAAGAACACTTAGTAAATTGGACCTCTTAAAATAAAAGAGGGATGTGGGATATTTTATATAATTTGGAAATTCTTCCTATCATGTCTAATATACATAGTGTGTTTCATGTATCATTTTTAGGACTGTATATTCTATACACCTTACATGTCCTCAAATAAGATGTTATAGAATTGAATAATGAATTTTCTTATTTTGATGAGACTTTCTGGATTCTGGACCCGTTAGAACAGTTGTTGTGGAACTGAATGAATCGACCTATAAGGGTACATTCAAAAATTCATAATTTTTAAGAGGAAACATGGGATCCTGATAACTTTATAATGAAGAACTACCCAAATATGTTTATGAGGTAATATATTGTGAATTATAAGGAATATAATTTTTAAGGAGGGGAGAATGTATCAACCCAGGTAATTAAAAATAAAATTAATATTAAATTCATCAAACACCAAGTCTCTACAAAATAACATAATTTATCCTAGATAATAAACATAGTTTTTCCACTTCTGTGATTTGAATTTTTAAAAACTGAAATATATGGTTGCATTCAGTATTATATTTTGACTCTGATAAAACAATCATAGTTTTTGGTGAGTAAAAACATATATTTATGAATATAAATATGTTCATTTTGAAGAAAAAATCATTTAATTGTGTTATATTATTATTGTTAAAAGATAATTATATTTTGTCTAAATTCCAAGTTGATATAAAATAAATTATACTGTTTACAAATTTTACATTTGGAATATATAATGAATTTACATACAAATTAACATAATAGTATTTATAAATTTATTTTTTAATAATTGTTTTCATATTTTAATTCTACTCATCAAAAAATGGTTTGGGTAAATTTTTTGGATTTTCCAAAAACACATGAATTGTTTAAGAAAAGAAAAATATTGTAATTTACCTTATAAATACATTATTTGTTAAATTCAAAACTCCTGGAATCATAGATTATATAATAATTCTTGTTTATAACTCACATGATAATAAAACTATTATGGGTCACATTAATCAACACTATTGGTTTTCTTGAAGGAAATAAATAAACAATGAACACGATATTCAAAAATCACTCCTCTCTTCCACTAACCCCCTCCTCACTCCCCCTTCTATTCACTCCTCAAAATTATTGTTACTTGTCTATGTTCTGATAAACTATCCTCACAAGATCATTCCCCATTCCTAGTATCCATTTTTCTCCTAAAAACACCAAAACAAACTACCCAATAGAGGCTCTCATGGAAGAAAACCTCAAGATGTAAATCCCTATTATCATTTATTTAATTTCGAGTTCAATAAATTTTTTTCATTCCTAACCACTCCTCTAAATGTTGTAATGATATATACAGTATTATACATGTACTACAATTTTTTAAGATAATTTTATAATTCATCATAATCTATCCTTTCATCTTCTTTTATACTAGAATTGAAAACACTATGTGGGATGGATTAATTTCTCACATTCAATGATTATGGGATTTCAAATTCAATTAAGATATTCAATTATTTTCATGAAAATATATTTTTAGTAGAACCATATTATTATATAGTTTTAATATTCTATGTAAATTTTTCTAATATTTTTTCAACAAATGGTATCAATTTAATGATCTAAATGTTTTGGTGTGATCAAAAATCGCCAAATAACCCAAACAACTATCATTAATGTCTTATATAATGATTAATCTTCACTACAAATAATATAATTCATTATAAAACTTTGTAATCATCTATATGTTCAATAATCACATATATTCTTATTTTTGGAAAAACATTATCATTCTACATGTATGTCTGTACATGTTTATAAGAAAACCAATCATGAAAACCAAGGAAAAAAACTCACACAAACAATGAAATTTAATATCATAACCAAGCAAAAATAAAATTAATGAACCTAAAAATTTTATTATAAATCAATTAATATTAATGGAGGTTATAGAATCATTAATTTATGAACCTAAATTATACTATTCATGTACTTTATATCATGTAAGGAAAACAATCAGACTTAATGTAAGGGTTTTCCACTCAAACCACCATTATAATTCAGGTTAGAATTAATGCTTAAATACCTTAATGAAACTATTTATATTATTAGGTTCACATAATAAATATTTTTTTATTATGAATATATTTACCAATGATAATACTTCTTTATTTTATGGGGTTTTACACATCTTAAATGGAACATTAAATGTTCTCTCTAAAATATAAGCCCGATTCATGGGTATTTAAAAAAATCTCATCTAATTTCATGGGAACTCTATAATGTTTTTTTAACCATTTTCATTTAAGAAATAATATTTTTTGGAATATAATATGTTACTTAATTTATGTGTTTTTTAAAGATTTCTCTAAAATAACACTTTTCCAAAGTAAAGGAGTGTGTATATCACGAATTAATCGCTGATTTTATAAAAGTATTTTCATATGATTCAACACAATTGATGATTTATATATTTTATTTTGATTAATATTTTTTGATATAATATACCAAATTGAATTTAATGTTTTATTATTGGTTTTACTGATTATGTTCATCTTAAAACCATTCACTAATTTTCTCGGAATGTTTACTGTTTATGAGTAATGTATGTGGAATGATATCTACATTGTAATTGTTACATTTAATATGACTGTATTTGTTGTTTTTTTTAATCCCTATTCATATGAGGAATGAATTTTACTTATTATGTTTTTGGTGGAACCAGTTATATCCCCCTGATTCACAGGAAGGTCTCATGAGACAAAAATGATATCGACTTTCTTGAGGCCTATCCCATTTTAGATATGCATTTTTTCGAGGACTCAATCATTTTTAAATGTATTGGCCGAGGCCTTGATGGTAACTTTGATAATTTCCTGCATTTGAATTTCACTCATTATAAATGTATAATTTTTTTGTTCATCTTGTTATTTGACAAGTAAAATACACGTGATTATGTTTCATTGTGGAAATATTTCTGAACTCATATTTCAGCAATAATGTGTTCAAGTTTATTATTTTCAACTGTATGTGTTTTAAATTATTTACCACAGATAATGTTGATGTTTATTATATCTTATGATTTTTTATTTACCATTAATAAGAATCTAAGGTCACCCATTAATATGAGTCATTTTATCCAAGGATATGAAGAGGTATATTGTGATTTAATTTCATGGATAATATTTTAGTGGTGGATGTTCACAATTGAAAATTTATGTTTTTTATTTAAATATATAATATTAAACTTTTGTATGAATATGGATTATCAATTATACTATAATAATCAGTCATTTAATATATAAAATTCTTGTAATTATGTAAATCTAATTTAATATGGCACTAGAACTGGGTAACATGGACCGGGTCATTAAATATAAACTATATATAAAAACTAGGATCATAACTTTATAATATGCCTAAAAAGGGAAATTGAGATGAAACGCCATTCCACACACATCTTATTTTTTGATCAAAATTTACCCACATCTATAGTGGGATTTTTAAAATTCATAAACTTATAAAAGAAACATATTAATATTTCTATTTTCATATTCAATCCTTATATAACAGTTTATGAAAATATTTTCATAATATTTAATTATTCTCCTTATTTTCGGCATTAATTGAATTATATTTGAATCACTAATTGTTCATCAAATATCTGGTTCTTCTATCATGACCACTTCCCCTAGTATATACCCCACCACGTTTGTAAATTATGGAAGGTATTTGTTTACTTCGTGATTTCGACCGTTTGAAGGCCTCGTGTTGTCGACTATCACCAATTGTATGATAAGCATGCACATGGGATGAATTACCCTCTAAGAGAAATGAAGTGAGATAGAAATAAGAAATATATAGCAATAAAAACCTTCTAAAACACACACATACACATATATAATATAATTAAATGTTTAAACATGGAATTTCAAATAGTACAATTAAAAATAAAATTAAACTAAATGCACCATAAAAATTAAGAAGGAAGTGAACAAGAATCCCAAAGATATCTTACAAAAAATTATAATTCCAAACACAATCCCTATATTATAGTATTTGAAAAGAAAAAAATTTAATTTATATGTAAACATAATCTAATTGTATACACAGTATGATACTTTCTAGACCATATATTACATATGATAAAGAGAGAATACTAAATCACAGTGAATAAATACTATACCAAATCAACACCTAATGATTCATACTCTTCTCCTAGCAAGGACATATCTTGGTATCATTATGTATAACAAAAAATAGACAATATTATATATTAATGAAACATAATATATACTGCTCTCCTTCTTCACCAATAGTTTTCCACTATACCCAAACAACTGAGGTCCTAAAGCTTCTCTCTCTATAAGAAGCATGCTCGAAAACAACATGTTTAATTATCAAAACCTATACATCCTGAATCACATCATTAGATTATGAAACTCACTCATATATATATATAGTATAAATTTTTATTTAAATAAGAAAAACAATAATATGATGGGTATCATAGATAGGCTATTATACCTCAGTCCATCATACCCCAATCACTGAGTAAATACCATAAGCAATCACAACCTATGAACGTTACACCTATAATGACACTTTTGATTCTATATTCAGTAATAAATATGTGAGAAATAAGGAAAATACATTAAATCCCTCTATAAACATATATGGGATAATTATCCACCTTACGTACCAGCTCATCTAACTATCAATAAAAGAAAATGGATCCAGATCGTGTAGTCAACTATCTATCCTCCCACATGGATATTGGAAAAACATTCTTCCATAGTCTAGTTACATTTAATATACCTAACCTACATCTGTGCGGAAGAATATGAAATAAAAAATAATAATTTATATAACATTTAATAATAACACAATATTTTAATAACTGAGTAATATAATCAACTATATCTAACCATGACCAGACTCCTGAATACCACTTCTATGATAAGATTTATTTTAAGCACAAAATAATTTAAAATTTGTCATATATTACATAATATACTTGAATAAATTTCATTGATTAATATATTTAATATCCAATATTTATATATTAAGACAAATCCATGTTTCATTACTTTATTCATAAAATTGATGTTCATGCCCTCCAGACATAATCCCAAAAAATTCAGTAGTTTCTCAACAATAAAATTTTCCATCATTTTCATTCCAATAACATCGAAACCATTCAATAAAAAATATTTATTAATTATTATTATCATTCCATATCTAGGTGCTCTAGGGAAACAACCATAAGCTATAATAAATAGAAATACATAAACCAATAATACCCAACTGCCTTATGTAGTGCGGGAAAATTGATATAAAACCTGCAACACAATAATTATCCAGGAAATATTACTCATAAGTGATAATCCCATCTCTAAAAAATAAATGTGTATTATCAACATCAACATGCTATATCATCTCTATTTCCATCTCTACAACCACATGCATATCTCGGTTCATGTTTCCATCTCAAGAGTCAATTGCTTTGTTATTATTTGGGCCTCCCCACCCACATATCATCAACCATTCATGGGTCATCCATCCTAGGATCATATCACATAATGGAATACCTACCCATATCACATCACATAGAGAATATCACATCCATATAACATAAAAAATTAATTTTTATGAAACATCACTATATAATATGGAAATATATGTCCTAAAACATAGAACCCAATAATCACTCAAACAAAACAACTCATTTATCAAATATACAGGCACTCAACCTTCATAAAAAGACATGAAACTATTGACCAAGAAATAATATTTATAAAAACTTGGTTTTTATAAAATATGAATTAATTTGTTAATTTATAAATCCATCCAATTATGAGAAACCAACATCTTAAATATATAACATGAAATGAAAAGATAAACATGTTGATGGTATTAAAACCAATTTCAACCAACTATTTGATGTACCGTTATAATTATGAATTCATTTAATATAATATTATAGAAATAGATTAACACGGTTAAAATAAATAAACAATTAAATTAACACCTATATGATTATATTTAATTAATCATACACATTGAATAAATTTTATTAATATCATATTACATATAACTCTAGAAGAAAAATATGTTCCTTAATCAAAAATTTAACCAAATAATTATCCATTTATTATAAAATAATTATATTTACCAATTTCAACAATATATACAACGATTAAAAAGATAAAATCAAATACAATCATATATATAAATATAAAAATAAATTTAATATTATTACCGCTTTCAAAACATACAACACAACAAGTGATCGCTACATAAAAATTCATTATTATTCGGGTTCCATAATTAATAGGTTAATTCCTCTTCCATAGTATGGAATAACCCATGAACAATTAAGGATTAAAAAATAGATTATGTTGGATTAATCTAGTACTAAAAAATGGATCAATATCCTTCACTGATGCACGAACATATGATGCAGATCACGATCACATATCCCACAAAGAAATTTCATCACTCCCAGGACATCACAAAAACACCAAAAAAATTAACTTGAAGACAAAATTATAATCACGGAGCTGAATTTCAAAAAAAATTATTGATAAAATGGGAGAAACTAGATAAAATAACTATAATAAAACTATTAATAATTTCTAATAATCACCACAAATTAGATATAAGAAGCTAAGGATCGATACTTATTGAAGTAATTATCAGATTCTAAGAATGAGTATGCACAAAAACTTTGAGTATGATAGGGTCATATTTTTTGAGTAGAAACTTGGGGCACTGCAACCTTTACATGCACACCTCAAAAAGAAATTACACTGCATAAAACCCCTTTGTAAATCATTTAAATGATAGGAAATGGATCCCATAAAATTCAGCGACTCAATAGATTTTACACTGAAAACATTCTCTCCTTTGTAACACCTTATGAACTGGCCTCATGATAAATTAATGACTATTATTCGATGAACTATAATTATAGAAGTCGTGATATATGATTATAATTCTTGAAATAGATTCATGATGGGTATTCTCCCGGTTTACATCATTTTTAATTGTACACCTAAATAATACCTCTATAACACCTCCAATATTGACATGAATTGGAATTACACAACAGGTTGGACTATATATATATGTTACACTATTTGATATATCTCAAAAATAAAACTCAATTGCATGAAATGAAAAAAGAGGAAACAAAAGGGGAACTTCTAAAAAACCACCCCATGAGATATCTCTTTAGGATCTAATCATTATAGAAGATCATACACGTCATAATAAGAATAAAGTGAAACCACAAAATAAAATAAAAAAGATCCAAAATACTCATATATGCAGATTCCTTTTATAATAGAATAATTCCACTAAAAGATGAAAGTGAAAAACATCTAATTAACCAGAAATGTAAATATCCTAAAAAATATACAATTTTAATTGATAAGAGATAAGCATCAAACATGATGGTATATTGAGTGTGAATCTACAAATAACAGTCATAGGTAATATACTCAATACCACTCTTCCACCTCATACACAAATCAATGAAATAAAACTTCAACACAACACCATATCATAAAAGAAAATATATCAATAGTCCACTCCTCAAGAATAGTGCATCATCCACATTTATCTCACCCCAATCAATGACAAGATAATATTTACGATGATAATGATGGCAGTGGGATATATGAAAAAAATTATGTATTTAGATCAACTTCGGCAAGATATTATATCTAATACGACAAAGATGAAAAACAAACCAAAAACCGAAAATTCCTAACTAACTAAGAGAAATATAACTCCCAAAGAAAAAAATTGACTTCGCATAATGAGGATAAAAATTATACAACAAAATATCTCTACTGAAAATCATTATAGGTCTCCTACTAATCAATTTAGGTTTCTTAATGATATTACATTATTTTTATAATATAATGAATTACTTGTACAATATTTATCACTTATTTTTAAAAGTTCCGTCCATAGTTAATATACCCCTCCAACCATAGTAGAACATAATAGATAATGGAATCGTCGACCATATATAGAATCCAATGGATCCAAAACAATGGTGAGGATGAAACTATTATATTATAAAACTTGACAAATGGGGAGTTACTTATCCATGATCCTACTAATACAGGACCCAAGTGAGTAAGATGTATTCATATGTTTGGATGGTTCAATATTCCTAGCCATCCTTGTAAATCTGAAATGAAAATATGGGGAATAATTGACACCCATAAGCATTTTGAATACCTCTCCACATCCTAGATGTAAAAAAATGATTCAAATAAGAGTTGATAATCATCAAGACTCAATAGAGTCACACCAAAAACTCTAGATACAACCTATACAAAACCTACTATGACATACAAATCAGGATCTCTATAATGTTGGATGACTTTATAGAATGATCCAATATCACCAATATATTATCATAGCCATAAGGATAAATAGGTAAACTGGTAATGACTTTGAAAAAGATGTCATCCATCATCCATATGATAACATCTAATGGATGGAGGAAACCACCAAGAACATGGGGACCATCCTTAACCTTATAGAGGAAAAAACATCATGAAACAAAAGGAGAAACTGGACTCTAAATCCTAGGATTCCAAAACCAATCATTCATTCATGGTTAATACTTATAACCCCATGATGTATATCCCATGGTGAGATATGTAATTCTCAATGAACTATATCAATAATCAATGAAGGATAAAAAATCCATTCATGTAACAACACATAGTGATTCCCATCCCCTAACCAACAATCAAGGGAATCACACAAAACCACTAAAACCTAAAAGACATCCACATAAAACCCCTTTCTAGGAATACATCCCCTTATATTTAAAATATGACCAAACTATAATCTAAATTGGATGAACTCTTCCTAAAACCTCTTCCACATCATGGTGTGTCATTGAGAGTTATTCTACCACTCTCTAGGAATCCCTAGATTCACACAAAACATCACTTAATTACATCCTACTCAATGCATTGGGTAACATTTTACCATTCCTGAGAGTATACAATATTTTATAATCATGGTCCATCAATAATTCAATCTAACAATGTTGAAATGAGATATTTTATCATTAGGATAAGACATATCGTAGGCTCCCATTATTAAAAAAACCCACACAATGACCTGTAATGATATAATGTTCCCAAAAAAATCTATGAATATGCATGTTCCGAAAACACAACATCATGGGTGGAATAGTTATTTTCTTGGGAATGTCACATCCCATAAAAATAAGAAACAACTGATCAATGAAACATCAAAATAGAGCTAAATACATGAATAGAAGTGTCACAGAAATCATTAAAATGACCTCCTTCAGTAAAAAATAATTCAAATAATCACAAAAAAACCATCTCTTCATGGTAACAAAATGACTTATAAAATTTTAATATCATAAAAAATATAAAATCCTTCTTGGACAATTCTATAAAATTAGTCACATCTCAAGAGGTAATATTCATTGGTCTTCTAGTGATTTTCTATAGGAACAAGGACACACTAAAACTATCCAACCATCATAGGAATCACATAATAGATAATTCCACCTATCATTGAAGTTTCTACATATACTCTATGATAGACCATAACATTCCCTATGAGATGGTAATTATTATCATAGAACAAAAACATTATAATTTCTGAAACAGCTTCTCATGGAGAAGAACTCCTAAAACCCTATGCAAATGATCTTCATCCTACTCCCCATATGTATATTAGAACATTATTTCATTAAGGAAATACAAAAGGAACATATCTATGAACAATTTGAATAATTAATGTTGTCAACCCTTGAGAACATGTGGTGGATGGATTAATCCAAATGAATTTTTAATTAAAACCCAATTCAAATGAAAATAAAATAGTTATGTCTTATGGATATCCTCATCCTTAAACCATAACTAATGATATTTTGACCATAGATAAATCATTAAGAACGAAAATTTTAAATTAAGATGGGTAATAAATCAACAATTTGAGGAAAGGATAATGGCGCTTTTTCATCACATTTATAATGTGATCATAATCGATATAAATACCCAAAAAACCAAACATCCATCATCCTTTTTCATGAATAAAAATGATGCACCCGGAGGTTAAAACTCAAATAGACAATACCTCACTATAATAAACCGTCGATATGATTGAATGGTATCACAACTCAAAATGTTACATCCTATATAGAGGAATTTAGATTGGAGGAACACCTATTAGTATCTTGATCACAAACTCATTCAACCATTGAGGGTTTAAAGATACCACCACCTACATAAATATATTATGGTACTCTTATGCAGACATCAGAACCAATAATTTCTAAAACTATGATGAAATAAAAAATCAACTATAATATCAAATAAATCATAGGAAAAATTCTCTTTTAAACAATATGAGGGTCTCACTCTCTATAAAACACCACATGCTCCCCATTAGCATCATAAAAAAGCTACATTCTGAAGAATTGAACAATATCCTATAACGAATACAACCTATAAATGGTAAAGATTATTAATTATGTTCATATATATATAATAATAGAATGTGTCCCCATGAAATATTTTTCTCCAATAGTATATCACAGTCTATACATACATCATACATGCCAGCTGGACCTCTATGTGCCTTTGTGAATTCAAATAGCACTAGAGGCCACACTACCTCATGTTACTAAAAATGGATGATTGTATGAGAAATAAATGGTTCTATCTCTCATGAATAAAAATTATAATATCACCATTTAAAATATAATAAATGTATACCTTTAAGAACCTCTGGATCCATTAGAATTTGACACACTAAGGAATGATGTTGACCAAAAATATCATTGAGGCCTCTCAATCCCTGGTAATGACCACCTCCATGGACACTATCTTATCATTGAGGACAATGATAACAATGAAACTATAAATTTCCTAACCACTCTTTTATATTATTATATCTCATATGACCACATTGTTGTTGTTTACTGGTCAAACACAATATCAATTGACGAACCTAATAGAAAAAACTTTATTCCCCTGGAATACCCACAAAGGTTGGGAAATCTAACTATTGATGACCACATTGTTCACAAGAAAAACACTTGTTTTATACATTGGAATTGGTATTAAAGAAACTACCCTCAATGAAATAATATGGTGTGGGTGGGTCCCCACCCTAGGTAATTGAACATGCTTCTATCAAGGAAAATGGAATGGTTGGACGAAAAATCTACCTCATGAAAAATACTAATAAAGCCACTCTTATGATGATACAGTTTTGGTTACATATTATCTATAACAACTACTATATATAACACCTCTAGTTTTGTATTCAAAATTAATGGGGTGACCTTGATTTGGAACTCTATTTAGAAATCTTCCTCAAAATGCCTCACCATGGCCACCTCATCTTGCAACTAGTGTGATGCATATCATTGAATGGTCCAAACACATAGCTGAATCACTCACATATTTGAACTTCTTTTTTCAACGGTATGTAGCCCCAAGTTAGTGGTTTCCTTAACTACTGATGAATGTAAAATTTCATTTAATAGTTCCTAGAAAATTCACATGACAATGTTGACTCATTGTGATCCCAGGTATCAATAACCACCACTACTTCACTTCTCAATGATACATCAACACATTTAATAGACTTCTTTGATACATCCAATCATATATCACATTGAAAGATATCTAAACCTCCTCCAATCAGTCTTCTATTAATAAATCTAAAAAATAACCCTTATACATCATCATACTCATATGTTATAACACTCATAGTATCATACTTCTTATGTCATTATCACCGACCTCCATTGTGTGACAATCCATTCATACATTCAGGGGAACATCATTGGCACAAAAAATAGGGGGATTTCAAATCATAACCTCTTCTACAATAAGAAAATACAATAAGAGACCCCAAATCCTGAATTTGGAATATATATAACTAATTATTTAATTATTTCTTCATCGTGTTAATATTTTATCCTTTCCAATGGGATATCTCTCTCAAACATAGGAAAAATAAATAATTTCAAATGATCATTTCCCATTTATATCATCTAAAAATAGTATAACATTATTTAGTAAGCATAGTAAATATTGGGGTCCTTGAATCATAATATGGGCCATAAATACTCATGTATCAGCTAGTATTTGATGTTTAAATTTCAATCTAATCATTAATACAAATAATTCCCAAAAATACATTAAACCTCAAATGATGCAAACTAAAATCGTTATCATATACAACAACATGATCCACTAATACCACTAGTTCATGTCACCTTACACCAAACATGAACCACTACTAGGCTATAAATAATGTAAAATGGATGGTGAATTCTTGAGTCCTAAATATTATTGGAATCAGTTTGGGATGTTGAATATAAGTTATGATAATTATGAATATGTGAGGCATTACCTTCTAGGTAAACATACAAAAGAGAGATATATAATAGATACAGAACACCACACCATCTCAGACACACACACACCCACATATATATTGTAAATTAGTGTAAAAACATTAAATTACATATAATAATATATATAGTAATAGGAATATAAATGTAGTAAAAAATAAAATATAGAAGTAAAGACAAATCCCAAACGGATCCTCGTAAATCATATGCTAGTAATATTCACCATGGTCTCCTAATATCTACCCCTATCCTAAAAAAAATATTTCATATATTTTGGGTGAGAATAAATGTGTACCTTATAAGATCCTCCATAAATCCACTAATTTAATATAAAATTAAATAATGATAAAGTATAGTGAAAAATATAGATGCATAATTTTAAACTAAAAAGGTATACGATTTTCCAAGACTCGTGGTGGCTAACTCTGGAAAGGATCACATTCAATAAAGAATTTAATATTATATTAGAACAATATGGGTAACAAAATCATGGTTTCCTTTAGTTTTTATTATCTTCCCCAACCTTTCACATTCTGATCCATATCTCTATAATAGAATCCAACCAATATAAAACTAGTCATGGTCTCCCAATATGAACCACATGCATCAAATCATCACAACATTTCATCCACATACAAATATAATAATATAAATTTAGTTTCTAGTATACCACATATACCATATTATGTGTATCGTATATCAATTGTTGTAACTCAATCTTTCATATCCCATTCGCCGAGTAGGTATCTGAAGCCATCACATCTGATAAACATCACAATTATAATAATATATTGGATTTTATATTTGGTAATAAATGTCTATGAAATAAGAAAAATATATTAAAACACCCAAAAAATATATGGGAAATATAACCATAGTGGGTAACATGAAATGTTTCCACCACGAGAAGTGATTGGGACCATAGGGTGTAGCCATCCATCTATGAATCCAATAGGATATTAAGTAAGTCTCCTTCCTAGAGTCCACTAGGTTTCAATATCCATAACCAAAAGGGAGATGAATTACACTGAATCACATTTCATACAATATATATGATTAATCACAACCAACCTAGGGGTAAATCCTATACATAGACTCAACAAGATCTAATATCATTGGGAATTCCAAAAAACACTAATAATAGAAGACATATTATAAGCACAACTTAATTATATTAGATCAATAATAATATATTTATCCCTTTATATTATTTCATTTCATTAATTAACTTATTACCCAATAATTAAACATTAAATTAATTCAAAATTTTACGAAATTAATCATTATAATGAATTTTATTCCCTCTATAAATTATCCCATCAATGTATATGGTTTATCAAGATTAAATGTTTTCATCATTTTCGTTCCAATAACTCCAACACCAGGGGTGAATTATTATTTTATCATTACTATTATCATTCCATATTAATTTAATCTTGGAAAACGATATTTAGATACATATGTTGAGAAACATGTTACCAGGAATACCCAAAATTAATATGTAGTATGGCATAGAATGTTGATAAATCATGAAACCTGATAATAAACCATGTAATCATATTCAGATGATTATCCTTACAATTATCTTCCCATAAATTTCTAAGCCCATATTCAACACATTAAATAATATTCTCCATCATCCCAAACACCCAAATTCATATCATGATGCTTATCTTTAACAAAAGTGTTTTCAACTATTTCATCATCCATGCCTCTATAGCTACATCACAACACCCATATAAGGATTATCAATCCTATAATTATATCACATTCGGTTTTTACTTCCCCATATATCATCATCTAGATAAGGAAACATCATAATAACAACACAAAATAAGCTAAAAACAAACATGAATATACAAAATGTGTTTTTCCCATAAATCATTCAATCCATTCTCCACACACAAATGATATCTCAATAATAAAATATCAAGGAACATGGACTTCAGGAGAAGTTGGGAATGTCATACCACAACAATTATCTCTCTCAAAAAACCTTTTTTTATTTTAACTTGAAAAAGTTGACTATTTAATGATAGTTTCAAACAAAAACAAGCCTAAGGAATTAATAAATTACATGAAATAAATATATTTACACACTCATATAATTAGAAAAATTTTCACCAAATAATGAGAAAAACCATTTTCATTTAATATGAATTTTACATATTATAATCGACAAGAATTTTCTAGATTCACATTATTTATAAATTACATTAACTTTTTTAGGATCACGATTAATTATTTATGAACGTTGAAAGAAATTATTATCATTAAATTTAATTAATCACTAGAATGAAAAAATGCCTCTTTATTATTTATTCAGCAAATTAATTATCAATTAATTAAAAAATTAAATTATCTAAGAATATCAACATGCTAATGTACGAATAATAAAATTTTTTCAAATAACAGAAAATATTTATCACTATTTAGAAAATCAATATGAATATAGATATCATAATTCAATGTTAAATATTCGATCATGAAAACACAATAACTTATTATTATAATTTAAGAAATATTATGTTAATTCAATTATAATTAAAAGGAATGAAACATTATCCATTTATTATTTCATGTATATAATTAAAATTTAATGAATCCTCTATATCGAATGCATTAATTTTACATTCATGAGAATCGTCAAACATAGAGGATTTTGACCACCTCTCCCACAAGATGCTAAATCCATCCAAGGATGATGCGACACAACAGCAGACACACAAACAACCTATACAAGGTTATTAGAATCATGGAAATGCACCCCCATTACATGAAAATGTTAAATAATATAATCAATACCATTTTTATATAAGAAAAATGGTTTACCATTCATTATATCACTATAGATTAACGATTGGAGGCCAATCATTGAACCCTTTAATGAAATCACCACATGCAAAGATAGAGCATCATTGAACATCACAAGAGAAAGAGGGGAGTAGTGTTTGAGGAAAAATATGAGGTGATTTATCCTTTATAGTTTCACTACATAGGCAATTTTAAACAAATGAAATCCCTTTTTATTTTGTGTAAATTTCATGGATTAGATATATTTGAAAAAAATTGACATAGAACGATTTAATCTCGCAATTTTAATCTCTATGAAATAACCTATAAACCTTCCTAAGATGTCCATAAAATATTTTAGGTCATAAAATTTACATATAGATGTTTTGAAATATGGATACATTAAATGAAAAACTTATACAAAATTTATTATCCATGAACCTATATTTTAAACATGGACCCCTATATAATAACACTAGACCTCCTACGAGCAGCATGGGATATGGAAGCAATCAATTGGATGAACGACATAGATATGTGCACTTACATTATATCTATAGGATATAAATAATAAAACACCAGAATGATATTTATGTTTTAGAAATAATATTTTCGTAATATTATATTTTTATAATTATTCATCATGGATAGACATGAAAAATGAATTTAATTTCTTCTTAGAGACTATAGGCCATACGTAAGAATGATCAACCATATTGTTACAGTAACTATAGATAATATAATTATTCGGATGATACTTTAATGTTAAATAATAAATATAATTTCATATATATCAAATATACTAATTTTTATACTTATTAATTTCCTTGTATATAATTTGTGACAAAGGAATCATATCGTATCATGATGTGGTAGTTTGTTGTAAAGATGTGGAAAATTATCGTACTGTTAAAATGGAATGGATGATAATCTGGTATATGTGATATTATAATTAATTACCAATAATAATATCATAAATATATAATAATTTCTTTAATTACATCATTATATGAATTTTTGATTGGTTGTTATGGAATATGAATTAACTCTTTTTGTGAGTTGGTACACCCCTACACAAATGATCAACATTTTCATTTCTTATTTGATAGAATATAAAACAAATATAGGTCACTACATTAACAGAAGAACATAAAATTATATTTAATATAAATATCTTAATACATAATAATATTTTGATTATATTTTTATGGTGGTGGGAGGAGAAAAATGTTCACATTTAATAGTGATACATCATCATTGGACAACATCGCTAGTTGTGAAACAATATTCCTACGATGAGATATTTAATATAAAAATGGTAAATAATATGTTACTAATGGGGTTATGTAAGTTATCTAGGTTTTATTTCAAACAAAATTTTTATGGAAGTGTGAAGTGGGGGGGAGACAAGGTGGGATTTTATATGTTGGGGAGATAAAAACATTAAATTATTAAAATGAAACAATTAAATTAAAATTTTTATCCTGAAAAAAGGTCTCTAGAATATTTCTCTATTGAACATTATAGGTGAAAGGGTTAAAATATGTCCATAAAATGGGGTTGGCAATGTTTAATTTCCTTGTCCACCCATATTTCCTAATGTATTCCCCTGTAAATCCATTTTTACCATAAACATGCTAATTGATTTGAACTATTTTCATAATTCATTATGATAGATTTTTTTAAAAATAAAATATTACATAAATTATTTTAATTTTAAATAATGAAACCATTTTTTTATTTTTATTCACAAGTGTACTACACTCCATTTTTAAAATTACACCCTTATCCATGAGGAAAACATGTTTCATAATAAAATAATTTTAATTACTATAGAAGGTGTCGATATTAAAAGTTTTTATAAAATTTATTCCATTGAAAAAATTAGTTAATTTTTATTCTATTTGAAATAAATTGACTATAATATAAATGTAATATTTCATTAATCCTTATAAATTATTAATCAATTTTGTAGCTTTCAATATGAATCAATACTATTCAATATTAATAAAAAAATTATATAAATAAAAATATCATCAAAATACACGTTTTTATGGTTATTTCAAAATTAATTTTATTTATTCAAATAAATTTTCCTTTTTATTACTAGGTAATTTTAAATTATGATCAATAAGGGAAACTAAATTTTTTTTATGAAAAATAATGTATTTTGGAAAAAATATCCATTTCATTTAAAAGAGTAATACATTATTTCTAATCAATAAATAATACTAATTTTCATTATTTATTTTGTAGTATTCATTACCACTAATTTATTTCATATTTTATAGTGTCATAATATATTACAGTTAATTTAGATAGGTATATTCATGATCTCCATCCAATCAATGATATCTGAAACATTTAAAAATAAATTTATCCTAATGTCATAGGGTGTTATGTTCTCTTTTAAACTCAGTTTTTAATATCATATATTTTATCAAATTCAAAATTAATCTTTTAAATTATTATGTTTTTAAACTGTCCCAAAATTAATTAAATTTTATTCATAAAATGTAAAATTTATATCATTAATCATGTGTTTTATATTTTTAATTAACACTATTGAAAATACTCGAATATAAAAGTGTTAATAAAACATGATTTTGATAATATATAAATGTAAATTTTACTATCATATAGAAAAAAACATAAATAGGTTTCTAGATAGGGTACAATACCTGGGTTGTGAGGATATATACATAAAATAAAACCATAAATAATTATAGTGTGTTTTATTGATCATTCATCACAATAAAGAGAATAATAAACGTAATGATTTGGGCCTCAAAACCATAAACTAGTGAAGACTTCAATTATCTTTTGATCCATCATATTTGATTGTAATAGGGAATAAATCTTTTTTAATGATTCATTTTAAAATGATATTCTTGTACTATCTCGGTATATAAGAAAATATATATACTTGATATCTTTCTGTTTAATATTCAAAATATCATCCATATGTTGTTCCATGATCGATTTCAAATTCTTCTCTTACTCAAATAAATGAAAATAAAAAAAATGTTATTAATGAAGAAAAAATCACATAATATTGACCATAAGAAGCATAAATGGGTGAAATGTATTTTACTATGTCGCTAACTATTTTAAGAATTCAATATTGTTCGAATAAGTTGTCAAATATAATACATTAATATATAAACATCCAAATTTTCAACACTATTTGGAAATTATCTTTTATACACCTAATCGTTTTTCATAAATAAATGAAATAATATCCATAACATCTTATCATAAATATATTTATGTACCACCATTACCAGACATAGGTTTTGGGTTCAGGAAATTTTACATTCTAGATGAGATGAGTTGTCACCCGATATTTGTGTTGTACTTCTTCTAAAACTATACTAATATAAACATAATAATGTTGCCAAACTATAATAACCCTAAAGTACTTCTTAATCAATATAATATAAACCATAAATGTAAAAACTACATACAAATAAATTCCTGTTAAAAATTTGGTAATTCATTCATACATATTTATTTTCCTAACACATTTACTAAACCATTGAGTTATATTCCGATTGATATATAACAAAATATCATTAATATATGTAAACATGCATCACTTAGAATATGAAAAAAATTTATTAATTTTATCTTATGATAAATCTCTTAATAAGAATCCCATGATGGTATTCAAAACACATATGTTAATTAATACCTATATGAATCTGAAATTAATATAACCCATAGTGGTTAAATGATTTTTATAACAAAAATAAAATTTGGAAAGAAAATATTTGATGTAATATTGGATTCCAAATAAATAATTAATCCATTTTTTTAAAATTAGTTATTTACATGGTTTTGGATTAATGCTTTAAAAGATGAAATCGACCCTGAAAATGACCATGTTCCACACATTTAAGACAAAAAATACAATTGGATCATTATAATGCAACTAAATTACATGCAACTTAATTTTCATTTTCTCCAAGAATTAATTTATTCATGAACATCATTTCCAAAAACAAAAAAATTTCTTAATATATGGATTCACATTCCTATGTATAATTTTCATCATTTATAACAAGATGGAAACTGAATCCTCCTTCAACCATGGTCTCTTCCATAGGATTTCATAGTGAATTCCATTCTTATATTCAATGGTAATTTTGAGAGTTGGTTATGGAATTACATAGTAATAATATGTTGGGATAAATGACTAGACATAGTTAATGTATAATTATATTTATCTATAATAAATTTTTTTTATTCATATTCACTATATTTTCATTCATATTCAATATCAACATAATTCTTTTGGGTTTGATTCATTGAATTAAACCATGTAGAATTGTATGTGATACAATAATCATATTTTGATAATCATATAATCATTTTTATGATGAAATAAGCATGAAACCTTATTTTTAGTATATTGAACCAGACATTTTAAAAATATATATATGTTTTACAATATATTAAAATTATTCATATTTGTATGTAATTAATTTGAAAATTATCCAATGCATATCCACTGGGAGTGTCAAAAATTATGTGTAGTTGGCCAGTTCTGATTTACTAGTTAACACATGAGTAAAGCCTAAATCACAATTTTAAATCTTATTACCACATTTAATGTCCATTCTAAATCCATGTATTCTTATATAATATAGAACATGATTTATTTTTAGGATAATGTAAATTATCTATTACTTACCCATATATTAGAATTCTTTTTTAGTCCTCATCAATAACTATTGTATGGTTATGTTATCTAATATACAATTTCCTAAAATTTGTTACTAAGCATTCTACAAAACATCTTCTAATACCAACTATAACGACCATGACTCCAATTACCTGGATATGATGTATACATTATGAAATTGTTATATTGTACAATAAATCACATCATGATGAAACAAATAATTAAGTATGCTCAGTATTATAGATACATACATGATTCCAATATTATATTTGATGTCACAAATTAGATATTTTTTCATGAATATCATCATTCATTATATAAAATTCATGAAAATATTTTTTAATACACATTCTAGATTTATTGGAAATGAAACAATTTAACGGTGAGCTAAGTAACATAGTATGACATAAATAAATGATAAGATATCAAAAATAAATGATCAATAATAAATAAGTAATATAAGACATATAATAGTAAATATCTGGAAAAACACCCCATTAAATCATTAACATTATATTATGATTTTATAAGGCATAATCAACATGTCATAGAAAATAACTGAAAAAATACATTTAATAAATAAATTATGAATTAAATTTGTGGATTGATATTATCATTTAGAAAATAGAATGTATAATAAGAATTTATAACATATTAGATTAAATTCATTATCAATGGATTTTATGAACATTTGGATTGTGATTCCTCTACTTTCATGTGCTTTCACAGGATAGTCTATTAATGAAGTAGTGGTGTACCGTAGAATCACAATTAACTAAAAATATAATATTGATTTTTTTCTTGATATTATTAAAATTCATAGTGTTCATTTATAATCATCCCCCCATTACATGATGTCCAAATAAATCTTCATATATTTATTAAGTGATGAAATTTAAATATATATTTTCATTAAAAAGTCCCCATCGTGTAATGAATATGGGTTTTGTAATAATTTACCCAGTCAACTATATAACATCGATTATAGAATATAATATTTATAAATATCATATGGTTCATTTAATAAGTATATCCATCCTAAATATTATTGATATAGGGGATATTTATTAACAAATGATAATGTGAATGTGAATATTATATGGGAAATCTAATGATTATAAAAAAAATAATCTGGAATTGGGATGCAAATACTTTTCTTGGTAAAAATGATAATAATTAATTTTGATAAATAATAAGGATCATATAAATAAATCATATCACATTACATTATAATTATGATAAGTTTTGATTTTTCTGAACAATAAAATTTCAATATAAAATCATTTTTTTTTCAAAATTACAATTTCAAATTGAAATTATTTTAAAAAATAAAAAATCACAAAATATATGTTAATAATTTAATTCAAAATATCCATTGAAACATACAATGTAATCATTTAAACCTTTTTTGGTCATAATGGATTTAATATTTTTTCAGACCCCCACCATAAAAAATAAGTACATTAACTTATTTTATCATTAAAAACCTGAACCTTTTGGAAGGAAAACATATATATTCATTGCAAAAAAATTAATTATGAAAAAAGGGTGAAAATTAATTTGAATTGTCACATTTTCTCTTAAAAAAATTATTTTTTTAGAGGTCATTGATTTTGATGAAAAATTATTTTCATCCAAATCTATAATTGAAGACATATATTATTTTAAAAATAGCATCAGAAATTTTAATTAGAATGTACTATAAAATGTTAATATGACATGAAGAAATAATTAATATTAATATAATAAGAATAATAAATTTTTTATGTGAAAAATATATGAAAAATATTCCTTCTAATTAAATTCCAACATAAAGAATCCAAATTAAAAGAATATTATTAAATAAACAAGTGTAATTATCATAAAAATTATAAGAGAATTAATTAATGAGTTTATTATGTTCATGAGATTTAGATACACATAAAAAAATTCTGAACACAACATAATATGTTATAAACTAGTAACACACATTGTCATGACCTGTCCCTCGGGGCCCATATCGTGACTACCCCAAGCCCGCCTTCCATCGGCCGGGAGCTGGCGACTAGCACCATATGCGTATTTCCCTAGAAAAGTGAATGAATCGCCTTTATAAAACACAAACACACACATAACTAGATATCATTTAGAAGAAATCACTATGTAAATCCTTATAACAAATGTGCTAAAAGTACAATGGAGCCAGAAATACATGCCCAATGGAAAGGTACCACTACAACTGAAAGAAATTAAAACTAAAAAGACAAACATCTGAATGGTGAAGTAGCTCCTGGATCACCCTAAGGGTTCCTACCTGAAGGGTAGGAACATATGTCCTGCCTAGCACTCCATGTCTGTTCGTCTCCTCTAAGTGCCAAGTCGTCGGGAGGTCCACCTCCAGGTACTGTCTAGCTCTAAGGGCCTCAACCACGATCAGTGCAGTCTATCGTCTGCAACCTACACAATGAGGTGCATGCGTTTCCCATGAAGGGGTGAGTATAACAATACTTAGTAGGGACCCCGAGACCCTCAAGGGATCACTAAATCCATCAAGGATAAACCATAAAGAAAGATCTCAATAGATAACCTTTACTTACTTATATGCCCATACATATAACTAAGTTATCAAATAACCAATATCAATCATGAAGAAAAAACAAAGCTCATTGACTTAGCTCAAACAAGGATTTTCATTATCAAAACAACAGCTACTGTAGAACTCCTCCTCTTTCAAGTAAAATGACCATGTCATGACTCTAAGGCACTACTCACTAACCTTAGACTGTTGAGGTACTCCTCCTGTCGAGTACCGCGGGTCTGCTGCCAAATACCGGGTGCTCCATCCATTGTGGGTCTGCCGCCAAATATCGGGTGCCCCCCATATTAGCCTACATAGGTAATCCTCCTGTCGAGTTCTAGGGGTCTACTGCCAAATACCAGGTGCACTGTCAGCCATGGGTCTGTAGCCAAATACCGGGCACTCCGTCCACTGAGCTAATCAAATCACTCTGAGTCGAATCGGTCCAGAAGTCATCAAGTCTACAACTATTAGGTCTCTGCACTCTATACTCTCGTCTCCAAGAGGGTCTGCTACACAATCTTCTGGTTGTTGCATCCATGTCTCATGAATTCTCACATATAATTATCCCAATGAACTGCCTCGTCATGGGTGTCTCTACGCAACAGATGGCGCGTCAATCGGACGCCTGGTCTGTGAGTTATTAGCTTTTCCGTTCCAAGAGCCCGATTAGTTTTAATCTAATACCTACCCGAACATACTCCAATATCATCGAAATCCCATGTAGAGTATTCCAAAAGATCCATCTCATAAATAGGAATCAATCGTAGTCGACAGCACGTCAATCAGACGTCTAGTCATCATGTTATAAGTGTTTGCACTCTGATGGCCCGGTTGGTTTCGGGTTTGAACAAACCCAGACATACACAAAATTTGCCAAAATATATATTGTAATATACTGAAACGACCATATCAATACAAGGAAACCTTCACAACTAATGACGCATCGATCAGAGCTCTGTAGCTCAAAATATGTCTGTCTAACAGAAAACGGTCTGAAAATGGGGGGTCTGGGCCCGGTCCGACCTGGCCCAACCCCCCCTAGGTCGGCCCGAACTGGGCCGACCCGTACCGGGTCCAGGTCCAGCCCGTTTAGGAGCAACCCAGCCCGGAAGGTATGGCTTAGCCTGGCTGGGCGCGGTCCGGCCCGTGGCCGACCGTAGCTGGTCCAGTCCGGCAGAGCGGTTACGTGGACCGGGGGGGCTACCAATTTCAACCGGTGGTTCCAGCTGGCGCCGCCCCCGGTCATCCCGAATCCCGCGCGGCGACGGGAGGCACCATGGTGGGTCTTCTACAAGAACGTGCTGGGGCACCGCTGTCTTCATGCGGCTGGCCGACACCGGCCGCCGCCTCCGGTCTTCGGTGTCGCCGCGCCGGCAGGAGGTGCCGCGGGACACCGGAGTTGGTCTGGTGGTCTGTTTGAGGTTTCACCTGCACCGGTGGTCATCTCTTATCATGAACATTATTGTGAAGGCTCCTGACTGATGTTGCGGCCCCGTTTCTTCGTTGCCCATGATCACGCGCACAAACGAACAACCATCGGAGGGTCTGGGCTTGTTCATTAACCTGCGCCCTCTGCGTTAGAGACTCAAATCATAAATCATAAAAAAATTAATACTCATGCTTTAGAATACAAATAACACATACGAATATGTACAAAAAAACCCCCCAACCTCAATAATTGACGTCACACGTCGAGCGTCGCGAAAGACAACGTCACGGGGAAAGGATTCATAGGTGATGTCGGAGTGCAGTTGAAGAGGAAGCGGTGTCTCCTCACTTGTCACGGAGAAAATAAATGATAGAACGTATATTGTTCTTCGTGGAACCAACGTTCGTCGTTGATGAAGATACCATTCTTCATCGGAAGGTCGGTATTCTTCAACAAAACTCAAGAGCTCTCCTTGACTCTCTTTACACAGCAATAGCCTCCCCCAGAATAAAATAATAAGCTACCCTATTATTTTATTTAACACAAGCCATTTCAAATTCAAACATTCAAACCACCTCATTAATTAAATTTTTTGTAAATTAATTAAAGAGAGGGAGTGGAGGTGGAATATCTCATTAATGTTGGGAGATTTTTCAACATTAAATAAAGGTGTTTAATGGGGGATTTATGGGAGTTATTTGGGGAGTTCAAAGAGGGTTATGGGAGATGAATGGTTGGGATTCTGTGGGCCCCAACTCTCTTTTTATACACAAATGGTAAGTTGAGTGGTTGTGGTCCCCACCAAAAACTTCCCATGGGAGGGTTTAACTTCCAAAGATATAAAATAAAATTGTTCTAACAATTTTATTTATTTTAATCAAATTCCACCAAAAGTAAATCTCAAGTCACATAAAACGCAACTACGGTAATGGTCCCGTTGAAAAATTTCCAGAAATGTTAGTTCATCGTTGACATATGATTTCAATTCCAAACACTAGTTCAAATGATAGAAAAAAACTCGCTCATCTGTTTACTGGACGTACCCAAGCTAAACATCGAAAATTGATTCCTGGCACACCGGGCCTCAGAATCAAGTGTCGTCAAAAGCCACAGGCTCATAAAATTCAAAAAAAAATTAGATAAAAATTTTAATTGATATATTCGGGTTTTTACATTACTCCCACCTTAGGGATTTACGTCCCTGTAAAGCTACAACAAACGCTAGGGAAACAAAAAAGGGGCACTGAGCATGCATCTAATCTCCTAGCTCCCATGTTCTCTCGTGGAAGTTCCCATGAAGACAACGAAAGCACACAAGAGGAATTAAATGTCCTCGTAGGTCCCACTCCTAACGATCCCCAATATCTACTAGAACCACTATGAAAATCACCCCATCATCGATATCTGTCTTTTTGTGATCGATGATGTGTGTCGAGTCGTGCCTTTATCTCCTCGGTTGAGATACTTGGATGAAATCTTGCACCCAGTGCAACTGAGGTGGAAGGAACAAGCGGTAATCCACCTCACCTACTTTGATGAGGACATGGAACGATCTGAAGAGTCGTGGAGATAACTTTCCTCCTTGGACAAATCTTCGTAGACCTTGTCTTGGTGAGACCCGTAGGAAAACGTTGTCGCCATCCTCAAACTCCAGTGGTCTCTGTCTCCTATCAGAATAGGACTTCTGTCTGCTCTATGATATCATCATCTGCTCCTGGATGATCTATACATTCTTCATCATAACCTGAACCATCTATTGCTCATCATGTGCCAACTCCATAACTATCCACAGAGGATATCTGAAACAAGGCCAGATGCTGTCTCGCCACACCTAATAGCTGAATGCCCGATCTCCTACTAAGAGAATATGCTACAACGTTCCCCTCCATAGGAGTATAAACTATCTCTATGTCATAGTGTTGGAGGAATTAAAGCCATCACCATTGTCTCAGGTTCATGTCCTTCAGAGGGAAGATAAAACTGATACTATTGATTTGGAGAGAACCCTAAACTATTCGCTCAATGACCAATGGGTGCGACTAGCCAATTGTAAGAACTCATATCCACCCTTCTTCATCTACGTTCTATAAGAGTTTCTGATATTTCTTCTCTATTGAAAAGAGAAATCTGGTCTCATCCACTGGATGAACCATGTTCTTTGCCTAATACAGTCAATCATGACATGAACGGTATAATTCATGTCTTTAATGAGGTCATAAGGCCTCGACCCTACTACTAAGATTTCCAACCGTTACTCTTGCCTCCAAGGGTTGAGTCACGCATTCGGCATCTGTGCGTGGTTATTGGGTCTCCTCTAGTAGGAATCTCACATGCGAGGGTCAAGTCAACAGTTTTAACCAGATCCTTATATAATCAACCAAAAAAACCGAGAAATTAAACTTCAAAAATATAAGTTTCTTTATTACTGCAGCTCAAGTACAAAGACACAAAACAACCAAAAACAACAACAACATGGAAACAAGAAGCATCAAGAAGAAAGGCCTCCAAACCTAGAACTAGTCCCGCTCCTGTCCACCTGCTTTTAGATCTCTATAATCGTATGCTTCAGCTGCCTGAATTTGTGCTCTCCCATGTCCACATGTTCCCTACGGTCGGGGTGGACCTCCTGGTGGTGGTGGTGGCAACACCTCGAAGCGTCATCCACCACCAGCTGCATGGCCAGCTCCTATTCCACGGTCACCTTCTCTTTACGGTATGCTTTGATCGAACCTCCGCTCCTTCCTGGGAGGTCCTTCATTTATCTGCTGATCGTCTGTACGATGGGTCGGACAGTCACATGCAATGTGACCAAACCTGCCGCAGGAGTAACATTGCCCGCTCCTAGAAAGATTGGCTCTTTCTCCACTCCAATTTCTCCGCACAAATGATCCTGAGTCGTGCAGTCGACCACCGGTGGGTCTAGTCCTCTTGGTCCCCTGTGTCGTCTGTCTACTGCCAGCTTCAGAAGACTCCACTGTAGGTCTACTAGTGATGGGTCTCTCTACTGGTGACTGCTCAGCAAGGAAACTCTCCACTAGAAGGTCTCGCTCCAACAATCTTGTCTGCGTCAGAATGTTGTGGGAAATAACTAAATCTCTGATCTCTCTCCTGAGTCCATGGTAAAAGGGTTGGGCCTTTAAGAAAGGGTCTCGTACCATATCAGTTGTGTAGCGCGAGAGGTCTGTGAACCTTTCTAAGTACTGAGCTACACTCATGATTGTAACACCCCAGGTAAATAAAGAATATGACATTTTCATATTTAACTATATTTGTGAATAAAATATTAATATTACTTTAAAGGGGATTCTATGCTCGATTGCGTACCCAACACGCAACAACGAGTTTCTTGGGAATCTTACGTTGCACTCTAATAATAAAATAATATTATTTTAAATGGAAGTTAACATGTAGCCGTTGTATTGGTGGGAATGGATAAAAATAACTAAAATATGATTATATATGTTTTTAAATGTTTTTACTTTTATCCAATAAAAGATAAAGGCTTAAAATACGGAATGAATTCAATTTTAGGTGTATACGCACTTGTTTTCACTAAAGGTTCAATTATCGCCTTTTGATGGGGAACCATCATTAAATATAGTTTTGTTCACTCTTATACATTCTATTGGACCAAATAATACTCTTTTTATGAATTGGGACATCAAAATTTACTTTGTGTAAATTTTTGGTGTCTTTCCGATAAAGTTCATTTTTTTAATGAATAGTGTAAAATGTTGTATTTTAATTCAAAACCTCTTTTTATTCTAATTTATTTATATGATTATCTTATCTTTTGAATTGTTTTTAAAGTAAAATTAGAAAATATTTTTACCATTAAATCCAATAATGGTCATTGGAATTAATTTCACTTTGAAATCGGACTTAAACTAGTGTCAATCTTTTGATACTTATTGTTTCATAAAAACAAGCTATTTGCTCTAACAGAGGGAATTAATTATTAAATTAATTAATGCAACTTATATGATGTTAATTTTGTAAAATGGAATTAATTTTTGAATTAGGAATATCAAATATATCTTACGGTGAATTTTTGGTATTTTTCTGAAAAACATCAATTTTTGATGAATAGTGAAACCACTAAGTGGTACTTATAAAAACTGATTTTTCGTTTAAATGAAATTTTACCACTTATGTATTTTGAATTTCAAAAATCCGACATAAATGGCTATCATTAAGATGTAAAATGTGGTTCAATGAGATTAAAATAATTTTTTTTTGAATAGTAACTTATTAAGTTTTTAATCGCGATTAGAGGTAATTAGTGTAGTTTAAGGTAAAAATAATGTTTTAATAATATGAGATGATCCTGACACATGTCCTACCCTTATTGGATGTGTCATGGCCGAACAATAAAAGCCATGGGTCAACTTGGGGACCCCATGGAGACACATTGGTTGGGAAATTACATAAATAACTTTTTATTTAATGTTAAAGTAAAAATGACACACACATGAGATGTTTTACTAAAACAATTTTTACATGGGGTTATACAAGTCAGATTTTTGACTATAAATAGTAATTATAAATCTAAAAAGATTTCCTACATCATATTATTATTTTTTAGAATCTTTAGACATTAAATAAATTAAATTATTTATGACATCCTGATGATGTAGCGATGACCTCATTATTTAACGATTTAAATAAAATTGGAAGATAATGTAATATATAAGACCTACACATGTCCAAAACCTATTGGATGAGTGGATTTAGAACCCTTATCACCTTATCCTAGACATACATTAATGTGGGGCCTCTTAAATCCGAATACCATTTTAAAATAAAGTGACTTTTCTTTACTTTCCAAGAGTGCCCCTCCTCTCCTCTTATAAAAGGCCCCCACCTCTACCTCCTTACCCACACTCCAAAAGCCTTTGCCTCGGCCAAACCATGCCAATTTCGGATCTCCAAATCCCTCTCTTACTACTTGAAGCCTCACTTTGGGCAGAAGTTTTCCCAAGGAAGCCTTTGAGCTCAAACCAAAGGGAGTTACCTGATTTTAAGGTAATGTCTTCTTTTGAGTCCTTGTGTTTTATTTTGACTCTCCAACCCCCTAAAATCTTTTTATTAGTTTCTTTTGTAACAACTCCCGTATCCTCAATATACTAGGATATTGTTATAAGAAGGATTCGAGCTACACTTACACACACCTACATCTAATGGTAAAAGAACATACTGTTTCTGTGGATGGCGAATTTCTGCCTCCCGAAATGATGATTGTTCAACATTCTTTTAACACCTTCAAAGGTGGCCATTAAGATGAAACTATATTTATATATGATATATAATATGTTTATTATTTCCTTAAGCTTCTGTATTATTCATTTTGGGCATACCATTATGGTTTCCATTATGGGTAAACGCGATATCTTCATTTAAGGAAGTGCGGACTACCGCCCCCTCAAAGTGATTTGATTCGTTAATACCATATGTGGTACGTATAAAGGATATATTTAATGATATTTTATATGATACCATACTGGAATTAAAATACTATTATGTATCATTATGTTTTAGTTCAATTAAATATGAAATAGAAAATGGAAGTAGCGTTCATGCGTACGTACGGCTTACCGTCTCCATGAACGGTACATTTCATTTCTTATCTCAAAATGTTATGTAATACTATAAGTACATATATATAATGGATATATATGTAATATATTACATCAAAATTATGGATATCATTCTGGAATTATAACATATATATATCTCTCTCATTTTGTTTTAATTCCATTAATAAGACAAAAAATGAAAGTAGCGTTCATGCGTACGTACGGCCTACCGTTCCATGAACAGTGCTTCTCATTTTTATCTCCAAATGATATGGAATAGTATGAAATGAATATTTACTGTATATATATGATATTTTAATCATTAATACTATTCTGGAAATTATTTACTTATAACTACATGGGCAATCTTTTTTCAAAAAGTTCATTTTTGACTCATGTACCAAACATCGGCAAAAATGTCTGATATGAACTAACATTATTAAACAATTATTATAACATTATAATATGTGATATAAACTGAATAATAATATCTAAAGGAGGTAATTAGGCAATTATTAATTGACCAAACTTTATTATTCAGGAATATAAATAAATGAACAAGACAAGTTGGACTTGAGGTAAGGGATCCTACTCCTCTCTTTCTTTTTAAGTACCCTCTTTTATGTCATTCCTTCTAAGCTCATCTTTCTTGTTATTGGGATGTTCTTTTATATGAATATTACTGTAATTTTTATGTTCATATTATGAGATACCCTATTCTCTCTTATCAATCCATTTTGGATGTTTCAAGTGGCGTTGTTAGGCTGCCGAATTTTCGTAAGAGATCTAACCTCTCTCTTTCTCTTTAAGTACTCCCCTTTATGTCACTTCTTTTAAGCTGCTATTTGTTATGATATGGGATGTTATTTAATATTCCTCTTTCTTTAAATTTTGTTGTAATTTGATGAGATAACCTATTTGATCTCATCAATCCATTTTTGGAAGTTTTAAGTGGCGCTGTTAGGCTGCCGAGTTTTCGTAAGTGATTTTTCATCACACATTTATTCCCCTGAGATTTATGCTACATTTTCCAAAACTTCTTATGGGTGGTGTATGTACTGCCCATTATTTAACTCATTGTTTAATATAATTTCTTTTATTAGTATTTACATCAATGTTGTATTGTCCTTCTTTCACGAGGTGTATGTTTCGACAGATACCCATGTCGGTAAGGGAACCTTTCACCCTCCTCTTTTTAAAAGACTTATTTTGTTGGGTCTTTTAATTTAAATATTGTTATGTTGGGATATGTACTCATATATCCTTATTGATGTAAATTTTATATACAAGTGTTGATATACCCTTTTTTTATCTCTCATCAACTCATTTTGATGTGACGCCGTTATGCTGTCAAGGGAACTTCTTAACCCAATTTCGATTTCTTTTGGTTCAACTTGTAGTTATTGAATATGTCATCCTTTGAATATGTGTGAATGAACTTTGATTATTTTACACTTAATATCGACTTATATTTGGTGTATTCGTTTGTCACACATAATTATGTAATTGTTTTATCCTTAAACCAAGGATACCGTCTTTGTAAGGGACTTCGTCTCAATCTCCTTTCATTGAGGCATATTCTGTTTTATACACAACCTTCTTTTATATGGTGTATAAACCCCTTTGACTTTTACATTTATTCTAAAGGAATCAGTTTTATAAGAGGCGTTTACTAAACGACAAAAGGGAATGTTTTTCTTGTACGTATGCGGGGACAATGACTTCTCTGCCGCCGTGACCATTATTTGAGTTTCGGCTTCCTCTACAAACCATACCTTCTTTTTAAATGAAAAATAAATACCATGTTTTACTTTTCTTTTATCTTGGTATTGAAAATGGTTTCCATAATGTTTTTATATCAATGTGTTGTATTTATATCTTGTGATTGAAAGGTGGAAATGTTATGTTTCCTTTATGCATGTTTTAGGTGATATGTTTATGATGAGGTTCTTGGGAATTATTATGAAGATGGGTGGTTCCGTGATAAACTAAGGGCGGGTGATCCCGATATAGCTCTCCAATGCATTGGGTAATGCGAAGGAGTGAAACGTTAAGGTATATCCGAATATATTTAGGGAATATACTGTGATGGGTATTCCAAATGTAGCCAAGAGGGTTACTCCCTACGTAAGAAAGTTATGAATGCCTCAAGTAACCTTTTATGTCTTATGATTTCTATGATTTATTCATGATTTGATGAGGTATGTTAAAGTGGCTATGTTTTATGGGTAAAGTATGATTTTATTCATATGTATATATGAACTCATGTTTCCTTCCATATTTTTATAACCCTTACTGAGCTTTTTATGCTCATCCCATGTTTTGGAAATGTTTTTCACAGGTCAAGGGAAAGGTACATGATGTGATGATAGTGTCAATGATGTGTCAAGAAAGAATCCGTGTTTTATTTTCAATATGTTTCCGTTGATGGGAAGAATGAATACTGTCTTTTATGTAACCACTTTGTTTAAATGTGGAATGAAATGAAAGTTTCATGATCTCATTCTCTAAAACTCTAAACCTGAAAAGATCCTAAATGTGTAATCTTGTAATAACTCAAGATTAAGTAAGGTTTAATGTAGGGGCCTTATAGTTGGTATCAGAGGTCGGTTTAGATAACTTTATAGGTTAGGGTATTCTTTAAGCATAAGTGACATTACCATAATGGTTAGGATTTCAGAAAGAGTCCTAGTTTTAGATAAAGCGAATGAATAAGTGTATCTTAGTGTTTACCTTCCTCGTTAGTACATGATGGTTTTGCTGATATACTCACACTGACATTTCTATTTTTAGTGAATGGATAGATCTAGAAGGCACCAAAGAGACAACATGTTTGAAGGAAACTGTGGTGGTTCTATGATTAAGATACTAGATAAAATGGGGGATTCAATGAGGAAACACATGGTTGTTCTAAACCAACTATCATGGAGTCATGATCAACCACTTGAACCTTGGTATGATCTTTAATGCATCATGTACGAGATTACCAATCCATGTGTAAGTTCAGGTAATAATTATAAAGGTAACCATTAGAGTTTATATGATACTTATTTTGAAGTAATTATGGGTTATTATATGATATGATGGAAAATGAAAGGCATGAGATAAACTTGAGGTTAAAATATGTTATGATCATTTTTTATGATTTTATCTCTTTTTGGGGAATGATTTAAGAATTATATAGTTTTGGCAAAAGGACAACACGCAGACCGTGTGACAACCCGTCGCGTCGGACAAAGCTGCGGGAATCGAACCCACAACCAAAGTGCGACTGGTATTTATCACCTACCATTGGACTACGTGAAGTCCATGGTTAGTTTGACTGATTCTTTTTAGTTAGATGATTTTATGAATTAAGCGTAAGTTGATTTTGGGTTATTTATGAAAATGATTAACCTATCATAGAGGATATGTGATTAGGTTAATTACTTTTCAATACGAGACTTTAGGAGAAACTGATGTTGTTTGGAGATAAATGTTACGATTTAACTTGGAAGACTATGTGACTAAATCCTTCAAATATTTGGGTTTCAATCTTATATTGGTTTACTTTGAATAATTTTATGGAAAAATTGTTTATCGGATGGTCCTCGTTGAGCTTTGGGTTTTGTTGGACAAATTTTGAGATTAAGAATAGATTTTCTTTTTATAAAGGGTTATCCTTTTTTGGATTATTTGACCTTGTCCTAACCTTTATGGTTTTGGTATTGGTTAAAGCCTAAATACATGGGATGTATATAGTTCTCTTTTGTGGATTAGGTGATTCTATAGAAGTTGATTATAGTACTCTTAATGCGAACAAGTCTCCCTAAATACTCATCTTTTGGAAAAAATATGAGTTTGATTAAGGAATCTAGTAAAAGATGAAAGTCAACATGATAAGTGATTATGTTTCCTTATGAATAAATTCATCAATAAAAAGTAACTTAAAACAAAAATTTAGTCTACTAACTTTTCCTACTGGGGAACCCAACACCGTTTAACCCATCACAAGTCTGTGATTTTCTTATTGTTAACTTTCTCCTAAACATGTTTTCTATCACTCTCCATCAGAACATGACCCATGTTTTCTCCTCCATGTCCATGCTTTCCTACATGGAGTCCTAGTATGGGTTAACTCAGGTTACCTCTTTACTTATCTATCTTTATTTTATAGTGATTGTTTTACCGACTCTTGTTCCGATGTGGGACATTCAAGGATGTCTCCAAACGCAATTTTAAAATTGCGAGGACGCAATTTCCAAAAGGGGGGAAGGATGTAACAACCCAGGTAAATAAATAATATTACATTTTCATATTTATCTATATTTTTGAATAAAATATTAATATGACTTTAAAGGGGACGCTATGCTCGATGGCGTACCCAACACGAAACAATGATTTTCTTGGGAATCTTATGTTGCACTCTAATAATAAAATAATATTATTTTAAATGGCAGTTAACATGTAGCTGTTGTATTGGCGGGAATGGATATAAATAACTAAAATATGATTATATATGTTTTTAAATGTTTTTACCTTTATCCAATAAAAGATAAACGCTTAAAATATGAAATGAATTAAATTTTAGGTGTATATGCCCTAGTTTTCACTAAAGGTTCACTTATCACCTTTTAATGGCGAACCATCATTAAATATAGTATTATTCACACTTATACATTCTATTGGACCAAATAAAACTCTTCTTAAGAATTGGGACATCAAAATTTACTTTGTGTAAATTTTTGGTATCTTTCCGATAAAGTTCATTTTTTTAATGAATAGTGTAAAATGTTGTATTTTAATTCAAAACATATTTTTAATCTAATTTATTTATATGATTATATTATATTTTGAATTGGTTTTAAAGTAAAATTATAAAATATTTTTACCATGAAATCCAATAGTGGTCGTTGGAATTAATTTCACTTTGAAATCGGACTTAAATTAGTGTCAATATTTTGATACTTATTGTTTCATAAAAACACGGTATTTTCTCTAACTGTGGGAATTAATTATTAAATTAATTAATGCAACTTATATTTTGTGAATTTTTTAAAATGTACTTCATTTTTGAATTCGGGATATCAAATATATCTTAGGGTGAATTTTTGGTATTTTTCTGAAAAACTTCAATTTTTGATGAATAGTGAAACCACTAAGTGGTACTTATAAAAACTGATTTTTCGTTTAAATGAAATTTTACCACTTCTGTGTTTTGAATTTCAAAAATCCGACATACATGGTTGTCATTAAGAAGTAAAATGTGGTTCAATGGGATTAAAATAAATTTTTTTGTGAATAGTAAATTATTAAGTTTTTAATCGCGAATAGAGGTAATTAATGTAGTTTAAGGTAAAAATAATGTTGTAATAATATGATATGAGCTTGAAACATGTCCTACCCTTATTTTATGTGTCATGGCCGACCAATAAAAGACATGGGTAAACTTGGGGACCCCATGGAGCCACTTTGGTTGGGAACGGACATAAATAACTTTTTATTTAATGTTAAAGTAAAAATGACACACACATGAGATGTTTTACTAAAACAATTTTTACATGTGGTAATAGAAGTCATATTTTTGAATATAAATAGTCATTGGAATGATAAAAGGATTTCCTACATCATATAAATTTTTTATGATTTGTAGACATTAAATAAATTAAATTATTTATGACATCATGATGATGCAACGATGACCTCATTATTTAACGATTAAAATAAAATGGGAAGATAATGTAATATCTAAGACCTACACATGTCAAAAACCTATTGGATGATTGGATTTAGAACCCTTATCACCTTATCCTCGAAATACGCAATTTGGGACCTCTTAAATCTGAATACCATTTTAAAATAAAGTGACTTTTCATTACATTCCAAGAGTGCCCCTCCTCTCCTCTTATAAAAGGCCCCCACCTCTACCTCCTTACCCACACTCCCAAAGCCTTTGGCTCGGCCAGAACCTTCTCATTTTGGCTCTCCACATCGCTCTATTACTATTTGAAGCCTCACATTGGGCATAAGTCTTCCCACGGAAGCCTTTGAGCTCAAACCAAAGGGAGTTACCCGATTTTAAGGTAATGTCTTCTTTTGAGTCCTTTTGTTATATTTTGCTTCTCCAACCCCCAAAAAATCTTTTTATTTGTTTCTTTATTAACCACTCCAGTATCCGCAATTTAATAGGATGTTGTTATAAGAATTATTAGAGCTACACTTACACACACCTACATCTAATGGTTAAAGAATATACTGTTTCTGTGGACGGCGAATTTCTGCCTCCTGAAACGATGATTGTTCAACATTCTTTTAGCACCTTAAAAGGTGGACATTAAGATGACACTATATTTATATATGATATATAATATGTTTATGATTTCCTTAATATTATTTATTTTTCATTTTGGGAATACCTTTATGGTTTCCATTATGGGTAAACGTGATATCCTCATTTAAGGAAGTGCGGGCTACCGCCCCCTCAAAGTGATTTGATTCGTTAATACCATATGTGGTACGTATAAAGGATATATTTAATGATATTATATATGATACCATACTGGAATTAAAATACTATTATATATCATTATGTTTTAATTCCATTAAATATGAAATAGAAATGGAAGTAGCGTTCATGCGTACGTACGGCTTACCGTCTCCATGAACGGTACATTTCATTTCTTATCTCAAAATGTTATGTAATACTATAAGTACATATATATAATGGATATATATGTAATAAATTACGTCAAAATTATGGATATCATTATGGAATTATAACATATATATATCTCTCGCATTTTGTTTTAATTCCATTTATATGACAAAAAATGAAAGTAGCGTTCATGCGTACGTACGGCCTACTGTCTCCCTGAACGGTGATTTTCATTTTTATATTTAAATGATATGTAATAGTATGAAATGAATATTTAATGGATATATATGATATTTTAATCATTAATAATATTCTTGAAATTATTTACTTATAACTACATGGGCAATCTTTTTTCAAACAAGTTCATTTTTTACTCATGTACCAAACATCGACAAAAACGTCTGATATGAACAAACAATATTAAACAATTATTGTAAAATTATAATATGTGATATGAACTGAATAATAATCTCTAAAGGAGGTACTTAGGCAATTATTAATTGACCAGACATTATTATTCAGGAATATTAAGAAACGAACAAGACAAGTTGGACTTGAGGTAAGGGATCATACTCCTCTCTTTCTTTTTAAGTAGACTCTTTTATGTCATTCCTTATAAGCTCATATTTCATGTTATTGAGATGTTTTTTATATTAATCTTACTGTAATTTTTATGTTCATATAATGAGATACCATATTCTCTCTCATCAATCCATTTTGGAAGTTTCAAGTGGCGCCGTTAGGCTGCCGAATTTTCGTAAGAGATCTAACCTCTCTCTTTCTCTTTAAGTACTCCCCTTTATGTCACTTCTTTTAAGCTCCTATTTGTTATGATGGGGGATGTTATTTCATATTCCTATTGCTGTAAATTTTGTTGTAATGTGATGAGATACCCTATATTATCTCATCAATCCATTTGTGGAAGTTCTAAGTTGCACCATTAGGCTGCCGAGTTTTCGTAAGTGATTTTTCATCACACTTTTATTCTCGTAAGATTTATGCTACATTTTCCACAATTTCCTTTGAGTGGTGTATGTACTGCCCATTATTTTACTCATTTTGTAATATACGTTCTTTTATGTGTATTTACATCAATGTGGTATTGTCCTTCTTTCACGAGGTGTATGTTTCGAAAGATACCCATGTCGGTAATGGAACCTTTCACCCTCCTCTTTTTAAAAGACTTCTTTTGTTGGGTCTTTTAATTTACATATTTTTATGTTGGGATATGTACTCATATATCCTTTTTTGATGTAAATTTTATGTCCAAGTGATGAGATACCCTTTTTTTATCTCTCATCGACTCATTTTGATGTGACGCCTTTAGGCAGTCAAGGGAACTTCTTAACCCAATTTCGGTTTCTTTGGGTTCAACATGTAGTTATTGAATATGTCATCCTTTGAATATGTGTGAATGAACTTTGATTATTTTACACTTAATATACACGTATATTTGGTGTATTTTTTTGTCACACATAATTATGTAATTGATTTATCCTTAAACCAAGGATATCGTCTTTGTAAGGGACTTCGTCTCAATCTCCTTTCATTGAGGCATATTCTGTTTTATATGCAACCTTCATTTATATGGTGAATAAACCCCTTTTACTTTTACGTCTATTCTAATAGAATCTTTTTTATACGAAGCGTTTACTAAATGAGAAAAGGGAATGTTTTTGTCGTACATATGCGGCGACAACGACTTCTCTGCCGCCGTGACCATTATTTGAGTTTCGGATTCCTCTACAAGCCATACCTTCTTTTTAAAAGAAAAATAGATACCATGTTTTACTTTTCATTTATCTTGGTATTGAAAATGGTTTTCATAAGGTTTTTATATCAATGAGTTGTATTGATATCTTGTGATTGAATGGTGGGAATGTTATGTTTCCTTTATGCAATTTTTATGTGATACGATTATGTTATGGTTCTTGGGCATTATTATGAAGATGTGTGGTTCCATGATAAACTAAGGACGGGGGAGCCCGATATAGCTCTCCAATGCATTGGGTAACATGAAGGAGTGAAACGTTAAGGTTTCTCCAAAGAGATTTAGGGAATATACTGTGATGGGTATTCCAAACGTAACCAAGAGGGTTACTCCCTACGTAAGAAATTTATGAATGCCTCAAGTAACCTTTTATGTCTTATGATTTCTATGATTTATTCATGATTTGATGAGGTATGTTAAAGTGGCTATGTTTTATGGGTAAAGTATGATTTCATTATTATGTATATATGAACTCATGTTTCCTTTTCATATTTTTATAACCCTTACTGAGCTTTTTATGCTCATCCCAAGTTTTTGAAATGTTTTTCACATGTCAAGGGAAAGGTACATGATGTGATGATAGTGTCAAGGATGTGTCAAGAAAGAATCCATATTTTATTTTCAATATTTATCTGTTGATGGGAAGAATGAATACTGTCTTTTATGTAACCACTTTTTTTAAATGTGGAATGAAATGCAAGTTTCATGATCTAATTATATAAAATTCTAAACCTGAAAAGATCCTCAATGTGTAATCTTGTAATAACTCAAGATTAAGTAAGGTTTAAGGCTGGGGACTTATAGTTGGTATCAAAGGTCGTGTTAGATAACTTTAGAGGTTAGGGTATTCTTTAAGCATAAGTGACATTACCATAATGGTTAGGATTTCATAAAGAGTCCTAGTTTTAGCTATAGTGAATGAGTAAGTGTATCTTAGTGTTTACCTTCCTCATTAGTACATGATGGTTTTGTTGATATACTCACACCGACATTTCTGTTTTTAGTGAATGGATGGATCTAGCAGGAACCAGAGAGACAACATGTTTGAAGGAAACTTTGGTGGTTCTATGATTAAGATACTAGATAAAATGGGGGATTCAATGAGGAAACACATGGTTGTTCTAAACCAACTATCAAGGAGTCAGGATCAACCACTTGAACCTTGGTATGATCTTTAATGCATCATGTACGAGATGACCAATCCATGTGCAAGTTCAGGTAATAATTATAAAGGTAACCATTAGAGTTTATATTATCCTTACTTTTGAGGTAATTATGGGTTATTATATGATATGCTGGAAAATGAAAGGCATGAGATAAACTTGAGGTTAAAATATGTTATGATCATTTTTGATGATTTTATCTCTTTTTGGGGAATGATTTAAGAATTATTTAGTTTTGGAAAAAGGACAACACGCAGACCGTGTGACAACCCGTTGCGTCGGACAAAGCTGCGAGAATCGAACCCACAACCAAAGTGTGACTGGTATTTATCGCCTACCACTGGACTACGTGAAGTCCATGATTAGTTTGACCGATTCTTTTTAGTTAGATGATTTTATGAATTAAGCGTAAGTTGATTTTTGTTTTTTTATGAAAATGATTAACCTATCATGGAGGATATGTGATTAGGTTAATTACTTTTCAATACAAGACATTAGGAGCAACTGATGTTGTTTGGAGATAAATGTTACGATTTAACTTGGAAGACTATGTGACTAAATCCTTCAATTATTTGGGTTTCAATCTTATATTGATTTACTTTTAAGAATTTTAGGGACAAATTGTTTATCATATGGTCCTCGTTGAACTTTGTGTTTTGTTGGACAAATTTTGAGATTAAGAATAGATTTTCTTTTTATAAATGGTTATCATTTTTTGGATTATCTGACCTTGTACTAACCTTTCTGGTTTTGGTTTTGGTTAAAGCTTAAATACATGGGATGTATATAGTTCTCTTTTGTGGATTAGTTGATTCTATAGAAGTTGATTATAGTAATCTTAATGCGAACAAGTCTCCCTAAATACTCGTCTTTTGGAAAAAATGTGAGTTTGATTAAGGAATCTAGTAAAAGTTGAAAGTCAACATGATAAGTGATTATGTTTACTTATGAATAAATTCCTCAATAAAAAGTAACTTAAAACAAAAAATATGTCTATTAACTTTTCATACTGGGGAACCCAACACTGTATAACCCATCACAAGTTTGTGATTTTCTTATTGTTAACTTTCTCCTAAACATGTTTTCTATCACTCTCCATCAGAACATGACCCTATGTTTTCTTTTCCATGTCCATGTTTTCCTACATGGAGTCCTAGTATGGGCTAAGTCGGGTGACCTATGTTCTTATCTTTCTTTATTTTAAAGTGATTGTTTTACCGACTCTTGTTCCGATGTGGGACTTTCAAGGATGTTTCCAAGCGCAATATTAAAATTGTGAGGACGCAATTCCCAAAAGGGGGGAAGGATGTAACACCCCAGGTAAATAAAGAATATGAAATTTTCATATTTATCTATACTTGTGAATAAAATATTAATACGACTTTAAAGGGGATACTATGCTCGATGGCGTACCCAACACGCAATAACGAGTTTCTTGGGAATCTTACGTTGCACTCTAGTAATAAATTTATATTATTTTTAATGGAAGTTAACATGTAGCTGTTGTATTGGCGGGAATGGATAGAAATAACTAAAATATGATTATATATGTTTTCAAATGTTTTTAATTTTATCCAATAAAAGATAAAGGCTTAAAATATGGAAAGAATTAAATTTTAGGTGTATATGCCCTAGTTTTCACTAAAGGTTCACTTATCGCCTTTTGATGGAGAACCATCATTAAATATAGTTTTTTTTCACTATGATAAATTCTATTGGACCAAATAATACTCTTCTTAAGAATTGGGACATCAAAATTTACTTTGTGTAAATTTTTTGTATCTTTCCGATAAAGTTCATTTTTTTAATGAATAGCGTAAAATGTTGTATTTTAATTCAAAACCTCTTTTTATTATAATTTATTTATATGATTGTCTTATCTTTTTAATTGGTTTTAAATTAATATTAGAAAATATATTTACCATTAAATCCAATTTTGGTCGTTGAAATTAAGTTCACTTTGAAATCGGACATAAACTAGTGTCAATATTTTGATTCTTATTGTTTCATAAAAACACGCTATTTGCTCTAACAACGGGAATTAATTATTAAATTAATTAATGCAACTTATATGTTGTGAATTTTGAAAAATGGAATTAATTTTTGAATTCGGAATATCAAATATATCTTAGGGTGAATTTTTGGTATTTTTCTGAAAAACTTCAATTTTTGATGAATAGTGAAACCACTAAGTGGTACTTATAAAAACGGATTTTTCGTTTAAATGAAATTTTACCACTTATTTGTTTTGAATTTCAAAAATCTGACATACATGGTTGTCATTAAGAAGGAAAATGTGGTTCAATGAGATTAAAATAATTTTTTGTGAATAGTAACTTATTAAGTTTTTAATCGCGATTAGAGGTAATTAGTGTAGTTTATGGTAAAAATAATGTTTTAATAATATGAGATGAGCATTACACATGTCCTACCCTTATTGGATGTGTCATGGCCGACCAAGAAAAGCCATGGGTCAACTTGGGGACCCCATGGAGCCACTTTGGTTGGGAAAGGACTTAAATAACTTCTTATTTAATGTTAAAGTAAAAATGACACACACATGAGATGTTTTACTAAAACAAGTTTTACATGGGGTTATACAAGTCATGTTTTTTATTATAAATAGTCATTGGAAAGTTAAAACGATTTCCTACATCATATTGGTTTTTTATAATTTTTAGACATCTAATAAATTAAATTATTTATGACATCATGATGATGGAGCGATGACCTCATTATTTAACGATTTAAATAAAATGGGAAGATAATGTAATATCTAATACCTACACGTGTCCAAATCCTATTGGATGAGTGGATTTAGAACCATTATCACCTTAAACTCTAAATAAATAAATGTGGGACCTCTTAAATCCGAATTCCATTTTAAAATAAAGTGACATTTCTTTACATTCCAAGAGTGCCCCTCCTCTCCTCTTATAAAAGGCCCCCACCTCTACCTCCATACCCACACTCCCAAAGCCTTTGGCTCGGCCAGACCCTGCCCAGTTTGCCTCTCCACATCCCTCTATTACTACTGGAATCCTCACTTTGGGAAGAACTCTTCCCAAGGAATCCTTTGAGCTCAACCCAAAGGGAGTTACCCGATTTTAAGGTAATGTCTTATTTTGTGTCCTTTTGTTTTATTTTGCTTCTCCAACCTCCTAAAATATTTTTATTCGTTTCTTTTGTAACAACTCAAGTATCCTAAATATACTAGGATGTTTTTATAAGAATTATTCGAGCTACACTTACACACACCTACATCAAATGGTTAAAGAACATACTGTTTCCGTGGATGGCGAATTTCTGCCTCTCGAAACGATGATTGTTCAACATTATTTTAACACCTTAAAAGGTGGCCATTAAGATGAAACTATATTTATATATGATATATAGTATGTTTATGATTTCCTTAAGCTTCTGTATTTTTCATTTTGGGCATAAATTTTTGGTTTCCATTATGGGTAAACGCGATATCTTCATTTAAGGAAGTGCGGACTACCACCCCCTCAAAATTATTTGATTCGTTAATACCATATGTGTTGCGTATAAAGGATATATTTAATGATATTATATATGATACCATACTGGAATTAAAATACTATTATTTATCATTATGTTTAAATTCCATTAAAAATGAAATAGAAATGGAAGTAGCGTTCATGCGTACGTACGGCTTACCATCTCCATGAACGGTACCTTTCATTTCTTATCTCAAAATGTTATGTAATACTAAAAGTACATGTATATAATGGATATATATGTAATATTGTACATCAATATTATGGATATCATTCTGGAATTATAACATATATATATCTCTCTCATTTTGTTTTAATTCCATTAATATTAAAAAAAATGAAAGTAGCGTTCATGTGTACGAACGGCCTACCGTCTCCATGAACGGTGCTTTTCATTTTTATCTCCAAATGATATGGAATAGTATGAAATGAATATTTACTGGATATATATTATATTTTAATCATTAATACTATTCTGGAAATTATTTACTTATAACTACATGGGAAATCTTTTTTCAAACAAGTTCATTTTTGACTCATGTACCAAACATCAGAAAAAACGTCTGATATGAACTAACAATATTAAACAATTATTATAACATTATAATATGTGATATGAATTGAATAATAATCCCTAAAGGAGGTACTTTGGCAATTATTAATTGACCAAACTTTATTATTCAGGAATATAAAGAAACAAACAAGACATGTTGGACTTGAGGTAAGGGATCCTACTCCTCTCTTTCTTTTTAAGTACACTCTTTTATGTCATTACTTCTAAGCTCATATTTCTTGTTATTGGTATGTTATTTTATATAAAACTTACTGTAATTTTTATTTTCATATGATGAGAGACCCTATTCTCTCTCATCAATCCATTTTGGAAGTGTCATGTGGCGTCGTTAGGCTGTCGAATTGTCGTAAGAGATCTAACCTCTCTCTTTCTCTTTAAGTACTCCCCTTTATGTCACTTCTTTGAAGCTCATTTTTGTTATTATGGGGGATGTTAATTCATATTCCTCTTTCTGTAAATTTTGTTTTAATGTGATGAGATACCCTATTTGATCTCATCAATCCATATTTGGATGTTTTAAGTGGCACTGTTAGGCTGCCGAGTTTTCGTAAGTGATTTTTCATCACACTTTTATTTCCGTGAGATTTATGCTACATTTGCCAAAATTTCCTTTGAGTGGTGTATGTACTGCCCATTATTTTACTCATTGTGTAATATACTTTCTTTTATGAGTATTTACATCAATGTTTTATTGTCTGTCTTTCACGAGGTGTATGTTTGGAAAGATACCCATGTCGGTAAGGGAACCTTTCACCCTACTCTTTTTAAAGGACTTATTTTGTTGGGTCTTTTAATTTACATATTAATATGTTGGGATATGTACTCATATATCCTTATTGATGTAAATTTTATGTTCATGTGATGAGATACCCTTTTTTTCTCTCATCAACTCCTTTTGATGTGACACCTTTAGGCTGTCAATGGAACTTCTTAACCCAATTTCGATTTCTTTGGTTCAACATGTAGTTATTGACTATGTCATCCTTTGAATATGTGTAAATGAACTTTGATTATTTTACACATAATATCCAATTATATTTGGTGTATTCGTTTGTCACACATAATTATGTTATTGATTTATCCTTAAACCAAGGATACCGTCTTTGTATGGGACTTCGTTTCAATCTCCTTTCATTGAGGCATATTCTGTTTTATACACAACCTTATTTTATATGGTGTATAAACCCCTTTGAATTTTACGTTTATTCTAGAGGAATATTTTTTATACGAAGCATTTACTAAACGACAAAAGGGAATGTTTTTGTCGTACATATGCGGCGACAACGACTTCTCTGCCACCGTGACAATTATTTGAGTTTCGGCATCCTTTACAAGCCATACATTCTTTTTAAAAGAAAAATAAATACCATGTTTTACTTTTCTTTTATCTTGGTATTGAAAATGGTTTTCATAATTTTTTTACATCAATGTTTTGTATTGATATCTTGTGATTGAAAGGTGGGAATGTTATGTTTCCTATATGCATGTTTTATGTGATACGATTATGTTAAGGTTCTTGGGCATTATTATGAAGATAGGTGGTTCCGTGATAAACTAAGGGTGGGAGACCCCCATATAGCTCTCCAATGCATTGGGTAACATGAAGGAGTGAAACGTTAAGGTTTCTCTGAAGATATTTAGGGAATATACTTTGATGGGTATTTCAAACGTAACCAAGAGCGTTACTCCCTACGTAAGAAAGTTATGAATGCCTCAAGTAACCTTTTATGTCTTATGATTTTACGATTTATTCATGATTTGATAAGGTATGTTAAAGTGGCTATGTTATATGGGTAAAGTATGATTTCATTCTTATGTATATATGAACTCATGTTTCCTTTCCATATTTTTATAACCCTTACTGAGCTTTTTATGCTCATCCCATGTTTTTGAAATGTTTTTTACAGGTCAAGGGAAAGGAACATGACGTGATGATAGTGTCAAGGACTTTTCAAGAAAGAATCCGTGTTTTATTTTCAATATGTTTCCGTTGATGGGAAGAAGAAATACTGTCTTTTATGTAACCAGTTTGTTTAAATGTGGAATGAAATGCAGGTTTCATGATCTAATTCTCTAAAACTCTAAACCAGAAAAGATCCTCAATGTGTACTTTTGTAATAACTCAAGATTAAGTAAGGTTTAAGGCTGGGGCCTTATAGTTAGTATCATAGGTCGGTTTAGATAACTTTAGAGGTTAGGGTATTCTTTAAGCATAAGTGACATTACCATAATGGTTAGGATTTCAGAAAGAGTCCTAGTTTTAGATAAAGTTAAGGAGTAAGTGTATCATAGTGTTTACCTTCCTCATTAGTAAATGATGGTTTTTTTGATATACTCACACTGACATTTCTGTTTTTAGTGAATGGATGCATCTAGCAGCCACCAAAGAGACAACATGTTTGAAGGAAACTGTGGTGGTTCTTTGATTAAGATACTAGATAAAATGGGGGATTCATTGAGGAAACTCGTGGTTGTTCTAAACCAACTATCAAGGAGTCATGATCAACCACTTGAACCTTGGTATGATCTTTAATGCATCATGTACGAGATGACAAATCCATGTGGAAGTTCAGGTAATAATTATAAAGGTAACCATTAGAGTTTATATGATCCTTACTTTTGAGGTAATTATGGGTTATTATATGATATGCTGGAAAATGAAAGGCATGAGATAAACTTGAGGATAAAATATGTTATGATCATTTTTTATGATTTTATCTCTTATTGGGTAATGATTTATGAATTATATAGTTTTGGAAAAAGGACAACACGCAGAACGTGTGACAACCCTTCGCGTCGGACAAAGCTGCGGGAATTGAACCCACAACCAAAGTGCGACTGGTATTTATCGCCTACCACTGGAATACGTGAAGTTCCTGGTTAGTTTGACCGATTATTTTTAGTTAGATGATTTTATGAATTAAGAGTAAGTTGATTTTCGGTTATTTAAGAAAATGATTAACCTATCATGGAGGATATGTGATTAGGCTAATTACTTTTCAATATGAGACTTTTGGAGCAACTGATGTTGTTTGTAGTTAAATGTTACGATTTAACTTGGAAGACTATGTGACTAAATCCTTCAAATATTTGGGTTTCAATTTAATATTGGTTTACTTTGAAAAATTTTATGGACAAACTGTTTATCTGATGGTCCTCGTTGAACTTTGGGTTTTGTTGGACAAATTTTAAGACTAAGAATGGATTTTCTTTTTATAAAGGGTAATCCTTTTTTGGATTATCTGACCTTGTACAAACCTTTCTAGTTTTGGTTTTGGTTAAAGCCTAAAGACATGGGATGTATATTGTTCTCTTTTGTGGATTAGGTGATTCTACAGAAGTTGATTATAGTACTCTTAATGCGAACAAGTCTCCCTAAATACTCTTCTTTTGGGAAAAATATGAGTTTGATTAAGGAATCTAGTAAAAGATGAAAGTCAACATGATAAGTGATTATGTTTCCTTATGAATAAATTCCTCAATAAAAAGTATCTTAAAACAAAAATGTTGTCAATTAACTTTTCCTACTGGGGAACCCAACACCATTTAACCCATCACAAGTTTGTGATTTTCGTATTGTTAACTTTCTCCTAAACATGTTTTCTATCACTCTCCATCAGAACATGACCCTATGTTTTCTCCTCCATGTCCATGTTTTCCTACATGTAGTCCTAGTATGGTTTAACTCGGGTAACCTCTGTACTTATCTTTCTTTATTTTAAAGTGATTGTTTTACCGACTCTTGTTCCGATGTGGGACTTTCAAGGATGTTTCCAAACACAATTTTAAAATTGCGAGGATGCAATTCCCAAAAGGGGGGAAGGATGTAACACCCCAGGTAAATAAAGAATATGACATTTTCATATTTATCTCTATTTGTGAATAATTTATTAATATGAATTTAAAGGGGAAGCTATGCTCGATGGCGTACCTAACACGCAACAACGAGTTTCTTGGGAATCTTACGTTGCACTCTAATAATAAAATAATATTATTTTAAATGGAAGTTAACATGTTGCCGTTGTATTGGCGGGAATGGATAGAAATAACTAAAATATTATTATATATGTTTTTAAATGTTTTTACTTTTATCCAATAAAAGATAAAGGCTTAAAATATGGAAAGAATTTAATTTTAGGTGTATATGCCCTAATTTTCATTAATGGTTCACTTATCGCCTTTTGATGGCGAACCATCATTAAATATAGTTTTTATCACTATTATACATTCTATTGGACCAAATAAAACTCTTCTTAATAATTGGGACATCAAAATTTAATTTGTGTAAATTTTTGGTATCTTTCCGATAAAGTTCATTTTTTAATGAATAGTGTAAAATGTTGTATTTTAATTCAAAACCTCTATTTATTCTAATTTATTTATATGATTATATTATCTTTTGAATTGGTTTTAAAATAAAATTAGAAAATATTTTTAACATTAATCCAATAGTGGTCGTTGGAATTAATTTCACTTTGAAATCGGACTTAAACTTGTGTCAATATTTTGATACTTATTGTTTCATCAAAACACGATATTTGTTCTAACAGTGGGAATTCATTATTAAATTAATTAATGCAACTTATATGTTGTGAATTTTGTAAAATGGACTTCATTTTTGAATTTGGAATATCAAATATAGCTTAGGGTGAATTTTTGGTATTTTTCTGAAAAACTTCAATTTTTGATTAATAGTGAAACCACTAACTGGTACTTATAAAAACTTATTTTTCGTTTAAATGAAATTTTACCACTTCTGTGTTTTGAATTTCAAAAATCCTACATACATGGTTGTCATTATTAAGTAAAATGTGGTTCAATGAGATTAAAATAATTTTTTTGTGAATAGTAATTTATTAAGTTTTTAATCGCGATTAGAGCTAATTAGTGTAGTTTAAGGTAAAAATAATGTTTTAATAATATGAGATGAGCTTGACACATGTCATACCCTTATTGGATGTGTCATTTACGAACATGACAAGCCATGGGTCATCTTGGGGACCCTATGGAGCCACTTTGGTTGGGAAATTACATAAATAACTTTTTATTTAATGTTAAAGTAAAAATGACACACACATGAGATGTTTTACTAAACCAATTTTTACATGGGGTTATACAAGTAATATTTTTTACTATATAGAGTAATTGGAATTATAAAAATATTTCCTACATCATATTATTTTTTTTAGAATTTTTAGACATTAAATAAATTAAATTATTTATGACATCATGATGATGCAGCGATGATCTCATTATTTAACGATTTAAATAAAATGGGAAGATAATGTTACAACTAAGACCTACACATTTCCAAAACCTATTGGATGAGTGGATTTAGAACCCTTATCACTTTATCGTCGAAATACATCAATGTGGGACCACTTAAATCCGAATACCATTTTAAAATAAAGTGACTTTTCTTTACTTTCCAAGAGTTCCCCTCCTCTCCTCTTATAAAATGCCCCCACCTCTACCTCCTTACCCAAACTACCAATGCCTTTGGCTCGGCCAAACCCTGCCCAGTTTGGCTCTCCACATCCCTCTCTTACTCCTAGATTCCTCACTTTGGGCAGAAGTCTTTCCAAGGAAGCCTTTGAGCTCAAATCAAAGGGAGTTACCCGACTTTAAGGTAATGTCTTCTTTTGAGTCCTTTTGTTTTATTTTGCTTCTCCAACCCCCTAAACTCTTTTTATTCGTTTCTTTTGTAACAACTACAGTATCCTAAATATACTAGGATGTTGTTATAAGAAGTATTAGAGATACACTTACACACACCTACATCTAATGGTTAAAGAACATACTGTTTCCGTGGATGGCGAATTTCTGCCTCCCGAAACGATGATTGTTCAACATTCATTTAACACCTTAATAGATGTCCATTAATATGACACTATATTTATATATGATATATAATATGTTTATTATTTCCTTAAGCTTCTGTATTTTTCATTTTGGGCATACGTTTATGGGTTCCATTATGGGTAAACGTGATATCTTCATTTAAGGAAGTGCGGACTACCGCCCCCTCAAAGTGATTTGATTCGTTAATACCATATGTGGTGCGTATAAAGGATATATTTAATGATATTATATATGATACCATACTGGAATTAAAATAATATTATGTATCATTATGTTATAATTTCATTAAATATGAAATAGAAATGGAAGTAGCGTTCATGCGTACATACGGCTTACCGTCTCCATGAACGGTACATTTCATTTCTTATCTCAAAATGTTATGTAATACTATAAGTACATATATATAATGGATATATATGTAATATATTACATAAAAATTATGGATATCATTCTGGAATTATAACATATATATATCTGTCATTTTTTTTAATTCTATTAATATGACATAAAATTAAAGTAGCGTTCATGTGTACGTACGGCCTACCGTCTCCATGAACGGTGCTCTTCGTTTTTATCTCCAAATGATATGGAATAGTATGAAATGAATATTTACTGGATATATATGATATTTTAATCATTAATAATATTCTGGAAATTATTTACTCATAACTACATGGGCAATCTTTTTTCAAACAAGTTGATATTTGACTCATGTAGCAAACATTGGCAAAAACGTCGGATATGAACTAACATTATTAAACAATTATTATAACATTATAATATGTGATATGAACTGAATAATAATATCTAAAGGATGTAATTATGCAATTATTAATTGACCAAACTTTATTATTCAGGAATATAAAGAAATGAACAAGACAAGTTGGACTTGAGGTAAGGGATCATACTCCTCTCTTTCTTTTTAAGTACACTATTTTATGTCATTCCTTCTAAGCTCATATTTCTTGTTATTGGGATGTTATTTTATATTAATCATACTGTAATTTTTATTTTCATATTATGAGAGACCCTATTCTCTCTCATCAATCCATTTTGGAAGTTTCATGTGGCGCCGTTAGGCTGCTGAATTTTCGTAAGAGATCTAACCTCTCTCTTTCTCTTTAAGTACTCCCCTTTATGTCACTTCTTTTAAGCTCCTATTTGTTATGATGGGGGATGTTCATCCATATTCCTCTTTCTGTACATTTTTTTGTAATGTGATGACATACCCTATTTGATCTCATCAATCCATTTTTGGAAGTTTTAAGTGGCGCCGTTAAGCTGCCGAGTTTTCGTAAGTGATTTTTCCTCACACTTTTATTCCCATGAGATTTATGCTAAATTTTCCACAATTTCCTTTGAGTGGAGTATGTACTGCCCGTTATTTTACTCATTGTGTAATATAATTTCTTTTATGAGTATTTACATCAATGTTGTATTGTCCTTCTTTCACGAGGTGTATGTTTTGAAAGATACCCATGTTGGTAAGGGAACCTTTCACCCTCCTCTTTTTAAAAGACTTATTTTGTTGGGTCTTTTAATTTACATATTTTTATGTTGTGATATGTCCTCATATATCCTTATTGATGTAAATTTTATGTCCAAGTGATGAGATACCCTTTTTTATCTCTCATCAACTCATTTTGATGTGCGCCGTTAGGCTGTCAAGGGAACTTCTTAACCCAATTTCGATTTCTTTGGGTTCAACATGTAGTTATTGAATATGTCATCCTTTGAATATGTTCGAATGTACTTTTATTATTTGACACTTAATATCCACTTATATTTTGTGTATTCGTTTGTCACACATAATTATGTAATTGATTTATCCTTAAACCAAGGATACTGTCTTTGTAAGGGACTTCGCCTCAATCTCCGTTCATTGAGGCATATTATGTTTTATACACAACCTTCTTTTATATGGTGTATAAACCCCTTTGTCTTTTACGTTTATTCTAAAGGAATATTTTTTATACAAAGCGTTTACTAAACGACAAAAGGGAATGTTTTTTTCATACGTATGCGGCGACAATGACTTCTCCGCCGCCGTGACCATTATTTGAGTTTCGGCTTCCTCTACAAGCCATACATTATTTTTAAAAGAAAAATAAATACGATGTTTTACTTTTCATTTATCTTGGTATTGAAAATGGTTTTCATAATGTTTTTATATCAATGTCTTGTATTGATATCTTGTGATTGAAAGGTGGTAATGTTATGTTTCCTTTATGCACGTTTTATGTGATACGATTATGTTAAGGTTCTTGGGAATTATTATGAAGACGGGTGGTTACATGATAAACTAAGGGCAGGTGAGCCCGATATAGCTCTCCAATTCATTGGGTAACGCGAAGGAGTGAAAAGTTAAGGTTTCTCCAAAGTGATTTAGGGAATATTCTGTGATGGGTATTCCAAACGTAAGAAAGAGGGTTACTCCCTACGTAAGAAAGTTATGAATGCCTCATGTTACCTTTTATGTCTTATGATTTCTACGATTTATTCATGATTTGATGAGGAATGTTAAAGTGGCTATGTTTTATGGGTAAAGTATGATTTCATTCTTATGTATATATGAACTCATGTTTTCTTTCCATATTTTTATAAACCTTACTGAGCTTTTTATGCTCATCCCAATTTTTTGAAATGTTTTTCACAGGTCAAGGGAAAGGTACATGACGTGATGATAGTGTCAAGGATGTGTCAAGAAAGAATCTGTGTTTTATTTTCAATATGTTTCCGTTGATGGGAAGAATGAATATTGTCTTTTATGTAACCACTTTGTTTAAATGTGGAATGAAATGCACGTTTCATGATATAATTCTCTAAAACTCTAAACCTGAAAAGATCCTCAATGTGTAATCTTATAATAACTCAAGATTAAGTAAGGTTTAAGGCTGGGGCCTTATAATGATGCCCTGCTGCAGTTGAAGTACCTCATGTATCCACACAACTCGAAGGGTGGCTAGTACAAACTACGCTCGGAACACGCTCTCGAAGTCCGCCCATAGAAGTGATGCCTCGTCATGCATTTGAAGCATCAGGCTCCACTATCTGCCTCCTGCTGCCTAAAAGAGGCTGGAATCAAGGATCACCATGAAACCCACTAGTGTACCTTCTATCCTGAAGACTCTCACCATAGCCTCCAGCCAATCCTCATCCGTCTCTAGGTCCGTCTCTCTTCAGAACCTCAGGGGCCTCTGGTGTGGCAACTCATGCAGCGCCCTCAAGCGGCATGCATCGCCTGCTATTGGGGCTGGTGGAATCGGTGGACCAACAGAAATTAGTACCACTGGTGATACCGAATTGTCACGACTCGTCCCCTGGGGCCCGTATCTTGATTACCCCAAGCCTAGATTTCATATGCCAGGGGCTGGCGACTAGCACCAAAGACGTATTTCCCTAAAACTGGGAAGGAATTTCCTTTATAAAACGTAAACACACACACATCCAGAGAACAAGCGTAATAAAACACTAAGTAAAGTAGTATAACAAGTGTTATGAAAGTACAAAGAGGACAAAAATACAAGACCAATGGAATGGTAAAACTATAACTGAAAGAATGTACAACTGAGGAGACAAACAGCTGAATGGTGAAGCAGCAACTGGATCATCCTTCGGGTTCCAACATGAAGGGTAGGTATAGATTACCCCCTAAGAACTCCATGTCTGTACGTCTCCTCGGTGTACCGAATCATCATGAGGTCCACCTCCGGGTACCGTCCAACTCAACAAGCCTCAACCATGATCAGTACTGTCCGTCGTCTCCATCCAACACAACGAGGTGCGGGCATAACCCGTGCATGGGTGGGTATAATAATACTCAGTAGGGACCCCGAGACCCTCAATGTCCCACTAAATCAATAAAGGATAAACCATAAAGAACGATCTTAACAGATAACCTTTATATAGGTATATGCCCATACATATACCTAAGTTATCAAGTAACCCATATCAATAATGTGGAAAACACAATGGTCATTGACTCATCTCAAATAAGATTTTTCATTATCAAAACCACATCTGCTGGTGAAATCCTCTTTTGTCGTTTATTGTGGCCCTGTCAGGACTCTAAGGCTCTACTCACTAACCGTACACTGCTGAGATACTCCTCCTGTCAAGTACCACTGGTCTGCTTCCAAATAACAAGCACTCCGTCTGCTGTGGGTATGCCGCTAAATACCGGGATCTCCCCCTAATAGCCTATAGAGGTACTCCTGCTGTCGATTACCACAGGTCTGATTCCAACTACCAGGTGCTCCGTCTGCCGTGGGTCTGCCGCCAAAATCTGGGTGCTCCATCCACTGGGCTAATTGAATCAATATGAGTCCAATTGGTTAAGCAGTCGTCAGGTCTACAGCTACTAGGTCTCTTCACCCGGTACGCTCGTCTCCAGGAGGGTCTGATCCATGAGCTACTAGTCATTACATCCAAGTTTCAAGAAGTCTCACGTAGAAGTAATCCAAATAACTGCGTCATCATAGGGGTCTCTACGCAATAGATGGCGCGTCAATCAGACTCCTGATCTGTGACTTATTAGCTTTTCCATTCGAGGGGCCCAGTTGGTTTTTAAACTAAAACCAACCCTACCATAGTCCAAAATTACTTGAATCCCACATATAGTATTCCAAAAGACATGTATCATCAATAGAAATCCAATGTAGTTGACAGCACGTCAATTAGTCGTCCTGTCCTCAGGTTAAAAATCGTTTCTGCTTCGAGATCCTGGTTGGTTTTGGGTTCGAACCAACCCGACCGTACCCAAACATTGTCGAAATCATCATTGAAACATAACGAAATGATCGCCTTGATCCAATTAGTCCTACAAAACTGACGATGCATCGATCGAATATCTGTAGATCATGATTTTTCTGTTTAACCGAAAACGGTCTGAAAATGGGGGGTATGGGCCCTATCTGACCCGGCCCAACCCCCCTTGGGTCGTACCGAACCTGGTCAGCCCGTCCTGGGTCTGGGTCTGGCCCAGTTGGGCGCGGCCCGGACCAGCTGGTACGGCCCAGCCCGCGGCCGGACGAGCAGTTACATGGAGCGGGGGGTGGGGGTGCTAATTTGTACCTTAGGCGCCAGTTGGTGCCACCCTTGGTTGTCCCGGATCCGGCGCGGCCGTGGGATCCACTGCGTAACCGTTCCGGCCACTTTCGTGGTGGGTCCTCACCGGCGGCGCACTAGGGTGCCGCTGGCAGCCGGCGCTGGCGACACACGATGCCCCGTAGTTCCGCCGGCCACCAGAGTTTCTCTGGTGGTCCGTTTTTTCTTATATCTTCACCAACAGACATCTTGGGTCCCGAACAATACTGTGAAGGCTACTAAACGTTGTTGCAGCCCCGTTTCGTCATCACCCATCATCTCGCGCAAAAATGAGCAACTATCGGAGTGTTTGGGCTTGTTCGTTAACCCGCCCCTCCACATTAGAGACTCAAATCATAATTCATCAAAAAATGAATGCACATGCTTTAGGATACAAATCATAAATACAAATATGTACAAAACAACCCCCTACCTCGATAATTGGTGTCGCACGTCAGGCGTCGCGGATCACGGTGTCATTGGGAAAGGATTAGTAGGCGATGTCGGAGTGCGTCCGATGAGGAAGAAGCATCTCCTAAATTTTAACAGAGAAAATAAAGGATGGAACGTCGATCGTTCATTGTGGAACCAGAGTTCTTCATCTAAGAAGACATCGTTCTTCGTCAGAGGGTCGGTGTTCTTCCCCAAAACTCAACAGCTCTCCCCGACACTTCATTACACAACAATATCCTCCCACTAGAATAAAATAATAAGCTACCCTATTATTTTATTAACACAATCTATTTCAAATTCAAACATTCAAACCACCTCATTAATTAAATGTGTTGGAAATTAATTAAAGAGAGGGAGTGGAGGAGGAAGATCTCATAAATGTTGGGATATTTTTCAACATTAAACAATAGTGTTTAATAGGGGGGTTTAGGGAAGTTATTTGGGGAGTTTAAAGAGGGTTAAGGGAGATAAATGGTTGGGGCTCATGTGGGCCCCACCATTCATTTATCCACACATGGGATGTTGAGTGGTTGTGGGCCCCACCAACAACTTCCCATCGAAGGGTTTAGCATCCAATGATATAAAATAAAATTGTTCTAACAATTTTATTTATTTTATACTAATTCCCCAAAAATATTATCATCCCGCATAAAATGCAACGGCGGTAAAGGTCCCCTTTAGCAATTATCGGTGCTGCGAGTTCACGGTTCCCTCAGATTTCAATTTTGAGCACCGGTTCAAATGATAGAAATAAACCTGCTCGTTCGTTTATTGAACGTACACATTCTAAACATTGGAAATTGATTCTGGGCACACCGGGCCTCGGAATCAATTTTCGTCACAAAGCAAAGACTCGAAAAATTCCAAAAAAAAAATTCAAAAAAAATTCTTGAAATTTCTAGGTCATTACAAACATAATTTTGGAATATCAATGATAATGAAGGTGTAATATTTTGTAATTATAATATAATGAATGATGGTTTTGTTTGACATAAGCTAATTTTCAATTCAAATACCCTTAAATGAAATAATTAAAATTTAATCATTAAATACCATGATTTGTTTTTTATTCATGATATTATATGAATATATGGATGTATATACAACATATAATACAAATTAAGTGGACAATAATATAATAGGTGTCAATTAAGCGAAAATGAATGATGTAAATTAAATAATACTTCTTTTTAGTTATAAAATATCTTAAATCTTGTACATTGTTTTTAAAAAATTTATAGATTATAAAATCCCAAAAAAATGTATTACCATAAATAAATTTTTTATAAAATCTTGACAACTGTTTGTGAATAATATTTAAATTTTTTCATTATTTTGGGAGTTAATGAAATTATCTTCCCAATATTGTTTCATAATAAATGGTTGGTTTCATTAATATAGGTTATATATACATAATCCAAAATTTTATTAATGTTATAAGTATAATTATTACTAAAAAGTAGGTCATACATTCGCATGAGGGATAATATAATTCTATTAATGAGTTATTGGGAAATTAATTGGCTGATTTATTGATAATATATAATTAATATAATTTATTATATATAAAATATATTCATTATATATATCATTATTTTTTTCAATACTATTTGAAAGTGAAAAGTGAATGTCATCTATTTGCAAGGATGTAGTCTGTTGTACACATGATTGAAGTTACAATAATTCAAACTAGATAGAAATTTAGATGTGGAATGTGATATTATAATTCCATATTTATAATTATATCATAAATATCATACATATTTATTAAATCAATTTTTATAAACATAATTTAAATGTGTTTAAGGAAAACAAAATACATTTCTTTGCAAAGTAGTAGTACATGATGAACAAGATAAATGTTTTTTTACACATTTGTGGGATGATCATATGGATATTGGTCATGTTTGTAACATAATAACATGTCATTATATTAAATATTATGAAATATATATATATATATATATATATATTATTTATATTATAATAATGTAGAAGATAAAATTATATAAAAACACTTGATTATGAACAATGCCTCTTCTTCATAGAACACCATTATTTTAATGAAAATTCATACTATAATAACATTATGATAATCCCAAGGGCCTTGGATGTTTTCATGGGACTAAATTTGTAATATGGTTAGGTGTTGGCTGAAAAAAAAATTATATTGGATGTGTGAAGTTGGGAGGAATTTTAATGTCATTTTCTAAGTGGGGGGGGGGATGACATACATGGTTGTATTAAAAAGAATCAATTACAATAATTTTTTTATCCTTAAAAGGCAATAAAATGGGAAATCCATGAACTATAGAGTTAATAATGCCGAAATATAAGGGTAATATTCAATTTTTACGTGTTTTAGGTAATTTTTAACCCCTATATTTGTAGTCTAAACTCCAATAAACACATTTTTAACTTAACCAAATAATTAATTGCTGTTGTTTTAACTATTCATTATCATAAATAATTATGTTGAATTTATTAGATAATATAACTAATTCTATGTTAAAATAAAGGCACATTTTTCTCATATAAAATTCATATAATTGTTGTTACCCAATTTAAAACTTTAACCTCCAACATATGGAAAAGTGAATTTTCTAAGGATTAAATATTCATGAGTATAGGTGAATATAATTTTAAAATTCAATATAAAATAAATTAAAATATAATTAATTAGATAAATTGTAAAAAAATTATCTAATTTTAATTTAAAACTAATTTAATTTATAATTTATCATTCTCAAATATTTAAATGAAACTATAATTGGCATGAAGAATCAGTGTTCATCACAATTCATGAAAAATTAAAATTTTTAGAAAAATACCAAATATTTACCCTATTATAATTTTTTATATTAATTAATACCATAATATTCATATTTATTAAAATAAATATTCTATATGTGGTAAAAATTAATTTTAAATTATGTACAACCTTTGAGACTAAACTAATTAATTAAATACATTGTTTTGAAAAGGAATCATTTTCATTTAAACTGTTTTTAGTTTTTTTATCAAAAAATAACCATTATATTCCAAATTTTGTTGGTAATATTATGAAATAATTATTTAAAAAATAGTGTATAATGACCAACTAAATTATATTTCATTTATATATGGGGTAGATTTTTCACAGGATATCAGATAAATTAAATACATTTAAACATATAAATTTACTATAAATCCTTGAGCTATCTTATTATCATCAAGTCAAGGTGGTGTGGGTCATGTTCAGTATCGATAAAAAAATTACTCTTACAAAATATAAGGGTGTTACAAATATACTACCCATTGAGATATATAGCCTGAATATATTTTTATTCATGATAATATATGATTTAATTAAATTTAATCCTTTATGAAGAATGTTTTATATAACATATGATCTTATTTAATTTTTCATTAAGAATATTTTTCATCAATATCCATATTTTAAAAAAAACAAATGAATGTTCTTTTTCATCTAGAAAATAATTTATGATGGTTATTTATGGCATTAATTGACTAGTCACATGGTATAAAAGTAGTCATTCTAATCGTTTACCAAAATAGTTCATTTTCATCTTTCTGTACTAAAAAGTAAAAAAATATTATTTTAACTTATAATTAATTAACATAAAATCCCCCACCATCAATGGAATACATTAAATATCATATTTACATTATATGAAAACAATTAAAAATATTTAGTATGAAAATTATTATTCATCTCCCCAAAAGAAATCAAATTATTTGAAGAAAATTATTTCTGATGAAATTGAGGGAATTTTTTATTTTGAGGTTACTAGAATACTTTTGAGACATTTAAATATTTAGATAATTGACCATTAAATTTCCCCTTAAAGATTTATTATTTTTATCATGGTTATGTTAGTTTTCCAAACCATATAACTTTTTTATATATAATGTTTCACTTTTAATTTAACTTGATTGACTAGTGGAATACTGAAATTATGTATTCATTAATTAATAATTATATTTTTTGATAAGTCATATATTTCATGATATAAAGTGTAATTTTAAAAAATAGGAATTAATTGGACATAAAATGAATTTAAGATCAAAGAATTTTTTACACCCTCATGAATTTACATGTCCCACAAGTCAAAATGATTGGCCAAATTAAAAGGTTATTTGCATATAATTTTAAATTAGAATGAAATATGTTATTGAAAGTCAAAATTAAATGATTTATATGACCCTAATATATGATAATATGAATTATCAGTACATATAGTTCAATTATTAATTTAGACATAAAATTATTTCATTGATATTTCTAATGGACTCATTTCATTAAAATCATATTGACTAAATAGAGTGTGTTTTTTGTAATTTTCTCTTCATATTTTTTATGCCTTATTTACTCACTATAGAATCTAATTTATGTATCCATATATGAGAATAGTTTTTTTCCATTTATTTGATTAATTTACATATGATATGTTTAAGATAAAATTTCATTAGTTTCATGAAAAAAGATCATTTAATGTGGTGATGTTTCATATTTTACTTTTGATTTAAAATTTGTGTCATTTATATAACTAGTTACCTAATAATACAAAACTGATCAATCATTCAGGATTTTATTCCTTGCATATATGAAAATTTAATAAATAAGGAACTAGTTTTGGATTACTGGATATGTGGCTGTTATAGTTGGTATCAAAAGTTGTTTATTATAAACTGATGGAACTAGATTTTAAATAAGTGATGATAACATGAGGCCTATGATTATACGTAAATATAAATGAATCCTGTTAAAATTAGATGTTTTTTTATTTTGGCATAATATTCATGTTCATTATATACGAGAAAAGTAAATATTGTATTTATTTATTGACAATTCTAAATGGATGAAATATATTTGATATTCATGGACACTATAGGTATTTTCATAGGGAGAAATCAAAAAATGATTGGGTTATAGCTAAGAAGACGACCATATTAGGGTATAGGTTCCAACTAATGTATAATAAACATTCACATAAAAAGCCGGAGTTCCTAAGATTTTTACTCCTATTCTAGATTGATTCATTTGACAGAAGCATCCACATATTTGGGGAAATACTAATCTAGTGGCAGCTGATCAATTGATATGATCCCTTAATAAGAAGTTTCATGCATTTGGATATATTTAAATGGAATAGGTTTTTCATCAAGTATATTGTATTAGAGATTATTATTATGAATTGTTATTTTTGGCCCAGAGTACTAGGGAAATAATATATATATCATATAGTGTACAATTATTTAAAAATACAAATCTCTGATTAATATTTCCCACATGATCAATGAACAAAAATAAATATAATGATAATTAGCATAACAAAAAGTTTGGAGAATGTTCTATATAGTATAATGTTACCTTTAGAGGAATATCCACTCTTTCAATGAATTATAAATGAAATATAGATAAAATTATTGGAAAATTATTAGAATGTATTAATATAACTCTCAAAAGGGAACATATTTCTCAATATTTTATTGTATTTGATGAAATATACTTATGTTCAATCAATTGAAAGAAGGAATTTTATAGATCGTATATAATTATGGTATATGAAGTAAAAAATAGGTCATACGGAATCTCTGAAATTCATATAGCATGATAGAATAATAGTGGAATAATGAAATTCTCATATTGTTATTTTTTATGAATGAAATAAATTAGAAAATGCCTGAAGTAAATGGGAGTTTATTATTAGCATGGAGATAAGGGTCTTATGGTTAATTAATGAATGGTTATTTATAATAAATTATATCCAATGATATAAATAGTTATTAATCAATTATTATTAACACTAATTCCCCAATTTTCAGGGGAATATACTATAGGAGAGGATAATGGGAGAATGATAAGTTTATGTGATTACTATATCTGAGGCTGATGTTCCCAATTTTATTGTTGTTGGAACATCAATCATAGCATAAAATTTATCTAATGATTTATCTATCACTAGGTATTTTTACACAATTTTATATACTATGTTTTACATGAAAATTTAAATTTCCATAGAACAATATGTATGTAGTTGTTAGTCAAAATATTTCGTCGGAGTCTCACCATAATAATTTGTGTCTCTTAGTTCATATTATAACCCATACAAGTTCTATTTTTGTACAAATTATTAGTATAACAATAGTTCATTTTTATATGATAGTGGGTATATATTGTATGGTAGAATATAATGAAACTTATTATTAATTTTTTGTTAAATTTTTAATCATAATGAATGAATGGATTTTATTACCTTTAGAGTGGAGACACTATTTGAATTACGTAATGATCCAAATATTGTATGTCATTTTAATGAGATTCAATGCAGTGTGGGAATAGAAGACACTACATAATAATGAAAAATGGGATATTAGAATTGTGTATATTCCTATTATGTTGTAATTAATTGATGTACATATTAAGGAATTTTATAGACATCCATGAGAATGTGATATTTTAGTATTCTATTAATTTAACTCTACATGAAAAGCATATATCAAATATACCTAATGTAATAAAAAAATATTTAATTAGGAATGTTGATAATATACAATAATTGTATTTTTAAATGTTATGTATGTGGATAGTTGTTTCCCCTTCAATATCCTAGGTTATTTTCATTACAAATAATGAGGATGTTCATTTATAATAGGTAAACAAATTCAATTAGAATAAAGTAAATGTTTCATATTCCTCATATTCAATATTTACATGATCGAATTCATTGATTATAATATTTTACAATTTTATTCCATCATTTAAGGTATCATGGATAATTTGAAAATTTAGAATATATTTCATAGGTTACTTCCCGAATGTGGTATGAATATTTTTATTTTATGGTAATATCATTTTGATTAACAATTATACACTCAGTATTTATGTATATAATTAATAACTTATTAAATTATTATTTGTATAATTTTTGTGAAGTAATTATTCATGATAAGTTGGTATAATATAAAATTTATGAAGATCTTGAAGATCACTTATGTTTCATTCCTAAAATTCACAGAAAAATTTATATGGGAAAATAATTATGTTTGATTTCATGATTGATAAAATTTTCTCCTTTGAAATTTAATCATTTTATTTGTAATATATGTTGATTATACAATGAAAAGCATAGTCAATGAATGACTTATACCAATGAACATAGCATTGCTACATAGTATCATTACATTGGTAGGTATAAGTTGTTGATTTGTTCACAATATTCATTGACTTACAATCATGTTAATTAAGATTCCTAGTAAAGTGATAAAATTTTTTGGAACGTTTCCTCTGTATAAAGTATTTTCTAATTAATAATTATATTAGTGAATACTATAATTTTAAATCAACAATTAATTATTTATTTTTATTGAGATATATTTTGATTTATATATGAAGGGACATGGTTGTGTATATATACTGGATGATAATGTTATTCCATATGCATCATAGTATATAATGATTATTCAATAGTGCATTAAAACTCTAGGTATTGAGTTTGGAGACGTATTAATTTCTATGAATATAATAAGACATCATATCTATAATGACATTTTATTGATATTAAAAGACCAAAATATAATAAAAATATCTTATCATAAAAGGATATCAATAAGGGGAAATGAGATAGATTGTGCTAAACAAGGATTCTGTATTTTCAATACAGAAACTCCTTGTGAACGAAAATAAGGTAGTTGAAGAATTAAGAAGGATAAATCACGATATCCTGACCAAGATTAGAATTCATAGGTACCATGTGTTTATGGATTTAGCAAAAATGGATATATTAATTATTAAGGAGGGGTAAAATTAGTTCTGTTTCAAATTGTTTCAATCCATCATTATTGGAAAATTCAAATAGTTAACAACCTGATGACTATATTTTTTCAAGGAAAATTAAAATAATTAATGATATGAATTTGAAATTCATTAAATAAAATAATGTCATTCATATATTAAAAAAGATGTTATATGCTCCATCTATTTCTAACCTTAAAATGGAATTTTTATATGATGTTATTATCTCTAATTTTTCTATATTCCATGGTAGTACCATGATGTATATGTATATGATGGAAATTTTTTACTAAGAAATATAATGTGGAAAATTCATGATTATGTGTCCATATGATTATTTTCATAACTATTCAATGTTTAAGATAAAAAATTATAGATGATGATTGAAACATATTCCTATTACTCTGTATAAATTGAAATAAATACACAATATACTTTTTCACTATATTACCAAATACTCATTTAATGAATGATAATAATTTCTTTATTTTAAATTTACATAAAAAAATATTAACAATAACTTTTAATACGGTAAAATATATCTTATGATATCCTTTCATGACTCTATATTAATGAATTTTTTGTACTTCATCATGTGGCTCTTTAAATTTTGTATCATCATGATCAAGTATTATCATCAAAATTTATGAAAATTCACCATAATCCCATTAATAATTGGATTATTTTTTGAAGTAATTATCCAACTAAAACTTTAGGAATTTTTGAATGGAATATTCAGTCATTAGAAGACATTTTGGGGTCATGATCATACGGTATTAGAGTTATTTGGAATCTGTATTTACCATTCACATAGTTTTCTTATAAAAAGGTTCCATTAATGTATTCAAAATGTTGATGTATAATGATTTATATAGAACTATATCTGTTACATTAAATTTTTGTTATGTGGATGGTGGAACAAAACATGTGTGTAAAGAAATTGTGGGGGAAATAATTTCAAAATTAAATTCTATTAAGAATCAAATAAATTAGATCATTGGAGCAAAAAAGTGATATATACAAAAATGAATAAGTGATTTTGAATTTCAAGTTATAGATCATGTTTTATTAAACTTTTCTCCTTGGAAACGTGTTAGAAGTTTCAATATGAATTTAAAATCAAACCCCATGACTATTAGACCTTTTCAAATGATGGATGATATTGGAGTTGTTTCTTATCGACTAGTAATTCCATTGTGTATCATTAAACTGAATCATGTGTTCAATATGACATTATCGGGGATGTATATTCTATAACCAATGCATGGTCTCAACTATGATGAAATTTAATTGGAAACTAATAATCTATAATACAAATGGTGTTTGTTGATTTATGATAGTATTGCTGATGTGTTTATGAATCAGTCGAAAATAATGGTAATTGTACATTATAAATATCATAGAATATATGATGGAATGTGGGAAACTAAGGTTATTTTGAAAATAAAACCAATTTCATTTATTCTATGGTAATAACGATGAAAATTTTAATTAATTTTTAAAATAGGGAAGATTTGAGTATCATTATTTTTTATATGAACATTGTGTTCAATAAAAAACATAACACGCAACACTGAGCCAAAATAGTCCAAAAAATATTATTATTTTAAAACTAAAACTATAACCGACACATTGAATTGGAGGGTAGTAATATAAATAATTATGTTATGAAATATATATGACGTACATTATCATTAAAAACTAATTTTTTATTTAATTATAAAGGAAAATACAATATTTTATTAACGAAAGATTATTCATAAGAAATATATTTTCTAAATAAATGTTTTATATTTTTTTCTCTGGGAAAATATAATATAAAATTTTATTTCATATCTAGAAATTATACCTTTTAAAATTATTTTATATTTTTATATCATCATATAATAATGAACATTGGGTGATTTGTTTTGATATTTTTGTAAATGATGATTTTTCAATAAATAATAAAAAATATTTCTGTTATTGAAAATAAATATTTTGATTCAACAATTACAAATATTACATTTTGTTATAAAATAGATTAAAATAATATTTTGTTAAATTATATTATAAATGTCCAAAATATGGACTTCTAAATGAATTTTATTTTTGATTTTTTTATAAATTCATTTTTTTAATATTAAAATGATATATTTCTTGAAAACTATTTCTTGTTACATATTTTATATTTATCATAATGTAATTTATAAAAAAAATTTAAATAAAATATATAAAATAATTTTCATATTTGGTATTTGGAATTCAATATTTGTTAAATTCATACTCTTTATTTTTGGTCATTGTGAATAATAACCATAAAACATAAATTTCACTACTATAAGCGTGGCATAGTGTATATTAACAATAATTTAAATTGTAAAAGTTATTAAAATTGAATATTTAAAATTGGATTTCTTATTTGGAAAATGGAATTCCAACTTTTAAATTGGTCTTCCTTATTTATGGACATTATAAATAATAACCATAAAAATTTAATTTCACCACTATAAGGTAAAAATGGGTAATTAAGGGAAAAAATAATGTGATGAAAAATTTTAAAATAAAACCGAAATTTTCATTAGTTTTATTTAATAATTATGTTTCAGCCATAATTATTCACACAATATATATATGACCTCTTATTACATTGAGATATTATTTTTACATTTATAACATTTAAATGAGAGTTAAATAAACAATTACAACAAATTTTCTTTTCATATCAATAATATTATATGACATGGAAAAATAATGTTTATAATAAATTATAAAAATTAATTTTAAATATATCACATTAATATAATATGTTAGTTCAATTTTTAGATTAAAAATAATTTCATTAAATAGATGTGCAACACGGTTATAATCATTTTAAATTAAAACAATTATAAAATAAATGACATCAAATATATTAATGTTAAAAAATTTTGAAATTATTTTTATGTTCCAAGAATATTTTATTTATATATTTTAAAGAGGATTTTATATATATTAACGTTATTTAAATATTAATATATGTATTACTATAGATATGCACAGAGACTATGTGTGATTATGTGGCCCGATGTGCGCAGTAATAAATTTAAATGAATAAAAAATATATTTTTTCAATGGAACTGCACAATACCTCAATGAAAACAAAATAACACAAAAATGAATGCTCATATTAAAACGTTAAGTCCACAGTTTATCCTGAGACAAGATCATTACTCTATGAAAATCATAAAATGGGTCAGCATGAGGGGTTTCGACTACATTCTCATTGGTGGTTCATTTTATAGAATAATGGATTATTGAATTAATCCATTGCATCCGTTGATAACTATGGATAATTCTATAATAATATAACTAAGATGATTTTTAAAGGGTTATATTATTAAAATTTTAGAGAATTATATACCCCTCTCTTCCTCCACCATTGGTGGATCACATTATACGAAGATGAAACACTAATTTAGAGGAGATCAAGACAAAGCGAATAGAAGGGTTCCTTTTGTTCCTTGGAGGATGTGTTCTTCATAATTAAATGATCCATAATTATGTAGGATAAATTATTTGGTTTTTAGTTCCCTTAAAAAAACCATGAGACGATACATCCTTCTTCCTAGATCTGTGGATTTTTTTGGAAACTTTCATGCATCCATGAAGTGAAATAAAATTGATTTTAATTGTTTTCCAACAATGGGATCAATGTTATTGAATGATCGGAAAAGAATTAATAGTATCTATCATTTAGAATTTTTTCTTTTTCTTTTCCCCTTTTTCTCTTTCATCACTAGTTGGTCCGTATGTTCTTGATTAAAAATTTACAGGGTGGTATCATGCCCAATTGGACCCCCCGAATTAATAGAGGTTTTGCGTACAAGGAGTGTATCGAGGAAATGAGTTGAAATCAAAGATCATTGCATGGAGTGGGTGATCTTTTTTGTAATTTGATGTCATAATAGAATTATTGATGTTTGGGTCATGATGTAAATATATCGAAGACAAGGCACTTCACAAGTGGATATTTTCCTGCGAACGATGGCCGATAAGTGAAAACCACACACGATTAACCAAATTTGGGTGGGATAGAGGATAAAATCAAACCTGATGGAAGGATTATAGGTGGGGAAATTGAATATATAATTTATCATGAAACCCTAACTACATGTTGTGTACATGGATGAACACAAATTATTTATCCACCTCCATGAAGGCCTCTAGGGTTTTGGAGAATATGTGGATTAGACGTCATAGAGTCTTTCTACACACTGTGTGCCCCATACACGGATGTGAGACATTATTAAAGATCACAATTAACATATGATAAATTGAAAAATTATTATTATTATATAAATATTATATCAAATGGATTAATTAATAATTAAATTGATAATAATAATACTTTTGATATTATTTTTAAAGAAAAAAATAATTGAAACTTAGTGTTTTAATTAATCTTATTTTTATTTAATTATAATACTTATAATTAATCATAATTATTATTTTTTGTTTCTAAATTTATTTTAAATAATATCATTATTATGTTATTTATTTCTTTAAATTATTATGTGAATATTATTATTACTGTCATTATTTTTTTTAAATGAAATATGATAATGGAATTTGAATATAATTTTTTTCTATAAATTGGGTATTTAATTAAATATTTTATATAAATAAAATTTATTTCATATTAATTATGAATAATTAATATATGAATATAATTATATTTGTTATAATTTCTTATTTACAAGAATATATTAAATTTGAAATTATTTTTTTTAAATAACAAATTGTGATTTGATAATTATTCTAAAATTTTTACTTTTGTTAACATTGTATTATTAAACTGTGAATAATTAATAGATTTAATAAATTTTTTAAATAAAACTCATATTATATGAAATTATACAATATGATAACTATAATATTTATTGAAATTAATATGTGAAATAAAAAATGAAAATAACGTGATAAAACATAAATTACCTTGTGAGTGGGGTACACCATTCTGATGGGGGTAAGTGGAGGGGGTTTTGTTTTAGGGAAGTGGAGTCGAACATTAAGTCCATGGATGGTTGAGTAGAGGATTATGTTTTCCAGCTGAGAGCTTCAATCAGGGGGATCTGCAGTCGAGCAGACGTATTGAGCCTGATCCATCGACGATTGACAGACATGATGGCTTTGCTTATCATAGTGTTTTTCCACTGGAAAAGGATCAAACCAAGACCAGGAGTTCTTTCACTGACAGAGTGTGGTATGTGCACCAAAAAGGGTCTCTGATGGTTGTGCATCATCAATGGGGGTTTGTTTTTCCCTAATCTACGTTTGGTGTTTTTCCTCGTTTTAGGTGTTTTATATTTCATTTGGTATAACTCTATTGTTTTTCATTTATATTTGTACTACCATCGATGTATTCCGTTAACTATATTCCATTTGAATTTTTCTATTGGATTTTAGACATTGAAAATATTTTTTAAGTTGGTCCACATTTGTTGATTTATATGTTCCAGTATTAAATATATTAATTTTTTTATGTCATTGTAATGTTGTTTTCTAATGTTAATATAACAATATAAATTATGTTTGATCCACATGCTTGAAATCATCAATGTAATGAAATATGGAAAGTCTCCAGTGGTACCCATTTTTATCAATTTTTTATATATACATCATTATATAAAATATACATTTATTTTGTATAAAATACATTTAGGTACAATTTCAAATTAGAAAATAAAATTTGAAATTTGGAGACATATGAAGAGGGTGTAAAGAAATTTGTTTTAGGATTACATAATACAAGGAAGGGTATAGTTTTTTGGATTAAATTATTTTATTTTACAATGATATATATATATATATGTATATTTATATATAGACTTATAACTTTCTATTTTTTAGAAATTATAATGTAAGGGATATCTATTAATTATTGTTTTTCATATATCAGTCATAGTTATAAAATTATGAAATTGAAATAATTCATTATTCTATAGTATATGAAACTATTTTCAATATAATATGAATTTTTGGTACGTTTTTTTAATTTATATATTTTAAAACTATTAAATATATTAACAATTCCAATTATTACCTATTAAATTAGCATTTAAACTTAAAAATTTTAATTTATGATTTAAATTAATGATTTATACATATTTCATTAAAACATCTTGCTTGTCAAACGTATATATCTATTAAATTACTCATTATTTATCTCATATTATACACGTATTTTAATACTTATTATGTATATGTATTATACTAATTTCAAAATCATCCATGTTTATATTGTCCATGTATTTGTTTATATATATATATACATGCACTATTTCAATGTTCTTGTTTTAATATGTATTACGTTTCCATGTTATTAGAGTATATTTTTATATATATACAAATATAATTTTTTGGTGTATATCTAATCATACAATAATTATTTATGATTAATAAAACATTATTCATATAAGAATTAGAAATTAAGAATATCATAACATCATCATGTTATATGTGTGTCATAGAATAATCAAATTATGACCACCTCTAATTTAATTTTTCATGAAATTTCATATATCAATATAAATATATATGTATATATGTATATGAATATATTCATGATCATTGAATAATAATTCCATTTTACATTACTAACTACAAAAAATGAATTTAATGAGATAATGAATGAAATTTTAAGTGTAGGGATTCTAAATAACCATCCCAGTAAATATTCAAATTCAGGAACCAAAAAAATTGGTTGATCAATGCCTAATTAGTTATTTTCAATAAAACTTTATATTCCTACATTTATATATAAATATTAGTGAATTTATATTTATTTTTTTGTTGTGTTTATAAAACAAATACACCATTGGACCCATATATACGTAAGTATTGAATGTTGAAAAGTTTTTTATATAATATTGGTAATCGAGCATTTTGTATATGGTAGGGAATTATGGAGTGAACCAGTAACATCCCAGGTAAATAATGAATATGAAATTTTAATATTTATTAATATTTTTTAATTAAATTTTAATTTTAATTTATAGGGGATTATATGTCTGATAGCGTACTCAACATGAGACAATGGTTTTCTCTAAAATCAAACGTTGCAGACAACGTTGAATCATACCAAAGAATAATAATATAATATTATAATTTTAAATGGTAGTTCTTTCATAGTCATTGTATTGGCAGGAATGAATAGAATTAAGCATATTATTATTAAAAAAATTTGTTAAATTTTTTTACATTTGTCCAATAAAATTTAGAGGTTTAAAATGAAAATGAATAAACTTTTACGAAAAAATACTCTAATATTTTTTAAAAGGTTGTTTTACCATATTTTGATGGAAAAGCCTTTTTAAATCAAATTTTTTCATTTTAATTGTTCCATTTCACTAAATAATCATTTTACTGAAAAATGGGACATCGGAATATACTTTTGGTAAATTTTTGGTATATTTATAATAATGTTAATTTTTCTGAATAGTGAAAAATACAGCATTTTAATTAAAAACTACCTTTTAAAATAATTTAATTATAAAGATATATTTTATTTTTAATTTTTTAAGGTTTAATTGGATTATATTTTAACAATTTAATCTAATTTTGGTAATTGGAAGTAATTTCACCATTAAATTGGATATAAAAAATGAAAATATTTTGGTTGTTTTTACTTCTTAAAAATACTCTTTTTGGTTCTAACAAAAAGAATTAATTTTAAATTAATTACATTAACATCTATGATTTGAATATTAAAATTCATTATCCGATATTTTAAATTAGGAGTCCAAATATTTTAAATAGTTATCTTTTATTTTTAGACTTTATGACTAGTAACTTCAAGAAATATTTTATTTATCATGGTTAAATGGTAAATCATTTAAATTATGGTATAAAATAATATAATAATAATATTAAATTACCCTAAAATGTGTCCCAACATTATTGGATGAGAATTTTCCGACCGTGGGAATCCTTGGTTCGATTTTGGGACCACATGGAGCCACATGTTTGTGCATATTACATTTAATTACATTTAATTTAATGTTATGTAAAATATAACCTAAACATATATATTTTACTAAATCAATTATATGGGATAATATAAATGATCTCTTAGACTATGAACAATGATTAGAATGATAAAAAAATTTAATGCATCATGGTATTTTATTTAAAAAAGTTTGTCATTAAATAAATAAATTTAAATATGGCACAATGATGATGAATTGATTGCTTCATTAATAAAGGATTGAAATATATGAAAAGGTAAATGATAAATAAATTTTATTATGATATTTGGATGTCATGAAAATATTTTATGGATGGTAGATACATGTTATATTTGTATTAATGATATATTTTTCGACTCAATCATGTTTTTTTTAATTTCATAAAAAGTCATGATGTGAATACTATCAAAATAGACATAATATGTATTTTAAGTATAAAATATTTTATTAAATATTATAAAATAAAAAAATTTCTCATATTCATCCAAATATTTATCAAAAGTATGCAATTTAATTATTGACTCTTTAATTGTATATTTGACATGTTTTGGTAAATATTTTTATTCTAAAAGTGTTATATTCATGATAAAACTGTAAGAGAAGAAATGTGTTAAATAAAAAGGTTATGTATTAAAAAATATATAAAACTAGTAAATATTTTATTTTATGATTTCATTTCTACTTATATTCAACTTATATTGTTATTTTCTGAATTTTGGACCTTTTAAAAAGGAAAATAATTTTATAATAAAATAATACTTTCAAATATTCCCAAAGAGACCCTCCTCCCTCTTATAAAAGGAATCCACCTCTAACCCATTACACACAACTCTTATGCCCCTTTCATTGTCCAAAATATACTGAAAGTGCTATCAACATAACACTATTCCTTTTAGAATCCGTACCATTGGTATAAGGAACTTCAAGAAAGCCTTTTGGTTCAAACCAAAGTGAGTTACCGGATTAATTGGTAACATCTCCTCTCAAGTTACCTTCATTTATATTACATATTCATTGTAACATCCGATACTTTTATGAGAAATATTTTGTTTGTTATGTTATATACATTGTCAAAGTAATCCTTCACTACACACAACACTAGCTTGGCTTACTTTACACGCAACCACGGCCTTCCTCGATAGCTTGCGTCGTACGCAATACCGAGTTTCACTAAAAAACGATATGATATTAAAATATTATTAAAAATAGCTGTTATGAATAGTATTAACTGAATTTTTAATTTTATAACATTTTAATTCAACTGATACATTTTCTAGAATGAGGTATAAAAGAAAAATCAGTTTTTTTGGATAAAAGAAGTATTTTTAAAAAAATGCAGTTTTACCACCTTTTGATGGAACACCCACATTAAATATAGTTTTTGACATGTTTATAAGTTCAATTTGACAAAATAAAATTCTTCTTTTGAATCAGGTTATAAAAATTTACTTTGGATGATTTTTTGATATTTTTCTGATAACTTTCATATTTTGATGAATAATAAAAATACACTAATTTTTTATTAAAAACAAAATTTGTTCATTGAGATAATTTATATGGATAAATTATAATATTTAATGGTTTTAAAGTATAAATAGAATTTATTTTTACCATTTAATATAATGTATGTCATTAGCACTAATTTCATATTGAATTCATAGGTAAAAACATTTCAATCTTTGGCAATGTTTTAGCTTCTAAAACTCGTTTTCTTAACAACGGGATTTAGTTTAAATTAATTACTGCAACTTATATTTTTTGAATTTTGAAAAATGGATTCCATATTTGGAATCAGTGGGTCCAAATTATGTTAATAGGATACTTTTTGTTTTTTGGGCATTATGAATAGTAACTACGGAAAATTTTATTTATCATAGTTAAAGGTAAATTGGGTAATTATGGGTAAATATAAGATTATAAAGTTACCCTAACACAAGAAAAAATACTATTGGAGGCGCTTCATTTAATGGAGTTTTTTCCATGAAAATAATTTAATTATTATTAAAACCAAAGAATGTGACAACATGTAACTTTCTTAAATCGTAAAAGTATAATAATTTTAATTTAGGGATAAACTTCATGAAACTTCAAACATGAATAGTCTCCAGAAATCTAATAAAATTATCTACATCCTAGGAATTTATTTATAATTTTTAGGGATTAAATAATTATCATTAATTATGACACAATAGTGATGTTGAAATTCTTCTATTAATTAAAATATCAAATAAATGGTTTTAAAAATAATAAAATAAATATTATATGAACTATTTAATGTTCTCCACTAATTTTCTAGATACATATGACATTTTATGGATCTATTAAAGCTTTTATTTCGAACATATCTTCTGTATATATTTTATTTAAATTCAAATACATGAATAGTGTTAAAATTGACACTATTGTTATTTTATAAAAATAACATATTATAAAATTTTTTAAAAATAACAAAAATATTTAAAAACTATAAATTAAAATTTATATGGTCGACAGTGTCATAGTGTCAAATTATGGAAAATTCACAACACATATGTAATTATTTATAATAATTTAAAATTTAAAATACTATTACCATAAATAAAATTAAATTGATAAATAAGGATAAATCAAGTTGATAATTTTTAAAATAAATTCCTAACATGTCTAAATTTTATTGGTTGATTATATGACAACCCTATATAATATAATATTTGAATATGAGTCATTTTAGAAGTTGTTATGTGGGGTTGGGATTTAATATAAACTAATATTTCTTATATTTCCAAAGGTGCCCCTCTCCTCCCTTATAAAAGGGCACCTCCTCCCTCTCCTCCTCACACCAATTTGAGCCTTAATTCTCGGCCAATCCCTGCCCATTTTACTTCCCCACTTCCCTAGATATATCCTAGAGGTTATGGTCCCCTTCAAAGACCAATTTTAGTGCCCTAAGAGGAGGTCTCAAAGAGGCGCTTCAAAGAAGAGGTAATGTCTGTTACCGATTCTTTCATCTTTATTTCTTCTTCCACTTATTCTTATTTAGTTGTTTCATTTTGAAGTAATAAAATCAGTATCACTCATATACTGATATGTTATTATATGTATGAAACGACCCTATTTCACCATCTATCCATCCTACAGAAAACGAAATCACCGCACGTGCGTACGTACGGAATACCGTCCCCACACCGTGGTGTAATCTATTTTCCACCACCACCTTACATGGATTGGTATAATGGTGTAAATAATAACTATATGTGATTATTATAAATTTATATTGATTCTGAAATAGTATACATACACTCCAATACAATTCCACGATCATGGGAACGATATCATCGCTTGTGCGTACGTATGAAATATCGTCTCCACGATGTGATGCGACTCGTTCTACATGATCTTCATTGCATAATGAATATATAAATGAATTGAATTAATGAATATGATATATATTACACTGATACCATTCTGTAAATGAGTTATCTAAAACCTAAAGAGAATAAAAAGAATTTATTCGACAAAACACGCATAAGAATAAAAAGTAATAAACACCCGAATAACAAGTAGTAATGAAATATTACTAATAAGAAGCTATGAATATGACCATATATTATATAATAACAATATTTATGATTCTGGAATAAGTCAATAACATTATTTAAATCATTATACAGGTGGTTCGGACACTTACTAAGCAAATCGGACCTAAGGTAAGGGAAATATCACAATCTCATTTTTATCCGAGATTGTTTATACTTTGGAATTTACTGTGGTGTATTTTATCATCCACATCCTTGTTTCCTAAATATGTTATATTTATATCCTTCTAAAATAGTTTATATCAAATTTTACCCTTCAGTGAGTTTTTAGTAAATGATATGAAAGGAATCTTTTGTCATTTTTCGTACGAGATACTTTTTGACTTTTCCAACAAAAGAACGAGAAGAATGTTTTCTTTTAACTTATATGGAATGAATAGATTTTTAAAACATTATTTCCAAGAATCTTCCCTTACATTTTTTCATGTATATTTTTAATCAATTTCTTCTAGTTTAGAATTGAATTACATGTTAAGAAAAGAAAAGTGTTTTTGAAGTAGAAAGGATATTTTCCTCAAGAATGGAGTTCAAGTGTTTTATCAAAATTATTTCCCATCTAAGATAATAAAGGGTTCTGTTTCTATACCTATTATTACATTGATTTGATTATGTTGTGATGGAATTATTTTTATGAATTCCTTAATCTTATATTAATTGTTTTATGATGTCACGATGTTTAAGATTCCCATTTTTATTACATGGGTTATGCTATGATGTATGGTTTATGATTTTGTGGAACACATAAGAATGGTATCATTATGAGATGGGTGGGACCTATATCTCCCTACAATTCATTGGGTAAAGATTTTATATATCATGAGATAGACATGGCTGGAATGGCAGGTTAATCTGGTTCAGTGAAATAGGACTGAAACAAGGAGTGAACTCGGTTCAGAAATGGACTTTGTCCACTAAGATAGTCTTGGAAATGAGTCTTGACTAATATGAAATGATTCTCTATTATTATGTGTGTATGACACAAAGTTTCATCTTTTATGTAATGATTATTGAGATTACATTTCACTACCATGATTTATCCCATGTTATGAAATTATGATCTCTTTTGCAGGATAAGATTTTCAAAATGTTATGTTCTTATGAATTTGATGTAATTGATATTTATTTTGTTTTCCATTACTGAGCATTTGATCTCACCCTTTTGTATGTTTTCTTTTCAGAGTTCAGGAAGAGGGGTATTAAGTAAGTTATGCCAAAAAGGGACTATTGATATGATGAAATAAATAGAAGACAGTGTAGATGCCTTATGAAGCAATTGTGTATGTTTCCCAGTTTCTAAAGACACTATACCTATACGGTCCATTAATGGTTTTGTTATATGTTGTAATAATTATGCATCAATTTTGAAGTATTAACCATGTATGTAAAGTATGGGTCACTATAGTTGGTATCAGAGGAAAGGTATAGTCAACCTTTAGGAACTATGATGTGAAATCCTTCGTAATAACCCTAAGGATAAGTCTAAGCATCGAACACAATCTTGGTGTTTAGAAATGGCCATGAAAAACCTATGATAAGACCTTAAGTGTGAAATTTTATTCTTGATTATCTGGTTTTCCTATTATAATTAGTGTAGATCACAATATTCTTCTTGGTTTTATTCAATGGCTGGAACCCGAAGAAAACATGTTAATGCGGAATACGACGGGCAATGCAATGATTGTCCCCCTGAGAAACCAAATATTATGGGATCTAGAATGAACAATCTTGTATCAATGCTCACACAACTTTCTCAAGCTATGAATCTTGCAGGACTTCCAAATGAGCAAAGTAGGGAGCATTATTCTGTCGAATCCATCATGAGGCAGCGTCAACCTTCATTCAGCGGGTCTTCTAATCCCTTAGTGGTTGAACAATGGATCAGTACAACTGAAAAGATATTTTCAGTTCTTCAATGTTATGAACATGATAAATTCATCTTAGCAGTGTATCGTTTGGATGGTGATGCTGATCAATGGTGGAATCTTATTAAGAATACGAGGAAAGGGATGAAATTGAGTCCATGGAATGGGACGAGTTCAAGAACTTGTTTTTCAAAAAGTATTTCCCTCGTATTCTCTGAACAAAGATGGAGAAGGAGTTTCTTGAACTAAAGCAAAAGGATGATGAATCCGTTGGTACCTAGGAAGCAAATTTTACAAGACTTGCAAGGTACGCTTCCGGAATTATTATCCAACCTGAGAGTAATATCGATCGATTCTTTAGTGGCCTAAAACCAAGTCTTTGAAGGGCGTTAGCCATAAGGGACTTCAATAGCTACGAGGAAATTATTCAATGTGATCTCAAGGTTGAGATGGAGATTGGTGTAACCCATCAGTCACATGGGTTTGATAAGAAGAGGAAAATGGAATTCAAAGGAAAATCTAAAGACCACACTGAAAATAAGATGAGTTTTCCCTTCTGCTCAATGTGTGGAAAGAAACATGGAGGAAATTGTCTTAAGGGAACAAGCAAATGTTAAAAGTTTGGAAAAGAAGGTCATCAGGCAATTGAATGTCGAAATAATGGGAAGAAGATGTCTAATGATGAAAAAAAAGGATGGGATACACAGAATGAACCTACTACACTTCAATGTTTCAAGTGCAAGGAGTTGGGGAATTATGCCAATCAATGCCCAAATCCAAGGGTTGATGATGATGATCGACGTCAACAAAATCTTAAGGCCAAATACAAAGGAAATTCACATGCAATTACTATCAGCGATGTGGAGTTCGACAACGAAGTGGTGAGAGATACACTTACCATCCACTATAAAGTAGAAAATGTTTTATTTGATTCTGGATCCACCCACTCTTTTATTTCTGATGAATTTTCTAATGGTATCACCGTATTACCTCAACAATTGGATGTTCAGTTGGTTGTGACAACTCCTAATGGCACAACAGTCGCATCAAAGGTTTACAATTCTTCTTCGATTGAATTTTTTGGGAAAGTGCTTCCTGAAGATCTTGTGATCCTTCCTAAAGTGGAATTTGATGTGATTCTTGGCATGGATTGGCTTTATTTATATAGAGCTCATATCAATTTCCAAAAAAGGGAAGTCACATTTCACATTCCAGATCAATCTATGATCATCTATCGATGCAAGGATGAACATAACCTTCTAGTGGAAATTTCTTCAATCTTGTGGGTCTTGATTCCACTAAATGAAGGTTATTTATCTCAAATGGATGGAGATAAACTCATGATTAATAATATGCCCATTGTACGGGAATTTTATGATGTATTTCTGCAGGAATTGCCAGGTCTTCCACCAAATCGTGAAGTTGAGTTTTCAATAGAACTCGTATTGGGTGATTTGCCTATTTCAAAGACACCTTATTGAATGGCCCCAATTGAGTTGTAGGAGTTGAAGAAGAAACTCCAAGAGAATCTTGATAATGTATTCATATGCCCTAGTGTGTCACCTTGGGAAGCACATGTTCTGTTTGTTAAGAAGAAAGTTGGATCAATGAGACTCTACATTGATTATCGAGAACATAACAAGATCACTATCAAGAACAAATATCCACTCCCACGCATTGATGACATATTTGACCAACTATGTGGAGCTCAATACTTTTCAAAGATTGATCTTTGTTCAGGATATCATCAATTAAGGGTCAAAAGGGAGGATATAACAAATTTGGATTTCCATACAAGGTTTGAACACTATGAATTTATAGTGATGCAATTTGGTCTTACTAATTCCCCTTCTATCTTCATGGATCTGATGAATAGAGTCTTTAGAGAATATCTTGATCAGTTTGTGGTAGCCTTTATATATTATATTCTTGTCTATTCAATGAGTAAGGAATAACATGAAGATCACTTGAAAATTGTATTAAATATCATATGAAAGGAGAATCTGTATGCCAAATTTACCAAGTGTGAATTCTGGATTTAAAAAGATGCATTTTTGGGTCACATAATCTCAAAAGAGGGGATATCTGTGGATCCAGCAAACAAAGAGGTTATCAAAAGATGGTTGAGACCAACAATAGTAACCGATATCTGAAGTCTTCATTGTTTGGCTGGATATTACCGATGTTTTGTGAATGATTTTCAAGGTTACCTAACCCACTCACCATGTTGACTCGAAAAGGATATAAGTTTGTTTGGACGGAGGAATGTGAAGAAAATTTCAAAGAGCTAAAAAGAAGGTTATCCAGTGCACGTATGCTCCCACTACCTTGTAGTGGAGAAAGGTTTGTGATCTACAGTGATGCATCCAAGAAATGACTGGGATGTGTTCTCATGAAAAATGGTATGGTGATAGCTTATGCCTCACAACAGTTGAAAATCCATGAGAAAAATTTCCCAACTCATGATTTGGAGTTAGCTGTGGTAATCTTTGCATTAAAGATTTGGAGTCATTACCTTCATGGTGAAAGGTGTGATATTTATACTGATCAGAAAAGTTTAAAGTATATATTCACACAAAAGGAGCTGAATATGTGCCAGAGAATATGGTTGGAGCTTATTAAGGATTACGACTGCTCAATTTATTACCACCATGGGAAATCAAACAACGTGGAAGATGAATTATGTCGACAAGACCATGCTACCTTATCCATGATGAGGATCACAAAAGATAAAATATTTATGGATTTACAAAGGATAGATCGTGGAATTATAATGGAAGGGGAAAAATCGTATATTTCTCAAATTAATGTTCAACCATCTATACATGTGAAGATTCAAGAGGCACAGAAAGAAGATGTCGAGTTACGACAGAATGTGAGAAATGTTCCTGAATTCAACCTTGATTGTGATGGGATAATAAAGTACATGAATCGGGTTTGTGTTCCTCCCATCCTAGAATTAAAGAAGGAGCTGCTGGATGAGGCTCATAATTCTTCATTCATTATTTATCTGGGAAGCACGAAGATGTATAGGGATCTGAAAGAGTACTTCTGGTGGGATGGAATGAAAAGAGATGTCGTTGAATATGTCTCTCGATACATGGTTTTTCAGCAAGTTAAAGCTGAGAGAAAGAAGTCTAAGGGGATGTTACAACCATTACCTATACCTAAATGGAAATGAAAAAACATCACTATGGACTTTTTCACTGGACTTCCTAAAACATCCAAAGTCAATAATGCTATCTGGGTCATAGTTGATCATCTTACAAATTCTGCACACTTCATTGCTATTACAGAGGATTTCTCTATAGATCAGCTTTCCAGGATATATGTAAAGGAAGTGGTAATATTTCATTAAGTATAACTTTCTATTATATCTGATCAGGATCTGTGGTTTACCTCAATGTTTTGGAGAAGTCTTCAGCATACTATCGATACAGAGTTGAGTTTCAGCACAGCTTATCATCCTCAGACAGACGGTCAGTCTGAGAGGACAATTCAAACTCAATAAGATATGTTGAGAGCTTGCTCTATAGATTTCAAAGGTGGTTGGGATCAACACCAACCATTGGTGGAATTTTCTTATAATAATAGCTTTCACTCCAGTATTCAGATGGCTCTTTATGAAGCTCTCTATGGAAAGAAATGAAGGACACCAACTTGCTGGGATGAAGTTGGGGAAAGAAAGCTATTAGGACCTGATCTCATTGATGAAATGGAAGAAAAGGTCATATCTATTCAACAACATATAAGATCATCTCAAGGTCGATAGAAACGTTATGCCAACAACCGAAAAAAAGACATAGAATTTGAAATGGGTGATAATGTATTCTTACGAATATCTCCCTGGAAGAGGGTCCTGAGATTTGGCGAGAAGGGACAGTTGAGCCCTAGATATATTGGCCCATTTGAAATTATGGATCGTGTTGGGAAGGTAGCTTACCTATTGGAACTTCCACAGAATATCTCTCAAGTTCAGGATGTGTTCCATGTATCTCTCCTGAGAAAGTACATACCAAATCCTTCACATGTACTCAGCTCAGATGTTATACCACTAGAACAAGATCTTTCTTATGAAGAAAAACTGATAGAGATTTTGGATCGTAGCGAATAATTCCTATGGAACATGACCACTCTCTTGGTGAATGTTTTATGGAGGAACCACCAATTATAAGAATCTTAATGGGAGCTTGAGGATATGATTAGGGAGAGGTATCCTCATCTGTTTGTTACAAAGTAACGGATTTCGAGGGAGAAATTCATTTTAAGGGGGGGGGGGGGTAGAATGTAACACCCGAGACTTTTATGAGAAATATTTTGTTTTTTTATGTTATATAAATCATCAAAGGAATCATTCACTACACACAACACTAGTTTGACTTTCTTTACATGCAACTGCGGCCTTCCTTGATAGCTTGCATCGTACGCAATACCAAGATTCACTAAACAACGATATGCTATTAAAATATTACTAAAACTAGCCATTATGAATATTATTAACTGAATTTGAAATTTTATAACATTTTAATTCAACTTATACATTTTATAGAATGAGGTATAAAATCAAAATCAGTTTTTTGGATAAATGAAGTATTTTTTAAAAAATGAATTTTTGCCACCTTTTGATGGTACACCCACATTAAATATAGTTTTTGACATGTTTATAAGTTCAATTTGACAAAATAAAATTCTTCTATTGAATCAGGTTATAAAAATTTACTTTGGATGATTTTTTGATATTTTTCTGATAACTTTTATATTTTGATGAATAGTAAAAATACGTTAATTTTTATTTGAAAACAACTTTTTTTCAATGGGATAATTTATATGGATAAATTATAAAATTGAATGGTTTTAAAGTACAAATAGAATATATTTTTACAATTTAATAAAATGTATGTCATTAGCACTAATTTCACATTGAATTCATAGGTAAAAACATTTCAATCATTGGCAATGTTTTAACTTCTAAAACCAATTTTCTTAACAACGAGGTTTATTTTATATTAATTACTGCAACTTATATGTTTTGAATTTTGAAAAATGGATTCCATTTTTGGATTCAGTGGGTCCAAATTATGTTAATATCCTACTTTTTATTTTTGGGCTTTAGGAATAGTAACTACGGTAAATTTTATTTACCATAGTTGAAGGTAAATCCAGTAATTAAGGGTAAATAAAAGATTATAAAGTTACTCTAAGACCTGAAAAAATCTTATTGGATGACTAGAAGTAGAACCATATCACCTAAGTGTTGGATTAGTTTCATTTAATGGACTTTTTTCTACGAAAATAATTTAATTATTATTAAAACCAAAGAATGTGACAACATGTCACTTTATTAAATATTATATGTATAATAATTTTAATTTAGTGATAAACTTCTTGATACTTCGAAAATGAATAGTCTCAAGAAATATAATACAAATAGCTACATCATAAGAATTTATTTTGAATTTTTAGGGATTAAATAATTATCATTAATTATGACACAATAGTGATGTTGAAATTATTGTATTAATTAAAATATCAAATAAATGGTTTTAGAATTATTAAAATAAATATTATATGAACTATATAATGTTCTCCACTAATTTTCTAGATACATATGACATTTTATGGATTTATTAAGTCTTTTAGTTTGTACATATCTTCGGTATATATTTTATTTAAATTCAAATAAATGAATAGTGTCAAAATTTACACTATTGTTATTTTATAAAAATAACATATTTTAAATTTTTTTAAAAATAACAAAAATATTTAAAAGTTTAGAAATTAAAATTCATATGGTCGAAAATGTCATAAACTGTCAATTTATGGAAAATTCACAACACATATGTAATTATTTATAATAATTTAAAATTTAGAATATTATTACCACAAATAAAATTAAATTGATAAATAAGGATAAATCAAGTTGATAATGTTTACAATAAATTCCTAACATGTCTAAATTTTATTGGTTGATGAGATTACAACCCTATCTAATATAATATTTGGATATGAGTCATTTTGGATGTTTTTATGAGGGCTTGTGATTTAATATAAACTAATATTTCTTATATTTTCAAAGGTGCCCCTCTCCTCCCTTATAAAAGGGCCCCGCCTCCCTCTCCTCCTCACACCAATTTGAGCCTTAAAGCTTGGCCAATCCCTGCTCCTTTCACTTCCCCACTTCCATATAAACATCCTAGAGGTCTTGGTCTTCTTCAAAGACCAATTTTAGTGGCCTAAGAAGAGGTCTCAAAGAGGCGTTTCAAAGAAGAGGTAATGCACGTTACCGATTCTTTCATCTTTATTTTTTCTTCCACTTCTTCTTCATTAGTTGTTTCATTATTATGTAATAACATAAGTATCACTCATATACTGATATTTTATTATAAGTATGAAACAACCCTATTTAACCATCTATCCCTATTATTACATTTATTTGATTATGTTGTGATGGAATTATTTTTATGAATTCCTTTTTCTTATATTAATTGTTTTATGATGTCACGATGTTTAAGATTCCCATTTTTATTACATGGGTTATGCTATGATGTATGGTTTATGATTTTATGGCACACATATGAATGGTATCATTATGAGATGGGTAGGACCTATATCTCCCTCCAATTCATTGGGTAAATATTTTATATCTCATGAGATAGAAATGGCAGGAAAATCAGATTAAACTGGTTCAGTGAAACATGACTGAAGCGAGGAGTGAACTCGGATCAGAAATGGACTTTTTCAACTAAGATAGTCTTGGAAATGAGTCTTGACTAATAAGAAATTATTCTCTATGATTATGTGTGTATGCCACAAAGTTTCATGTTTTAATTTATGATTATTGGGATTACATTTCACTACCATGATTTATCCCATGTTATGATATTATGATCTCTTTTTCAGGATTATATTTTTGAAATGTTATGTTCTTATGAATTTTATGTAATTGATATTTCTTTTGGTTACCCTTACTGAGCATTTGAACTCAACCTTTTGTATGTTTTCTTTTCACAGGTCAGGAAGAAGGGTATTAAGTAAGATATGCCAAAAAGGGACTATAGATATGATTAAATAAATGGGAGGCAGTGTAGATGCTTTATGAACCAGTTGTTTATGTTTCCCATTTTCGAAATACTAGATACCTATACGGTCCTTTCATGGTTTTGTTATACGTTGTAATAAGTATGCTTCAATTTTGAAGTATTAAACATGTATGTAAATTATGGGTCTCTATATTCACTCTATATTATATTTATATCCATTGATTTCATAAAAAACTACTATCCTACATTTACTAGGACGTTTTTTGTAGAATTATTCAAACTACCATTACAGACACCTATATCTAACAGATATAGAACATATTTTTTCTGTGGACTGCAGTCAAATGCCTCACGAAACGATGATTGTTTGATTTTTCCGTACAACCATTCATGGGGACCATTATGATCACACTATATTTATATGTGATATATATTATTTTTTTAATTTCTCTATGATTTTTTATTTTTAATTTATATCATACCTTTATGGTTGCCGTAATGGGTAAATACGATAATTTATTTAAAGAAGTGCAGACTACCGCCTCCTAAATGTGATATGACTCGATCATTCCATACATAGAATGTTAAATGATGGATTTAATGAAATTATATAAATTATATATCATATTATATTATAATTTAATTAAAATATATAGATGTATCATTATTTTTTCATCACTTAAGATATGATATATAAATTAAAGTAGTGTCCATGAGTACGTATGGCTCACCTTCTCCATGAATGGTACATTTCATTTCATATCTCAATATATTATATAATATTATGAATTAATATAAAATGGATATATATGTTATAAATATGATATATAATTAATGAATATCATTCCAGAGATAATAGACATCTGGCCTCATAGACAATTTGTAATTATTACAAGTTCATTTCCGACTCAATTACACAATATCGAAAAAATGTCCAATATTAACATAAATAATTATGTAATCATTATAACAAGGTAATAAGTGATATAAAAATAGTAATATACATGAAATATTTTCTGAATAAATTCAAAATATAGATATTTTTATTATACCTAAAGAATAATTGCTATATGTGCCAAGTCAGACACGAGGTACGAGATCCATTCACCCTCATATTTTAGTCAAAGACTTATTATTTGTTATGTATTTTAATTTAAAATTTACTATGTTGGGATATGTTCATATATATCCTTATTTCTCTACATTTTATGACCATGGGATGAGATACCCTTTTTTCTCCCATAAACTCATTTTCTTAATTTTTATATGATGATGTTAGGCTGCCGAATGTTTTAAAGGGACTTTGACTCAATATCCCTTCATTGAGGCATATTTTTATATATAAATGGTTTAATTTATACTATGTATAACCCTATTTGGAATTTAATTTCATTCGAAGAAAATATTTTGTGTACAAATCGTTTACTAAATTACAAAGGGAATGTTTAATTTTAACATCTGTGTTGATAACGACCTTTCCGTCGTTGCGAGGATTATTTCGTATCTGGTTTCCTTAATAAGTTGTAATGTTTTTAAAATTAATTTTAAATACCATATACACATTTTATGTATTTAGTTATTGAAAATGTTTTTTACAATGGATTGATTATGTCAATATATTGAATTGATATATTGTGATTATATAGTGGAAATGTTAACTTTCCATTATTTTTGTGTTCTGTGTTATGATTATGTTATGGTTCTTGGGAATTCGTTAAATATACAGGTGGTTCTGTGATAAACATAGGGCAGTTTTTCCAGAGATATCTCTCTAATGAATTGCGTAACATGATCGAGGTAAACAATAATATTTCTTTAATGATATTTAGGGAATATAATTTGATAAGTATTCCAAATTTAACTCCCTATGTAGTTGTGAAAGATACAATGTAAGAATGATATAGATGCCACATGTTACCTTTATGATTTACAATTTCTATGGGTTATTCATAAATATAATTATTTTCTAAGGTATGTTATAGTGACAATGTTTTTTGATTGAAAGTTATGATTCCATTAATATTTACGTATTGATGGAATAATGTTTTATTACCTTATTTTATTGCCCTTAATGATCTTTTTATGCTCATCCCATGTTTGTGAAATGTTTTTGATAGTGTATAATAAAGGGTATGAGAAAGGAAGTTTTCATGTATATTTATATCATGAAAACAACACTTTTTTTATTTAAGTAGTATTCTTGTTATGAAAAAATTTGGAAAGGGTAGAAGTTTCTACTTTATAATTTTTAATATGTAATGTTATAGTTATGGATTAATTATCCAAAAATATAAAATAGAAAAGATACTGAATGTGAATTATTTACTTAATTCAATATTATTTAATGTTTATGGTCGGGACATTATAGAACACATCCCTCTTCAAGTATGTAGGTAGAATACAAACGTCAATGTATCTAGTGGTCTCACGAGTGTTGTTATCTAGAGATTTCTTAATGATCACCCTATTTTTTAAATTAATATTAACAGTATTGGTATAATTTCATTAAGGAGACAGATAATGGGATATGTTTTTTATTTCATTCAACAATTTTTTATATATTGTAAGTACTGTATCTAATTCTCTAAAACCTAGATAAACAAATGTTAATTATTTATAATAAGTGTTTTTTATTTTTTTATATTCTAATTAATAAAAAATCTCTTTTTATGAATTGAACTCAGATGTGTGGTCTCAGGCCATTTGAGTTGGTATTAGAGCAACGGTCTTGAAACATTTATATATTATATGTTATCATATAAGTGATATAGTATATAAGATTAAGAGTCTTATATTTCTTAATTCATAAGATGAAAATTCCTTATTTTGTAGATTTTGACAAATGAATTGTGAGTATAAATCTATTTTTATGGGGGAATAATATAAAATACATGAATTTATAAACATAGTTTTATAATATAAATATTATATTAAATGGACTAACTTATAATTAAAAAAATAATATTTTGAAAGTTATTTTGATTATAAATAAATAGAAAAATTAATTGTTTTAATTATTCTAAATATAATTTAAATATAATACATACAATTAATTATTATTATTATTTATAGATTTCAAAATTATTTTAGACAGGTATTGAATTATAGTATTAATTTCTATAAAATGTTATTTTATTAACATAATTATTATTATTATAAAAAAAGATTATAATAGAAATTTAATGAATCATTTTATTCTATAATTTTCTTAATAATATATTATAAATGATTAAAATATATTTCATATAAATTATGACCAATTTATATACGAATATAATAATTTTTTTTCTAAATCATGGTTTTCAAAAATATGAAGAAACCATTATTAGTCATAAATAATTAATAAATATTTTATTATTTTATTGAATTATTAATATCATAAATATATATTAATTAACATTAAATTAATAATATAGTAAATAAATGTTTAAAATTTTACTTATATTATTCTAAACTATAAAATATGCTAATTTTTTAATTGATATTCATATGTGATAAAAATAGAAATGAAATTATAAAAACATAAATAAAATTTAATAATAACTCAATTTTTTAATGGGGTTTTCCATTCAGATGGGGAAATTGGGAGATTGTTTTTTATGGTTGGGGAGTCGAGTAGTATAGCATTGGAGACTGAGTGGTTGTCCATGCCATGCAACCGAGAACTCCAATCTGGATGATCCGCATCCGAGGTGAGGAGCTGAGCTCTAGATATTGAAGATTGACTATGGGGATGGGTTCTTCTATCTTGGAGTTCTGTTGGTGGAAAAATGTTCGAACTAGGTTAGAGAGTGCTACCAACATCTAAATGTGGTTCGATTGGTAGAATTGGTTTCTGAATGCCACAAATTATCAATGTGTTTTCTTTTATAGTATATAACATAGATGTTTCCTTCCATTTTTTAGGTTTCTAATTTATCATTTTATCAAACTGTGATTATTTTAATTTCAATTTCTTCTTCCAATGATGTCTCTAGTCAACTGCCCCTCATTTGTAGATTTCAATTTGATTTTTGACTATGAACTAATTCTTTACTATGCTCCACATATATCGATTTATATGTCCCTATATTCATTGTTTTAAATTGTTTATGTTATTTTTATGTTGGAATTGTTCAGTGAATTTATAAACATATATTGATAATGAACCACAATCATGAATCCATATCTATAATGATTCTGTGAAAATCAATGATTTTTCCATGTTTTGTCAATATTTTATATATAAATCACTATTTAAATAGCATATTTTTTTTCTTATAAAAGTATTTGATTTTGAAAATGAAATTTGGACAAATCAATTTACAGTGTGGAGATTAATTTAGAGGGTTTGAATTTAAACGTTGTGGGTTTACCCAATAGAATATAGGGTATATTTTTTGTGATAAAATTTTGTTTTTTTAAATATAGACAAATATATATGTATATATATAAATATAACCTTCAATGTTTTTTTAAATAGTAAGTTAAGGGATATCAATAAATTATCTATAATCAAATATAAATATTTGTTCTCAAATTGTAGACTTGAATTATTTCAATATTCATTACAAAAAGAAGCTATTTTTTATATAATATTTATTTGTGGGTTTTATTAGTAATTTTTCATTTATAAGGATATTAAATTTATATTTATGACATGGATTCATGATTTATATCTTTCAAGTTACATGTTTATTATTTTCATATGTATATATGCATGTATTATACTCATTATTTACCTTATGTTATATAATTATTTCCATACTTATGGGGTATATGTATTATATTGATTTCAAAAACCTAAATGTCTACATTGATAGTATATCTGTTAATATATATATATATATATATATAAACTATTTCAAAATTCCAATTATTATATATATTTCTTTTTCAAATTATACAAGAATACATATATATATTCATATATAATTTTCTATATTATAAATAATCTTATGTTAATTATTCATGATTTACCAAATATTAATCTATATATGATTTAGAAATTTAGAATATCATAATTTCATCATGTCATATACATGTAACACAAAAAAAATGATTATGAAAATATGTCATTGATTTTTTCATGCTATTTCATACATTATCAAATAAATAAATACATATATTTAGATGTATACGTATATAAATATATACTTGATAATCGAATAAATTTATCATTTATCTTAACTAATTACAAAAATCTATTTTTGTGATATTATGAATAAAATTATATGTACATATATTCTAAATAACATTTATTTAAATTTAAAATGTCATGTATCAAGAGATTTGGTGAAACCACATCTAAAAAGTAATTTTAAATTAAGAATTACATTTATACATTTACCAAAATATATACCACTATGTGTATGTAATTATTTTTTATGTTTTTAAAACAATAGCACGAGTGGAAACATATATACATAAGTAAAGAAAGATGAAAAGATTTTTATAAAATATTATCAATTGAACATTGTAAAAATTATAGGAAATTGTGTAGTGAACTGATCCCTCATCTTGTGGATTGGATGAAGAGAAAGTTTAATTTTTCATGTAACCATGTTAATTTTGTTTTCAAGATCCAAGTTAGTGATTTTCCAAAAAATCCATACAATATGATTAAATAATCATTGGTTGTAATTAATTTTCAAAGGAATGAAGTAAATTAATGGTTTTATAAATTTAAATAATGTATTCCAATGGTATATCGAAATGTAATATTGAAATAATTTTTCAAAATTATATTTTAAATTAGTTTACAATGATATTTAAAACACCTTACTGGGAAATTTATTTCTCACCCTACGTTTCAAATTTATTTTCATAAGATTTTTATAATTTCCTTTTTCCAACATAGAGAATAATGTCTTTTGATTAATTATATTCATTAAATACAATTTTTATGTTGTAATTCATGTGTATAAATCTCCAAAAACCAAACATATTAAATGTTCAATGATTTTAATAAGTGTAATGTATTTTCATAGCTTCTTTTATAAAAAATACAAAACATTTTTGTAAAAACTGAAATTGGATGTGAATTTTTAGTCTGTTACATAACATGGCTGGTAAAAATTATATAAGTACACAGCCTAGTATATAGTTTGGTACTCTGGTTTAGTGACACTTGTTCAGGAACATAGAGATGATTAGTAGTACATAACCCAATCTACGTAATCCTATAAACATCATGTAGCACACCTACACTGTGTGTACTGCTGCATTGGATGGATCCATGTGTGGGATAGGGGCATGACCATATAGTGGAGAGAGACCATACACGATGTGGGTCCCCTCATAGGTCATGACCCCCATGACCCATTTTAATGAAACATGAAAGCTTCATATCTCCATCATTTAAATTTGTATGTTTTCCTTGGATTTGATTATCTTTATTTCCTTCAAAAAAAATAAAATGATTTCCACAATTGTATACTTCGAGATGTGATGTAAAAATTATACAGAGATGATTCATGATTAATTGATGCTCGAGGACAAGAGTGATCATATTTTATCACAAGATACATTTGAACAATAAGCCTCATATGGGGGTATGATGGAGACTTTGATTATTTAGAGTGGAAATCGTTAGTTGGAATGTGGATGAGACCTCAAACATATGAGGGTAACCCTCTTGAGGCTCAGGGCATGGGTCCTTGATGACATAGAGTGGCACCCTCCATCTGGGATAGTCATTGGCCCTCGACCATTCATGTGGGACCTTCATGTTGGAAAGGGCATGGTCACTCAATGAAATACAGTGGCTTCACCAACCAATTTGATAGGAGTCCTCAATCATATTAGTGGAAACACGTACTAGGTTGGGTGATGTTCCACAAGGACATATAGTGATTTATCCTATCACACAATTGTTGGTGTCCTCTACCACTAGAGTGGTACCATCAATTAACATGAGTTTGGTCCCTCTATTGATACTTATCGGGAGGTAACCCCTATCTGTAGGGTAATGGATCCTCTAATTAAATTTGGTACCCCATAGACTATATGAAAATTTGATAAAGCATGGATGTACTTGTACAATTATTTCTAGGTATACAATCATGATATTCTCTTTTGTTGGTGGGATTTTTGAACTATTTTCTACTCTTATTCCTGGGATGATAAATGAGGTAATCATGCCCTTAATCACTCGTTTCGTCTTCTTTAAATAAGAATATTTATTTATATATATTCTTATTTGTCTATATACACATCATGGATTGGACTAAACTCTATAGAGGAGATGTGAGGACTCCCAGTGTATTCCATAATCTTTCCATGTTATTCCCCTTGTAGTTAATTGAGACTAATCTCATTATATTGTTGGTGAAGAATGGACATTTTGTTAATCGAATCTTCCTATTTATCGTTTTTTGTTAATATGAGCTTAATTTTACTACTTTGTAGGTTTTTCTATATACATTATCTATACCTTGTAAAATCTAATGTATTTTTCTTTCACATGCATATCTTACCACTCTACCACCAGCACTTATAGTTCACTACTACGTATGTAATTACTTAATCATTATTCCACATTACCACAAGTCTTTTGTCTTGTGAAAACAATTGATTTTTTAATCATGGAAAAAAGGAACATAAGGACACTTGGGGATTGGTCCTTGTATGTTGTTCATATCTTGGGATTTAGGAGATCAGCTCACTCAACTACTTTCATTTCCAATATTTTTATTTTGGGACACATTTATAGTTGTGTGTTTATATTTACAATTTTAATTTCAAATTACAAAACCATTCTCTATTACTATCTAATGGTTCATGCATGCACTATTTACATTATAAAAATGTTTCATATTTTACTCTTTTCCTATCCTCTTTTTTATAGTTATGGGTTTGTGTCTGTGTGCAGGTACTCAGATAAATGCCTCCGAAATTAGTTGGGATTTCGTTACATGTCCCCACCCCTAGCCTATGGTGGAATGATTTGTGTAGTTGCATATCAGGCCCCGTATTGGTTCGTTTCTGGATAGATTGGCATTGGGGAATTTTAATTCCTTATGTCATCTTTCAAACTATCCACCATAAGAAGATTTGTTTGGGGTTAATGAAATTGAGGAGACATTTATCAAGTGTGAATCAATGGAAGGGGAATCTAGTTCTTGTGTGGTGGATGATTTATTCATTCATTAAGACAAATAATACTATCCTATCGACTAGACATGCCCATATATATTTTATGTGATAAGTGTAACGTTGATTGTATTAGATTGAGTCTTTAACTATCCTTCATGATTCCGCACCACATTATTATTGATATGTATACTTTTTCTCATATTGTAAATGTAATGTATCTATCACATACGAGATTACTTTTCTATGATAGTGAACCAAGATACATGATCTCAATTGTAATGAATAATTAATGAGTTGTAAGGAATATATTCAGTTTCTATCCCATAAGAATCTCCCTCTAGGTTTCCAAGGAGCAACGCATACACCTATCGAGTAGTAGATCATTCCAAAATATATGATTGATTATTTGATCAATCTTAGCACACCCTATGAGTTATAACACTAGAGGATGTTGAGGGCTTGTGATGAGGGAATTCACATGATAGTAGATTTCTTTCTTCATTCAGTGATATGTGTTTCCAAAAAACATGTGGAGATCAAGATTCAGCAGATGTCTACATTTTCAATGAGATATCTTAGTAAATTAGTAGTTAGTTCTAGAAATACTAGAATATTAAATGAATTTTATATGGTTGAATTTAATGCCCAATAGGATAGAGATCACCCATGTATAATATAATGATACACTCCCTTATAGGGTGGTTTAGGTCAGACCTAATCATGTGTCTTGGATACACTTATAGGTAAGGACCATGTTCAATGGTTATACTCATGGTGAGACCTCTATAAGAAGATGATTACATTAGTAGATTCCTGTTATGGGGATGTTCTGTCTAGACATCAAACATTTTATGGAGAGGAACACAACACCTCTGTCAGGACATGTCCTATTGATCATATTCAATCCCGTGAAGGGATATTCAACACCACCTATAAGGGAGAGTTCGATTGTGTGGTGGATGACCCACATTGACTCATGTCTTCATGATTTGATGCGGTGTTATATCATTCCCTAGTTTTGGACAACATGAAGGCACATATAAATATGAGAAAACATAAGGTGAAAATTTTGGATGGGAAGCTCATGTGTGGTTCATTGTATGACCTATTCAATTATATATCTAACTTTAGTTGTTATCACAGAGTGGGATGACACATTTTCACCTTGTATATAACTAGTTGAATATCAATCAGTAATATAGTATTTTCTTTTTTCATGGACCTTTTTTTGGAGTCCCTCAAAAGAGGATCAATGGTCGGATGATCCTACTTGTGGGATTCCATTACCCTCTGATGGGGGAGAGCCTCACATCATATCTCTCCCTAGTGGTAGTGATATTATATGATGTTTTATTTATTATGGAACATCTGATGAACATCCATTCTCCGATGAATACTTGGAGTGAGTTTTTTAGTTCTTCTGGTTTATGGGCATGTATTCTCCACCTTGAATAAGAGTGATCCCCAGATAGGCTTGGATGACCTAATTTGTAGGTGGTTACATATGATTGATGTGTTGGATAGAATTATATAGCGACCTAATCATGATGTACATGTATATTACATAAAAATCTAAAAATACTTCAATCATTACACATACAGATTCCCAATGGCCATATTAGGTATGTGAATTTAGAAACAAGGTATAAACACTTCTGTTTTAGTGAAATATCTGCAATTTTTTCATAATGATTGTACCATTCATTATCCCTAACTAAAACCACTTTTTATTACCTAATGAAAATGTAATATAAATAAATGTGAATTCAAATTCTCAATAAGTGTATATAGAGGGTTTATATATGAATTTCTTGATTATAAGGTCACGATATCATGGTCATGAAAATAGATTATCAAACATTGAATTTAAAATATCATGTAATAAATATTAGCCCTTTATAAAAAATGAGTTTTATTGGGATCAAGGGAAGAATCCATGAAATTATAACATAAGAATAAGACATGGAATTTGTTGACGAAACATATTCACATAATATAATTTCAATTGTATTCAGGGAATTGGTGCAAAGTATATAATAGTACTAAAGAATCATTCCCCTAGCCATCTTGGATGACGTAGATTACTATCATCCACATTTCAAAAGAATGATCTCACTTCTCATCCCATCATGGAAGTCAGGATTCACTCACGTGGCAATATTAGTAGTCAAGGATCACTCCCAAGGTCATATTAGTCTATATCATGAGAAATAAATCTTTAACAAATTCAATGGAGGTAGATATAGAACCACCCATCTCATTATGAAATTATACATACTTGTTCCACATTATCCCAAACAGTAATATCATAATTAAATAAATATACAAGGTTTCATAAACAAGAAATCATATCAAAAAATCTACAAATGACAAAAGATTCATTGTAGTTTCATCAAAATAGTATTCTATTAATGGAAATGGTTTTGAATACATATAACTCCTAAAATTTAAACATGTTTCTAAAAACACCATTCCTTCAAAACATAACCCATGGAATTTAAATAAGATTAAAAAATTATTTTCCATCAAAATAAAAAAAATCATTCCAAGAATAAACTAGAATGTGAGCATTAACTCATATACCATGTAAAACATAAGTAACATTAAATAATTTTATCATATATGGAAAATAGTTTATATAAATCAATTTAACAGAATTATTGGGTAAAATATCCTTATTCCTTGAAAACTCATTCTTTTATTAAAATGATTGATAATAATTAAAAATTATTATTTAAAAATAATATTTTTAACTTTTAATTGAAGCCTCAATGAATAGTGTTTTCATTGTGGAGGGAAACCCCAATCATGCTGTATATTTTAAAAACAATCTTCTCATACTTTTTCCTGAAAAGTCAAAAATTACTTCAATTGGATGATGAAAACAAATTCCATTAAAACCATGTAGTAAAAATAAAATATTGGCAATGATGAATAAAAATTTGATAATAGAATAGTAAAACAATTTATAACTCATTTTAAAAAGTCATGTCCTTTTATGATAAATTTTCTCCAATTGGGACTTAAAATGATACAATCACAAATATAGAAGTGATTGCGTAATATGTATTCATTGCATTATAATCAGCAGAATCGTTTGCCTCATGAGACAAAGAAAATTATTTGGATATGATAACAACATAATATTCTTGATAAGACTCATAAATAAAATTTAGGGGAAGTATAAACACCATTTAGAAGAAACAAGTATTGTATTACTCATATTTCCACATAAACAAAAGAGACACTAGCAATCCACTTACTGCATATGCAACATCAGAAGCATAAACACCCAGAAAGAATAAAATATATTTCATACATTGATATCATTAAATAAGGGTAATGAATGATATAAAATGATAGATGTAATTATAAAAACCACACAAAAGAATCTTGTGGTGACTATGGAATGTATCTCACGGGAAAACGTTACATGAAATTACCTTTCCTTAATTATTGACTTCATTCGCACATGATAAAAAAACATTATACTAAATATATATTTTTTATAAATCTTCCAAAAAATAATTGTCATATAAATATACCATATATGATTTAATTATGAAATAATATTACTCATTTTTTACTAATTCCATGTTAATGTCACGCTTTAGGTACTATCTGATTTATTATTTTTTTATATTTTAACATGTTATCCTCTATCAACATACATAGATCAAGATCTAGTCATCTATATAATGATAATAATTATATAATTATCATTCATAAATATAAACATACATATATTCATTATGTATGTATTTGTAGTGACTCATAAATGATAGAGACATAAAATAAAATATATCGATCATATATAGGGTAAGTTGTATATATGCATGAAAATTGTTTTCATTTTATATTATTATTAAATGCAATGAATGTTAATAATATATTATCATTATTAAATGATATATATATATATATATAATATTCTTAAAAAATTATATTCATTATCACCCATGTAAAATAACAGTGATTAAGGAATCATACCACATCATTGAAATGGTATGTCATACGTATGCATGAGCATTTGGATTATTTTCCAAAAATATTTGACAGCAAAAAGGGAGATATGGCATTATTATTCCAGAAATTTAATTAGAATATAAATATAAAATATAAAAAATAGACTCATCATATTTCTCACTCTTGAGATATGGTGAGGAAATATATATTATGCCACTATGTGGAGACATTATGTTGTATGTACACACATGTAGTGATTTTTTCATAGAATGGATAATGGAAAGAATATGATTGTTAAACTATCAATATTAAATATAAAAATATATATTACACTGATGTTATTACTTTTTTCATGTAAATAATATATGTTGTGGATGTAGAAGTGTAAAATAACATTAATGAGTTGGTAATACAATTTCCTCTTCTTTGGTGGACTTCCTTTAGAGATATTCTCAAGAGATCTAGAGTTTGTATTTTTCAAAGGCCAGGACCGCCTAAATATGAATCTGTATTTTGGAAGGATAAATATATTGGGTTTAGTCTTTCTATAAGATTCAATTTGGTTTGAGGAAGTTAAGTAGGAGGTGTGATTTTATAATTAAGCTGAGGGGAACTTTTGGAAACCCTAAAAATATTAAAATACAATAAGGATATTCTGGATCCATAAACTTCCAAAATAGATACAAATTATTTTGGGAAGTAACTGGGGACTATATAATTTAATATTTTGTATTATTTTATATATTTTATTAAAAAAATATATTAATTCAATAAAATATTATTATTGTTAAATTTGATACGTTTATTTTAATTTTAAAATAATTACATTATTAAAAAGTTGTAATTCAAATATAATGATTTATGACATTTATACCACGTCTTATAGATCTAGAGAAATTTATACACATTATGTCATCCAAAATATATCAAAATTAATATTATTAAAATAATGTTTTTTATTTAAATAAATTATTTTTCAGTAATTAAGAACGTTAAGGTAATTATATAATAAAAAATAAAAAATAAATTTCTACAATAAGAGAAATTTTTCTATGATGAATATATAAATTTATATTTGTTCATATCATGAATTTTCCATATGTTTAAAAATAGAAGTTATTGTGTATAAGATAGTGATATTTTGAAACTATCATTAGATTTAAATAATATATAAGTTATTTTCATAGAAATTTTTCAATTAAACAACTCCAATTAGGTATTAAGGTGATAGGGGTATAATCTTATTGATACAATAATTTTTTCACATTTTTATATAATTTTTTTAATAATTAACATGTCTTTAATACATATTTAACCCATTTTACTCTTAGCTTGTTATCATCTAATTTAAACATTATGGTTTAATATAATTAATATAAAATTAGAAACGAACCCTAAATAGATCATTGATGAAATGTATAACATCATTATAGATATATGTATTACTTATATTTTTTTATGAATTTTATATCATTTAATCAATAATTGTTTTTTTAAAGTGCCAATTATTTATATTCTGATACTATGCATTAATTTTCATTTTAAACATATCATAAAAATATGATATCATTGATCAAATAAATCTAATAGTTGAATTATATGTAATGGTTCACTGTATATGTTTTTATATCATTAATTATGATAAAAAAATTTATTTTAATACTTTTAATATTAATTATATATTTATTTAATTAATTATTATAATACTTTGTCATCATATATAATATTAAGGTAATAATTTATTTTTTATACATTATAAAAATTACTATGAAAAAGATAATCATTATATAATTGAAATTAATAAATATAGTAAAATTTATATTTGGTACAATACTGTTATAAAAATGATACAGTTATAATAGATACAAGTATTTCAATTTAAACATATCTTAAACTAAAATATATTTAATATTTTATTCTCACCCAATATTATCAAAAATGTTATATTTTTGTCCAAAATATAATTTTTTCGAAACCAAAAAATCCAATGAAATTAGGACAATTTGTTTTGGTAATATTATAATACTATAAAATTATTTTTTCCTTTAATTTACTGATTTAATATTAACCATGGTAAATAAAACAATATAATAAAGTAGGTATTTATAATATCCAAAAATTATTCCTTTTTTATTAGAATAAAATAATATTTATTATTAAAATCATATATGTTTGTATATCAAATTTCAATAGAAAAAAGATGGGAAATTATGGTTCATGAAAATCCCACTTATGTGGTGAGATAGTGGGTAAACGTACCGTTAAAAATATTAGTAATTTTTAATATCTAATTTCAGTATAAATATTTTTCTAAATACATAAATTGAATTAATATATATATTATATAAATATTATTTATTAATTTTTAGTTTAAAAATAAATTTAAGCTATAGTAATTGCATAAACTAAAATGCATCTTTTAAACACCATATAGCAATATTCGTTTTTTATCCAGAAAGAAATCTTCTCATAAAAAAACTAAAAATATAAACTATGATAATTTTGACATTAGATATTAAAAAATTATTTTTGTAATATCAAATTTATAATAGTATTTTAAATTAATTTTATTACTATTAAAAGAAGGAAAATGTTGTTCATTTATGAAAATATTATTTCTAAACATATATGGACTTTACCAAAAAATAAACATTTTTAAAATGATTATTATTTGAATTAAAAAATTATAAATATAAATTATTATTTATTAATTAATATTCATATTAATATGTTTAATTTCTTGGTTATAACTAAATAATTTTATATAATTATAATAATAAACTGTTGTTTTATAGAAACTCTGTGTAACATGTAATTCAAGGAAATTCATTATTCAATATGATGCAAGAATAACATGGTGTTCTGTACAATGTCATATAATCATAGATTTCTTATATAGTAACAAATATCAATATTCCTTTTTTAATTTAGTTAAAAATATATAAATGACAAAATAAATTCGGAATTTTTTTTTCAGAAACTTTTGTGTTGTGACATTCTACCCCCCATAATAGAAATTTCTCCCTCAAATTTTTTTGGGTTAATAAAAGGTTTAATACCCAAATGATTCCTTCATAAGAACCCATAGCATAACAATGAATTTCAAAACATCATTTTAGATGGAATATTATAGAAAATAATATTTATAAACAATAGATCATTATTAAGTCACAGCATAAGAGAACAATGGTTATGATTTTGGAATAGGGGAATGTCAAAATAATTATATGCATTGAAAATGATAACTTCTCAAAATAAATTGTGTGATATAAAAAATGTTAATAATAAAAAAATATGAACTAATGAAACATTAATGGTTCATTAATATCATCGAAATGATGATATCATTACAATATTTTTACATCGCATTCTACTTCCTAATGATAAAAAAATTTCATGAGAAGACCTAATAAAATGATTTCTAATAAGTCTCACCCTTTTCAATACTTGATCATTTTCCATATCATCTCTTATTATATGAAATGATGGAAAATTTATCACTCTAAAATCATCAGTAAACCTTGAGATCCATAAATATAATAATTGACCATTCCATCATTCTTTATCACAACAAATAGGATAGAACATGTTATCAAAATGAAAAAGTACACCTATAATGAGATGCTACATTAATCTAACAAAATAAGATTAACAAAAAATTTCTATAAATAGATTACATTAAAATCATTTATAATGATGAAAATACAAAACATTAGATGATGGTTTACTAAATCAATTTAACATTTATCACCTATATATCATAATTAAGTTTAGTGTTGACTCATTCTAAACATTTAAATAACTAAATTATATATTCTATTAAAATATTATAATAACCCCAATTACCAGGCACAATTAATGAAAAAATCAATTATTCCCTATTGAAAGGGTTATTAGATATATTCCATAATTGAAAAAAATAAAAATCATTCATGATAAATTAGCCCAATTTTTTTAAAAAAAAATAAACAATCATTTCTATGGTACAAAACACTATACATTTTACATTATCCATATTGATCATCTATTTCAAATGAATATACACAATTTTAACCACATCATGAAAATAGTATGGTTTACGTACCAATAATAAAAATACAACATTTACCATAAATCAATATTCTAAGTCTCCACAACCATTAAAGATATCATTTTCCATCCTTAATGAAAAATATATAGTGAAAATACTTATATATTTCATGATTAATATTATATAATTCTCGATGTAAAAAACATATACCCATCAATCATACATAATTCATCATAAAAAATTTCTCCTTATTCTTCAGATTATTCATTCAAAAAAGTTAAATATGAATCATGTGTTACGATTCCTCATCCTCAGTCTAATTATGCTCATTATATTTAATGTAAACAGCATGGTTAGATCCTCTGATACCTTTCACACATTTTTCACGATATCATTATATTCAATATTATAACAAATAATGGTAACACCTTCTAAATCAAATCCAGATATTTTCACATAGAAAATTAGTTTTCATAATTATAATTTATTCTAAATATTATTCTTTAAATTTTACAAATGATTCATCTAGTTTCATCCATTGACTTGGAATAGAATGAAAAGTTAAAGTAATAATTTTCATAGATGAAAGAACATAACAATGTTAAATTATTTATAATAACTTAATAGACTACTCCCTAGGTTAATTCATATGTTATTCATGATAGTTAAAAAATTGATGGATTATAACATAAATATATTCATATAAATAGGTATATCCCTAGACATATTCATATAAATATCTATATGTATTTCAATAATTTTTTCCCATCTTAGTGGTCAATGGTTGAGTAAAAAGTTTCTATAGTACCAATAATAAAGACCCAAGATTAATTTACAAGGATATTATATCATTTTTTATAAATACATCAAACATTACACCAATAGACTCCCATAGACCATATTAGTTTAGTGTCTTCAGAGACTTGGAACATAATATTTTAGTCTAGTGAATGGTAATTAATTTTTCTCAAAATAATATCCCACATTAGTATCCATAGGTAAAACCATTATTTATATCCAAAAGAAAATATAACATAAAAATGGGTGAGCACTAAGGATTAGTATGTGTATAAAAATGATATCTATATCCATATCATCAGAAGATCTGTACGATGACATGATAATGAAAAAATTTGATCCAACAATGTATATAAATGATTAGGTAATAAATAATGGTTTTTCATAAGATCTGAATCATAATTGTATGAAGAGAATAATCCATGAATCCTTAACATAATAATAAGAAATGGAATTTTTCTGGCACAAACGCATATAATATGATTTCTATATTAGCAAGGAATTGTGTCTATGAAAATTATATTGGTATAGGCTCACTCCCCATAAAATAGTGGTTGTCATATTTCACTCCCATTGTCATCTTAGTAATATTATTTCAAACCATATACCATTATTGTTGTCATGGATAACTCCCAAAGAAATCAATGTATCAAGGTTTACTCCCAAGACCATCTTAGTCTATCTCATGAGATGAAAATCATTACCTAATGTATTAGAGGTAGATATAAGTCCCACAAATCAATTAATGAAATAATACATACATATCCTATATAACTACACATACATTACATAAATTTTTATTACTTTAGAATTGAAGCTTAATTATTACAACATATAACATAACCATGGTAGGACGGTATAGGTATAGTGTTGTTAGAAACTAGGAAACATAAACAACTGGTTCATAAATCATCTACATTGTCTCCTGATTATTTCATCATGTTTAGAGTCCATTTTGGAATATTTTGCTTAATACCCTTCTTCCTAACCTGGTGAAAAGAAAAAATACAAAAGGGTGAGCTCATATACTTAGTAAGGGTAAACAAATGAAATATCAATCAGATCATATTCATAAGAACATAACATTTTGAAAATCTTAACCTGCAAAAGTGATCATTATATCATAACATGGGATAAAACATAGTAGTTAAATGTAATACAAATATTCCTAACATAAAACATAAAACTTTGTGGCATACACACATAATCATAGAAAATCATTTCATATTAGTCAATACTCATTGCCAAGACTATCATAGAGGACAAAGTCCATTACTGAACTGAGTCCACTCCTCGTTCCAGTCCTATGTCACTGAACCGGATTAACTTGTCGTTCCATCCATGTCTATCTAATGAGATATAAATCTTTGCCCAATTAATTGGATGTATATATAGGTTCTACCCATCTAATAATGAAACCATTCTTATGTGTGCCACAAAATCATAAATCATACATCATAGCATAACCCATGTAATAAAAATTGGATTCGTAAACATCATGACATCTTAAAACAATTCATATAAGATAAAGGACTTCATAAAACTAATTATATCACAACAAAATCAAATAAATGTAATAATAGGGATAGAAAAAGAACCCTATATTATCTTATATGGAAAATAAATTTTATAAAACACTTGAACTCCATTCTTGAGAAAAATTTCATTTCTACTTCAAAATCATTTTTCCTTTATAAACATGTCTTATGTTTTTAAACTAAAATAAAACAATTAAAAATAAAATTGATAATTTTTATAGCAAGATTCATTGAAATAATGTTCTATGGAATCATAAAAATCCATTCATGATTTATAAGTTAAAAAAACATTCTTCTTGTACTTTGGCCTAAAAAGTCAAAAAGTACCTCGTATTAAAAACGAAAAGACTCCATTCATATATTTTAATAAAAAATCACCAATTGGTTAAATTGGATTTAAAAAACTGTATGAGGATAGAAATAATATTACATATTGAGAAAACATGGACGTGGATGATAAATATTCCCCAGTAAATTCGGAGGTATAAACAACCTCGGATAAAAATGATATTGCGATATTTTCCCTTAACTTAGGTCTGAATTGATTCGTATGTATTTCAACCACCTATATAATGATTTAAATAATTTCATTGACTTATTAATGAACCATATACGTTTTTATAATATCATATATGATCATATTCTTATCTTCTTATTAGTACAATTTCATTGCTACTTGTTATTCGGGTGTTCATTACTTTATGTACTTATGCATGTTTTGTCGAATAAATTCTTATTCATATTTTTAGGTTATATGAAACTGATTTTCAGAATGGTATTAGTGTAATATATATCATATTTATTCACTTAATTCATTTATATAATAATTATTCAATTAAGATCATGTATAATGAGTCGCATAACATCATGGAGATGGTGGGCTGTACGCACGCACGAGCGATGATATCATTCCCATGATCGTGGAATTGTATTGAAGTGTATGTATATTTTTTCAGAATCAATATATATTTATAATAATAATAAATAGTTATTATTTACACAATTATACCCATCCTAGTAATGTGGTTGTGGAAAACCGATTACACCATGGCATGGAGACGGTATATTGTACATACGCACGCGTGGTGATTTCGTTTTCCGTAGGATGGATATTAGGTGAAATAGGGTTGTTTCATATTTATAATAACATATCAGTATGTTATTAATACTTATTTTATTACTTAATAATGTTACAAATAAACAATAGGAAGTAGAAGAATAAATAAATTTTAATGAATTGGTAACAGATATTACCTCTTCTTCGACATGCCTCTTTGAAACCTCCTCATATGGCACTAAAATTGGACTTTGAAGAAGACATGAACCTCTATTATGATTCTAGGGAAGTTTATAAGGGAAATTTTCCAGGGTTATCTGAGCTTTATGGCTCAAAATTGAGTGACGAGGAGAGGGAGGAGGTGCCCTTTTATTAGGGAGGAGAGGGTCACCTTTGGAAAAACATAAAATATTATTTTATAATAAAGTCATATTCGGTTTCTAATAGATCCAAATTGATTTATGTCGGCGATAAGTTGAGTATGGGTCGAAATCCTCTCAACCTAAAGGTTTTAGACAAGTTTAGGCTACTATTTTAACCTTCTCACTTAGATTTAACTCTAAGTTAAATAATTTATCTTTTATTGTGTCTTCTAGTTTTCTTACACTATATGGTTAATAAACATTCTATAACAAGCCAAAATAAACCCAATTGGTTCATTATTAATATATATAACCTTATCTATTTCATTTGGACGAACCATAGAATTTTAGAAATAAAATAACAATTAATAATATTTTAATTTATTTAAATACTATTTTATGTCAATTACGATACTATTTGGTTATTGATTTTTGTGAAACTCATAACAGCATTATTAGTTCACAAAATGTTAATTAAATCAATACTTACATGTCATATTAACCTATAATATTAGTTTAATTTATAAAAAGTCTCAAATTACATTTATTTGGGTATTTATAACATCAATTATGTTAATATTTCATTAATTACGTAAATACTGCATCAGCATTTTGTCATAAAGAAATTAAATTATTCAATGTCTAAAAATTATAAATAAATTACCATTATGTAGGATATCTTTTTATCATTATAAGGGATATTTATAGTGGAATTTATCCAATTTATATCCCTGTTTTTTAAAAACAAATATTTATTAAACATTGATTTTAACTCTTTTAATTCTTCTTTAAATAAAATAATAATATGTGTCCAAATCCAATCCAGGTGGACCTAATGGGTAATATTTTATTGATAAGGTTGTTTTTGGTCGAATTACACATATCCAATAGAATTAGTACATGTGTTAGGGTAATAATAATATCATTTTTACCCTTAATTACCCTATTTACTTTTAAACATGGATAAAAACTGTAAAAAGATACTATTCACCAAAAATTATTTTTATCTTATTAATCCATATTTTACTACTTTATATTAACCGTGTATCTCAGATTTTTTAAATTCCACTCACATAAGCGGTAAAATTATGTTTTATGAAAATTTCCATATTCCTCTAGGAGGTGGGTAAAAGTCGGTGAATGGTTCAGTAAAATTTTTATATATCTAAAATTATTATAAAATGACTCTATTAAATTACATTGAACTTATATATGTATTATGTATCAATTTTTACCTACAATAAATTAAAATGAAATTAATAATTATTTATATTAAATGTCGGTTCTTAAATAGTAACCCAGTGTTTTGAATATTCATCTGAAATTGAATGTTTTCAGAAAAGTACCAAAAATTCACCTTAGGATAATTTCGATATTCCAAATCCAAAAATGAAATCCATTTTGAATGATAAAATTTATAAAAATTAATAAATTGGGTATTACTATTCATAACGGCTAGTTTATATATTATTTTAATAACATAACGTTGTTTAAAAAAACTCGGTATTGCGTACAATGCAAGCTATCGAGGAATGTTTCTCTTGCGTGTAACGTAAGCCAAGACAGTGTTGTGTGTAGTGAAAGATTAATCTGGTGATGTATATAACATAAAATCAAAATATATCTCCTAAAATCTCGGATGTTACATTCTACCCCCATTAAAATGAATTTTTTCCTCGAAATTCGTCACTTAGTAACAAACAGATGAGGATAACACTCTTTCATTATATCCTCAAGCTCCCATGTATCTTCTGCTAATTTGTGGTTACTCCAAAAAACCATTACCAAGCGAGTGGTCTTGTTCCATATAAATTTTTCTGTATGATCCAGAATCTCTATCGGTTGTTCTTCATATGAAAGATCTTTCCCCAGCAGTACAACATCTTAGATTAGTAAACGTGAAGGATCAAGTATGTAATTTCTCAGGAGAGATACATGGAACACATCCTAAACCTAATAGAGATTCGGTGGAAGCGCCAATTGGTAAAATACCTTCGCAACACGATCTAGTATTTCAAAAGGACCAATATACCTAGAGCTCAGCTTTCCCTTCTTTCCAAATCTAATTACTCTCTTCCAATGAGATAATCGTAAGAACACTTTATCAGCCACTTCAAACTCTAGGTATTTTTTTCAGTTGTCGGCATAACGTTTTTGTCCACTCTGAGATGCTCATATGTATTGTTGAATAGATCAATCATTTTTTGCGATCTCATCAACAAGATAAGGTCATAATAGCTTTCATTATCCAACTTCATACCAGCAAGTTGGAGTCCTGCATTACATTCCATAGAGAGCTTCATAAGGAGCCATCTGAATACTCAAGTGAAAGATATTACTATAAGAAAATTCCACCAAAAGTATGTGTTGATCCCAACTACCTTTGAAATCTATTGAGAATGCTATGAAGATGCCTTCTAAAGATTGATTTGTCCTCTCTGACTGACTGTCTATCTGAGGATGATAAGCAGTGCTGATACTCAACTCTATATCCAGAGTATTCTGAAGACTTTTCTAAAAATTAATGGCAAACCCCATATCCCGATCTGATATAATAGAAAGTGGTACTCTATGAAATATTACCACTTCCTTTACATATATCCTGGCAAGATCATCAAGAGAAAAATCTTCTCTAATAGAAATGAAGTGTGCCGAATTATTAAGACGATTAACTATAACCCAGATAGTATTATTGCCTTGGAATGTTTTAGGAAGTCCAGTGAAAAAGTCCATAGTGATGTTTTCCCATTTCTATTATGGTATGGGTAATTCTTGTAACATACCCTTAGACTTGTGTCTCTATGCTATAACTTGATGACAAACCAACCATCGAGAGACATATTCAACAACATCGCTTTTCATGCCATCCTAGAAGAAGTACTCTTTCAGGTCCCCATACATCTTCGTGCTTCCAGGATGAATAGAGAATGAAGAACTATGAGACTCATCCAGCATCTCTTTATTAAATTCTTGGATGGGAGGAACACAAACCTGATTCCTGAACCGTGTTATCCCATCACAATCATGGTTGAATTCAGGAACATTTCTCACCTTCTTTTGTAACTCTGCATCTTCTTTTTGTGCCTCTTTAATCTTCACATGTATATATGGATGAATAGTCATTTGAAAAAGATAATATTTTCCCCCTCCATTATATTTCCAAGATCCATCCATTGTAAATCCATAGATATTTGATCCTTTGTGATCCTCATCATGGATATGCTCGCATGGTCTCATCGACTTAATGCATCTTCCACCTTGTTTTCATTCCCAGGGTGATAATGAATTGAGAAGTCATAGTCCTTAATCAACACCAACCATCTTCTTTGGGGCATATTCATCTCCTTTTGTGTGAAAATATACTTCAAAAATTTATGATCAGTATAAATATCACACCTTTCACCCTAAAAGTAATGCCTCCAAATCGTTACTGCAAATATTACCGCAGATAACTCCCAATCATGAGTTGGGTTATTTTTCTCATGGATTTTCAACTATCGTGAGGCATAAGCTATCAATGTATCATTATTCATGATAACAAACCCTAGTCCCTTCTTTGATGCTTCACTGTATATCACAAACCATTCTCCACTACACGGCAGTGTGAGCACAGGTGCACTGGATAACCATCATTTTAACTCTTTGAAATTCTCTTCACACTCCTCCATCCAAATGAACATAACCTCTTTTCGAGTCAACCGGATGAGTGGATTATATAACCTTGGAAATTCATTCACAATACGTCGATAATATCGATCTAGACCAAGAAAACTTCGGATATTAGTTACTCTTGTTGGTCTCGACCATCTTTCAATAACCATTGTTTTTACCAGATCCACAGATATCCCCTCTTTTGTGATTATGTGACCCAAAAATGAAACTTTTTAAAGCCAAAATTAACTCTTGGAAAAGGTTTCATAAATATTCTCCTTACTTAGGGTCTTTAATACAATTCTCAAGTGATCTTCAGGTTCTTCCTTGATCTTTGAAAAGATAAGAATATCGTCTATAATGACTACCACAAACTGATCAAGATATTCTCTAATGACTATATTTATTACATCCATGAAGATAGAAGGGGAATTAGTTAGACCAAATGGCATCACTATTAATTCATAGTGTCCATACCTAGTCAGGAAATCTGTCTTTGGTATATCCTACTTTTTGAACCTTAATTGATGATACCTTGAAGGAAGATCAATCTTAGAAAAGGATTGAGCTCCACGTAGTTGGTCAAATAAGTCCTTAATGCATGGGAGAGGATATTTGTTCATGATAGCGATCTTGTTAAGTTCACGATAATCAATGAAAAGTCTCATTGGTCCATCTTTCTTCTTAACAAAGAGAACAGGTTCTCCCCAAGGTGACGCACTTGGGAGTATGAATCCCTTATCAAGATTCTCTTGGAGTTTATTCTTCAATTCCTGCAACTCAATTGGTGTCATTCTATAAAGTTTCTTTGAAATAGGTAAAGCACCCGGTACGAGTTCTATTGAAAACTCAACTTCATGATTTGGTGGAAGACCTGGAAATTATTTCGTAAAGACATCATCAAACCCCTATACAATGGGAATATTCTTAATAGTGAATTTCAATCCAACCATTTGAGATAAATAACATTCATTAAGTGGAATCAAGACCCATTAGATGGAAGAAATTTCCACTATAAGGTTATGTTCATCTTTGCATCGATAGAAGATCATTGATTGATCTGGAATATGAAATATGACTTCCCTTCATTGGAAATTGATATGATCTCCATTTAAAGAAATCCAATCCATTACAAGAATCATATCAAATTCCACTATAGGAAGGATCTCAAGATTTTCAGGAAGCACTTTCCCACCAACTTCATTTGGAGAAGAATTGTAATCTTTTGATGCGATTGTTGTTCCATTAGGGGTTTTCAAAGCTAACTCAATATCTAATTGTTGAGGTAATACGGCGATACCCTTAGAAAATAATTTAGAAATAAAAGTGTGGGTGGATCTAGAATCAAATAAAACATTTTCTACTTTAGAGTGGATGGTAAGTGTACCTTTCACCACTTCGTTATCATACTACACATCGCAGATAGAAATTGCATGTGACATTCCTTTTTATTTGGCCTTAAGATTTTGTAGATGTCGATCATTATCAACAACACATTGATTAGGGCTCTAATTGGCGTAATGCCCCATTTCCTTTAACATGAATCACTGAAGTGTAGGTGGTGTATTCTGTGTATCCCTTTCTTTGTTCACATCATTAGACATATTCTTCCCATTATTTCGACATTCAACTACCTGATGACCTTCTATTCTATACATAAAAATTTACTTGTCCCTTTAAGAAAATTCCCTACATGTTTCTCTCCACAATTAGAGCATAAAAGAAAACTCGTCTTATTTTCATTTTGGTCTTTAGATTTTTCTTTGAATTCCAATTTCCTCTTCTTATCAAAACCTTATGATTAATGGGTTACTCCAATCTCCATATCAACCTTGAGAGCACATTGAACAATTTATTCATTTATATTAAATTCCCTTAAAGATAATTTCCATTGATGAGAAGGTTTTAAGCCACTAAAGAATCGATTGATCTTACTCCCAGGTTGGATAATAATTCCCGAAGATTTCCTTATAGGTATTGTAAAATTTTCTTCGTAGGTACCAACCGATTCATCATCCTTTTGCTTCATTTCAAGAATCTTGTTCTCCATAATTGTTTGAAGAATATGAGGGAAGTACTTATTGAAAAATAATTTCTTGAACTCATCCCATTCCATGGACTCAATTTCATCTCTTTGTCTCGTATTCATGATATGATTCCACCATTGATCAACATCACCTTCCAAATGATACACTGCTAAGATGAATTTTTCATGTTCAGAAAATTGTTGAACTAAAAATATATTTTCAGTGGTATTGATCCATTGTTCAGCCACTAATGGATCAGAAGACCCGAGGAATGAATGTGGACGTTGCCTCATGAATGATTCAACAGAATGTTGCTCCTTCCATTGCTCGTTTGGAAGTCCTGCATGATTAATAGATTGAGAATGTTGTGTGAGAATGGCTGCAATATTTTTCATTCTAGATCCCATAACATATGGTTGATCTGAGGGATAATCCTTGCATTCCCCATAACATTCATCATTAACACGGTTCTTTCAGGTTCCATCCATTGACTAAAACCAAGAAGCAAAATGTGTGAAACACTAATCATAACAGGAAAACCACATAATCAATAATAAAATTTCACACTATAGGTCTTATCATAGGTTTTTCATGGACATTTATAAAATACTAAGATTATGTTCTATGCATAGACATATCCTTAGGGTTCTTACAAAGGCTTTCACCTCCTAGTTTTCAAAGGATGACAATACCTCTCCTCTAATACCAACTATAACGACCCATTCATTACATAAATTTTTATTACTTCATAATTGAATCATACTTATTACAACATATAATAAAACCATTATAGGACTTTATAGGTATAGTGTCTTTAAAAACTGGGAAACATAAACAACTGGTTCATAAATCATCTACATTATCTCCTGCTTATTTCATCATATTTACAGTCCATTTTGGTACATCCTACTTAATACCCTTCTTCTAGACCTGGGGAAAAGAGAACATACAAAAGGTGATCTCAAATTATTAGTAAGGATAAAAAAATATATATCAATCAAATTATATTCATAAAAACATAACATTTTTAAAATCATAACATGTAAAAGAGATCGTAATATTATAACATGGGATAAATCATAGTAGTGAAATGTAATCCCAAAAATAATATCTTAAATCATGAAACGTTTTTTCATACACACATAATCATAGAAAATCATTTCATATTAGTCAATACTCATTTCCAAGACTTTCATAGTGGACAAATTCCATTACTAAACCGAGTTCACTCCTTGTTCCAGTCCTGTGTCACTGAACCAGATTAACATGTAGTTCTGGCCATGTCTATTTAATCAAATATAAATATTTACCCAATGAAATGGAGGTATATATAAGTACCACCCATATCATTATTAATCTATTCTTATGTGTTCCACAAAATCATAAATCATACATCATATCATAACCCATGTAATAAAAATGGGATTCTTAAACATCGTGACATCATAAAACAATTCATAAAAGATAAATGACTTCATAAAAATCAAGGCATCACAACATAATCAATTCAATATAATAATAGGGATACAAACAAGAACCCTATATTTTCTTAGATGGAAAATAATTTTGAGAATACACTAGAACTCCATTCTTGAGGAAAATATCCTTTCTACTTCAAAATCATTTTTCCAATCTTAACATGTCCTAAAATTTTCAAATAAAAGAAGTTAATTAATAATAAACATGAAAATTTTTAAATTAAGATTAATGGAAATTATGTTCTGTGGTTTCATTAAAATCCTTTCTGCCATATAAGTTAAAAAAACTTTTTTCTCGTACTTTGGCCGAAAAAGTCAAAAAACTACCTCAAATTAAAAACAACAAAAGATTCTTTTCATATCTTTAACTAAAAACACAAAAATGGGTAAAATTGCATTTAAAAATTCTAGGAGGATATAAATAATATTACATATTTTGAAAACATGGATGTGGATGATAAATATTCCCTAGTAAATTCTGAAGTATAATCAATCTCGGATAAAAATGAGATTGTGAAAGTTTCCCTTACCTTAGGTCATATTTGCATCGTACCTATCCAAACCTCCTATATAATAATTTAAATAATGTCATTGAATTATTATAGAACCATATTCATTGTTATGATATCATATATGGTCATATTCTAATCTTCTTATTATTAATATTTCATTGCTACATGTTATTCGGGTGTTCATTGCTTTATGTTCTTATGCATGTTTTGTCAAATAAATTCTTATTATTCTTTTTAGGTTATAGATACCTCATTTACAGAATATTATTAGAGTAATATATATCATATTTATTCATTAAATTCATTTATATAATAATTTTTCAATTATGATCATGTATAAGGAGTCACATCACATCATGGAGACGGTAGGCCGTACGTATGCACGAGCGATGATATCGTTCCCATGATCGTGGAATTGTATTGAAGTGTATGTATATTTTTTAATAATCAATATCACTTTGCAATAATCATAAATATATATTCATTACACCATTATACCCATCCAAGTAAGGTGGTGGTGGAAAAAAGATTACACCACGGCATGGAGATGGTTTTCCGTACGTACGCAGGCGTGATGATATCATTTTCCGTAGGATGGATAGAAGTTGAAATATGGGTGTTCCATATTTATAATAACATATAAGTATGTGAGTGAGACTTATGTTATTACTTCATAATTAAACAACTATAGAATATGAACTATAAGAAGAAATAAATTTGAATGAATTAGTAACAGATATTAACTCTTCTTCGAAATGCATCTTTGAAACCTCCTCTTAGGGCACTAAAATTGGTCTTTGAAGAAGAAAAGGACCTATATTATGTTTCTAGGGAAGTTGAGAATGTAAATTTTCAGGTTTGACCTAGCATTAAGGCTCCAAATTTTGTGAGGAGAAGAGGGAGGAGGTTCCCTTTTATAAGGGAGGAGAGGGGAACCATTGGAAAAACTTAAAATATTATTTTGTAATAAAGTCATATTCAGATTTTCATAGATTCCAATTGATATATTTATAAGATAAGGATGGTATGGGTGTAAATCCACTCAACCAATAGGTTTTAGAAATGTTTTGGTTACTATTTTAACCTTATCACTTAGATTTAACTCTATGTTAAAAAATTTAACTTTTACTGTGTCTTCTTGTTTTCTTACACTATATAGTTAATAAACTTACTATAACAAGCCAATAGAACCCCATGTGGTTCAGTATAAATATATATAACCTTATAAATTTCATTTTCCTAACTTTATATTATTATTAATAAAATAACAATTAATAATATAATATTTATTTTATAAACTATTTTATGTCAGTTATAACACAATTTGGTAATTGATTTTTGTGAAAATCGTAACAACATTATTATTTAGAATAAATTTATTTAAATAAATACTTACATGTCATATTAACCTAAAAAATTAATATAATTTATAAAAAGTCTCAAATTACATTTATTTGGGTATTTATAACATCAATTGTGTAAATATTTCATTTATAAGGTAATTACTGTATCATCATTGTGTCATTTATAAATTAAATTATTTAATGTCTAAAAAATGTAAATAAAATACCATTATGTAGTAAATCATTTTATATATCTAATTAATATTTATTGATGAATTTATATAATGTATATCCTTATATTAAAAATTATTTAGTAATTAAACTTTGATTTTAACTCTATTAACACTTCTTTAAATAAAATAATAATAAGTGTCCTAATCTAATCCAAGTGGACCTAAAGGGTAATTTTTTATTCCTAATGAAGTTTTTTTTCGAATTACACTTATCCAATAGAATTAGGACATGTGTTAGGATAATAATAATATCATTGTTACCCTTAATTACCCTATTTACTTTTAACCATGGTAAAAATACTAAAAAGTTACCATTCACCAAATTTTTTTTTATTGAACAACTTTTTACTCCTTGATATTAACCGTGTCTCTCAGATTTTCAAAGTTCACTCACAAAATTGGAAAAATTATGTTTTCTAAAAATTTTCAAATTCTCATAGGAGGTGGGGTAAAAGATGGTGAAAAGTTCGATAAAATATTCATATATATAAAATTATTATAAAATGACTCTAATGAATTACATAGAATGTATATAGGTATTATGAATAAATTTTTACCTAATAGAAATCTAAATATAATAAATAGTTATTTAAATAAAAAGTCAGGTTTTAAATAGTAACCCAGTGTTTTCACTATTCATCAAAAATTGAATGTTTTCGAAAAAATACCAAAAATTCACCCTAAGCTAATTTTGATATTCTGAATCTAAAAATGAAGTCCATTTTGAATGATAAAATTCATAAAATTTCAAAAATTGGGTATGACTATTCATAACGGCTTGTTTATATAATATTTTAATAACATATAGTTGTTTAGTGAAACATGGTATTGCGTACAACGCAAGCTATCGAGGAAGGTGGCTCATGCGTGTAACGCAAGCCAATATAGTGTTGTGTGTAGAGAAATATTCTTTTGGTAATGTATATAAAATAAAAACAACATATTTCTCATAAAATCTTGGATGTTACATCCCATTAGATCATAACCGATCATATCATAAATAATGAAAACTAATGTGTGCCATAAACATTTAATCATTTCATAACCTATAGAGATGAAAGAAGTTTAGTAATAATTTATGAAAATTATCACTTTCGAAAGGATGTGGGTTTTAAAAAATATAACATGTAAAAGGTAAATTTGTTTTCATAGAATTCAATCCATGAAAACAAACCCCATTTAATGGAATAGGTTTCATAAATATTTCTTCATCATAAGGATAAATATTTTTCAAAAATAATAATAATGATTTAATTGGATATTATACCATGTAAAATATACATAACATCAAATAATGTTATCATGGATGGAAATTTATTATAGGAGATCAGTTGAATATAATTCTAGATGAAAATATCATTTTCTCTGTTAAAATGATAACATTTATTAAAATTTGATGAAATTTTAAAAGAATATATTTTCTTAGAAAATAATCATTTAATATTGTAAATTTGGATTCAAGGAATTATGGATTCATGATGAAGAGAAATTATTATCATACCATTTTTGTTAAAAACATTATTCTCATACATTGACCAGAATAGTAAAAAAGCAACACATTTGGAAAACAACAAAAGATTCATATTGAACCACATTGTTAAGGTCAAAATGGGTAATAATGAAATTTAACATCCATTATATAATAGTATTTTATTAATAAAAATTTGATATGGATGATAAATATTCCCCAATAGAGACTTAAAATGAATCAATACCAAACAATTTAGAGACAATCAAATAAATAATCATCAATATATAATCTATATGATTTTTCTATTATGAATGAAATAAAATTATAAAGATAAGAAAATGTGATATTATTTTGGAATATAGACATAAATGAAATTTATCTTTAGTATATACAACATTTACATGAAACAAGTAGTGCATTGGCCTTGTATCCCATATAAGTGAATGATATAGTAGAAACCACCTTACTCCATGAGTAACTTTAGAATCTTGAACCCCATTAAAATAATAACATCTTTTAAATATTTTAATGTAATTAAATAATATAAATTAATGTTTTAACATGTCATATTTAAGTATATACATGACAAAAAAATACTTTAGTGGTGAATATTGAATGTATCTCATGGAAATAAAAGTGAGGTGAAATTCCCTTAACTTTATTCCTGATTTCCTTCATAGAGGTTAAAAAATCAGGTATATAAAACATATTTTAGTAGATATATAATATATAATTATGGTAATACATATATATATATATATATATTTGATTTAAATATGACATAATATTACTCTTTTATTTATAATTCCATGTTAATGTAACATGTTGGGTAATATCAGGTACATTTTTCATTTTTTTTGATATTATTTTACCTCTTATATAGATCATAGTTTAATCATAATAAGAATGACAATAATGATATAATTATCATATAATTATATTATATATATATATATATATTCATATTAATTAATAAAAGTTATAAATATAAACTAAAATACATTGTTTGTAAGGATAATATATCGTATGCACGCATGAAAGATGTTTTTTATTATATTTTAATATTAATGAATGTTAATGTTTATAATATATTATAATTATAACATGATTTGTATTTTATATATATATATAATATATTTATAAAAATCATCCATATTACCATCCATGTGAAATATAGGTGAATAATGAATCACATCAAATTGCGGAGATGTTAGGCTATTCGTACACACATGTAAGGCTATCTCTTTCCAAAAGTATTAGGTGGTAAAAGGTTGAAATAATAGTATTATTATAGAAATATAATTTTATTTATAATAAAATATATAATGTTTTAACCAATCATATTTCTCACTCATAAAATATTACGATGAAAAATATAATACACAATAACATGTAGATGGTAGGTCGTACATGCACACAGGTGGTGAGTTAATTTGTCCTAGATTGTATAAAAGGTAAATTTTGATTTTTTGGGAATCATTAAAAAATCTCAGCATATAAATGTTCCATGGTTTATTTCATTTTTAGGAACACATCATATGGTCATGACGTAGAGGAAGAAATTAACCTGAATGAGTTGGTAAAACAATTTCCTCTTATTCGATAGACATCATCGATTTCTCTCCTACAAGGATCTAGAGTGTACCCTTTTGAATGACCAAGACCTAATGTAATTTGAAATCTATGTTTTGAGGATTAATGTTCTAGGATATTTCAATCTAAAATGATCAATGGGGTGTGAGAAAATTTGTGGGGAGGTTACCATTTATAATTAAATTGAGTTTTATATTCAGAAATCCTCAAGATATTAAAATATAATAAGTCTAATGTAGATCTGAAAATATAAAAATGTTATATAAATCAATGGGGGAATTAAATTTCAACCATATAATATCCCTTTTATTAGTATTTTACCTTTTTTTTATATTTAAATAATGTAGTAATTTATTAATTAAAAAAATATAATTAGTGTCAAATTTGATACTATTCATTTAATTTGACAATAAATACATAATGATGACTTTAAAAAAATGTACCTTATAGATCTATAAAAAATTATACACATTTTCTCGACAAAAATATATCAAAAATAATTTTTTTAAAATTAATTATTATTTTTTTTAATTAAATAAATTTCATTTAAAATTGAATAATCATTTAAGGTAATTATATAATAAAATATAAAAACTAAAATTTTATATTTAATGTAATTTACATATGATAATAATATGAATTTATATAAATTCATCACCTGATCTTGATCATATGTTGATACATAGAAGATTAAAAATAAAAGATAATGATATATTATAACTCTCAAAGATATTAAATAATATATAAGTTATTTTGATGGACATGATTCCGTTAAATAACACCAATTGGATCACAATGTTATTATTTTTGAATACTCATAATCTAGTAATTTTTTGTAATTTTTTTAATCCTTAACTTTTTGAACCCCTATTTAACCCCATTAAATTTTACCATGATATCATGTAATTTAGAAATTAAGGGTTAATATAATCATTATACATTTCAAAATGAACCACATAAGGATCAATTATGAAATATATAAACATTTTAATTTTTTTTAAAGTTATAATACACTTTTAATAATTTTATATCATTTAATAAAATATTTAATTTTTTAAAGTGTCATTTATGTTAATTTTGTTAATGTTACTTTTTGGTTATTTTAAAAATATCATAAAAATATGATGTATTTAAACTAGAAGAACATAAATATTAATAAATAGTCAACTTTAACTATAAATATTCTTTATGACATAATTTGGCTCATTTTTTTAATATTTTTTTAATATAATTTATTTGATATTTATATTAATTAAACAATTACTACGTCATCATTTTTTTGTCTACAAGATAAATATTTTATTCCTTAAAATAAAAAAAAATAAAAATGTTGAATATAATCATTTTAACTTTTAAATTAATATAAATATTCAAATATTTATTTAGTATATCCTGATATTATAATCTTTTTACTTAATAAAAATATGAGAATTTTATTTTTGACTTATACATAAATAAAATATAATATATATCATATTCTCACCCAAGTGGCATAAAAATATAATAATTTCTTACCAATGATGATATTGGATGAAACCCATAAATCGTATTAAATTAGGACATATTTTAAGGAAATTGTATAATATTAAAATATTATTTTTACCTTAAATTAAGAGGTTTACTGATAACCGTGGAAAATATATTTTTTTCTAAATTTGTTATTAAAAATATTTTTCATACTATTGGACTCTAAATATCATATTAATTTACATAATTGTTTTTCAAAATTCAATTCATAGAAGCGTGAAAATTATGATTAATGTTAATCCCATAGACATGGTGAGAAGTTTGGTAAAATGAATGATCAAAAGCTTACAAAAATTTGTATCTAATTTCAATATAAAGAAGATCTCACTAAACAAAATTGGTTTAATATATTTACAATTTATATATTTTCACATTAATAATCAATTTATTTTAAAATATTTATTTAAACAAAAACATATATTATAACCAAAATATAGTATTTTTCAATACTCAAAAACAAATAAACAATCTTAGAAAAAACGCAAAATTAAAACAATGTAAATTTGGACGTTAAAAATTAAAAATTAATCATTATTTTATAAAATTTAATTTCATTAACTATCTAAAGATAATTTCATTGGTGTTTTCAAAGTGACATAAAATTAAATTCCTTTAGGAAAATAATATTTGTAAAAATATAATGACATTAATATCATTACTGTTAATCATAACATATTTAATGGATATGATATAACTATATTATTTTATGTAATTATAATATTAATGTGTTGTCACAAAAAATTTAGTTTTTCTGTGTAAAAAAATACATGTCATTGATTTTTTTATCAAAACCTTATATTATTTTTCTAGGTAATTTAAATCAAAATGATTTTATTTTTATAATATAAACAATACATATTCTATGTTGAGTGATGTGAAAAATATAAAAACCATTAAATTAATTTAAAAAATCACAAAATATGTTGGTGTTACATATTACCCATGTATTACAGATTTATGTAAGCTCTCTACACCCTCTATAAATAGAGGGACGTGATAATGTTCTATGTTTGCATCCCAACCATATCATGGACTTATATTTAGACTTGTAACAGGGATGGCATGATGGTTGTGTTATCACATTGGATAACCCTGTGGGGTATTGTGAACCAATTGTGTGGTTGTAGTATTTATAGAGTTAGTTATTCATAAAACCATTGTCCTCACCTAGGAAATTGTGTTATGATTGAGAAGAAGGGGAAAATAAGCCTGCATATTTCTGTATATTATTCTTTCTAGAACTAGGAAATGATAAATAAAAAAGCACCACTTTCTTGTGCATTAGAGACCACTTTTCCCAGTTGTGAGGTGTCAGATGGGTTTTAAGGATCGATCTAAGATCTGGCTACCTCCATTTGAAGGTTCTCAAGGATGATATTTCATTTGAGACATCTCTATTTCACTATTAACAGTATGAGTTCCTTGGTATTCCCTTTTCTGTCACGAATTCCCCCACTTTGATTACAGATTTGATTAACATGGTAATCCAGAATTACTTGGAGTAGTTTTTATTTTCTTCATTGATGTAATATTTATTTGGTTTTCATTAGAGTAGGTACATGTGATGAAAATGAGAATTTTCCGTTCCATGATTATATAGAACTATAATTATGGAAACTCTCGATGATATTGTTTTTGATTTGTGATGTTCACATTCTGGGTCATGTAATTTCTGAAGCATGTTTACTCATGGATGAAAAAATTATTAATGTATTTATTTAAAGGGATCCATACAAGAGTGAGTCTGAGGTGAAGATATTATTTATCTTTGTGGGGTACTAAAGTTTGTTTTTATATGAATTTCCCAAAATTGAATCCCTTAGGACTGTACTGACACAAAAGTTAATGTTGTATTCATGGTCGGAGTATTGTGAGAGGGCTTTTGAGGAATTGAGTATTTGGTTGGAAGTTGCTCTAGTATTGAAACTATGACTTGATAGATGAAGTTTGTAGTGTATTGTGAATCATCAAGTGATGGCCTCTACTACCTTTTGATATAGTGGAAGAGAGTTAAATCATATAGGTTGAGTTAATAGGAACTTGTTAAGAATAAATATGTGTCTCAGGGCCAAAATCCCGAATCAATAGACTTTTCCTTATGAATGTGGGGACAATTTCTTCTTGTGGAGTGTCTATGGATTACACATACAACCTTATTCGCAAGTCCATCTTCCCATATAGAGACATGAACCTAAGAAAAAGATGCTAGAAACAATTCATGCAAGACAATGATTTCAAGAAAATATATACTCTAGGGAATGGAAACATAGTATCAACTAAACAAAGTAGTAATTTTCAGGCTCACAATGTTAATCAAGCTTATGAGTAGTTATAATTTTTAGAGCCAAACCTAGTGGAGAAATAGAGTTAATCATTTATACAGTCGATTGTGTTGACTCGTATATTTATAGTATATGTGAGATAGTCCCATGTATGGGACTTTGACTACGAGTTCATACATGATCAGATATCCACATACATCTTATCAGATGAATTTTATGACAACTCACTCATGGAAAATTATTCTAGGGGTGAGATGTGGTTCAAGTCATGTTGCGGGAGGTGGTTATGTAGGAGTTCCAGTCCTCTCCCCTAGATAATCATCATGGTGTGGGAAATATGTGTGTATACAATTTTTAGTTCCTTTTTTTTTGTCAAGCAAGAGGTGAGGTATAAATTTTTTCATCTATCGATGCCACACTTATTAGTATGAAAAGGTTGAGAACAATATTCTTGTAGGTTTTTTGAACACCCTTGAGATCCCAGAGTGGAAATGGGATTCCATATTCATAAAATGTTTCATTGGGCATCAATGTATGGTGAATATTCATGACGCTATATGGTTTATATTTGACCGAATCACGAAGTAAATACCCTTCCTCGCTATGAGGGTGATAATTTCAGTGGAATGTCTAGAGGAATTGTATGCAATAGATATTATTATCATTTGATAGGCTCCCTTAATGGTATTATCCCATATTGACACTCTATTTATGTCACTTTTGTGGAAAAGCCAACATGAGGAATTCAAGTCCCACATGAGTATGAGTACATCCTTTAACCCCTATAATGATGGGAAGACCTTGCACAATATCTAGGTGTCAGATGATATGAGGAGGTAGTGTATCTTAGACTTCGGTCAGAGCTAGTAGGATCACCTACCCTTAGTAGAATTTTCCTAAAACAACATATACTAGTCTACAATTAGTATGATCACTCTTGAGGCCCTATAAAAGAGACCCTACAAGTCAACCTTGTGGTAGATAGATATTGGATATTTATCTATTATTGGGCCATAGATAGTGATTGTGAAAATAAGAAATGTTGAAGAATTCTATGGAAGATGAAAATTTCCAAGAGAATAAAAAAATATTTCATTGATTACCACAATAGTCCATTGGAGTTCAAAAATGGATAGTTGGATTTCCTGAGAATATTACATTGATGAGGATTGTTGAGGTTTATCAGGGGGGGAATAATAACCCAACGGTGCATCGATTCATTAGATATCATTAAATATTTTGGTGATGTTTCACATCAACTCTCCATACCGCCCCAATTGTAGTGGGTTTAAAACTTCTTCCACGTGTAATAGTTGATACAATACATGCATGACCCACACATGTCATCAAATGAGAAGTGCCTAATATCAAGGATAGACCCACCTTTACATTGCATACAGTGGTTATCAAGGGTCGTCATGATCATACTCTGCATGGATGGACCCTCCCCTTCGTCCATATGTTGGGGTAGTACGAGAACATGCTAATGAGTTCCTATGAACAAGAGATATGTTGGTAGGATCAGTATCCCGAGTTGTTTGCATAGTTTTTTCTTTCTAGGGATGAAAATATTGAAGGATGGAATAATGTAGTGAACTATTTTATTCCTTGTAAAAAGAATATATATATATATATATATATATATATATTATAGAGTTAAGAGATGAGCCTATATGTTTTTTTAGGATGGATGTTCTGATAATTTTTTTTATAAAAATATGAAATATATTTTATTTTTCACACACATGATAACACAATTAATATTCAATTACTCTTTAGTGTAATCACATATCATAAATATGAAACCAAAGATGACCCTGAAATTCCATTTATACCCTAGATATAAAATGAAAAGGCATGAGGGGTTCAGATTACTCACTCATTGGTGGTATGTTAAAATTATTAATTAATTATAAAACTAAATAATGAAATTATTAAATTAAATCATATAATTATTTCATCATAACAGACAACTCCATAAGAATATCACAAGGCTCAATTTTCTATGGATAGCTTCCTAAACCTATTGATAATTCTATATCTCAATTTTCCTTGTCTCTTTGAGGATCATGTCAGACGATTATGAAACTCCATACCAAAGGTGATTAGGATGCAATGAACCCAAAAAGGCCTCTTGATCGTAGGTAGACACATTATTCATTATACAATGATCCATAATCAAGGAAGAACACATTATTTAATGTTTTTATTCCCTTAAATTGCATTTATGAGTAGATTTATCCTTATTCTTGGATTTTTTCCAGTATCATTTAAATTTCATGTACTAGTATATGAAATTTAATTAGTATCCAATTGTTTTATAATGTTGGGAGAATCATTCATGATGTATTTTCCATGAATTTAATGAATCAGTCATTTAAACATTGTGATTGTGATTTTCCACATTATTTTTTCATGTGCATCACCTTTTGGACCTTATTGTCCTTGTTCGTAAATTAGTAGGTAGTACTGATCCTAATAAGGCCCCTATATTGGTAGTTTTTTCATGAACAAGGAGATGTTATATGAGAAGAACATGGTTATTGGATTATATCAAGGCATGAATGGTCATTTTGGTGATTTTCTAACCAAATATTGAAGGTTGTTAGGTGAAAAGGTTTTCAAAATATATTTTGAATCCCCGAAGCTTCACTAGTGGATGAAATTTCATAAAGAACAACTAGAAAAAAATGAATAATCTACCTCTTTTAGGTGTATTGGAGTCTAGAATCGATCTAGGTGGACGAATTTATGATTTGGAAGATAGTACTATAATATTTTTTAAAAAAATATACGACACACTAAGTATTGGGAATAACACACTGCTTGTATCCCTCTCAATGCTTGTAGATAAGGTTCTGTAGAAGATAATGAGGACATGGTGTGTTGCCCTCCTACACGCCATGTACCCCATCATAGATGGGAACACAATTAAAGGATCACCAATGCTGGAAAATATGTGGATATTCATTTCCAAGATCGAGGACATATACTCTAGTACATAGACGCTAGGCTGGAATATGGACATGGTGAGCAAGACACATTATAGTCCAAGTTAGACATTACACATCGGGTTTCCCACCTACATTACACGTAATACTACATGGGATTGATCTATGTTCCATCTAGGGAAAATGACATGTGGAGGAGATGGAACACATGTCATGGGGGACCCCACAAAATAAATGTACTGCTTGAACTATTTTGAAGATGCTTCAATGATCCGTATATCCTTCGTTTGAAGTAGGATTTTGGACTACATGTAGAAAAATATAATGTTTCATTCCACATATATTGCAATGATTCCTTAAAATGTGGATTTCATGGTATGTTGTTAAAATTATAAGGTAGTGGTTTGTTCATAGGTGATTTGTGATGATGACCGTGATCATTTAAGATCAGAAGTGCCTTTCTAGGTTGCAACATATAGTTTGGCAGGGAATAGGCCCTTTATGACATAGAGTGGAAACCTCCATCCCTGATGGTCATGGTTCCTCAACCTTCCTACTGTCACCCTCTATTTGAGCATTGATGTAATCCTTGACCATCCAATTTGAACCACCCATAAAAAATGTATGTTTTCTCAATGAAAATGAGTGGAATCCTCTTTCAGGGATGGGAATGGGTATTAAAACGTTATAGTGGAACACCCTAGTGGGTAGAGCACGGAACCTCAATGACATAGTGTGGTTCCCACTACCAAAACAAACCAGGATTCCTCTGCCACTATACTGTTACCACTCATAAACATGGGTGTGGTTCTCTACATATAATATTTGTGTATTACCGCATATCAGGATGGGTGCAGATATAGATTTTGAGTTGGAACACCTTAAAATGTGTGCCATAGTAAGAAGTCATAGTTAGACTATGACTAATAATTTTGGGATGACACACAGGACATTAGACATCATTGATGTACTTTTGGAAATATTTTCTACTCCTCTTTCTTTTCAAAAAATGTGAGATGATTATCCCTTTAATGACTCATTTGAGATTCATTGACATAGAATAAATATATATTTTATTGTTCTTATTTATATTAACATTGAATTGTGATAATTTTATTTTAGGAGAGGTTATTAAACACAATGTATTCCACATTAGTTTCAGATCTAGCCTCTCATGGTTGTATAAGTATAATCTCGTATTGTAGGTGGTGAAGACTCGATGAGTAGATCATCTACACACCGTGTATAGCCTCTTATGTTTGCATGAGTATAAAATCACTGTTATATTGGTTAAGATATACTCTAGATCAATAAAATATGCTTTCAAATGTCATTCTCTTACACTTGAATATATTAGTTTTACCCCTTCATATTTTTGGGTTTCCAACTAGAAATATAAACACTCACCCTTGGACAGGATTTCCCACACATGTGTGTTTCTCATACAGATGATGGACATGTCGAGCGTGACAATAGAGGATCATTGGTATATTGGGTTCGTGGATAGTGTATGGTTGTCGAGGATTGGGATTTAGTATCTAAGCTCTATCACCAATTTACATTTCTAGTTTGGCATGGTTGGGAAACATTTTAAGCTTGGTGTGTATTTTTTCCCTTTACATATCAGTTTATACTACCATATATTTTTACTATCTAGAGAATAATAAATTATTGGATTACATTATTGTAGTTTTTCATAATTTATTATATCCTTGTACACTATTTCATCTTCATGGATATGTGTTATTGCTTAGGTACTATTTCAATTTCATCCTTGAGTTAGTGGTTCCTTCGGTTCTTTTTTCCACCCCATCGCATATTGAGGTGGGCTCGATATAGTTTTGTCTCGAGCCCCAAGTTGGGAAGGGTTAGGAAAACTATATCATTTTCTCTCTATTTTAAATTATTATACCAGGATGCCCATTTTTCATCATGAATTGTATCAAAAACTGAATGAGTAGTGTCAAAAATTCCAATAATTATATTTTACAATAATTTTCTTTTAATAAATGATATATTATTAAATTATAAAAAAATTATAAAATTCATATAATAATCGAAATTAAATTGATGTGGTTGAAAAAATAAACCTTGCTACATTTATAGATGTTTTTTCATTTTAGAGTAACATTCATGATCATTCAATTATAAAAATATTTTTAGTATGGTAATTACCCAAAGTGTTAATCGAGAAATAAAAAAAAATACTAAAAAAATCCATATGTATGAAAAATTTTATATTATAAGATTAAATAGACATATAATCATATTATATTATAATTAAATTAATTTTGAGCCATGTTGAAAGGTAGAAAATTTTTTATATTAAATTACTATTTTTAAAAATTACCAGAATGGCCCTCCCTAATATTATAAATGGAAACCCCTTATTTAATCACATTACATTACATTAAGCAATAATATCAACCGAGCCCCAGTTAATTATCTTCTAATAATTATTATTTATATAATAGATGTTATTTTATTTTGAATATACCATCCTTATGTTGAAAATAGAAGATATAAAGCAGCAATTTGGAAGAAATTGTAATTTACTTCACCCACTCTTTCAAATTTATTTCATAATCAATATAATATAAATATAATATAACAATCCTAAAATAATAAGTTAGATATCATAAAAATTATAATATTTTATAATTTTTATGAAAGAACTATTTTTCATCTCTTTTCTGTCATACAAAATGAAAAAACATTGATTGTCTTTATGTAGATATTACCATCTATACATAGCGATGTATGTCATTGTTCATCACCACATTAATATAATTGTTATAGTGATATAAAAATGAATAAATATGATATTAATTACATAAATATGACTCTACAATTTTAATATCATATATTCTTTATTAACTTATAATCCTTTGGAAATAGATAATGTTTTACTTGCATACTTGTGGACTACAACCTATCTGACTAGATATTAATAGTTTTCCATTTTAGATTGTCATTATATTTAATAAGGGAATAACTAAGATAAATATTTGATATTTATATCATTATCAAAAATTATTATTAATATGTAACTATAATGAGGTTAAAAGTATATGATCTTCCATTCTAGAACATTCATGATAAAATAAATCATTTAACATTGAAAATAAAAATAATAAATTTATATTATTGAAAAACAAGTGATAAGTTGTATTAGAGGATAATATATCATTTTATAAAAATAAATATTATTTTTTATAAATTAATAACATTCTTGAAACCATTATAACTTTTTTAAATCATGATCAACTAAGATAAATAATACATTGAGGTATTTGTTTCTCATTTTTACCTTTATTAATACATATATGGTATTATTCATCAATTTCCATTTATTTTTCCTATATTCAAAAAATAGTGTAAGTTCACCAGAATATAAATATAAATATATATTCATTATGTGTAATTATTCAATTCATGTTACACATTTAGTGCAACAATTAATTGGATAATAAAATACTATTTCACTTTTTTATAGGCTATATTTCTCAATGGAATCTAAATTTAACAAAACTTATTTTAGAAAAACATTTTATTTATAGAAAATATTTAATAAGAATTTTTTTTAATCGTTGTGTTTTTAAATGTTATGAATGTAATACTTTTATTTTTCCATAAGGGGGATTTTTAACTATTATTAAAATAGAGTGTAAAAAAGGAATGTGTTTCTATATTATATGTGGTTAATACCCCTTGACAGTACTATGAACAATTGACACTGTTTAGAATATTTCAAATTATTAAAATTTAGTAAAATTAAAACAATATTAAGAATGAATCCATGATTTTTTCCAAAATAAATGAATTTATTTCAAAACATAAATTTCATAATAATTAATGTATAAATAGTAAATTTTTTGTATTTTATTTTCAATTGAAAAATTTACTTTCAAATGATCGTTGAATATTTTTATTCCTTAATAAATAAATATTCTATTTATTTTAGATATGATTATATCCAAAATCATGAACTATTATTTCATACAGTTGTTTACATGGAATGTTATTTAATTTATTATTGAAATTTTAATATTCCATATTATTTATAAAATATTGATATTTATATATATGTAATATTGTTCGTGAATCAAATAGACCATTAAATATATAATGATTTAACTTGACATATAGTGATGGCTTGGACCATCATTATTTAGCCCTTGGATCCATATATGGGTCTTGTTAGACAAATATGTTGGTGAAGTTAAATATTTCATTACCTATAAATTTAAATGGTCATTGTTCATGATTTTTATTGAATAGATATTTTCATGTTTGAGATCATGAATTCCAATAGTATGAATTTAAATCATTTTAAAATGATTTACTATTATTAACCATGAGATTATTTTATAAATAATATACATGGTTTCATTTCATGTTCTATTGATAAATAAATGAAACATGATGCTACTAATTTACCTTGAATATATTAATAATACCGTATTTACTATTGATTTATCTATTTATATGTGACCCTTAATATATATAATTTCTCACACCATTACTTGTTTCATTTACCCAAAATACTATGATGAGATACTTGACTATATTTATATGATATATATCAATTTATATTGTTATTATTTATATTTTATTCCCAATGTAAATTGGTAATTTTTTGTGAATATTGTTCTCAATGAAAACTATGTTGATCAGTCCTTCAGGATTAGATCACTTGTGTATATGTCAATGTATTATAGTAGAAATAATATAGTGGATACTAGAACTTTGTTTCACATATTTTAATATTATTCTTCAATAATGGAAGCATGCACAAGGGGAAGTAGTCTCACAATGATGATAAATATGAATTGATGAGTGTTTGGGAATCTTAAAATCAGCCATTGGGAATGATGTTTGATAAAGAGGAATCATTTAATGTTGCACCACATAAATGGATCAGAACTAGATTCCAAAAAATAGACTAGCACACATTACCATACACATTATAGAATTTTTGTTGGTGATTATTTTTGAAATAAACATAATAATGAATTAAATTAGTTTACATAAATTCTGAAATAATGAGATTTTGTAATGTTTTATAATATATAATTTTTTTCAATATATACATATATATATATTATTTATATTACATTAGAGAATTATGTTTTCAATTTATGTTATGTGGATGATATCTGATGGGATGAATAGGGAGACAAATAAATGGGTTTTGATTTGTATAATATATTATTTAAATTACTATGACTCAGAAAACAACATCATGGAGGTTATAAGTGTAATTTTGACTCTTTTAATGATATAATTATCAATGTAAAGAGTACTTATGAGAGATAATACACATCATAATTATTATCATACCTTTCATATAAGCCATTAGAATATAATACTAGATGAATATGAGTAAATTTTAATACAAAAAATATTATTTATAAAATTAATATACAATGATGTGAACCTATACATTTCTTAAGGGAAACATTACAATTTCAATGGCTCATGAAACCATTGTTTTATACTCACTATTTATTTCAAAAGGATAATATATCTCCATGTATGATTTAGTATATAAATAAACATAGTTTCAAAAAATTTATTCCCTTCATATTATAATAAAATATTATTTCATGGTTTGGAAATATATATTAAAATTTTCAAAAGTAAATATGGATGAGTAAAATAAGATAAAGAAGCATTAGAAGCATAAATCGTACAAATGGGATTCAATATGAAATATTATATGGAACATTTTTAATTTTTACGGACTATGATATTTATTTCACTATGATTATTTTGACTAATGATTTAGTGGAAATAAAATTTTATATTTTATCCTTCCATGGTGTTTATTGTTACACCTCGGAGGAAGAATAAAAATAATTCATTTCTTAAGCTATTCTATTATTCCAAAATGTAATTAAAAATTATTTTGACATATTAAATAAATCAAAACTATTTATAACCATGGTTATTTCTATTTGAATAATGGAACATTGTAAATTTAATTAAATTATATATATATTATTGTTTTTGTAGTCCCACTATTTACCAAGTGATGGAGGGAAGCATCCAATAGTTATGGGTTTATTGGATGTCAACATGGAATCTCAATAATGATATTAAAATTTATAGGTGAAAGTATTAAGCATGTATTTTTATATAGGGGAGTGAAATAAAACATGAATAATCTAAAAAAATATTAGAGGCATAAAATCATTTGAGTTCTATTTTCCTTGATTTGATTCTATCATGTTTTTATTTTGTTATTTGATTATATTGTTTTTTATATTTCTCTATCTAATAACTATTTTTTAGAGATATAAAAACCATTAGTGATTGAGAAGGAGAAGTATAAGAAACCCTTCATCGTTGACTAGTGTGAATTTTCATTGAAAATAGTATCATATAGATATTTTTATATATACACAATAAAAATAGTATATTCATTGTGATTATGTTCACTATTTATACTTCTTTTATTGATTTTACTAAATTTTTTATTGTTGCCATTTTAAAATCTACTCAATTAATTTTATATATGATTGAATAGAGAATTCCATTTGGTGAGTATCTTTTTAACACACTTAATGATGATGTTGTATTTGTCGATAATGTGTGCTCATGTTTTAGGATTGATGTGATGATCATAATGTCAATGTAATGTTTTTTTGAGTATTGTATTCAACTTGTTATTCATGTCTTTTATGAGATGTTATAATTTTCAATATAACATTTTCATTATAATTCCATTCAAATTTTATATTATTAAAGTTATATTCAACATGTCACATAGATCAACAATATTATGATTTAAAATTATTTTTAATGAGTTTTTAGAGTTGTGATTCCCTGAAGATGGATTGAAAAATATATTATTCGATATGATGGGAAACTATAACATTATTATATCATAATATTTATTCTCCCATTATATTTTTCTTGGGTTTCATTATAGTTTTTATTTCATAAGTTTTCGTATATGCATTTACCTTTGAGAAAATCGTGGGACTTTATCATATGGAATCAATACACATCATACAAATTTTCAATAGTATGAACATTTAAAATTGGTTGACTATGTAGAATCTAATGTATTTTAGGAAGAACCTTAATATTTTTGACGCAATCTTTTAATATTTTAATTAATATATTTTTTTAGAAATTATAATATTTTAATAAAAAAGAAAATATAAATAATGATACCTTTATACCAATCATCTAGGATTAAAAATCACGATCACATATGATCCCTGAATCATGGAGTCCCAATGGATAAACAATACGCGGGAAAAGGATTTGATGATTAGATAATTCCACATCATAAGAAAATGTACACCTTAGAGGCACATGAATCTATTCTTATATAATATTATCAAGGGAATAGAAATGTACATATTATATATTGTTAATATATGATGACCAGTTACACGGTAATTAAAATATCGGATAAAATATTGAATTGATCATTCATCCCCGTGATTATGAATAGTGTTAAAGTATCATTAAAAATATGTTCAAAAATTCTTGTTGTGATGTTCTGTGACACTAATAATAACTTTTTGTAAAATATTGAATATTGAAATTATATTCACATGAAATTAATTGACTATAAAACCCCAAATTAATGAGAGGAATTATGTCAATAAATCTAAGAAAACTCATAGTTATTTTAATCAACGAATAAAAATTAGGACTATTAATTAATATTATTGTTCCTAGATAAAGACGATGATCAATATTTTTGGGGTTTTCATGATGTCACATAAAAGAATCAATAAATTTTTTTGAGAAGGGGTTAGTTTTTATATTATACTATAAATAATTGTTTTCATTAATTTCACCATTTCAATTTCATACCATTTACATATTTCCTTTCTTTAGAATGGTGGTAATGTTTGGTGGAAATCCATCAATACTTTGGCGATGTACTGGTCTTTAATCTATAATAATTTTGTTAACCAATATTTTAATTCAAATTCATTTTCCAAGATTCATTGATAAATTTAAGAGGTATATTTTTAATAAGAATGATATAATAATTTCATTTCAAATTTTTATAAACACTTATTTATCCTCCATACATTAATGTGTACCACCAATAATGTTATCCAACTGTTGGTATAAGATAGATGTTTAGAAAATAAGTTTTCTATGATGTGGATGATATGGGATTACATTATAAGGCTAATAGTAAAGGAAAAAATATTATTGAAAATGGCTATAATACTGGAATAAAAAAATAGTTCCTTATTTTCTTTCATTGGGACAATATGTTCTTGATTATTATTTATATGTTTTCACAATTCATAATGAAACATTATCATAGTTTATAACTAAAAATGAATAATTTAATATAATGGGAATGATAAAAATGATTTATTTTCCACTATATAAATAATTAACTGACATAGATCATGGGATGACAAACCTATTTGTACCAATACTAAATAACCCATATAATTTACAAAAAATAAAATGTTATAGAATAAAATTAATAGATTATTCGATTAATATTTCATTTTGTAATAATATAGAAGAATGAAAAAACTAAAATGTTTTTATAATTGTAAATATGATTTTCCTCACTCTGTCATTGTTTATACAAATGCTTTTACACATTACTAATATTGGAAACTATGTTGATAAATCAATTAGATAATCTTGATTTGATGTCCCCTAATAAATAACATAGTCATTTTATTTACATCATAATTGAGAAACTCAATGACATTCATAGTAAAAATTAGATGAGAAGAATACATTAAATTAAGAAACTGAAGAAAGGATAATAAAGTTTCTATTAATGATTTCCATGGTATATGGATAGAAGAGTATATGGATTTATCTTATGATATAAAATATATAGAATAATATCATGAGATTCATTATCTCATGTAAAAATGTTCTGAAATTAGATGAATATATATGTGTTGTGGAAAACTATATTTTGAGTGTTTTAATTGTATGGAATTCCATTATATATATCCCTTATAATTGATGATGTTTGGGAAAAAATATCAATATAAGGTTGTTATCAATGAAACAACCAATAGTAAATATCATTCCACTGATCATTCAATGTAATATTGGTAGTCTTCAACATGCTCGTTTAGATAAAAAATTATTTCAATTGAAAAATGTGTATATGATATTAAATATTGTTTGTAAAGTTGATCTGAAAAATAATATAGGTATCTATCAATGACTATTCATTGAATAAGAAAAATATGACAATTCTTCTGATAATGAGTCACAATACCAAAATGAATATGTTTCGTATGACATAAATACATTTATTTAATTAAAACTGGGAAATCTAATAAAAAGTCAATATAATAAATGAGTATACTTAAAGAAGAAAACATTCAAATTAGATAAATCCAAGATAAAAAATGAAACTATAGGATGAAAAATTATTTTGTTTAAATAATTTTGTGTTTGAAAATTTTAAATTGTTTAAAAAAAGATAAAAATAAATATTAATCCTCCAAAATTATCCTATCAAATAAAGAAATAGAAAAATTATTTAAGAAATTGAATGAAACCATGAAATAGTATTATAAACATAAATGTAATAGGGTAAATATCATTATAATAATAATGGTAATTTATAAATAATCATATAATTAATATCTATTCTAAACTAGATGTAACACATTAATACGTAATGTATACAGAATTCTAATTTCAATATAATTTTTCTTCTATGAAAAACACATGTATGATATTGAAATCATTGAAAACTAATGATATTTAGGATAAGCTCAGTGTTTCTCATATATGGAAGGATAAATGATCATAAATTTAGTCTACATTAGTCAATACTGTTGAAGGGATAATTAATAAATTTTCTTTTTAAATAGATACATATGTGATCTAAAAACATAACAGGATAATATCCTATTTAGTAGTAGAAATATTATCATATTAAAATAGTTTTAGTTTACTAATGGTGCTTTTTTGTTTTTATGTTAGTATTAAAATTTCTAAAATAATATTTATTTTTAAATAATGATAGAGGTCATAAATAATGTTGGAGGTAATAAAAAATATATGATAATATAGAGAAGAAAACAACAACACAACTAAAAATTGACATAAAATATAAATTTTAATTCCTATAACCTATTTACAGAATATCAGATTAAGAAGGATGGAAATAAAAAGTTTTAATTTCCTTTAATGTACCTATATTGAATATATTTTAATTGTTTTGGAAAAATATTAATTTAATAATGATTGGTAATTAAGATAATGTGGTTTTTGATTCATAGAAATAATAAAAACAAAAAACACTATGAAGCATCGGAATGTGTCCTTATCTCACATGACAACTGATTTAATAAGTCAATAAATTTTGAGGAATATGAATGCCGATCTCTTAAATTTGAATAGAATTCTCACAAAATATATAAGAAATTTATATATTATATATTATAAAAATTAAAATTATTACACAATATTTTTCTTTTATTTACATAATAAAATTGAACTTACTGAGTGTATATAATCTATGTGATACTAGGAATGAAGTTGTATTTAGGAATAATTGATGTATTGTCATAAATAATATTGGGTTTTCTAAATATTTAGTTATCATATATTGAAATATATTTAAAATTTAGAAATAAAATACACGATTGTACATAAGTAAAAAATTACAAAATCATTCAAGGAATAAATTTCTTGGTTATCATGTCTAAATAATATAGAGAAGATATGTTATGAAGATGTCGTAATGATATTTGTCTTATTGAAATAACATATCATCAAATCATTTAAATATTAAAAAATTGAGAATATGATGGATTATACTTAATAGGATATATATATTCAAACATAAAATCTTATTGATCTGATTCACTGTAATATGTGTGGTATATGGAACAAAAAAACATCAATTTTTCAAATATGTTTTGTTATATTCATGAATATTTTCATAAGGATATTGTGATCCATGTTATTGACCCACAAATCACTGTATATGGACTAATTGATGAGTTTTGAATGAATTTGATATAATCCCAAAATCATTTGAAATAAAATAATTATATTTGATAAATGTAATGAGTACAAAAATATCTTAATATTTTAAAATTTCAATAAACATGGTTAAACCACAAAATCGTTGTTCCATACACTCCTCATAAATATAAAATGTTAATATGGATGAATTTTCCACTACATGATTAAGAAGAAACTAAATCAATATTTCACGATAACTTGTGGATGTATTGGTTATTTGATTCCACAACTACTCGAATAATAAAAAATAGTGTTTTTAAGAGGATAAACTCAAATAAGACTCGTTATGAGATATTTATAATGATAAATATAATCATTAAATACATTATTATTTTTATAAAATCATTCCTAAAAGGGGGTTTTAGGATGATTTTATGGATTTTCGATTTAGAATTCCTAATCACACGATGTGTAGTTCAGGAAGACACATCATGTGTTCTTGTAGTTCTTGGATAATTTCATTTTTATAAGTACACAATTTGTATTTTGTATAAAGAGATTGTATTGAAAGTAATCCATGTAAATGGGTATAAATCTATAGATCCTATGTAGGAAAACATGGACATGTGGACTTACAGTCTGAAAGCCACATTTGTAGAAGATCATGTATATGTATACAACCATGAGAAGTACACATTAAGTCTATATTTGGTACATGTGAATTTACATATTTTAGGGAACAGAAAATTTAAATCATTCTTAATCTTATACATGGTTTTTGAAATCCCATTTCTAGAAATGGTACACAACCATGTGGGGATTTTGGGTGCTTCTTTTGTAATGGATATGCATCCAGTGTGCTTCCCTATTATTACCCATTTATGTTTTCCCAAATAATTATTCCACAAAGTCTTAACTAGAACAATGAGTTCTCAATTATCTATTTTTTCATATTAATTATGATTATGAAACAATTATGGATACTTGAGGAAACCTAGGAGGTGTTTCATGTTGTTCCAAAATGGGGAGGCTCTTCACCCTGTAATCAAACCTAATTATTTCCTTATATTGAGAAATTTGTTATTAGATAATCAATGGTAAATATATCATGATAAATGATTTTATATATTTTACCTTCATGATGTATCCCTTATTAGATGTGGCATTTTTTCCTATGATCCCATGAGATTATATGTTTTTCAATTATCCCCTATAGGATCCCTCACTTGACATTTTAACAAATAGAATCCCATGTACAATGCCTTTATCTTTGCAATGTTACCATGGTCCCTATATGGGATTCCTTTTATGTCTTGTTGACTAATTGAGTCCCTTGTAGGATACCACTAAAATTTTATTCTTTCAAGGATCCCAGGTTCGATTCATTTTCCTTCATGCATTGTTATTAAAAATCACTTATTGGAAAAAATCCGTTATATAATTTTTGGGGGACCTCATATAGGATTCCTCTATTGACATACCATTAGATGATGCCCTATATTATTACGGTTCATATCATCAAAACAAAACATATTTAATATGGTTCCTATGTTAATATATATTAATTTAGGATCCCTAATAGGATCTCACTCTTCTGTTTTGACATGAGTAACCTAATTGTTTCCTTGCATGTCGATAGACCATAAGATATTATGTGTTTTCTGATTATATATTATAGTGGGTGTCCCCTTCTAACATGTTCTTAACATGTATGGCTGATAGGATAGGACATGGGTATTTTTTTAGGCATTATACCACTATCATAATTTTTATGCAATCAATTATTTACTATAAATGAATTGATGAATACTAGTGGCGATTCATGGACATTAGATGTCATTCATGATGAGATTACATTCTCCCATTAGGATACCCAGTCATTCATCCATTGATCAATAATGATAATATTTCTGGATTCACTGATTTATTTCATGGGAATTGTCTTTAGAGCCATGTAATTCTCATGTTTATTGGCATGTCCACATGTACTACATGAGATAAGTATGTTGAAAATGTATGTTTTAGTATAATATTTTTTTATTTCATATGGGATTTCATGGAATTTATATATTGACCATGTGATTACTATATACATTCATCGCATCCAAAATAATTATACTCATTTATGATTAAACTCTACTTTATATAATTATACTATTTTAGGATTATATTCTCCTATTTGATGAGAATGATTATTTGTTCATTGTTTTTTGGTTTGAGGGGGATGGTTATGCACTACTAGATATAAGAATTTCCTCCAGGATATTTTTAGTTTTGGAATATTATGAAATCCCAATTGGTATCGATGATTATGATCTCCCTAGATGATTACATACAAATTATGTTTTACATGATCTTTTCTATCATTGGATATTCCTCGATTGGTGGGATTAGAATCCCGCATGTGTGATCCCCGTATAGATCTTGTCAGGCTCTAACAGATAGCTATTATTTGAATCCCAATTTCATGTCCACTTATAGGTAAGAAACTAGGGCCGATTCTTTGGTCTGGATTTACATTTAATGGGTGGAATTCTGTCCCAATTACTCATCATTTATATGATTGTCCAGTGGAACGCAGATCCATTATTATAATGATATTGTGTGAATAATGGTGAACCTAGCACTAGGATGTGTATCCATCATTGGTGATGTATATTCATCAGAGACTCATCTATTAGTGGCTGAAGTAGGTATTTCCAATTGGATAAATGTCCTAAATATCTACTGAATGTTACAAGGATTGAATGGAATTATATTCCATTAAATTCCCCATTCACAAGATGTCCTGATATTTATGATTAAGAACCCAAGGATTGATTGATGATTTTTTTATAATTCCATCTTTTCATATTTATATATGAATACATGAAAATTATTATATATATATTGGTATACATATATACATATATTAAATTATGTATGTACTTATATACAATTTTATTACAACCATAATATATATATTATGGTCCCAATTATTGGTTGTGGACATGAAACATTTATTTATCCAATTTATCTACAATTTTTTGTCTTGTATAGGATGATAATATCATTGATCATGCACATATGAAATCATTTTATATTTTTATAATTTTTGTGTCCTACTAATATTGTTTCTCAACCATTTACATGCACCATGGAGTGTTTTAAGATGTTATGCACTATTTTTAGGTTGAGCACAAACACATGTTTGATATGGATGATTCCACGCATCGTATGATTGAGTTGAACATGGGGTGTGGCTTCTCCTAATAAAACTAATGTAGTTCTATTTTTTCATCGAGACCAAGTATGTGGTACGGTTCAATTTTAGTTTTATATTCATGAACATTTATTTTAGATTTCATTATGCACTCCAAGATAAATTATCTTCAAATTGGGTCTTCAGTGTAGTATGTACGAGGTGATAGTTTGGTAATTTATTGTAATTTTATTTATTATTACAATACATTCTATTTTACATAATTTAAATCTCCCACACTCTATTTATTTATTATTTTTGTTGATGTCTAGTTATTTTCACGATTTTTACTTAGATATTAGGGAAAAATGCCTCCATAGAGCTAAACTATTAGTTGACTACGAGTAAGAAGCCTATATAATATATAGATTCATTCATGACCCATCATAATTACTTTGTTTAGATAACTACATTAGTTGAATAAATATATGGATGTTACAATTTTGTTTTATAGAAAATTGTTTTCCTCATGTATTACTATTTGGGCTACGGTAGACATGAGTATTAGAAATGTTATTGAACCTGTAACATCCCAAGTAATTAAAGAATTATTTATTTTCATATCTATGTCTATTTATGAATTAGATAGTGTTTTAGAGTCTTAAAATATTAATAAATCCAATCTTAAGCATAGAATACTCCAATATTTTTAAAAGATTATTTTACCACCTTTTGATGGAAACCCATTTTTAAATCAAAATTTTGACAATTTTAAAATTTATATTTGTCAAAATAAACTTATTCTTTAGGATTGGGACATTGAAAATTACTTTGGATAAATTTTTGAAATTTTTTTGACAATGTACATTTTTATGAATAGTGAAAAATACTGCATTTTACTTCAAAACTGCTTTTTTATCTAATTTAATTTTATGGATAGATTATCTTTTTAATTGGTTTTAGAGTGTAAATAGAATATATTTTTTCCATTTAATCCAATGGTGGTCATTGTAATTAATTTCACTTTGAAATTGGACATAAACTAGTGTCAATAGTTTGATAGATATTGTTTCAAAAAAAACCCCTATTTGTTTTGACAATGAGAATTATTTTTAAATTAATTATTTCAATTAATATGATTAGAATTTGGTAAAATGGATTCCATATTTGGAATCATAATTTTCAAATTATGTAATTAATACCATTTTTTTGGAAATTATGAATAATAATGATGGTAATTATCATTAATTATCGTGATTAATTAGTAATCAGTTAGTTAAGGGTAAACAAATAATATCATAATAATATAAAATGACCCCAAAATATGTCCTAATGATACTGGTTGTGTCATGGCAGACCATGGGATTCCTTTTACCAAACTTTCTGACCCCATGGAATCACTTTTGGGTGATAGTGACACTTTATCATTTTATTTATTTTAAAAGAAAAGTATAAGCAAAGTGTGTACCACCCAAGTAAAAAATTTTAGGTTTTCCTTTGTAAATTATATATTAGACTATAAATATTCATTGGAAATATAAAAATATTTACTACATCATATTATTTTTTATAATTTTAGACATTAAATAAATGAATTTATTTATGACACCATGATGATGCAGTGATTACCTCATTAATGAACGATTTAAATAAAATGAAAAGATAATGTAAAATCTAAGTCTTAAAATTGTGAAAAACCTATTGGATGGGTTCATTTAGAACCCTTATCATCTTAGACTCGAAATATACCATTGTGGGACCTTTAAAATCCGAAAATTATTTTATAATAAAGTAACATTTCAAAAATATCCAAGAGTGCCCCTCCTCCCTTTTATAAAAGGCCCCCCATCATCTACCACCTTACCCACACATCTCAAGCCATTGGCTTGACCAAAATCTGCTCATTTTATCTCTCCACATCCCTCCCTTCATCATAGAAGCTTTAACTTAGGCTTAAATCTCTTCAAGAAACCCTTTTGGTTCCAACCAAGGGGAGTTACTTGATTTAAAGGTAATGACTTCTCTAATATCCTTCTGTTTTATTTTGTCTTCTCCAAACCGTAAACACTTTTTATTCCATTATTTTGTAACAAAACAGTATCAAAAATATACTAGGATGTTTTAATGGGAATTATTTGATTTACACTTACACACACCTCCATCTAATCATTAAAGAACATACTGTTTTGTGGATGGCGAATTTATGCCTCACGAAATGATGATTGTTCGGTATTCTTTTAACTCATTTCATAGTGGCCATTATGGTTTCACTATGTTAATAAATGATATAAATTATCTTCACGTTTTCCTTATGCTTTTGTATTTTTCATTTATGCAATACCTTTATGGTTTCCATTATAGGTAAACGTGATATCTTCATTTTAGGAAGTTCGTACTACTTCCCCCTCAAAATGATTTGATACATTAATGCCATATGTGGGACATATAAAGGATGGAATTAATGATATTATATATGATATTATACAAAATTATAATATACCTTTATATATTTATGATTTAATTTCATTAAATACGAAGTATAAATGAAATTAGCATTCATGCGTACGTACGGCTTACCGTCCCCATGAACGGTGCATTTCATTCCATACATCTAAATGTTATGTAATATTATAAATGTACGTATATACTGGATATATATTATATATATGATATCTACATCATGAATATAAATCTGGAGATAATGTATATTTTACCACATGAACGACTTGTAATCATAATAAGTTTTTTTTGACTCATGTTTCGAGAATTGACAAAAAGACAGTTATTACCTTAAATAATTACAAAATGTTCATAACATGCTAATAAGTGATATAAATGGAATAATTAAATTTAAAAAAGTTCATAAGAAAGTTTAAATTAACTCTAGTTTATTATTCAGGATATTAAAGAATGATCGATTCATGTTGTACACGAGGTAAGGGACTTCGTCTCAATCCCCTATCATTGGGGATATTTTGTTTTATACACATCATTCTTTTATACGGTGTATAAACCCCTTTGACTTTTACTTTTATTAAAAATTAATATTTTTATACGAAGCATTTTACTAAAATACAAAAGGGAATTATTTTGTCTTACGTATGCTATAACGCCCCGACCCCATTTACCATGAGTCAGTGAATTATTTTATTACATTGGCATGATTCCAAGGAATCATGTCCCGAAGGACCGATCAGTTTAGCATTCTCAGAAAATACATTACATATATGAATGTTACATTACACATTATAACATACACAACAACATAAATAATCATTTTTGAATGATATTATTCCCTTTTCTTAATCCTGTAGGTCATTCCTAAATTACTTCTTCACATCCTGGGAAAAATAAAACATAGAAAGGGGTGAGCTCAGATGCTCAGTAAGGATAAAAATATTGGGAAAACATTCATAAATAAGTATAAGAATTTAAGGCACTGTATAACTAAAACAAAAGACTTTAAAACATGAACTTCAACATAATATGGCAGAAATAAAATGAAAGAATGCCATTTATTTATTCACCTGGATATTCTACTAGTCGAATAATCACATTTAATATCAATAACCACTTTCATAATGATGGAATGCATAATGCCAGAATATCATAACCACGTAGCCAAGGCTTCGTTCCATGACTACAAATAAGATTTTATCAAGGCCCTCTTCCGAGACACTAGTTTGTCTTATGTGACCTAACGATGCATCGAGGAGCTATAGCAGGCTCCACCCGTCACTTATTAAGTCCAATGCATTCCTCAAATGAACAGGTTTAAACATAACATAAATATTCGTATAAAAACTAGCATAATAAATGTCAAAAATTTCTCCAAAAACCATGAATTGTATAAAAATAACACATCCACAGTCAAACATATCACAAAACCTTCAATAAAATATGGACGTTTTGTATCATAATAAATCAACTTCAAATAAGATTAAAATCCATCAAAGGATGTTGACAATGATGAAATCAAAACTATTTGAGAGAAATATATATTTTATTGAAATAATTTAAAAGTCACATAATTATAAAATAAAATATTTACTTTGTAAATATTCTTATAATATTGTAAGGGAAGATTTGACAATTTTATAATGGCGGAAAATAGGCTCACCCGCCGTATAATTAAAAAACAGACATTCTTACCTTAATTCTATCGAAAAAGATAAAAAGGGCCTTGTTTGGAAAACAACGGAAATATTCTTTTATAAACATCTTATAAAAATTCAACAAGGGTAAAAATTACTTTAACCCATAGTCTATAAAATAGTAAGAGGGATTTGAAATACATTTTTACAAAACACGGATGTGGATGGAAAACATGTCCTAGTAGATAATAATGTATAAACAACCTCGGATAATGAAGAGATTGTGAAATAAACCCTTACCTTGTACATTTCCTTTGTCGAGGGTAGGTAAAACTCATTTATAATAGTTAAATAATTGTTAATAATTTATACAAGAATCATATACATAAATATGATATCCTATATGATCTTTTAATATTGCCTTGTTAATAATATTTTAGTATTATCATCATTTCGAGTGTTAACTTACTCATTTTTTATATTTTTTGTTACATAAAGAGTGTTTGTTATGGAAAGGTTGTAAATTATTCATTTACAGAATGATATGAAGTCTTTAAACATTATTTTTAATCATAAAATTAGAATTATACTTGAATGGATATGATGGGCAATGAATCTCGTCGCGTTCGTGGAGACTGTAGTCCGTACGTACGCACAAACTCTACTTCCATTTCATTTTTCATTCAAAAGGAATAAAAACTAAATGAAAAATAAGTAAATGATAATTCCAGTATAATATAATATCTTATATTTTTTACTTAAGTTCATTACCACATTCCTTTATACGTTCAATGTATGGTGTGAACGAGTCATATCACTTTGAGGGGGCGGTAGTCCGCACTTCCTCAAATGAAATTATCGTATATATATATAACCTGAAACGAATAATGGTCTACTTTGAAAAGGAATTACAGAATCTTATATATATAAAAACATCATTAATAACATATTTAATTATAGTTCCATCAAAATGGCCTTCATGAGTGGCGGTATGAGATAATTGAACAATCATCTTTTCGTGAGGCGTTTGCTTGCCATCCACAGAAACATTAGGTTCTTCACCCATTAGATGGAGGTGTGTGTAATTTTAGTTTGAATACATCTCATATCAATATCCTAGTATATTTAGGATACTGGTTTTGTTACAAATGTAATTAATAATAAAATTTTAGGGGTTGGAGAAGTAAAATAAAAGAAAAGAAGCTAAGAGAAATCATTACCTTTAATTTGGGTAACTCCCTTTGGTTTGAACCAAAAAAGAAATCTTGAATTGCCTTTTCCTAATGTAAGGCTTCTAAGAGGAGGATAGGGATATATGGAGCTTAATTATTATGAGTTTTGACAAGAATAAATGCTTTATAGGTGATAGGAATTGGTTAGAAGTGGTGTCCTTTTATAATGGGGAGGAGGGGCTCTTTAGGAAAAACTTAATGTATTATTTTATAATAATTTCATATTCAGTTTATAATGGCTCCAAACTGGATTATTTAAATTTAAGGTGTGGATGGTTGTAAATCCTTTCAACCAATATATTTTATATAGGTTTGGGTCACTATATTAACCTTATCATTTATATTTCACTCTTTGTTAAATAGTTTGACATTTACCATGTCTCTTTGTATTTTTATACTCTATAGTTAATAAACATACCATATACCTCCACGAGACCCCCATGTGGTCCATTAATGATACACCTATAACTATATAAGTCCTTTGGCCGAACCATAGATTTTTAGGAATAGAATATCAATTAATAATATAATATTTGTTTTAAAAACTCTTTTATATCAATTTTGACACTATTGGGTATTTTGTTTTTGATTATTTTATAAAAGATTTTTTACTTCAAAAACAATTTATAGAACAAATAATAATATATCGTATGTACCTAGAAAAATAATGGAATTCAGAAAAAGTCAAAAATTACTTTTATTTTTATATTTATAATATCCATTATTTTAATGATTCATTAATTAGATAATTACTGCATCACTATTGTGTCCTAATTGAATTAAATTATATAATGTCTAAAATTTATAAATAAAATACGTTTTTGTAGGAAATATTCTTATATTTCTAATTAATATTTATAATATAATTTATATTTTGTATAACCCTATATAAAAAATGTTTTAATTATTAAACTTTGATTTTATCTCTTTTAACTCTTCTTTGAATTAAATATTAATAAATGTCATAATCTAATCCAAGTGGATATAAATTATAATATTTTATTCCTAAGGTTGTTTTTTGTCGAGATACACTTGTCTAATATAATTAGGACATGTTTTATAGTAATATTAATATCATTTTTACACTTAAATACCCTATTTACTTTTAATCGTGTTAAATAAAAGTAAAAAGTTATTGTTCACCAAAAATTATTTTTATTTTATTGAACCACATTTTACTCCTTCATATTATCTTTGTTTCTCAGATTTTCTAAATTCCACACACATAAGAGGTAAAATTATGTTTTATGTGAATTTCCAAATTCTCCTAGGAGGTGGGTAAAAGACGGTAAAAAGTTAAATAAAATTTTTATATATCTAAAATTATTCTAAACTAAGTCCAATTATTTACATTGAACTTATATAGTTATTATGTATCTATTATGACCATAATTATATTTAAATAAAATAAATAAATATTTAAATAAATATTCTGTTTTAAACTATAACTCAGTGTTTTTTCACTATTCTTAAAAAAATTGAATGTTTTCAGAAAAATACAAAAAATTCACCCTAAGATAATTTCAATATTTCAAATTCAAAAATGAATTCCATTTTGAATGATAAAATTTATATAACATCAAAAAGTGGGTAGTACTATTCCTAACGGCTAGTATGGTTGGTTGTGGTGCGTGTTAGAACACGAATTTGCGTACAACACACGCTATTGTATTATTCAAAGAGAAGCGTATGGTGGAAGCTTGGGGTGTTACATTCTCCCCTCCTTCAAATAATTACGTCCTTGAAATTTTTAAATTTGGGAATGGGAATATAATGGAAAGTCCCAAATAAGAAAAATAGTCAATAAAACTATCACCAAAAAAATAAAGAAAGATAAGTACAAAGGTCACCGAAGATAACTCATACTATGATTACATGTAGGAAATCATGGATAAAGAAGATAAACTAAATGTCATGTTTTGATCGAGAGGGATAGAAAACTTGATCAGGAGAAAGTTAACAACACGAAATCCAAAAACTATTGATGCGACAAATAGTCATTAGTTTCCCAGTAGGAAAAGCATACATACAAGATTTTTTTTAAGTTACATTACATAAAGACGAGGAATTCATTTATGAGATTGACTAAGAAAATAAAGAGATATACTTAATATTTAAGTAGTGTTTCATTCATTAATAAATTTCCACCACTAACTCATTTTTTTAAATTATGAGTATTCAAGAAGACTTGGTCACACTGGAAGAGATAGAATAAACTTCTATAGAATCACATGATCCAAGAAAGATAAACTATATATTTACCTTCTCATTAGAGACTAATCAAAACCAAAACGGTTAGTACAAGATCTGATGATCCCCCAAAAGGATATACCTTTAGAGGAAGAAACACTAATCTTAATTTCTAAAATTAAACCAACAATACCCCAAAGATAAATAAATACCATTCCATAAACATTTGTCCTTAAAATCCTTCAATATAATCCAAACTAATATTGAAACCGAAAACGTAGAAGAATTTGGTTATGTAGTCTTCGACGTTAAATTGTATCTCCAAATGACATCATCTACTCTTAAAGACACACACTTAAAAGTAATTAACCAAATCACATATTCTCTATTAAATGTTATACATTTCCATAAATAAACCAAATCACTATAAAACTACAATATAAACAGAGATAATAATCTACCATTACTCCTCAAATGAAATCCCATAGTTTTATAGTTTCATTGGGCATATAGTGTTCCCAACAAAGTGAACATCATCCAAAATAACATTTATCACTGAATAACCCAATCATTTTCTTATACTAAGGGTATTAATTTGATAATAAAAAAGAACCCAAATCAACGTACTATTTATCAATAAAATCATTTAACTAAAAATAATTAGTAACATTAACCAAGGACATCACGTAGTCCAATGGTAGGTGATAAATCCCTATTGCACATTGGTTGTGGGTTCGATTCCCACAGCTTTGTCCGATGCGACGAGTTGTCACATGGTCTTCATGTTGTCCTTATTCAAAAACTATATTTTATAATGTTACCAAAATGATATAAATTTGTCAAAATAACCATATCATAATTTTAACCAGAAATGTTACCTCATCCCTTTCATTTTAATCCCAAAATATAATAACATGTAATTTCCTCAATCCTAATTATAATATAAAACCAAATGGTTATTTATAACTATATTCACAATGGAAAATATAAGTCTTCCTCAAATAACATTCTCACGTTGGAAACTTCAAGGTTACAAATACAAGAGAAAAATATTTCAAAGTAATCCCATCAACAAGGAGCACTAATGTATTTAAACATTACTCCAGCCATTTATTTCCACATAGCTTTTTCTTTGACCATTAAAATATCCTGGAGAATAGGGCATTCACTCGTCTAATTTCGAGGTCCCCTACATTTACAAAAAATGACTTTAAATGGATTTTTGGGACTAATTTTATTTTCTTCCATAGTACTCTTCATTTTTCCTCAACAACTCTTCACTTTATGCCCTTCTTTCCCGCACGTAAAGCATTTATTTATTCCGTTGAGACACTTTCCTGGGTGTCTCCTTCCACATTTCTTGAATGCTGAAAATTTAGGATTCTTTTCTCAATGGCTTCCACTACTGGAGCCCTTATCATTCATCACTATTCTCTTCTTTGTTGAGTCTGGGAGTTGGTTAATATATATGTTGTTGATCATATTTTAGGAGAACTAATTTGGAAAGAACAGGACATCTTTTACGCCTATCAATATTCCATTTTGTTTCTCATTTCCACCAACGTTCCCACATTGTACATCATTCTCAATGTTACTATGTCTTCCATGGACTCCAGCAATTGAATAAAACCAAAAAGTATTGTGTGAGTATTAGTAGTCATAAAATCATTTTTGAGAATATCACGACACCATATTCTCAATTTGAAACACCTTTCTATTAACTGAGGTCATTTATTCTCTTCTTATATTAAAATTCTTCAAATTGGTTTGTATAGAAAATGTAAATTATCCTAAGAATATCCCCCGAGAGTGTCATAACCAAGAGTGAATCAAGGCCCGTTATTGTGCACCCGTTCCTGTTCGAGTCTTGCTCAAAGGGCTGTTTTCGGGTTTTACCCTTAGTTACATCTGTGCGAGATCCACCTCTACCTGGTCGTATCCATAAATAGATGTATTGTTTTTAAAACTCACAAAATCAATACAATACCAATATTCTATGAAGTTCTTCTACACTTATCCTCAATGTCTATTTTAGGGCTATGTCCTCCAATTAGAGTTTATCTAAATATAGTTTCCATGGTTTTTACTAAACTTCCTCTCACACCAACTGTAACGCCATGACCCCAGTTACACTGATTCAGTGCATTACTTTAATACATTGGCATTCTTACTAGGTATCAAGTCCCGAATGACCGATCAGTTTTGCAGTCTGTAAAAATAGATTACATACATGAATGTTACATTACACTTTATAACATTCAAACCAACATAAATAATCCTTTATGAAATAAATTATTCCCTTGGATTAACCTTGCAGGTCATTCATAAATTACTTATTCACATCCTGTGAAAAATAAAACATAGAAAGGGGTGAGCTCAGATGCTCAGTAAGTATAACAATATAGTGTAAAATTTCATAAATATGCATAAACATTAAAGTCAATGTGCAACTAAAACAAAATCGATTTAAACATGAGCTTTAGTATAATATGGAAGAAATAAAATTAAATAATTCCATTTTCATATTCACATGGATATTCTAATAGTCGAATAATCACATGAAATGTCAATAAACACTTTCATAATGATGGAATGCATAATGCCAGACTACCATAACCAAGTAGCCAAGGCCTCGTGTGAAGACTACAAATAATATTTTGTCAAGACCTATTTCCAAGACACTAGTTAGTCTCATTAGACCTACCTATGAATTGAGGAGATATAGTGGGCTCCACCCATCAGTTATTAAGTCCAATGCATTCCCCATATGAGCTGGTGTATACATAACATAAACATTCGTATTAAAACTAGCATACGAAATGTCAATACTTTCTCCATAAACCATGAATGGTATAAAAAACACTTCCATAGTCCAACATATCACAAAACCTTAAATTCAATATGGAATTTTTTTATCATAATAAATCAACATCAAATAATCTTAAAATCCATCAAATGATGTTGACAAAGATTAAATTAAAACTATTCGAGAGAAATACCTCTTTTTTTGAAATCATTTAAAAGTCACATAATTATAAAATAAAAAATTCACTTTGAAAATATACTTATAAGCTTGAAAGGGAAGCTTCGACAATTTTATAATGGAGGAAAATAGCCACACCCACCGTATAAGTAAAAAAATGCATTCTTACATTAATTATGTCGAAAAGGTTAAAAAGGACCATGTTTGGAAAAAGACGGAAATATTCATTTATAACCATCTTATAAAAAGTCAAGAAGGTTAAAAATGAATTTAACCCATATTATATAAAATAATTATAATTATTTGAAATACATTTTTATGAAACATGGATGTGGATGATAAAGAGGACCCAGTTGATAATTACGTATAAACAAGCTCGGATAATGAAGAGATTGTGAAATAAACCCTTACCTTGTACTTTTCCTTGGATGAGGGTAGGTTAACCTCATTTATAATAGCTAAATAATTGTTATTAAATTTTACAATAATCATATACAAAAATATGATATCATATATTATGTTTTAATATTTCCATTTTAATAATATTTTTGTATTATCTTCGTTTCGAGTGTTACCTTACTCGTTTTCTTTTATATGTTTTGTTACATAAGACATGTTTTTCATGGATAGGTTGAATATTATTCATATACAGAATGATATCAAGTCCTTAAAAAATATTTTTAATCATTAAATGAGATTTATACTTGAATGGATACAATGGGGAATGAATCTCATCGCGTTCGTGGAGACTGTAGTCCGTACGTGCACACGAACGCTACATCCATTTCATTTTTCATTTAAAATAAATCAAAACCCAATGTTACATAGGTATAATATTATTACAGTAAAATATAATACCATATAAGTGTTACTTATGTTCATTAACACTTTCCTTTATACGTTCCATTTGTGGTATGAACGAGTCATATCATTTTGAGGGGGCGGTAGTCCGCACTTCCCCAAATGAAATTATCGTATATATATAAAACATGAAACGAATAATGGTATGACATGAAATGGAATTACATAAGATTATATATAAAATAAATATCATTAATAATTTTTTTAATTATAGTGCCATCATAATGACCATCATGAGAGGCGGTATGATATAATTGGAGAATCATCATTTCATGAGGCGTTTGGTTGCCATCCACAGAAACATTACGTTCTTCACCCATTACATGGAGGTGTGTGTAAGTGTAGTTAAAATAATTCTCATCAAAATATCCTATTATATTTAGGATACTTGTTTTTCTACAACAAAAATAATATTTAGTGTTTAGGGGTTGGAGAAGTAAAATAATAGAAAAGAAGCTAAGAGAAATCGTTACCTTTAATTTGGGTAACCCCATTTGGTTTGAACCGAAAAGGACTTTTTAAGTGCCTTTTGCCTATAGTAAGGATTATAGGAGGAGGAGAGGGATATAGTTAGCTTAATTGGGTAGATTTTGGGTGATCCAAAAGGATTGATAGTTGTGAGGAATTGGATAGAAGTGGTGTCCTTTTATAAGGGAGAGGAGGGGATCTTTAGGAAAAACTTAAAGTATTATTTTATAATAAATTCATATTCAATTTCTAATTTCTCCAAAGTGTATTATTTAACGTTTATAGTGGGGATGGGTCAATATACTTTCAACCAAAAGATTTTATACAGGTTTGTGTCACTATATTAGCCTTATCATTTATATTTAACTCTTAGTTAAATAGTTTTACATTTACCATGTCTCTTTGTATTTTTATTTTATATAGTTAATAAATATTCCGTGTACCCCAAAGAGACCCCCAGGTGGTCCAATAATGATACACCTATAATTATATATGTTGTTTGGACAAAACATAGATTTTTAGGAATATAATATCAATTAATAATATAACATTTGTTTTAAAAACTCTTTAAGGTCAATTTTGACACTATTGGGTATTTTGTTTTTGATAATTTCATAACAGCATTATTACGTCAAAAAAAATTTATATAACCAATAGAAATATGTAATAGTAACCTATAAAATTATTTTAACTCCTAAAAAGTCTCAAATTACATTTATTTTGATATTTATAATATTAATTATTTTAATATTTTGTTAATTAGATAATTACTGCATCACCATTGTGTCATAAATAAATTAAATTATTTAATGTCTAAAAATTATAAATAAAATACCATTATGTATTAAATATATTTATACATTTAATGAATATTTATAATCAAATTTATCATATGTATATCCCTATATTAAAAAGGTTTTAGATATTAAATTTTGATTTTTTCTCTTTTACCTGTTCTTTGATTTAAATAATAATAAATGTCCTAATCTAATCCAAGTGGACCTAAATGATAATATTTTATTCCTAAGGTTGTTTTTGGTCGAGATACACATGTCCAATGGAATTAGGAATGTGTTAGTGTAACATCCCAGGTAAATAAAGAATAAAGAATTTTCAAATTTATTAATATTTACGAATTAAATATTAATTTTAATTTAAAGGGGTTGCTATGTTCGATAGCGTACCCGATACGCAACGATGAGTTTCTTTGAAACTTACGTAGCACACTAGTAATAAAATAATATTATTTTAAATGTTAGTTAACAAGTAGCCATTGTAATGGCGGGAATGGATAGAAATAACTAAAATATGATTAGATATGTTTTTAAATGTTTTTACATTTACCCAATAAAAGATAAAGGCTTAAAATATGGAAAGAGTTCAATTTTAGGCATTTATACCCTAATTTTCACGAAAGGTCCACTTATCACCTTTTGACGGAGAACCGTCATTAAATATAGTTTTGATGACTCTTATACATTCTTTTGGACCAAATATAACTCTTCTTTAGAATCGGGACATCAAAATTTACTTTGTGTAAATTTTTGGTACCTTTCTGATAAAGTTCATTTTTTTAATGAATAGTGTAAAATGTTGTATTTTAATTCAAAACCTCTTTTTAATCAAATTTATTTATATTATTATATTATCTTTTGATTTGGTTTTAAAGTAAAATTAGAAAATATTTTTACCATTAAATTCAACAGTGGTCGTTGGAATCAATTTCACTTTGAAATCGGACTTAAACTGGTGTCAATCTTTTGATACTTATTGTTTCACAAAAACACGCTATTTGTCATGACAATGGGAATTAATTATTAAATTAATTAATTTGACTTATATGTTTTTAATTTTGTAAAATGGACTTCATTTTTGAATTCGGAATATCAAATATAGCATAGGGTGAATTTTTGGTAATTTTATGGAAAACTTCAATTTTTGATGAATAGTGAAACCACTAAGTGGTAATCAAGCAAACTGATTTTTCAGTTAAATCAAAGTTTACCACTAATGTGTATTGAATTTTGAAAATCCGACATACATGGTTGTCATTAAGAAGTAATATGTGGTTCAATGAGATTAAAATAATTTTTTGGTGAATAGTAACTTTTTTTCATTAATCGCGATTAGAGGTAATTAGTGTAGTTTAAGGTACAAATGGTATTATAAGAATGTGAAAACACCATGACACTTGTCATACACCTATTGGGTGAGTCATGGCCGACCAAGACAAGCCATGGGCCAAATTGGGGACCCCATGGAGCCACTTTAGTTGGAAAATGACATTAATATATTTTTATTTAATGTTAAAGTGAAAATGACACTAACATAAATTGTTTTACTAAATCAATTTTTGAGTGGGGTTATACAAGTCCAAATTTTGATTATAAATAGTTATTGGAAATCTAAAAAGATTTCCTACATCATATTATTTTTTTTATAATTTTTAGACATTAAATAAATTAAATTATATATGACATAATAATGATGCAGCGATGACATCATTATTTGACGATTTAAATAAAATGGAAAGATAATGAAACATCTAAAACCTACACATGGCCAAAACCAATTGGATGAGTGGATTTCGAACCCTTATCACCTTATCCACGAATTATATCAATGTGGGACCTTTTAAAACCGAAACACATTTTCAAATAAAGTAATATTTCTTTACTTTCCAAAAGTGCCCCTCCTCTCCTCTTATAAAAGGCCCCCACCTCTACCTCATTTCACACACTTCTCAAGCCTTTGGCTCGGCCAACCCCTGCCCAATTACTCTCTCCACATCCCTCTCCTCATCCTAGAGGATTCCCTTTGGGAATAATCTTTTCAAAGGAAGCCTTTAGGCTCAAATCAAAAGGGAGTTACACTTTTAAAGGTAATTCATTCTCTTTTGTTCATTTGTTTTATTTTGCTTCTCCAACCCTCTAAACTCTTTTTATTTACTTATTTTGTAACAAAACCAGTATCTTCAATATACTAGGATGTTGTTATAATATTTATTTGAGCTACACTCTCACAAAACTACATCAAATGGTTAAAGAACATACGGTTTCCGTGGATGGCGAAATTCTGCCTCCCGAAACGATGATTGTTCAATACTCATTTAACACCTTCAAGGGTGGCCATTATGATGTCACTATTTTTATATATGATATATAATATGTTTATGTTTTCTTTAAGCTTCTGTATTTTTCATTTTTGTCATACTTTTATGGTTTCCATTATGGGTAAACATGATATCTTCATTTAAGGAAATGCGGACTATCGCCCCCTAAAAGTGATGTGATTCGTTAATGCCATATGTGGGACGTGTAAAGGATGGATTTAAAGTTATTATATATGATGTTATACTGGAATTATAATATACCTCTATATCATTATTATTTCTTTCCATTAAAGTATGATATAGAAATGAAAGTAGCGTTCATGCGTAAGTACGACTTACCGTCTCCATGAACAGTGCATTTCATTTCTTATCCCCAAATGTAAGGTACTATTAAAATTACATGTATATAATGTATATATATAATTAATGATATATCTAAATGATGAATATAATTCTGGAATTAAAATATACATACCTCTCATTTAGTTTTAATTCCATTAATATGACAAAGAAATGAAAGTAGCGTTCATGCGTACGTACGGCTTACCGTCTCCATGAATGGTGCATTTCATTTCTTACCTCTAAATGATTATGTAATATTATAAATAAATGTACATGATGGATATATATGATATATATGATATCCAAATCAGGAATTTCATTCTGGATATAAAGAACCTTTGACCACACGAACAACATGTAATTGTAAGAAGTCAAGTTTCGACTTAAGAACCAAATATTGACAAAACAAACATTATTAACTTAAATGGTTGCATAATGTTTATAACATGGAAATAACTGATATAAAAGGAATAATGAACTTTAAAAAGGTTCTTAATCAAGTATAAATTAACTCAAGTTTATTATTCAGGTCGTTAAAGAACGATCGAGTCAAGTCGGACCCAAGGTAAGGGACTTCGTCTCAATCTCCTTTCATTGAGGCATATTTCATTTTATACACAACTTTCTTTTATACGGTGTATAAACTCCTTTGACTTTTACTTTTATACAAAAGGAATCTTTTTCTACGAAGCGTTTTACTAAACGAAAAAAAGGAATGTTTTTTTTAATGTACGCGGTGACAACGACTTTTTCCGCCGCCGCGAGTATTATTTGGTCTTTGGCTTCCTCAACAAGCCGTAGTGTTTTTAGAATAAAATAAATACCATATACTCTTTTATGTATTTTGGTATTGAAAATGGTTTTGATAAAGGATTCTATTATGTCAATATATTTATGTTATATTACGATTGAAATGTGGAAATGTTATCATTCCTTTATATTGGTTTTATGTTTTATGATTTTATATTGGTACTTGGACATTTTAACGGGTGGTTATGTTATAAACCATATGACGGGTGGTGCCGTGAATACCAAGACGGGTGGTTACGTTATAACCTCCAATGCATTGGGTATGGAAGTCGGCCGTATGGTTATTCCATTAAGTATGTATAGAAATTGGCCGTATGGCTATTCCATTAAGTGATATGTGTGGAAGTCGACCGTATGGTTATTCCACTTAAGTATGTTTATGTCCCAAGTTACCTTTATATATGTTATGTGTTCTTTATATGGGTTTTATGGTAATACTTTGGTTACAAAAAGGTATGTAATGATACTTTATTCAGTGAAGAGTTTTTACTACTTCATGAAGGTGAAGGTATTACTTTGATAGAGTATACATGGTTTACTTGATTTTGAAAAACTAACAGTTTTCATTCTTTGTGTATCCCTTACTGAGCTTTTTATGCTCACCCCAAGTTTTTCGAAATGTTTTTTCACAGGACATAAAGTGGAATAAGGTCGAGGATGGGATCAAGGGAATTTCATGCTATCTAAAACATGGAATCTAGACATCTTTCTTTTTAAGAGTTATTATTTTATGGAGACTTAGTAGAAGTGTCTACATTGTAATCTTTTAAGATGTAATAGTTATGTTCTAATTCTCTAAAACTCTAAACCTGAAAAGATCCTCAATGTGTAATCTTGTGATAACTCAAGATTATGTACGGTTTAAGGCCGATGCCTTATAGTTGGTATCAAAGGTCGGTTTAGACAACTTTAGGAGTTAGAAAAGTGTTAAATTATAATATGATTGAAATGATATAGCATTTACGGATTACCATGTTGCTTCGCCTAAGATATTTCTGTGTTCAGAATGGTTTTCCGCAGGGGAAACAAAGCAGCTATGTTGGGACGACATCAGGAGGAAGATAACCTTCCAAATCAGCATCCAGAAATGGTCGGAATTGGAACTGAATAGTTTGTTGCAGTAATGGAACAGTTGACTCAGGCTATAAATGGTGGTGGTATCCATGCACGAGATCAGCCAGATCAACCGCAGAGGAACATGTCAGTGGTGGAACATTTCATGAGGCAACATCCCCCATAATTCAGAGGATCATCTAACCCTGTGCAAGCTGAAGGGTGGATTAAAGCACTGGAGAAGATTTTTGATGTCATGGGGTGTTCAGAACATCAAAAGGTTAGTCTTGCTATTTACCGTTTTGAAGGTGAAGCTGATCAATGGTGGTCGATGGTGAAAAATATTAGGGATAGTGATGAGATTGATGCTCTTGACTGGGATGAATTCAAAAGTATGTTTCTTGAGAAGTATTTTCCTAAGGCTGTTCGACTTAGGATGGAAAAGAAATTCTTGAAATTGAGGCAAGAGGAAGACTCAGTGGCTGCCTATGAAAAAAGGTTCACTCGATTGGCAAGGTATGCTCCAAATTTAATCTGGGACCTTGAAAGTAAAATAAATCGTTTTTACTCAGGATTAAAGCCAAAATATCGAAGGGCATTAGCTTCTCGTGAGTTTAAAAGTTATGAAAAGCTTGTTCTATGTGCTGAGAAGGTAGAAATGGAGTTTGCCGATGATCTGGTGTTCTATGACAAACAACAGAATAAGAGGTCTAGTTGGCAGGAAAAGGGGAAGAATTCATCAAAGAAGCAAGGAGGTAAGAAAAACATATATCCATCCTGTGAGAAGTGTGGTAAAATGAATCCTGGAGAATGTTTATCCAAGTCTGGTAAGTGCTTTCGGTGTGGTAAGTCTGGTCATATTGCTCGTAACTGTAAGGAAGATGATCAAGCAGGAAATGAAAAGCCAACGGTAAGATGTTTTAAGTGTAATGAAATGGGTCATTATGCAAACGAGTGTCCAACGAAGAACTCAACTGGGGGAATGCAGTTAGACTACAAGCAGAAAGGGGTGGTAAAATCATTTGCAACAACTTTAGCAGATGTTGGGCCATCGAATGAAGTGGTATCAGCTCCAGGGAGCTCAGTATTTTTCGAAGATTGACTTGAGGTCGGGGTACCATTAGTTGAAAGTAAAAGAAGCAGACGTTCCGAAGACTGCGTTCCGTACTAGATATGGCCATTATGAATTTGTAGTTATGCCTTTTGGGTTAACCAATGAACCTGCTGTATTCATGGACCTTATGAATAAAATTTTGCATGAGTTCTTGGATAAGTTTGTGTTTGTGTTTTGAGGTTTGTGAAGTGGTTATGTGTGCCTTGTGATTCACAGTTGAAGAATGAGTTGTTATGTGAGGCTCATAGTTCCCTGTTTTCAGTTCATCCTGGCAGTACTAAGGTGTACAGAGATCTGCGGGAGTATTACTGGTGGGATGGAATGAAAAGAGACATTGCTGATTTTACATTGAAGTGTTTGACATGTCAACAGGTTAAAGCGGAGCGGCAGGGATGCTTCAGCCTTTACCAGTGCCAGAGTGGGAATGGGAGAATATACCCATGGACTTTGTTGTGGGATTACCGAAGATATCTCGAGGTAATAATGCAATCTGGGTTATTGTTGATCGCTTGACCAAATCTGCTCATTTCTTTTCTATACGAGATACTTTCTCTCTAGATCAACTTTCCCGTTTGTATCTTAAAGAGATAGTCAGGTTACATGGAGTTCCTCTATCCATTGTATTTGATCATGATCCCAGGTTTACTTCTAACTTTTTGAAAGGCCTTCAGAAGTCGTTGGGTACTGAATTAAAATTTTAGTACAGCTTTTCATCCTCAATCAGATGGGCAGTCAGAACGAACAATTCAGACATTGGAGGATATGCTATGAGCTTGTTTGATGGATTATCAGGGAAGTTGGGACCAACATCTTTCTTTGGTTGAGTTTTCTTATAATAACAGTTTTCATTCCAGTATATAGATGGCACCATTTTATGCATTATATGGGAAGCAGTGTCGAACTCCAGCTTTCTGGGATGAAGTTGGTGAAAGGAAGTTGATGGGACCAGAATTGGTAGAAGAGATGGCAGAAAAAGTTCAGCTGATTCAGAAACACATGAGAACAGCTCAGAGCAGGCAGAAGAGTTATGCGGATAAACGGAGGAAGGATCTATCTTTCGAGGTAGGTGATCATGTTTTTCTCAAGGTTTCTCCTTGGAAAAGCGTGATGAGATTTGGTAAGAAAGGAAAGTTGAGTCCAAGGTTTGTTGGACCATACGAAATTATGGAGAGAGTTGGATCAGTTGCATACCGAGTGGCTTTACCTCCGAGTTTATCTCAGGTACACAATGTTTTTCACGTTTCGATGTTGAGAAAGTATATGCCAGATCCATCTCATGTTTTGAGTCCAGAGGTAGTTCAGCTGGAAGAGAACCTATCTTATGAGGAACAACCAGTCCAGATTCTTGACCACAGGGAGCAAGTGTTACGGAATAAGGTGATTCATCAGGTAAGGTTTTGTGGAAAAACCATGTGATTGAAGAGGCAACATGGGAATCTGAAAATTCTATGAGGGATAAATACCCCCACTTATTTAGATAAGGGAATAAAATTGCGAGGACGCAATTTCCAAAAGGGGGGAAGGATGTAACATCCCAGGTAAATAAAGAATAAAGAATTTTCATATTTATTAATATTTACTAATTAAATATTAATTTTATTTTAAAGGGGTTGCTATGTTCGATAGCGTACCCGATACGCAACGATGAGTTTCTTTGAAACTTACGTAGCACACTAGTAATAAAAAAATATTATTTTAAATGTTAGTTAACAAGTAGCCGTTGTACTGGCGGTAAAGGATAGAAATAACTAAAATATGATTATATATGTTTTTAAATGTTTTTACATTTACCCAATAAAAGATAAAGGCTTAAAATATGGAAAGAGTTCAATTTTAGGCATTTATACCCTAATTTTCACGAAAGGTCCACTTATCACCTTTTGACGGAGAACCGTCATTAAATATAGTTTTGATCACTCTTATACATTATTTTGGACCAAATATAACTCTTCTTTAGAATTGGGACATCAAAATTTACTTTGTGTAAATTTTTGGTACCTTTCTGATAAAGTTCATTTTTTTAATGAATAGTTTAAAATGTTGTATTTTAATTCAAAACCTCTTTTTAATCAAATTTATTTATATGATTAGATTATCTTTTGATTTGTTTTTAAAGTGAAATTAGAAAATATTTTTACCATTAAATTCAACAGTGGTCGTTGGAATCAATTTCACTTTGAAATCGGACTTAAACTGGTGTCAATCTTTTGATACTTATTGTTTCACAAAAACACGCTATTTGTCATGACAGCGGGAATTAATTATTAAATTAATTAATTTGACTTATATGTTTTGAATTTTGTAAAATGGACTTCATTTTTGAATTCGGAATATCAAATATAGCTTAGGGTGAATTTTTGATAATTTTCTGAAAAACTTCAATTTTTGATGAATAGTGAAACCACTAAGTGGTAATCAAGCAAACTGATTTTTCAGTTAAATGAAAGTTTACCACTAATGTGTATTGAATTTTGAAAATCCGACATACATGGTTGTCATTAAGAAGTAAAATGTGGTTCAATGAGATTAAAATAATTTTTTGGTGAATAGTATCTTTTTTTCATTAATCGCGATTAGAGGTAATTAGTGTAGTTTAAGGTAAAAATGGTATTATAAGAATGTGAAAACACCATGACACTTGTCCTACACCTATTGGGTGAGTCATGGCCGACCAAGACAAGCCATGGGCCAAATTGGGGACCCCATGGAGCCACTTTAGTTGGAAAATGACATTAATATATTTTTATTTAATGTTAAAGTGAAAATGACACTAACATAAATTGTTTTACTAAAATAATTTTTGAGTGGGGTTATACAAGTCCAAATTTTTATTATAAATAGTTATTTGAAATCTAAAAATATTTCCTAAATCATAGTATTTTTTATAATTTTTAGACATTAAATAAATTAAATTATATATGACATAATAATGATGTAGCGATGACATCATTATTTGACGATTTAAATAAAATGGAATGATAATGAAAAATCTAAAACCTACACATGGCCAAAACCAATTGGATGAGTGGATTTCGAACCCTTATCACATTATCCACGAAATATATAAATGTGTGACCTTTTAAAACCGAAACACAGTTTCAAATAAAGTAATATTTCTTTACTTTCCAAAAGTGCCCCCTCCTCTCCTCTTATAAAAGGCCCCCACCTCTACCTCATTTCACACACTTCTCAAGCCTTTGGCTCGGCCAACCCCTACCCAATTACTCTCTCCACATCCCTCTCCTCATTCTAGAGGATTCCCTTTGGGCATAATCCTTTCAAAGGAAGCCTTTAGGCTCAAATAAAAAGGGAGTTACACTTTTAAAGGTAATTCATTCTCTCTTGTTCATTTGTTTTATTCTGCTTCTCCAACCCTCTAAACTCTTTTTATTTACTTCTTTTGTAACAACACCAGTATCTTCAATATAATAGGATGTTTTTATAATATTTATTTGAGCTACACTCTCACACAACTACATCAAATGGTTAAAGAACATACGGTTTCCGTGGATGGCGAAATTCTGCCTCCCGAAACGATGATTGTTCAATACTCATTTAACACCTTCAAGGGTGGCCATTATGATTTCACTATTTTTATATATGATATATAATATGTTTATGTTTTCTTTAAGCTTCTGTATTTTTCATTTTTTTCATACCGTTATGGTTTCCATTATGGGTAAACATGATATCTTCATTTAAGGAAGTGCGGACTACCGCCCCCTAAAAGTGATGTGATTCGTTAATGCCATATGTGGGACGTGTAAAGGATGGATTTAAAGTTATTATATATGATTTAATACTGGAATTATAATATACCTCTATATCATTATTATTTCTTTCTATTAATGTATGAGATAGAAATGAAAGTAGTGTTCATGCGTACGTACGGCTTACCGTCTCCATGAACGGTGCATTTCATTTCTTATCCCCAAATGTAATGTACTATTCAAATTACATGTATATAATGTATATATATAATTAATGATATATCTAAATGATGAATATAATTCTGGAATTAAAATATACATACCTCTCATTTAGTTTTAATTCCACTAATATGACAAAGAAATGAAAGTAGCGTTCATGCGTACGTATGTACGGCTTACCGTCTCCATGAACAGTGCATTTCATTTCTTACCTCTAAATGATTATGTAATATTATAAATAAATGTAAATGATGGATATATATGATATATATGATATCCAAATCAGGAATTTCATTCTGGATATAAAGAACTTTTGACCACACGAACAACATGTAATTGTAAGAAGTCAAGTTTCGACTTAAGAACCAAATATTGACAAAACAAACATTATTAACTTAAATGGTTACATAATGTTTATAACATGGAAATAAGTGATATAAAAGGAATAATGAACTTTAAAAAGGTTCTTAATCAAGTATAAATTAACTCAAGTTTATTATTCAGGACGTTAAAGAACGATCGAGTCAAGTCGCACCCAATGTAAGGGACTTCGTCTCAATCTCCTTTCATTGAGGCATATTTCGTTTTATACACAACTTTCTTTTATACGGTGTATAAACTCCTTTGACTTTTACTTTTATACAAAAGGAATCTTTTTCTATTAAGCGTTTTACTAAACGACAAAAAGGAATGTTTTTTTTAACGTACGCGGTGACAACGACTTTTTCCGCCGCCGCGAGTATTATTTGGTCTTTGGCTTCCTCAACAAGCCGTAGTGTTTTTAGAATAAAATAAATACCATATACTCTTTTATGTATTTTGGTATTGAAATGGTTTTGATAATGGATTCTATTATGTCAATATATTTATGTTATATTATGATTGAAATGTGGAAATGTTATCATTCCTTTATATTGGTTTTATGTTTTATGATTTTATATTGGTACTTGGACATTTTAACGGGTGGTTACATTATAAACCATATGACGGGTGGTGCCGTGAATACCAGGATGGGTGGTTACGTTATAACCTCCAATGCATTGGGTATGGAAGTCGGCCGTATGGCTATTCCATTAAGTATGTATGGAAATTGGTCGTATGACTATTCCATTAAGTGATATGTGTGGAAGTCGACCGTATGGTTATTCCACTTAAGTATGTTTATGTCCCAAGTTACCTTTATATATGTTATGTGTTCTTTATATGGGTTTTATGGTAATACTTTGGTTACAAAAAGGTAAGTAATGATACTTTATTCAGTGAAGAGTTTTTACTACTTCATGAAGGTGAAGGTATTACTTTGATAGAGTATACATGGTTTACTTGATTTTGAAAAACTAACAGTTTTCATTCTTTGTGTATCCCTTACTGAGCTTTTTATGCTCACCCCAAGTTTTTCGAAATGTTTTTCACAGGACTTAAAGTGGAATAAGGTCGAGGATGGGATCAAGGGAATTTCATGCTATCTAAAACATGGAATCTAGACATCTTTCTTTTTAAGAGTTTTTATTTTATGGAGACTTAGTAGAAGTGTCTACTTTGTAATATTTTAAGATGTAATAGTTATGTTCTAATTCTCTAAAACTCTAAACCTGAAAAGATCCTCAACGTGTAATCTTGTGATAACTCAATATTATGTACGGTTTAAGGCCGAGGCCTTATAGTTAGGGTAATATTAATATCATATTTACCATTAATTACCCTATTTACTTTTAACCGTGGTAAATAAAAGTAAAAAGTGACTATTCAACAAATGTTATTTTCATCTTATTGAACCAAATATTACTCCTTGATAGTTACCATGTCTCTCAGATTTTGAAATTCCACTCACAGAAATTGTAAAATTACGTTTTATGTGAATTTCCAAATTTTCCTAGGAGGTGGGTAAAAGACAGTGAAATGTTCAATAAAATTTTTATATATCTAAAATTATTCTAAACTAACTCCAATGAATTACATTGAAAATATATAGGTATTATGTTCCTATTTTTACCATAATTAAATTTAAATAAAATAAATAATTATCTAAAAAAAATTCGTTTTTAAACTATAACTCAGTGTTTTTTCACTATTTATCAAAAATTGAATGTTTTCAGATAAATACCAAAAATTCACCCTAAGATAATTTCGATATAAATAATCCAAAATTGAAGTCCATTATGAACGATAAAAATTATAAAATTTCAAAAATTGGGTATTACTATTCATAATTGCTAGTTTGATTGGTTGTGGTGTGTGTTAGAACTCGAAGTTGCGTACAACACACGCTACTGTATTATTCAAAGAGAAGCGTACCATGGATGTTTGGGGTGTTACATATGCGGTGATAATTACTTCTCCGCCATCATGACCATTATTATAGTTTTGTCTTCCTCTACAAGCCATACAAATTTTTTAAAATGAAAAATAAATACCATGTTTTACTTCTTTTATTTTGGTATTGAAATGGTTTTGATAATGTTTTGATTATATCAATATGTTTTTGATATATTGTGATTGAAATGAGGAAATGGTATGCTTCCATTATGCATGTTTTATGTGATACATTTATGTTATGGTTCTTGGTCATTTTTTATGAAGATGGGTGGTTCCATGATAAACTAAGGGCGGGTGAGCCCGATATAGCTCTCCAATGCATTGGGTAACATGAAGGTGTTAAACGATAAGGTATCTCTGAAGAGATTTAGGGAATATACTGTGATCGGTATTCCAAAAATAACCATGAGGGTTACTCCCTATGTAAGAATGTTATGAATGCCATAATTTAGCTTTATGTCTTATGATTTTTATGAGTTATTCATAAATCAAATGATTTCATGAGGTATGTTAAAGTGATTATGTTTTTTGAGTGAAGTATGATTTCATTGATTCTTATGAATACATGGACTATGGTTTTCATTACACATTTTTATATCCCTTACTGAGCTTTTTATCCTCATCCCATGTTTTTGAAATATTTTTCACAGGTCAAGGGAAAGGTACATGATGTGATGATAGTGTCGAGGAAGTGTCAAGAAAGAATACATGTTTTATTTTAAATATGTTTCCTTGGTGGGAGAAAATTAATACTGTCTACTATGTAACCAACTTGATTAAATGTGGAATTCAATGCATGATTTATGATATAATTATCTAAAACTCTAAACAGGAAAACATCCTCAATGTGTATTCCTATAATAACTCAATATTAAGTAATTTTTATGGATGGGGCATATAGTTGGTATAAGAGGTCGGTATAGATTACTTTTGGAGTTATAATTCTATTAAATTATTATCCAAAAATATTTTTTATGGTCATGTAGAAATGATATATCATTTGAAGATTACCATGTTGCTTCATCTAATACATGTTTGTTCAGAATGGTTTTCCGCAGAGGAAACAGGGAAGCAGTGCTAGGAAGGCATGCAAAAGGAAATGACCTTCCAAATCATCATCTTGAGATGTTCGGATTTGGAAATGAATAGTTTGTTGCAGCAATGACACAGTTGAATCGAGCGTTAAATGGTGGTCTTATCCATGCACGAGATCAGCCATATCAACCGCAAAAGAACATGTTAGTGGTGGAACATTTCATGAGGTAACATCCCCCACCATTCAGAGGATCATCTAACCCTGTGCTAGATGAAGGGTGGATTAAAGCACTAGAGAATATTTTTGATGGCATGGGGTGTTCAGAAAATCAAAAGGATAGTCTTACTTCTTAACGTTTGGAGTGTGAAGTAGATCAGTGGTGGTCGATGGTTAAAAATATTAGGGACAATGATGAGATTGATGCTCTTGACTGGGATGAATTCAAAGGTATGTTTCTTGAGAAATATTTTCCTAAGGTTGTTCGACAAAGGATGGAAAAACAATTCTTCGAACTGGGGAAAGATGATGACTCAGTGGCTGCTTATGAAGAAAGGATCACTCAATTGGAAAGGTATGCTCCAAATTTTATCAGAGGCCTTGATAGTAAAATCAATCATTTTTACTGAGGATTAAATCCAAAATATCAAAGGGCTTTATCTTATCACGAGTTTAGAAGTTAAGAAAAGCTTGTTCGATGTGCTGAGGAGGTGGAAATAGAGTTTGCTGATGATCAAGTGTTCTATAACAACCAATAGAATAAGAGACCACGGTGGCAGGAGAAATGGAAGAATCCTTAAAAATGGTCTGATGGTAGAAAAACTATGTTTTCAGTTTGTGATAAATGTGGTAAAAATCATGCTGGGGAATTTCGTTTGAATTCTTGAAAGTGTTACCGATGTGGTAATACGGGACATAAGGCTCATGATTGCACTGAAATAGATCAGGGTGATGGTAAGACCAAATTTTATTTACAGTTAGTGAAATGATTCAAGTGAAATGAGAGGGATCATTATTCAAATGAGTGTTCGACAAAGATCTCGAATGATGGGAAGCAGTCAGACACATGAAGAAAGGTGTGGTGAAATACTTTGCAAGTACTTCATCAGATGTTGGTTCATCAAGTGAAGTGGTATCAGGTACTTTGTTTGTTTTTTTAGATTATGATAGTTTGTTTTTTGATTCAGGGTCTACACATTATTTCATCTATGATAATTTTTCTAGTAAATTTGGAATTCCATCTCAAGAAATGACTCTTGAACTTGTGGTAAAAAAACCATGGGGAAGTTTAGAGGAAAAAACAATTTATAAGAATCTTTCTATCCTTATCTGTGAATAGAACCTACATGAAAGCCTTATTCTTTTACCTCTAGTATAGTTTGATGTTATCCTGGGTATGGATTGGCTCTATGATTACCATGTTAAGATTGATTGTAGATCTAAAGAAGTTTCTTTTCCGAAAGACATTCAATTTGAGTACAAAAATGAACCCTTACTTTTGATAACATATCAAGAGGATGAGAGACTTATAAAAGATGGAAATGAATGTTACCTTGGACATATTGTTGAAAACAATGGAACCGTTAAAATTAATGATGTGCTAGTGGTAAATGAGTATCCGGATGTTTTTCCTGATTAGTTTTTTGGAATAATACCAGATCTGGAATTAGAATTTATTTTTAACTTACTTCCTGATGCTAAACCAATTTTAAAACCCCCTTAACAAATAGCTTAAATTGAACATTTAGAGTTGAAGGAGAAATTTCATGATTATTTAGTGAAAGGTTTCATTCGAACTATAACATCACCATGGGGTTCTCCTATCTTATTTGTTAAAAAGAAATATTGTTCAATGAGACTTTTCATTGATTATAGAGCCTTGAATAACATCACGGTTAAGAAAAAATATCCTTTGCCTCATAATGATGATTTGTTTGATCAGCTCATGGGAGTTCAGTATTTTTCAAATATTAACCTAAGATCGGGGTACCATCAGTTGAAGGTAATGAATGTAGATATTCTAAATACTATGTTTTGTAGAGGATATGGCCATTATGAATTTTTAGTAATGCCTTTTGTATTAACCAATTCTCCTGCTGTATTCATGGACCTTATGAATAAAATTTTCCATGAGTTCTTGTATAAGTTTGTGGTTGTTTTCATTGATGATATTTTGGTGTTTTCTAAAAGTAATGAGTAGAATGAAAGCCATATAAGGTTTATTTTATAAACCATAAAAGAAATGAAATTGTATTGGAAATTCATCAATAGTGAGTTTTGGTTGAAACAAATATCTTTCCTTGGTCACATTGTTTCTAATGATGGGATAACTATTGATCCTGCAAAAAAAAAGTTGTTAAAGAATGGCCAAAGCCCAAAAATGTAACCGAGATTCATAGTTTTCTTGGTTTAGCAGGCCATTACCGAAGGTATGTTAAACAATTTTCACTGTTATCTAGTCCAATGACTAAGCTAACTCGGAAGGGTGTTATGTTCATCTAGACAAAACAATGTGATGATTGTTTTCAGGAATTGAAAAGAATATTGGTGAATGATCCAGTATTGGAACTACCTTCCTCGAATGGTAAGTTAGTTATCTACAATGATCCTTCATGGAAAGGACTTGGTTGATTCCTAATTCAAAATGATAAGATAATTGCTTATGCTTCATGTCAGTTGAAAACTCATGAGGTAAATTACCCAACACATGATTTGAAATTAGATGATGTTGTTTTCACTTTAAAAATTTGTAAGCATCATTAGTATGGAGTAAAGTGTGCAATATATACTGATCACAAATGTTTAAAGTATATATTCGGCAGAGGAGATGGCTAGAATTAATCAAGGATTATGATTGTAAAATTCATTACCATTCGGGAAAAGAAAATAATGTTGCTTATGCTTTGAGTCAAAAAAGTAATGATTAATTAACCATGTTACATTTGGAATGTGATCTTTTGGTTAAGAATTTGATGAAATTTGGCACTGAAGTTGTTGGTGTAGGATGTTCATCTGTATTGTTTCAGGTATTAGTGAAATATTCTCTATTAGACAGAATTACGCAATCGCAGAAAAAAAAACATTGGGTTGCAGAAAAAGGTAGAGCTAGTTCATAAGGTTATATTTCCTGAATTCTACATTGAAAATGATTGTGTTTTGAGATTTTGTAAAATATTTTGTGTGCCTTTTGATTCATAGTTGAATAGAGAGTTGTTATGTGATGCTCATAGTTCTCTGTTTTCAGTTCATCATGGCAGTACTATGATGTATAGAGATCTTCGGGAGTATTACTGGTGGGATGGAATAAAAAGATATATAGCAGATTTTACTATGAAGTGTTTGACATGTCAATAGGTTAAAGCAGAGAAGAAATTACTAAAAGAGATGCTTCAGCCTTTATCAGTGCCAGAGTGGAAATGGGAGAATATATCCATAGACTTCATTGTGGGATTGCCGAAGACACCTCAAGGTAATAATGCAATCTGGGTTACTGTTGATTGATTGACTAAATCTGCTCATTTACATACTTAAAGATATACTTTTTCCCTTGATAAACATACTCGTTTGTATCTAAAAGAGATAGTCAGGTTACATGTAGTTCCCCTCCCCATTGTATCTGATCGTGATCCAAGGTTTACTTCTAACTTTTGGAAAGGCCTTCAGATGTTGTTGGGTACTAAATTAAATTTTAGTATAGATTTTCATCCGCAATCAGATGGGTAGTCAGAATGATCAATTTAGACTTTGAAGGATATGATACATGCTTGTTCGATGGATTATCAGGGATGTTGGGACCATCATCATTCTTTGGATGATTTTTCTTATAATAACAGTTTTCATTCCAATATACATATGGAACCATTTGAGGCATTATATGTGAAGCGGTTTTGCGCTCCAGCTTTTTGGGATGAAGTAGGTGAAAGGATGTTTATGGGACTAGAATTGGCTGAAGAGTTGGTAGAAAAATTTCATTTGATACAGAAACATATGAGAACAGCTCAAAGCAGACAGAAATTTTTTTCCGACAACAGGAGGAAGGATATCACTTTTGAGGTAGGTGATCATGTCTTCGTCAAAGTTTCACCATGGAAAAGTGTGATGTGATTTTTGTAGAAAGGAAAGATGAGTCCAATGTTAATTGGACCATATGAAATTTTGGAGAGAGTTGGATCAGTTGCATACAAAGTGGATTTACCTCTGAGTTTATCTTAGGTACACAATGTATTTCATGTTTCAATGTTATGGAAGTACATGCCAGATCCATATCATGTTTTGAGTCCAGAGGTAGTTCAGCTAGAAGAGAATATATCTTATGAGGAAGAACTGGCCCAGATTCTTGACCACAGGGAGAAAGTGTTGTGGAATAAGGTGATTCATCAAATAAGGTTTTGTGTAAAAACCACATGATTGAAGAGGTAATATTTGAATCTGAAAATGCAATGAGGGATAAATACCTACACCTATTCGATAAGTAAACAAATTTCAGATACACAATTTTCTAAAGGGGGGAAGGATGTGACATCCCAAGTAAGTAAATAATTATGTATTTTCATATCTATGTCTATTTATGAATTATATAGTGTTTTAGAGTGTTAAAATGATATTAACACAAATCTTAAGAATATTATACTCTAATATTTTTAAAAGATTGTTTTACTGCCTTTGGATGGAAAACCTTTTTTAAATCAAAATTTTGACAATTTAATAATCCCTATTTTTCAATATAAACTTATTCTTTAGGATTGGGGCATTGAAATTTACTTTGTATAATGTTTTGGTATTTTTCTGACCATGTTCAATTTTTTATGAATAGTGAAAAATACTGCTTTTTTACTTCAAAACTGCTTTTTCATCTAATTTAGTTATATGGATAGATTATCTTTTTAATTGGTTTTAAAGTGTAAATAATAAATAGTTTTACCGTTTAATCCAATGGTGGTCATTGTAATTAATTTCACTTTGAAATTGGACATAAAAAAGTGTCAATCTTTTGATAGATATTGTTTCAAAAATACCCGCTATTTATTTTGACAACGTATTTTTTTTAATTAATTACTGAAATTTAAGTGATTGGAATTGATAAAATGGATTCAATTTAAGGAATAATATGGTAAAAATTATGTAATTAAGAATCTTTTGTTTTTGGACATTATAAATAGTAACGACAATAATTATGTTTAATTATCATGATTAATTAGTAATCGGGTAGTTACGGGTAATAAAATAATATCAATATAATATAAAATGACCCCATAATTTCCCTGATGCTACTATTTGTTTCATTTACGACTATGGTATGACTTGATCCAATCATTTGGACCCCCTGGAATCACTTTTGGGTGATAGTGACACTTTATCATTTTTTTAAAGGAATGTATAAGAAAAGTATGTATCAACCAAGTAAAACAATTTCAGTTTTGTCTGTGTAAATCATATCTTAAACTATAAATATTCATCAGAAAGATAAAACTATTTCCTATATCATATTATTTTTTTATAATTTTTAGAATTTACATAAATTAATTTATTTATGACACTATGATGATGCAGTGATTACCTCATTAATGAACGATTTAAATAAAATAAAAAGATAATGTAAAATATAAGACTTACACTTGTCAAAAACCTAGTGGTGGGTAGATTTTGAACCATTGTCGCCTTAGCCTCGAAATATTTCATTTTGGGACCTTTAAAATCCAAAAAACATTTTATAATAATGTAACCTTTCAAGAATTTCCAAGAGTGCCCCTCCTCCCTCTTATAAAAGACCACTCCTCTACCACCTTACCAACACCTCTAATGCCATTGGATTGATCACACTCTGCTCATTTTATATCTCCAAATCACTATAATAAACATAGAAGCCTTACCTTAGGTAGAAAGCTATTCAAAAAACCCTTTTTGTTCAAACCAAGGGGAGGTACCCAATTTAAAGGTAACGTCTTATCTAAAGTCCTTTCGTTTTATTTTGGCTTCTCCAACCCCCTAAACTCTTTTTATTACATTATATTGTAAAAACCCAGTATATTCAAAATAATAGGATGTTTTTATGAGAATTATTTTATTTACACTTACACACAAGGCCGTGTAATGGTTAATGAACATACGGTTTCTGTGGATGGTGAATTTATGCCTCACAGAATGATGATTGTTCAATATTTTATTAACACCTTTCATGGTGGCCATTAAGATGTAACTATTTTAATATATGATATATATTATTTTAATGTTTTTCATATGCTTCTATATTTTCCATTTCTTCCATAACTTAATGGTTTCCATTATGGGTAAACGCGATATCTTCATTTTAGGAAGTGCGGACTACCGCCCCCTCCAAGTGATTTTATTCATTAATGCCATATGTGGGTCATATACAGGATAAGGTTCATGATATTATATAATATATTATACTTTAATTAGAATATAACATTAAATAATAATGATTTCATTCCATTAAATAAAAAATAGAAATGAAAGTAGCATTCATGTCTACGTACGGCTTTCCGTCTCCATGAACGGTGCATTTCATTTCTTAACTCTAAATTTTGTGTAATATTATAAATGAATGTACATACAATATATATATTATATATATTATGTCTATATCATGAATATAATTATGGAGATAATATATATTTTACCATATGAACAACTTGTAACTATAAGAAGATTTTTTTAACTCAATTTCCGAGGATCGACAAAACGACCGTTATTAACTTAAATAATTACATAATGTTCATAACATGGTAATAAGTGATATAAAAGAAATAATTAACTTGAAAAGTATATTAATAAAGTAGAAATGAACTCTTTATTATTATTTAGGAGATTAAATAATGATCGAGTCAGGTCAGAAATGAGGTAAGGGGCTTCGTCTCAATCTCCTTTCATTGAGGAATATTTTGTTTTTTACACAACATTCTATTATACGGTGTGTACACCCCTTTTAATTTTACTTTTATTCAAAAGAAAATTTTTTATATGAAGTGTTTTACAAAATTAAAAAAGGTAATGTTTTTTTCTTACAAATGTAGTGACAACGACTTCTCCACCACTGTTACCATTATTTGAGTTTCGGCTTCCTCTACAAGCCATAACTTTTTTTTTAAATGAAAAATAAATACCATGCTTTTCTATTCATTTATTTAGGTATTTAAAATTGTGTTGATAATGTTTGTATTATATCAATTTCTTTTTTATATCTTGTGATTGAAATGTGGAAATCTTGTGTTTTCATTATGCATGTTTTATGTGATATGACTATGTTATGGTTCTTAGTTATTGAAAATGAAGACATGTGGTTTCATGATAAACAAAGGGAGGGTGAGCCCGGTATAACTCTACAATGAATTATGTAAGATGAAGGAGTTATAATCTGTGGTTTCCCGGAATAAATTTAGGGAATATACTGTGATGGGTATTCCAAATGTAACCATGAGGGATACTCCCTATGTAAGAATGTTATGAATGCCTCATGTTACATTTATGTATTACGATTTCTATGAGTTATTCATAAATCATATGATTTGATGAGGTATGTTAAAGTGAATATGTTTTATGAGTGAAGTATGATTTCATTGATTCTTATGTATATAAGGACAAAGGTTTTCTTTCGGTATTTTTATATCCCTTCCCGAGCTTTTTATGCTCATCACAAGTTTTTGAAATGTTTTTTTTCACAGGTGAAGGGAAAGGTACATGATGTGATGATAGTGTCTAGGAAGTGTCATGAAAGAATCCATGTTTTATTTTAAATATGATTCCTTGGTAGGAGAAAATGAATACTGTATTTTATGTAACCAACTTGTTTAAATGTTGAATGTAATGCATGATTTATGATCTAATTCTCTAAAACTCTAAACCTGATGAGATCTTCAATGTGTATTCTTATAATAACTCATGATTAATTAATGTTTAAGGATGGGTCCTTATAGAACCCATTATTGATATCAAAGCGGTGAATTGATATATCTTATTCTTGTAGTATGTTCTAATTTCCATGGTTATATTATATCTTTCCTAACCATTGATGATATAATTTTATTTTTTTTATTGGAGACGAACATGTTGTATGGAATTTATTATTTATTACATATTGATTGATCATTTCCCAGTAGAATGTGGGATGGTATTGATTTGGAATCATGGATGAAAAATGGAATATGCATCTAATGTGTTATATTTTTCATGTGGGATTCAAGTGAAATTGGTTTTAAAATGTTTGATTATTAGTAACAGAATATTCAAATTGATTAATTTGTCAAAAAAACCTAAATGGATTTCTCCCAATAGTTATTTTGTGGAAATATACTCAAATGGGCCTGCAGAAATATTTATTTTAATTTGATATTTTGGTACGTTGATATATGTGGAGATGTATTTTAGTCAGGCTAATGACCCGGTCCTCAATCATGACAGGTTATTTGACGCTATTATTTCCTTAATGAAAATTAATCCCAAATATTATACTTCATGAGGTGTTTTTATTTTAGTTTCAGTTATTTATTATGTTTTTAGAAACTATAATGTTAATTAATTCATAGATCGGAGTAAAATTTTACGGAATTGAATATTGTTTATGTTTATCAATTCAGATTGCTGAGTGCGATGCTGATTGGAACTTGAATTTTTACTCTGAAAAATAACATGAGATATATTGTTATATATTGATGTCTGAGTATTGATTATTCCTTTATATTTGGATGAAGCACTTTAAGTGATTTGGGTGATAATGGTATAAATTGTGGCACATGGTAGGTGAATGAAATTTAATAGTAGTTGAAATGGATCCTCCAAGTAATTTCCACAAGCATTTTAGGTTTCATGGTATTAGTTATTATAGTAGTAGATGACTCACATATCATTGATTTGGGAGATAATGGTACACACTAGTAATGCATGGTACCATTTAAATAGTGCAATGGTGTTTTTCCATGTGAGAGTTATGGAATGATTTTTTAAAGAATTTTTCAGGATATGGATGTTTAAAAATTGTTTTCAAATGATGAATGTCCCACCATGGTAGATTATATGTCGAGTATAGACTAGTTTTCATGATATGGATGACTTGTTCATAGACCGATACATGCATTATCTAGAGTTGTGGTGTTAGGTTTTAGTTGATGGAATGTATAGAATAATTTATGTGTCCATGGACCGGGGATAGTTGAATTATTTTTTTGAATGAATTATAGTGTAAATATAGTAAGATAATGTCATGGTCTATATTGATGATGTATTGAGTACACTGAGAGATCATCAGGTCCACATCAAGGTTATTTTTTATTATCTGTGTTCCCTAGTTTCATAATAGAACACGAAGATGTTTTTTTGATGATCGGAATAATGTTATCCGAATGGTTGGGACAACACCATTGGACGTTAGATGGTGGTAAAAAACACATTCAATTGAATTTGGAATTGTTTGTTTTCTATAGAGCTCTAATTTTGTTATGAAATGATGATAAGTGTATTTATATGTTTGGGAATAACAGAATGGAAATAGTTGATCATCCTCCATGTAGGAGACTCTTATTGATGATGAGAGACTATATATTAGGCAATTTATATATCATGATATATAACTGAATGGTTGTTAAAAGAGAAGCTAGCTACTCTACCATGGCATCTCAAGGAAGATAAGGATTACATTAGTGAGATATTAATGGACCATGTTTTTCAGAAATGATTGTTTCAGGATAATGTTTTTTTCAATTCATATTTTCCAAGTGATAAAATGGTAATTTTCCCCTAATAGATGATCTCAAATAAATTTTCACCCAAATTTATTGGTCCTAAAATAATTTAATTAACCATGGACCTGATATCTCTATATTTCATGGATTGTCAAATTATAGAGTCTTATTTATTATAAAATATTTAATGGATTAAATATTATTTACAATGTGTTGGTTTGCTCAACCACTTATTTAAAATAGATCCTCAAATGGGTATTCTATTTCAATTGATGAGATAGAAATGATATTTTTTCCTACATGGGGTATAATATATTTTTGTTCACTAGTGATGGGGTTGGCTACCTTTTGTATTTTTCTTTCCATATTCTTATTTTAAATTTGTCCTCATGTTTTATTTTATTCTTCCATGGATTCCCATTCATGACCTTGTTGAATTTTCATCAATATGGCCGAAATAAAAATGTATATGTATTGTTATAATGATATATAGATGAAGTGAGGCTCCTAAAAAAAGCTCATGATTCATTATATCATCACACAAAATTTTTGGATACCGAAAATGAGTGAAGATTTAGTAGATTCACTGAAGGGGTATGATTTTTTTGTTGTTGTTGACATATATCCCAATTTTTTTACTTTTTTTTGTTTTAATCCCCTGTAATAATTTATTAGGTCACCTTGAGGGTTGATTTGTTAATTTTAATGGAAAACATATTGTAACGACCCAAAATTTCACTAATGGAAAATCCCTCTTGATCGAGTTAAATGTTTCTTTATGTTTTTATATGATGTCAACTGATTTAGTGTAACGTTAAGATTTGTGACCGTTACTTTTATAGCCGTTGAACAGTGATCATCTGGGTAGTTTAAATATAAGGCTTTAACGAACCAATTTTCTACTCAGACAAAGGAAGTGATGGCCTAATCCAGTAGAATTGCCCCTTACGAAGCCCATTTGTCGGAGCTCGGAAAGGAGGTGGCGTCTTTGGGCTTTTCCCTTGACCAAGACCAAGCTGAGCTTCATCAAGTCAAGCTCGAACATGATCGTCTACGGGAAAAATGGAAGTTGATAGAGATTACCACTCGAGAAATGTTATCCGAGCAACCCCAAGAGTCTGTCACCATCGCACACCTTACCCTTAGGTCTTATGCGGCTATTTTAAGGGGTTATGTAACAAATAAGTAGCACCATGTTCATGTACATTATTTTTTGTATATAATAATGAATATAATTTCTAGTCATTTTTTATGCATTGTAATTAGTTTTTAAAGTACAAATGATGTTTTTAGTTATTATTAAATTAAGAATTAAATTTTATTAAATTAAAGGATTTTTGAATTAAATAATATTTTAATAAAATATTATTATTATTATTAAATTAATTTTTATTAAATATAAATGATCTTATAATTTTATGAATGCAATTAAAATTTTTATTAAGGTTTGAAAGCCATTTCTGTCAAAACCCGTGAATTTTTTATAAATGTCGGTTTTTATTTTAAAAGTGAAAATTCACATGTTTAGAAAATTATTTAGATAAAATAAATATTATTTTTGGAATCAGGACATCGAAATTATCCAACGGTGAATTTTTCATAATTTTCTGAGACAGTCAAATTTTTGGGTAAAAATTAAATACCATTTAAATATATAATGTGTTTTATGACATCATAATGACCCAATGGTGATGTAATAAAATACCATAATCCTTATGTTCGGCCAATATTTGTTTTATCATTAAAATAATGAGTTTTTGGGTTTGTTTGACTCACTTTTCAAAGCATTAATGGAGCCCTCAAGACTTATTCAACACTTCGCCTTTTTTAATTAATTTCCATGGGAGTGTGACTCACCTCCACATAAGCAACCCTAATTTTTTAATAAGTTCGGACCTTGGCCTTGTAAAATATTGTTTTCCTCTTTCCTTTTCCAGAAACCATGGGCAAATACCATGGGATGGTTTGTGGTTTGGATTATTTTAATATAAGGGGTCCCAAACCTAAATAATAAAGAATTCTCTCACCTTTCCTATATAAACCCACCCAAGCTCCCACTTCCTCCTCACTAAAAGACCTTGAAGTTCGTCCAACCTCTTCCCTACTCTCTCTAGAATCCTCTCAAGGTGCCCCAAGCTCCCAAGAAGCCTCTCACAAGCCTCTCTCTAGCCTTTGGAAGCACACTTCCAAGTAAGGGTTTTTCTTCCTTTCTCATTTTTGTCAATTTTCATTAAGTTGTATTTCCCTTTTAATTTCATTTATGAATGTTGGGGTATGGTTTCGCACCTCTCCCATACTGCCCTCTTATTGGTTGAATGATGGGAGACCTCTTTCTCTCTCATTAAATGCCTCCCATGTACACCCGTTACTATGCCGAAATTCCGAAAGGAACCTTTTTTTTCCTCTTTTATATTCAAGCAATACTTTTGTATCATGAATCTAAATTCCTTTTCAATTGTTGGGACATGTATCTATATGTCCTTCATACTGTCCATTACATGTAAATCTGATGAGGAAGCCCTTTCTCTCTCATCAGCCTTTTTATGAATTCTTATGTCACGCCGTTACGCTGCCGAAATCACACCGATTTTCTAAGCCAATATCATTGTGTAGTGAATACCATGCCCATTTCTCCATCAAGGGTATTCACCTTTATGCACATTTACTTATTGATTGTAAAGTTTCATGTATGAATTCCACATTCCTTTATCGTGGAATAAATGATTATGTTTTATGAATCCATGTTTTATGATCCATGTGGCACACTTATGCATGAAATGAAATGTTTAAGAAGGGTGCGCCCTGATAGCGCTCCAATGAATTGGGTAAAGTATAGTATCATGATACGTCATGTGCAATGAGTGTTTACTCATGCTAATTCAAGTGCAACGAGGGTTTACTCGTGCTTCAAGTGCAATGAGGGTTTACTCATGCTCCATATGCAATGAGCCTTGGCTCATGCTAATTCAATGTTAAGTGTTGTTGCCACATTTCCATGTTATGATTATCATGCTTTATCATGCCTTTATGTTCATGTCTCTTTTATGCTCTATTGATATTCCTATTGCCTAACATGTATTTTACTCCTCATGTTATTCATTATGTACTCCCTTACTGGGCTTTATAGCTCACCCTTTTCTTATGCATATCATCAGGTTATCCCATGCAATGCTAAGTACGAAGGAATGTAGTGGTCATGTAAAGGAAGTTTTCAATAAGGATGTTGTATTTCATGTTTAAAGTTTTTATGTAATGATCCTAAGCCCCAAAGACACTAAACCTCTCGATCTTCTTTGTTGTATCAAGTGAATTTTTATGTAATAAAGCATGTTTAAGTTGTAATAAAAGCAGGGTTGTCATAGTTGGTATCAGAGGATAGGTTTAGTTATTTTTGGGATTAGGAAACCCTAGTAAAGCCTTAGATACAAGACTAATCATAATAAAAACATCCCTAAGTTTTGGTAAATACTAAGTAAGTGGTTTATCAAACAAATACATCCCTGTCTGGATACGAGCAGGTAGAGGCGGCTCTGGCACAGATGTATCCTAGGGGTAAAACCCGAAAACACCGCTTTGAGCTAGACTCGAACGGGAACTGGTGCACGACAACGGGCCTTGCTGCACTCTTGGTTACGACACTCCCGGGGGATATGTTTTTATAAATTCACAATCTTAGTATGAACCCTTATTAAGGGAAAAATGCCCCTAAGGATATATGTTAGAAGGAAGATCATGAAAAGCCTGGATTGAATCCTATAGACTCATGAGTTAAAGAGATTAAAGTTTATTTATAAGTCATCATCTTTTGTCTTTGGATTACCCTTTATGTGTTACCCCTAACTTTCCTTTTATTCTAGCCAATGGCCGGTAATAGGAGAACTCGGGCTAACAACCGTTGTGAAGATCAGTGTGATGATTGTACTTATGAGATGCCCAATCCAATGGGAGCGGGAATCGCGAACTTTGTCATGCTTCTCTCTCAGCTAACTCAAGTTTTGAATAGAAACACTGGTCAAGAGGAACGTTCAACCCCCCCTAAGAAAGAACAAGTCTCTATTGAAAGCTTCATGAGACAAAGGCCTCCTACTTTTAGTGGATCATCCGATCCCACGATTGCTGAACAATGGATCAACTCCATTGAAAAGATATTCTCCATCCTCTAATGCTCTGAAAAAGAGAAGGTTCTCCGGGCGGCTTATCGTATGGAGGGTGAAGATGATCAATGGTGGACGTTTATCAAAAATACGAAGCCTGAGGAGGAGATCGAGGCTTTGGAATGGAAGGTATTCTGGAAGATGTTTTTCGATAAATATTTTCCACGCACCCTCCGTCTTAAGATGGAAAGAGACTTCCTTTCCCTCAAGCAGAAAGATGAGGAATCTGTGGGAGCGTACGAGGCAAACTTCTCAAGGCTTGCACGATACGCTTCCGGCTTTGTCGTTACCCCCGAATGCAAGGTTGACTGCTTCTTTGGTGGGCTGAAGCCTAGCTTGCGGAAAGCATTAGTGATCCATGACTTCGACAGCTATGAGGAAATTGTCCGATGTGCCCTCAAGGTTGAAATGGAGATCGTAGAATCACAGGGGTATCATGGGGACAAGAAGCGGAAGGTGGACTTCAATGCTGGTGGTCCGATGGATAAATCCAACGGCGCTAAGAAATTACAGCACCCCACTTTCCAAAAGTGTGGAAAGAAGCACCCTGGAAATTGCCTTAGGGGGACAAGAAAATGCTTCAAGTGTGGAAGAGAAGGGCACCTAGTTGTTAACTGTCAGCAATAAGGACCAGCGGTTGCGACGGAGGGGAGGAACACTCCGTTCGAACCTCAACGTGTTGTTCAATGCTTCAAATGCAAAGAACCGGGTCATTTTGCGAATCAGTGCCCTAATCCAAGGGTTATCGGAGGCAATCAACAACCTCCAAGACAGCAAGGAAGAGCTTTTTCCATCACTTCTGCCGAAGTGAACCCCGACAACGAAGTGGTGACAGGTACGCTAGTTATTCATTCAAGAATAGCGAACGTACTTTTTGATTCAGGTTCTACGCATTCTTTTATATCTCAAAAGTTTAGTAGAACAATCCCTGCACCACCACAAATCATGGAAGTAAAGATGTCGGTGAGTACGGAAAATGGGGCAATCATTGCATCCCATGAGTATAAGTCCTCCCCTGTTATAATCTGTGGATTGAATTTCCCGGAAAACCTCTTCATACTCCCTTTGGTGGAATTTGATGCAATTCTTGGCATGGATTGACTTTCCTTATATAGAGCCAACATAAATTTTCGGGAGAGGGAAATCACACTCCATATGGAGAATCGACCCCCGATTCTTTACAAGTGTCAGGAGGAAGATGAATCTCCTTTAGCTCCATCATCTCAAGCATGGATATTACTGCCTTATGAGCATGCATATCTGGATCAGATGATTGAGTCCAAGGAAGAAACCATCCTTGAAGAAATGCCTATTGTGAGGGAATTCGCTGAAGTATTTCCCGAGGAACTTCCTGGTCTTCCTCCAAGAAGAGATGTTGAGTTCTCAATTGAACTTATACCTGGGGCGCTACCAATATCCAAGACTCCATATAGGATGGCTGTGGTTGAGCTTGAATAACTGAAGAAACAACTACAGGAGAATCTGGATAAAGGGTTTATACGCCCAAGTGCATCACCATGGGGTGCACCAGTCCTCTTCGTCAAGAAGAAGGATGGGTCAATGCGGCTTTGCATCGATTATCGTGAACTTAACAAAATCACGATAAAGAACAAGTATCCTCTCCCAAGAATCTATGACTTGTTTGATCAGCTGCGTGGAGCACAATACTTCTCCAAGGTCGACTTGCGGTCGGGATATTATCAAGTAAAGGTGAAGAAGGAAGATATCCCCAAGATTGCTTTTCGTACAAGCTACGGGCACTATGAAATCATAGTAATTCCTCTTGGACTCACCAATTCTCTAGAAATATTCATGGACTTGATGAATAGAGTCTTTAGAGATTACCTAGATAAATTTTTGGTAGTCTGTATAGATGATATTCTAATATACTCCAAAAACAAGGAGGACCATGAGGAACATTTAAGAACTATACTGGAGACTTTGCGCAAGGAGAAGCTCTATGCCAAGTACAGCAAGTGTGAGTTCTGGTTGAAGGAGGTCTCATTCATGGGCCATATCATCACAAGCAATGGGATATCTGTGGACCCCTCCAAAACAGATGCAATTGAAGGATGGCCGAGGCCAACGTCGGTAACTGATATCCGTAGCTTCTTGGGGTTAGCTGGATATTATCGACGATTTGTGAGAAACTTCTCACGATTGTCCAACCCTCTTACCAAGCTAACTCGAAAGGGAGTAAAGTTTTCTTGGAGTGATGAATGCGAAGAAAGCTTTAAGGAGTTGAAAAGGAGGCTTATCACTGCACCTGTGCTCACTTTACCCACAAGTGGGGAGCTTTTTGTGGTATTCAGTGATGCTTCGAAGAAGGGCTTAGGATGTGTGCTGATGCAGAATGATAAAGTGATATCCTTTGCCTCAAGGCAGTTGAAAATCCATGAGCGAAACTATCCAACGCATGATCTAGAGTTGGCGGCGGTAATCTTTGCCTTGAAAATCTGGCGGCATTATCTCTATGGAGAGAAATGTGAGATATATACTGACCACAAGAGTCTTAAATATATATTCACACAGAAAGAGCTTAATATGCGCCAGAGAAGATGGATAGAGCTCATAAAGGATTATGACTGTTCAATACATTACCACCCTGGGAAGGCGAACAAGGTGGCGGATGCCCTAAGTAGAAAGGATCCAGCAATTCTATCAATGATGAAAATTGATAAGGATCCAATCTTCTTAGACTTGATGAATATGGACGTGGGAATCATAAAGAAGGGAACATCATCAATCCTTTCACAAATGATTGCTCAACCATCTCTTTTGGAAAGGTTAAAGGATGCTCAAAAGGATGATGCGAGAATCCAAGAAAAAGTGGAAGCTATCAAAAAGGGAAAATCCTCAGAGTTTAATGTTAATGAAGAAGGAATTGTACGGTTTGGGAAAAGACTATGTGTCCCATCAAGTTCGGAGCTGAAGAAGGAACTTTTGGATGATGCACATAGTTCAAATTTCTCTATTCACCCAGGGAGCACAAAGATGTATCGAGATCTCCGAGAAAACTTTTGGTGGGATAATATGAAGAAGGAGATCGCCGAATATACATCAAAGTGCCTGGTGTGTCAGCAAGTGAAGGCAGAGAGGCAGAAGTCTAAGGGGATGATGCAACCATTGCCCATACCAGAATGGAAATGGGAGAACATCACCATGGACTTCGTCACTGGACTTCCAAGGACATCCAAAAGCAACAATGCAATCTGGGTTATTGTGGATCATCTTACAAAGACTGGACACTTCATTGCTATCCGAGAGGATTTATCTTTGGATCAACTGGCACGGATATATATCAGGGAAGTGGTATGGTTGCATGGAGTACCACTATCTATTGTGTCGGAACGAGATCCAAGATTTACCTCTAAGTTTTGGAAGAGTCTTCAACATGCTCTGAATACTGAACTGAACTTCAGTACGGCCTATCATCCTCAAACTGATGGCCAATCCGAGCGGACTATCCAAACACTTGAGGATATGTTGAGAGCGTGCTCAATGGACTTTAAAGGAGGATGGGATCAACATCTTCCTCTAGTTGAGTTCTCTTATAATAATAGTTTCCACTCGAGCATCCAAATGGCACCATATGAAGCCCTATATGGGAAAAGGTGCAGAACACCGGCATGTTGGGATGAGGTCGGTGAACATAAGCTGCTTGGACCAGAAATGGTCGAAGAAATGGTGGAGAAGGTGAAAACCATTCAGCAGCATATCAAGGCATCCCAAAGTCGACAGAAGAGTTATGCAGATAATCGCCAACGATACCTTGAGTTTAAAGTCGGAGACATGGTGTTTTTACGCATATCTCCGTGGAAGAAGGTCATGAGGTTTGGAAAGAAAGGGATGTTAAGTCCAAGGTACATCGGCCCCTTCGAGATTCTTGATCGTTTTGGGGTTGTGGCCTATCGACTAGAACTTCCACCTACTATGGCCAAGGTGCATGATGTCTTCCATGTATCCCTCTTAAGGAAGTACATACCAGACCCTTCACTTGTACTCTCTTCTGAGGTGGTACAATTAGAAGATGATCTTTCTTATGAGGAGCAACCAGTGAAGATCTTGGATCATAGAGAAAAAGTTCTACGAAATAAGACAATGCACCTCGTCAAGGTGTTGTGGAGAAACCACAAGTTTGAAGAAGCAACTTGGGAGTCGGAGGATATGATGAAGCTAAGTTACCCACATTTGTTTTAGTGTGGGAAATGGAAAATTTCGAGGGCGAAATTTCTTAAGGGGGGAATGTTGTAACGACCCAAAATTTCATTAATGGAAAATCCCTCTTGATCCAGTTAAATGTTTCTTTATGTTTTTATATGATGTCAACTTCTTTAGTTTAACGTTATGATTTGTGACCGTTACTTTTATAGCCGTTGAACAGTGATCATCTGGGTAGTTTAAATATAAGGCTTTAACGAACCAATTTTCTACTCAGACAAAGGAAGCGATGGCCTCATCCAGTAGAATTGCCCCTTACGAAGCCCATTTGTCGGAGCTCGGAAAGGAGGTGGCGTCTTTGGGCTTTGCCCTTGACCAAGCCCAAGCTGAGCTTCATCAAGTCAATCTCGAACGTGATCGTCTACGGGAAAAATGGAAGTTGATAGAGATTACCACTCGAGCAATGTTATCCGAGCAACCCTAAGAGTCTGTCACCATCGCACACCTTACCCTTAGGTCTTATGCGGCTATTTTAAGGGGTTATGTAACAAATAAGTATCACCATGTTCATGTACATTATTTTTTGTATATAATAATGAATATAATTTCTAGTCATTTTTTATGCATTGTAATTAGTTTTTAAAGTACAAATGATGTTTTTAGTTATTATTTAATTAAGAATTATATTTCATTAAATTAAAGGATTTTTGAATTAAATAATATTTTAATAAAATATTATTATTAATATTAAATTAATTTTTATTAAATAGAAATGATCTTATAATTTTATGAATGCAATTAAAATTTTTATTAAGGTTTGAAAGCCATTTCTGTCAAAACCCGTGAATTTTTTATAAATGTCGGTTTTTATTTTAAAAGTGAAAATTCACATATTTAGAAAATTATTTAGATAAAATAAATATTATTTTTGGAATCAGGACGTCGAAATTATCCAACGTTGAATTTTTCATAATTTTCTGAGACAGTCAAATTTTTGGGTAAAAATTAAATACCATTTAAATATATAATGTGTTTTATGACATCATAATGACACAATGGTGATGTAATAAAATACCATAATCCTTATGTTCGGCCAATATGTGTTTTATCATTAAAATAATGAGGTTTTGGGTTTGTTTGAATCACTTTTCAAAGAATTAATGGAGCCCTCAAGACTTATTCAACACTTTGCCTTTTTAAATTAATTTCCATGGGAGTGTGACTCACCTCCACATAAGCAACCCTAATTTTTTAATAAGTTAGGACCTTGGCCTTGTAAAATATTGTTTTCCTCTTTCCTTTTCCAGAAACCATGGGCAAATACCATGGGTTGGTTTGTGGTTTGGATTATTTTAATATAAGGGGTCCCAAACCTAAATAATAAAGAATTCTCTCACCTTTCCTATATAAACCCACCCAAGCTCCCACTTCCTCCTCACTCAAAGCCCTTGAAGTTCGTCCAACCTCTGCCCTACTCTCTCTAGAATCCTCTCAAGGTGCCCCAAGCTCCCAAGAAGCCTCTCACAAGCCTCTCTCTAGCCTTTGGAAGCACACTTCCAAGTAAGGGTTTTTCTTCCTTTCTCATTTTTGTCAATTTTCTTTAAGTTGTATTGCCCATTTAATTTCATTTATGAATGATGGGGTATGGTTTCGCACCTCTCCCATACTGCCCTCTTATTGTTTTAATGAATGGAGACCTCTTTCTCTCTCATTAAATGCCTCCCATGTACACCCGTTACTATGCCGAAATTCCGAAAGGAACCTTTTTTTTCCTCTTTTATATTCAAGCAATACTTTTGTATCATGAATCTAAATTCCTTTTCAATTGTTGGGACATGTATCTATATGACCTTTTTACTGTCCATTACATGTAAATATGATGAGGAAGCCCTTTCTCTCTCATCATCCTTTTTATGAATTCATATGTCACGCCGTTACGCTGCCGAAATCACACCGATTTTCTAAGCCAATATCATTGTGTAGTGAATACCATGCCCATTTCTCCATCAAGGGTATTCACCTTTATGCACATTTACTTATTGATTGTAAAGTTTCATGTATGAATTCCACATTCCTTTATCGTGGAATAAATGATTATGTTTTATGAATCCATGTTTTATGATCCATGTGGCACACTTATGCATGAAATGAAATGTTTAAGAAGGGTGCGCTCTGATAGCGCTTCAATGCATTGGGTAAAGTATAGTATCATGATACGTCATGTGCAATGAGTGTTTACTCATGCTAATTCAAGTGCAACGAGGGTTTACTCGTGCTTCAAGTGCAATGAGGGTTTACTCATGCTCCATGTGCAATGAGCCTTGGCTCATGCTAATTCAATGTTAAGTGTTGTTGCCACATTTCCATGTTATGATTATCATGCTTTATCATGCCTTTATGTTCATGTCTCTCTTATGCTCTATTGATATGCCTATTGCCTAACATGTATTGTACTCCTCATGTTATTCATTATGTACTCCCTTACTGGGCTTTATAGCTCACCCTTTTCTTATGCATATCCTCAGGTTATCCCATGCAATGCTAAGTACGAAGGAATGTAGTGGTCATGTAAAGGAAGTTTTCAATAAGGATGTTGTATTTCAAGATTAAAGTTTTTATGTAATGATCCTAATCCCCAAAGACACTAAACCTCTTGATCTTCTCTGTTTTATCAAGTGAAGTTTTATGTAATAAAGCATGTTGAAGTTGTAATAAAAGCAGGGTTGTCATACATATGTTTTGGTTTAATACAATGGATTTACCATTCCGAAATACCGATCACACAAATTGTAGTTCAGTGACACATGATGTGTGTTCCAATGGTATGAGGAATAAGATATTTTGATAATTACATTCAATGTATATAATATAAAATATTTTTAATGGGACTCAGATTTGTAGATGTGTGCTTCGCTAAAAAACTCGTGTAGGGGAACATGACAATTTGGAGTACACATCCACACACTGTGTATATAAAACATATTATATAGATTCATAACCAGAAGTGTTTCATTTATTCTCAATGAGAGTAAAACTATAAGGTACCCCATGTATGGTAGATGAATTATACATGATTATCATAACATATACATTTTTATTTTAAACTCCAAGTCTTTCCATAGTACATGAAAATTTTGGGATTTGGAGTTACATGTCATGTACTGGGTAAGAATACCGTGCACTTCTTATTTTTGCCCCTTTTTTGTTTTTCATATATTTACTCCGATGATGTGATATTTGACCCATGTGTTTATAATTCTTAGAATTGTTCTTTCTAGAAAAGGATGATGAAGCCTTGAGTATATTTGAGTAATCATGTATGGCATTTCATGATTTCCTAAAACCAGGAGGTTCGTCTTGTAATAAATTAATTTAATTATCTTTTTAGTGTGATAATGATATGGGAGGTGAGCCAACATATATATGCATTTATATATGTTTTTATTGATCATTATTTGAGGATGTCTTACTTACATGTTATTCACTTATAGAATATGATGTATTGAGATGAGTAGTTTTTTATGAATCCCCAAAAGGATTCCTCATCGTACTGTTTGACATAGAGGATCCCATGTAGAATGCCTCAATATTCATATTGTTATGAATGGTCTCATATGGTATGTCTCTTCTTTCATGTTGTCCTAGGTAATTACATAAAGGATCCCTATATTTTTTTACACTTATTATGGATCCCATGTATGTTTTTTCTACCTTCATCCAGTGTTATGGATGGTACCTTTTTTCGTTACCTTCACTTTTGTACTATTTTAAAGAACCCCTATAGAATTCCACTACTGAAATATCACTAGTGGATTCCATTATGGGTTAAATTCCTTAACATCAAATTAATGATACCAAGTGTGTAACACCCATATATTTTAAGAGAGAGATTATTTTTAATTTCTTTTATGTATTGTGTTGTACACTACACCAAAATTATCTTTCACTATACGAGATACCATATTATCATGCAATATATATAACACTATTCTAGGTTTATGATGCACACAATTTTGGGTTGTTTTGATTGAATTCATTTCACATAACACCATGTATAGTTTTTTTTCAATATATAAACAATGATTTGATTATGTAATATGAAACACAATATGAATATTTCAGTACACGTAACACGGACTTGGCTTGCATTACATGCAAGAGCAACCTTTCTCGATAGTTTCTATTTTATGTGATATTAAGTTCCACTAAGCAATGATATATTAATATATTATTATGAACTATAAATTATGAATAGTATTAAGTAAATATTAATTATATAACATTATAATTCACATTAAACATGTTCTAGAACATGGTACGAGAAAAAAATAATATTTTCTGGATAAAATAAATATTTTACTAAAATGCAGTTTGCTACCTTTTGATGGAGCACCCACAATAAATATTGATTTTGACCAATTTTTATGTTCAATTTGTCAAAATAAACTTATTTATTGCAATCAATTATAAAAATTTACTCTAGATATTTTTTTAATATTTTTCTGATAACTTTCATATTTTGATGAATTGTAATAATATGTTGAATTTTTAATTAAAAACAAATTTTTCCATCATGATAATTTATATTCATAAATTGTCATATTTAATGGTTTTAAATTATAAATATAATATATTTTTTCCATTTAATATAATTTATTTCATTATCATTAATTTTACATTGAATTCATATGTAATAATATTTCAATCTTTTGCCAATGTTTTAGCTTTTAAAACCCATTTTTTCTTCAAAGGGATTAATTTGAAATTAATTACTGAAACCTATGTTACTTGAATTTGGAAAAATGGATTCCATATTTGAAATCCATAGGTCCAAATTATGTTAAAATTTTAGTTTTTATCTCTGGGAATTATGAATAGTAACTACGGTAAATTTTATTTTCCACAATTAAAGGTAAATCAGGTAATTAGGGGTAAAAATAATCTTACAAAATTACCCTAAAACATTTAATAATATATTTGGTAGATTATAATTATCACTAAAACATAATTTGGTAGAAATGGAATCTATTAGATCCAACTTGGAAGAGATTAAGACATTTCATTTATTTTATTTAAATATATGGGAAATATGTCTCACTAAAGCATTAATAATTAAATTATTTTTAATATTAGGTTATACCAAATATATGAATTATTATAAATACTAATTTGGAATTTAAAATGTTTTTCAGTATCATGGTAATTTATTTGTAATTTTTAAGATATTTATAATTACCTAAATAACTAATACATTATTGATGCAGAAATTATTTATTTAGTGAAAAATCAATAATATAGTTTTTAGTAAAATAATAATACCCATAGAAGACCCAAAAAATTAACCAAAACATTTTGGTCATGTATATCTATACCATAAGAATACACGGGTCTACTTGTTGATCATTTGGAGTGCAGTTCCCCCGGTTTCTGGTAAGTAACCCTTATTTTATGCTTTTTAAGTATATAAAGAATTTTGAAAGTGGTTGGAAAAGATTGGAAACTTTTAAAGTGTTAAATGGAAAAAAGGTGGTCACACACGGTCTACACACGGAATGCCAAACCGTTCGGAAGCCATGCTGGGTAGTCACCTTGGACAGGGATGACCGCACGGTGTGCGCACGGTTTGGGAAAACTGTGTGTGAAGGTCGTGCAGAGGGCCCCTTCCAAGCATGGACTTACCGCATGGTTAGCGCACAGTTTTACTTACTGCGTGGACTAACTGTGCGAGTATCGATGGCTGAGGCAGGATCTAATGCACGGTTAGCGCCCAATTTGTTAAACTGTGTGAACTAACTGTGAAGTCAATTAAATTAGATCCCTAAATTGTGGATCTAATGTGTTTTTCCCTCTAAATGCCCTGTTTAAGCCCCTATGCGGTCCTAACTTGTGATTACTCTCCCTTGAAGGTTGTAGAACCTATCCCAAGCATTACGGAGGCGATCCAAAGGCTTCTCTTTCCAAATTGAAGTCGGTCTCTTAAGGTATGTGATCATTCTCCTTCGTTCTTGATTGTATTCTTAGATATCCTTGTTCCCTCTTGATGGATCCTGATATCTATGCCCGGGGTTGGTATATCCAAGGTAAGGGATGGGTTTTAAGTTGAGTTTTGGTTTTTTTTCGCACTAGGAGAAGGAATCTAAGGAGGATTCTTAGATAATCGACTCGGTTTTGTTGGTGTTCTTCATTCGATGGTTGATTTTTTCCTATTTTTTATGGTAGGTGGAATAAATCTCAACTCCTCTTGTTAGAATTGGTTGGATCAGTTTCAAATTGGTTATTTGAATGGAAATAGATTGTGAAAAGCATGGAGTAAATCGTCTTCAGTGATGATTTATGGTTTTGATGAAATTTTGAAATCATGGTAAATTTTTTGCAATCTGACTTGGCTATTTCAATTTAAAATATTGATTTTAAATTATGAAATTTCTGAAATTGTAAATCTTTTGATGAGAAATGGGTTTTCAATAAAAAGGGTGTTTTATTGAAATGGTTTTGATGGATTTGGTTTTCAATAAAATGGGCATCTTTATTGAAATGGTTTGAATTATTTGATCACACTTGGTTTGGATGAAAATGGTTTTCAATAAAAGGTGTTTTATAGAACGGATGGTTTGGCATGATTGATAGGAATGGGTGGTGTGTGTTCATATTGCAAGTACGGGGCCTGGTTGAAATAGGACTTTGTGCTCGGTGCCAAATGTGTAATGGAATGTGGTGACTATATGTATGAGGCGTGGTTGAAATATGACCTTGTGATCGGTTCTGAAGGTGTAATGGAACATGGGAAGTAATTACCTTGTGACGACTTTGTTTATAGACGAAAAACCGCTCATGAGTATGGAACTATTATAATGAAGCATGCATGATTGGTTTCCCGGGTATGTGAAATGGTTGGGTATGCCAAAACATGATGTTTTTTAAATGATTTGGAATTTTTTTGGTTTTTTTGGGGAAACATAATGTGTTTGAAAATCTGGTTAATCTTGCACATTGATGCTTTTGAGCATGGATGGTTTTAAAAAACTAGTTTATATTTATTTATAAACTTCTTTGGTGAAAATGTTTTATATAAATTGTTTTTATATAAATGTGGCTAACTCTTCTATCCTAGTGGCGTGATTAGGGAACCCATTGGGGAAAACCTAATGAGTTTTATACTCACCCCTACTTTGGTACTTTGGTGCTTTTGGAGATGTTGTATTCTGATACATAGGTAATGGTAAAACACCTCATTACATGTGGCATGTGGTGATGTTTGGGAGACGTTGTAGAGCTTGTGGACCACTGAGTCGTGGTGTCTTTTGGGAATCATGTGTTGTTCTCTTTCTTCTATGTACTTTGATGTTTGGTTGGTCTTCCTCTGTTGTGTAATTTGATGTGGTTGATTATAAAGGATGTTGTTTGTTGGTCAACTTTTTATCATGCATCATATATTGAATGGTTAATGGATGAGTTATTTCCATAAAGAGTAAATTGTCCCAAAATTTTATTTTAAACCCATCGGAATTTATTTAATGACTTTGTAATCTTGGGGATGTCGCTTAATACCATGAATGACGTGTTGAGTTCTCAAGCCAATGAAAATTGGTGGGTCATTACAAATGGTATCAGTTCGTTCGTTGCCTAACATGTGGTCATAGATGTACTTATTATTGGAGTTGAAATTTATTCTCGTCTATTCCTTGGGTTGGAATATTATACAAGAGTAGGATTGTCGGAACATGAAATGTATAACATAAAAGGACGTAGCTAACCCGTTTACACTGAACTTCATGTTACCCAGGTGTTGGGTACATAAGTGTTTTGGATACACTTATAGAATGTTGAAAATGTCATTGTCATGGGTTTAGCCAATGAGATGAGCATGACATGCATTGTAGAGGAATAAATTCCTAGTAGGATTTCATATCTCATTGTGGGGAATGAGTAAAAATTTTGTGAAAGGTGGCAATATATGAAAAATTCGGAAACTGTTTTTAACCAAAAGACATTGAAAAATGCTTATTTCGTGTATTTTTTAAATGGATTGATTTTCAAAGAGTATGTTTAATGTTTTCAAAAAATGGTTGAACATGGAAAAAAAAATTTGGGAACAATGTTGTGATATTCGATGTGATGGAATTTGATATGCTAAGACAATAGTTGCTAGAGAGTGAGATTGACAGCGTTTGTTGTTGGTTAAGGAAATGACACCCGGTAGGCTTCATCGAAACCAACCTGAAGATGATATGTAGAATGTGGTTTCACCTTAACCACGTGTGAACCAAGAGATGGTTTGGAGTATTGTCCTATCCTTTCATGTTTTCCATACGTGGAACTAGATGAATGAGCCACGACATGTGGATCATACCAGCCAGTTCATGAATCAAAATCCAACGAATGTTATGGTTGATGTTGAACGCGAGAAGGCGGAGGTGTGGCTAAGCAGGATTAATATTATATTTGATTTCATCGGCACACTAGTGGAGTTGAAAGTAATGCTGGCGACGTATATTCTTGATGATCTTGCACGTCAGTGGTGGGACTTAGCGGTGCGTGCTAAATTGTATGAAGGCCTTACATGGGAGGATTTTGAAGAATTGTTTAACAATAAATTCTATCCTCATATGTTCAAGATCCATAAAATGATGGAATTCTTCAGCTTGAAACTAGAGAGCCTCTCTGTAACAAAATATGCAGCTAAGTTCATGAATTTAGTCTGTTTTGCACGAAAGGTTGCGGCAAGTGATTCTTTGAAGGCACGCATCTTCGAATCAGGGATAAGGCATGAGATTCGATCGAAGATTGTGGTGCACTGAATTACGGACTATACAGAGATGGTGAACAGATTAACTTTTTTCAAATTTGATATCATGGGATCAATAGGAGGAGGCATGATGATAACCACGAGATTTGATGGGACCTCTAATGCTGGGTAGAAGCGGAAGAGGGACACCTACATCAATGGTGGGAGTGTGAATCAGAACAAGATGGTGGGATCAGTCAACCTTCCTCCACAACCCCAGAGCAAAGCATGTTGTTTTTAATGTGGTTCGACTGAACACATAAAATGGAATTATAGGGCACAACCTAGAGAATGTCACAATTACAACAAGATGGGGCATCTTCAGCACTATTGTCGCAGTGGTCTGAGGTCGGGTGTGCCTAACACATCGTAGGCGTTGCAAGCATCATATGTTTCGACAAGACGACGATAGAAGAATCAGTCTCATCAGCACAACAAAGCTAGCCATGGTGATTCTTGAAATACCATGACTCCTCAACCAGGGAAATCTCATAAAGGAAACAAGGAGAATAGAGCAACGAAAAAGCCAGTTTATGGAGCCTTGCAGATGATGGTCGATGATCAGGCTGGACCATCTACAGTGAGAGGTAAGATTATTTTGAATTCTACCCTCAATCATGTTTTGTTCGATACAGGTGCATCGCATTGCTTTATTTCTTCTTGTATTGCTGATTTTATGAAAATAAAACTAGAAATGATTCATTCTATCTTGAAAATGCAAACATCACATTGTGAAAGAGAATGTCAAGCCTTCATGTGTAGAGCATGTGCTATAATTGTTGATGGAGATAAGCTGAAATTGGATTCTGTATGTTGGATACGGATGTCTATGATATAATCCTGGTTATGTATTGTTTGGTAAGGTTTAATACTCACATCTACTGTTATAGGAGAAAGGTTAGTTTCACGGTAGAGGACGGCATGAAGCATCTCTTCAGAGGAGAGAGAATAGTAAAGAAAGGTACAAAGTGCCTGTTGGCACCAATGGTGGGAAATATCTTTTACCATTTGGTAGCATTGAAATTGGCATCATTTGAAGAAACTGAGGAAAATATTTTTCCATCTGTGTTGGATCAATTTCCTGATGTTTTTCCTAAAAACTAATCAGGATTACCACTAGTAAGAGATGTTGAGTTTTTGATTGATCTCCTTCTGGGGACCAGTCCTATCTCACATCCATATTATTGGATGACACCAACAGAGTTAAAATAATTGAAAGTGCAGTTAGAGGAGTTGGAAAGCAAGGGTTTTATTCGCCCAAGCCTGTCTCCATGGACAACACCGGTTTTGTTCATGAAGAATTCAGATGGAACTCTTCAGTTGTGTGTTGATTATCTTAAACATATCCAAGTTACGATAACGAATAGATATCTACTTCCACGCACAGAAGATCTGTTCGATCAATTAATGGGAGCTCAGTGGTTCACCAAGATTGACGTTCGATCGGGAAAACACCAATTGCGAGTTTGAAAAGAGGATATTCCAAAGACAGCTTTCAGAAGAAGATATGGACACTACGAATATATAGTCATGCCATTCGGTCTAACGAATACACCAGCGGTCTTCATGGCTTTGATTAATTGGATATTTCATCAATATATGGATTCTTTTGTTGTGGTGTTTATGGACGACATATTGGTGTATTTAAGAACAAGGGCTAAGCATTAGCAACACTTGGTGATAGTGTTGGAAATCATGATAGACCATCAGTTGTATTTAAAATTATCATTGTGTGATTTTTGGATATAAGAGATATGCTTTCAAGGCAATGTTGTTTCTAAGAATGGTGTTTCAGTGGATCAAGAAAAGATAGAAGATGTTCTTTCTTGGAAACCGCCGAAAATGTCTTTGAAATAAGAAGTATTCTTGGTCTATCTGGTTATTACCGATGCTTTGTTTGTGACTTCTCACGACTAGTGTCACCAATTACAGCATTGACCAAGAAAAACATTGCATTTCAATGGACTGAGGAATTCCATAAATCTTTTCATGTGTTGAAACTTCTCCTTACATCAGCACCCATCTTGATCTTGCCTGAATCAGGATAGGGGTATGTGGTGTATTGTGATCCTTCGGGAATGGGGCTGGGATGTGTTCTCATGCAAGGATACCATGTTGTTTCTTGTGGTTCAAGGCATTTGAGGGTGTATGAGAATAATTACGCAACACATGATTTGGAGTTAGCTGTAGTTGTCCATTCCTTGAAGACTTGGCGTCATAATCTCCTTGTTGATAAATTCACTATGTTTAAAGATCATAAGATTTTGAATCATATATTCTCATAATGGGATTTGAATTTTAGGCAGTAACGATAGATGGAGTATCCTAAAATGTTCGACTTTGACGTAATGTATACACTGGGTAAGGGAAATTCTATGGCCGATGCATTAAGCAGGATGTCGTATTCTCAGTTGGAAAAAGAAGCTTCAGACGAATGGCAGTTGATTTCGGTCTTAGACGACGTGCATGTGGAATGTTAATAACACGGTGATGTGGCTATTTTCTTTTTAGCTACACTTGTTCCGGATTTGGTTAATATGTTAAAGGAGGCACAGACATCCGATGTGATATTTGTAGCAATGAGTTCAAAAATCAATGTTGGGGAGACCATTAAGGGTTGGAAGCAGGATGGGAATTCAGTTTTATGGTTTCGAGATCAAATGGATGTACCTTCAGATTGTCAGAAACAACTCGCTCAAGCATACCACCATTCAAGATGGGCTGTACATATAGGTACACAAAAGTTTTATAAGGAGTTGAAGGCGCAATTTTGATTGAGATGCATGAAACGGAAGGTCGATGAATTTGTTTCAAGGTGTTTAACTTGTCAGCAAGTTAAATCAGTGCATCAGAGACCAGTGTGTATGATGCATTCTCTACCAATTGCAGTGTGGAAATGGGATCAGATATCAATAGATTTTGTTATAGGTCTTCCACGAACGGTCTGGAAACACGATGCCATTTGGGTTATAGTTGATCATCTAACCAAGTAGTCCCATTTCATCCTTATTCATGAATGTCATAAGGTGGAAGATCGTTCAAAAATCTATATCCGAGAAGAGGTAAAGAGACATGGAATACCAGTTTCAATCGTGTCATACAGAGATCCGAGGTTCACGTCTCATTTCTGGAGATCCTTATAGAAAGCCCTTGAAACTCAGTTGAATATGATTATGGTGTATCATCCTCAGAAGGATGGACAGTCCGAAAGAACAATACATACATTGGAAGACATGACACGGGAATGTGTAATGGATATTGGTGGCTCGTGGGAAGTGCATGCTCATGTAGTGGAGTTCTCATATAACAATAGTTATAAGGAATCGATACACAAGTCTCCCTTTGAAGCTTTGTATTGGCATCGTTTTCGTTCTCCACTTTGATGGGTGGAAACATGCGAGACTTGACTAGTTGGGCTGAGCATTGTCCAAGAAACAATGGAGAATATTAATTTGATAAAAAAGAGGATGAAGACGGCATAGAGTCTTCATAAATCTTATGCGGATCATTTCCAATGACTCTTGTCATTTGCGGTGAGTGATCTTTCTGAGAATCTCTCCAAGGCATGGACATCACCGTTTTGGGAAGCCGGGAAAATTATCTCCTCGATATATTGGCCCTTTTGAGATACTGGAATGAGTTAGCGTGGTGGCGTATCTGTTGTAATTACAACCATGGTTTAGTGTAGTGAAAAATTTGTTCCATGTATCACAGTTGAAGAAGTATCAAACCGATCCTGACCATGTGATCAGTTGGGATCACATTGACCTAGAGTCGGATGCTTCGTTGGTACATATCTCCGTGCATATTATGGATAGGAAGTATAATGTCTTGTGTGGAATAAGCATTGGTCTAGTGCGGGATTTATGGTAGCATGGTCAGATCCAGGAAGAGACTTGGGAACTTGAGAATGAAATGAAAGAGTAGTGGAAAGAACTCTTTCAGGAAAGCGTTGGTTTTCTACTTGCTGGGGATGGAAAGGACAATGGTGGAAAGAATGTATTACCCCGAGTTTCAGGTATGTAACCCATATTTTATGCTTTGTAAGTATATAAAGCATTTGGGATGTGATTGGACAAGATTGAAAACTTTTAAAGTGTTATAGGGAAAAACGGTGGTGATGCATGGGCTACGCACGGCTTGACAAACCGTGCAGAAGCCATGCTAGGTAGTCACCTTGGATAGGGATGACCGCACAGTGTTCGCACAGTTTGGGAAAACCATTCATGAAGGCCGTGCAGAGCACCCCATCCAAGAAGGGATTTACCGCAAGGTTAGCGCACAGTTTGACTAACTGTGCAGGCTAACAGTGCGAGTATCGATGGCTGATGCAGGAGCTAACACACAGTTAGCACATGGTTTGTTAAAACATGCGAACTAACCATGCGGTCACTTAAATGAGATCTTTAAAATGTGTATCGAACACGTTTTTGCCTCTAAATTCCTTGTGTAAGCCCCTAAGCGGCCCTAACTCGAGTTTACACTCCCATGAATGTTGTAGAACCTCTCCCAAGCATTCTGGAGGAAATCTGAAGGCTTCTCTTGGTGAATCGAAGCCGGTCTATTGAGGTATGTTATCATTATCCTTCATTTTTTATTGTTTTATTAGATCTATTTCTTTGATCTTGATGGATTCTTAGATCTACGACCGGGGTGGGTAGATCCAAGGTAGGGGATGACTTTTAAGTTGGTTTTGGGTTTGTTGAAACTAGGAGAAGGAATCTAAGGATGGTTCCTGGAGAATTGACTCGGTTTTGTTGGCATTCTTCATCCGTTGGTTGGATTTTACCTATTTTGTTAAGGTAGGAGGTGTCACTCTCTACTCCCCTTGTAATAATTTCTTGGATAAGTTTCAAATTGGTTTTTTTAATGGAAATTTATTGTGAAAATCCTGGAATAAAACTTCTTTATTGATGATTTGTGGTTTTGATAAAATTGTGAAATCTGGGTGAATTGTGTGCAATGTGAATTGGCTATTTGAATTTAAAATTTTGATTTTAAATTATGAAATATCAGAAATTGTAAATGGTTTGATGAGAAATGGGTTTTCAATAAATAGGGTGTTTTATTGAAATGGGTTTGATCGATTTGGTTTTCAATAAAAAGGATAGCATTATTGAAATGGTTTAAATTATTTTAACACACTTGTTTTGTATGGATCATTTTTATCAATAAAAGGTTTTTTATTGAAAGGTTGGTTTGGCATGAAATATGGGAATGGGTGGTGTGTGTTCATATTTCATGTACCGGGCTTGGTTGAAATAGAACCTTGTGGTCTGTGCAAAAAGCTTAATGGAATGTGGTGACTATTTGTACGAGGATTGGTTGATATATGTCCTTGTGCTTGGTGTCAAAGGTGTAATGGAACACTGGGAGTTATTACCTGCTGAAGACATGGTAGATTGACAAGAAACCGATCATGAGTATGGAACTGTCCTAATGAATCATGCATGGTCGGTTTCATGGGTTTGTGAAATTGTTGGGAATGCCAAAATTGGATGTTTGTGAAATGATTTGGTTATTTTTCTGGGAAAATGACGTGTTTGAAAATTTGGTTTACCTTGCACATTGGTGCTATTGATCATGGATGGTTTTGGAAAACTAGTTTATATTTAGTTATAAACTGCTTTGGTGAAAATGTGTTATATAAAATGTTTTTATATAAATGTGGCTAACTCTTCTAACCTAGTGGTTTGAGTAAGGAAGTCATTGGGGAAAACCTACTGAGTTTTATACTCACCCATCCTATGTAACTTTGGTGCTTTTGCAGATTTTGTATTCTAAGACACAGGTAAAGGTAAAACATCTCCTTACTTGAGGCTTGTGGTGATGTTTGAGAGATGTTATGGAGCTAGGAGCTTGTGGACCACTAAGTCGTGGTGTCTTTTGGTAGTCTTGTGTTGTTCTCTTTCTGATGTGTACTTTGATGTTTGGTTGGACTTCCGCTATTGTGTACATTGATGTGGTTGATTATAAATGACGTTTTTTTGTCTAATTTTGTTCATGCATCATATAATGAATGGTTAATGGATTAGTTATTTTCATAAAGGGTAAATCATACCCCAATTTTATTTTAAACCCTTCGGCATTTATTGCCAGCCCTTGGCGTCATGGGGATGTCGCATAAGGCCTAGTAATGACTTGTTGAGTTCTCAAGACAATGAAAAATTGGCTGGTCATTACTTGGAGCCTTATAAAAGTGATTATGAAAGTCAAATTATTTTATTTTAAATGATGTCATTGTTTTCAACTTCATAATTTAATAAATATAAAATTTTTAATTTTGGGTTATATTAGAAGCTGAATTCCACTAAAAGTATTATTATGAAATCATTAGATTTATCTCTTTCATAGTATTTTATTTGTAATATTTATGAGACAAATAAATATATTAAATAATTATACAAAAATGTTGTTGTAATTATTTTATTAATATAAATATCAAATAAATGGTTTTTAAATTTTAAAAATAAATATTATATGAAATAATTATTATTTTTTTTATAATTTTATTGAATCATATGAAATTTTAAGAATATATTAAATATTTTGGTCCAATATTTCATCTTTTTTGATCTTATTTAAATTCAAAAACATGAATACTATCAAAATTGACACTTGTTATTTTATAAGATTTACATATTATTAAATTATTAAAAAAGAACAAAAATATTTAAAAATTAAAAATTAAAAATTATATTATCTAAAATTTCATAATTTATATAATTAGAGAAAATTCACAACACATAAGTAAGTATTTATAACCATTTTAAATTTATTATATTATTCCCAGAATAAAAATTAAATAAATTAAATAAGGATAAATAAAAATGTTAATGTTTAAAATAAAAACAAAACATGTATAAATTTTATTGATTGATGAGATTAAAATTTTATATCATCTCATATTCAATGTTGAGTCATTTTAGCGGTTTTTATGCCGGGGTAGTATTTATTATAAATTAATATATTTAAGGTTTCCAAAAGTTCCCCTCTCATATCTTATAAAAGGGCACCACCTCTCTCTCCACTTAACTTTATTTTGAGCCTTAAAACTAGGCCGAAACCATTCCATTTCCCCTCCATACTTCCGTAGAAACATACAAGAGTTCCCGGTCTTCTCCAATGACCAAAATTAGTTCACTAAGAGAAGGATTAGAAGAGGCATGTCAAAGAAGAGGTAATATCCCTTGCCGATTCATTCAGACATATTTATTTTTTACCTACTCTATATGAGTTGTTTCATTATTATGTAATATGTACAGTATCATTTTTATACTGATATGTTATTACGAATATAAAATCACAATATTCCATCTTTTATCCATAATATAAAAATTGAAATCACCACACGTGCATATGTATAGATTACCATCTCCTCATCGTGGTGTAATCTGTTTCCCATCACTAAACTATAGTGATGTGTATAATGATGGAAGAAATAACTATATATGATTATTGTAATGTAATATTTATTCTGAAATATTATACAACATACACTTCAGTATAATTCAACAATCATATGAATGATATTGTCGCTCGTCCATACATACGGCCTACCATCTCCACGATGTGATGCGATTCGTTCTACATTATCTTCATTTAAGAAATGATAATATAAATGAATTTAATGAATAAATGTGATATATATTATACTAATACCATTCTCTAAATTATATAAATACAACCTAAAATATATAAATATGAATTCATTTGATAAAACATGCATATGAAAATAAAGACGTTAACACTCGAATAACAACTAACAATGAAATGTTACTTATAAATAGAAAAACATATAACTACATATGATATCTTAAAAAATACTATGATTGTTTTATAATTAAATTGGATTATTTAAATCATTATACATGATTTTCAAATACATTCATATCATATCATACCTATGATAAGGGATAACAATTCCAATCTGGTTATTGTCTGATATGGTTTATTCATAAGTATTTATTGGGGTTATATTTATCATCCATTTCCATGATTTCTAAAAATGTTTTCATAAAATATTTACTATTATTAAATTTATTTTTATTGTTTTTACCCATTTTATAATTTTATTACATGATATTTAATGAATATTTGTTTTGGTTACCATACGATGTACTATTTTGACTTTTCCTACTGAAGTACAAGGAGAGTGTTTTTTAACTTATACGGCATGAAAGGATTTTTCTAGTTTCATAATGCCTTATATAAATAAACCTTCCTCTAAAATATTTCATGATTATTTTACAATAAAAAAAATCATTTAAAAATTCATGTCGTTTTGTGAATAGACAATGATTTTGAAGAAGAAAGGATATTTTCCTCAAAAATTAATTTCAAGCGTTTTATAAAAAAAAATCCATATATGAGGACATTATTTAATTTGGATAGTTTTCATGTATATTGTCTTTATTATTTACATAGATTTATTTTGATTATGATGAAATTATATCCATTGTATTATATGTATTATGTTATGATGGGATGATGTTTATAAAACACATTTTATTCATTGGGTTATTATGACTGATTTGTGTTTATTTTTTGGCACACATTTGAATGATTTAATTTTCAGATGGGTGGGACATATATATCCCTAAAATTAATTGATTAATGATTAATATCTCAAGATATAGACATGGATAGAATTTCAATTAAAAATTTTTCATTGTCATAGAGCTGGAACGAGGAGTGAACTCGGTTCTGTAATGGAAATTTTCCCCTATGATGATATTGGAAATGAGTCATGGTTAATATGAAATGATTTTCTATGATTATGTGTGTATTCTTCAATGTTTTATTTCTTATGTTATGATTTTGGGTATTACATATCACTTCTATGATGCATCCAATGTCTTGTTATGATGATCTCTTATGCAAGATAAGATTTTCAGATGCTATGTTATTATGAATATGATATGATCGATATATTTTTTGTTTACCCTTAATAAGAATATGAGATCACCATTTCTATGCTTTCATTTCCACAAGATATAATGAAAGGTTTTAGGTAAAAAAACAAAAGAGGATGATCTTATTGGGAGATGTTGAATATCTTTCACAATTATTAGAAAATTACATTATGAGTTTCCAAATATACTAAACTAATATAGTCTTTCGGCATATATTATTCTTATGTATTAAGAAATAAACAAAAGTAATATAATGTCCATGTATGTAAATATAGAGTCTCTACATTTGGTTTCAAATTAAAGGAGGTAGTAATGAATCTGATCCTTGGGAACTGTCACATGTGAGTGTTGGACGAAGCATGGCTCTCCGCCGAAGGGCTTCATGAGGAAATTGTTACCACTAGGGATGGTGGTGAGTCCCACCTAGGGGGTGTATCCACCCATGGAGTGATCTGACAGGTATAAATTCTAGTCCATAAGAAATAATTCTAAATCGCTACAAAATTGGATTCCTTCACATATTTATACAATTAGAGGATCCAAAAAAGGGATTCATATCATGTGTTTTATCTTGTGGGACCCAATGCTAGTATTGATGTTTCAACAACCCTGACCTAGTTAATTAGGGGTGGGAAGAGATTTTAGTTGGTTACACATAATATTTTTTTCTTATCATATTATCCATAGTTTAAGAGGTATTACATTTTGGGATGAGGTGTTTTGTGACCCATAATCATTTATTTATACATTTTATTGTTTATTATTAATGTAGTAATGAATAAAAGAGGTTATTCTTGGTATATTTCTATTGATAATGATAAATGTTGATTCTCTCTTTGGGATTCCAATATATACATCATACGATCCATCTTGGTTGAATATAGGGATTTTGAAACCTTTTTTCTATGATCCACCTTATAATCCATTTTAATATTTGGTTAATTGGAATACATTGAGGTACTCCATTGGATATTGATATATACCATGTATGTTTTTATAAAATATTATTTATATTTTTATAGGTCATTATTGGGATCCAGTTCATATTATATGATTATGATATACTAGTATTGAATCCCTACAAATGATACTTATAGATAATTATGCAGTCTAATGTTATAAAGACAAATATGCTTCCCTTCATCTGATTATAATCATTGAATTTTACGCTCTCCATAGTGATGTTTATTATTTCTCTCACCTTGATTTTTTGTTCATGGAGGATAATTAAACTATCCATGATACAAGAAATACATCCCTTATTTGTATAATTATTGATGATTATTCTCTGTCTAATGATAGGAATGGTTACACTATCATATATAGATTACATGAGTTTGGTGGCATACATGGAATTCAACGTCGTTGGATATAAATTTATGATTATTCTCTTCTATGTTATGAGGATAAATAATATCTCCCTATTTAAGGACAGTGAAGGGTTTTCGTTGTGTCTCACCTGTCTTTCCTCCTTATAGATCACAACAGAGTGTGATCTATAGGAATTATCTGAGTCCAATTTCTACAAAAACATATAGAATGGGATTTGTGGCTCATAAATAGGATTAGATTTTTGTGGAATGAGTTTCATTGGATATATCAAATTCACCTTTAAAGGGATTTTCCATTGGCATACTGAGTACATTATTATATTCTATGACAGTGAGAATAGATGATCTTGTGGTTAGGATGTGTATAACCATATGGTGATATATATTATTGAGAGTTATATATAGCATCAGACAAAGAAGGTGTTATTTAATTGTAATACAGACCCACAGATCGACATAATGACAAATAGAACGAGTGGTAAAACATCAAGTATAATTTCATTTTCACATGATGTCCATTATATCGGGATTGAAGGACTATGGGTCAACTATTAACATTTTTATGTTTTTTCATCATATCATATTTAAGTATTTATATGATCACATGTATATACATATTTTTATATTTATGTGAATATATAAACATGAATATTTGTACATATATATAATGGAACATCATCAAGGCAATCGGGATCATGGTCCTATGTATCAGTTATGAAATGAATCCATTTAATTATGTGATTTATGGTCTCAATTATGAATAGTCTTGGTTGATCATATTTAATGATCAAAAACTTGTTGATATATTTTATAATATCATCATTGCGGTATCCCACAAAGATTTTTTATCACCCATTTGCATCAACTGATATATTAAGGAAAACATTATTTCTTCTTTTTAGGATTATAAAAATACCATAGTAAATAGTTATAATATATAGGGTGGTATGATCAAGCAAAACCCCATATGTTGTTTATTATGAATTGGATAATGAAGATCAACAGTTTCATGGAGCCCAGGTATGTGGTATAGCTAGTAATTAGCAGTAGATCCATGAATATTTATTTTAGTTTTATTTATCTATTCTAGTATGTATAGTTGGCCCAAGGGAGACCAACATTTTATGTATAGCATGGCTATTACTTATTTTATTATATTCCATTTATTTTTAAGTCATGTACACATTCATATTATTTATTTTAAACACAAATAAATTATCTACTTTTCTTGTCTATTTCTTGTATTTTCTGACGATCTTAGTATAATAGGAGGTCATAGTCTTTCCACAACTACATCTTTGGTAATCACTTAATTTCAGAATCCTCTTTCATCAAAGGTATAGGAATTCATGAGTCTTTATAATGTATCATCTTGGACCATTGTTTTCGTGGCATCAGGGTCGGCACAATATGTGTGTGGTATTTCAAACCTTATCTTTTGGTCTGACTAATTTTTTATACATTGTTAAACATAGCTATGGTAACATCTTTTCATTAAGAAATGGTACTAAATTAATTTATAAGGATGAAATTAAATTATAAATGTAAAAGTGATGCTGATTTCTAAAATTCCACGTCCTAATTTTCCACATTATATTTTAATATAACAATACATTTAAAAAATATTTTGAATAAAATGTGATTATTTTTTTGGGAAATTCATGAAATTTTAATTACTTTTTAGGAGAATGAAATTTTATTAGAATATATTCAACAAATCCATAAATAATTCATTCTTATTAATTAAGAAACTCTTGTAATACCATAATCCCTTGAAATATATTTATTTTAATGTTCATAAAATTTATTTTCATTATTTTTATAAGACTTTATGAAAAATAATTTTCAAAAGAATTATAAGAATTTATAGTAATTATATAATAACATTGAACTATAAATTAATTTATATCAAAAATATATTTTCACATTTATTAAAATAACCTTTATTATTAATTGATAAATTATTTTATCCCTATGTGGATATATAAAATAAACATAAATGAAATAGAATGATATTTGTATTATTCAGTAGATTGAATAGTATATATTTCATTATCAAAGGAAAATGGAAGAAAAATGACATATATTATAATTTCTGGTTGATATGGTAGAATTAATATCATAAAATTAAATAAATTGTATTTTTTGATTATTTTGAGACTATATCTTATAATTTTAATCATGTTTTTCACATTTTAACATTATCTAGGAGAAAACTTTCTACCACCATTACAATTCATAATGAACCAAAATAAAATGAATTATTTTTTTCGAATCTAAAACTACAAATTATAAATAATGTATACAGTTTTGATGATTTAATATGTAGTTTTTGCAATAAATTATGTTTATTAATTAATTTGGAAAAATCAATGAAAAACAATTTTTAGAACAATTAAATTTTAATTGGAAAAATTAAAATATATAAATATCTAGAATAATACTCATTCAATTGTAATATTTAATATTTTTATAAATATAATATATTTTTACTCACATATGGAAACCCCCGTAGTATAATTATATGTTAAAATTACATTATTTAATTAAAAAAATTATAATATTTGAATAGTTGATAATATTCAAAATATTTGATAACTATATCGTTGAAAAAAAACCTTCAAAATTTTCTCCCTAAGTTAATAACGACAATAAGAGATAAAAATTTATTTAAATTATTTCCAATTCAACTCATTAATGATTAAAATATTATTTATACATTCGAATCATACAATGTTATAAAAATCTTTTAAAAATGTATTTTTTTCTCCTAAAACTTCTTTCATTCTAATTTTGCAATTATTTCATTTGAATTAATAAATATATTTTTCATTAATTGGAATATTGTACATATATTTTATAATCAATTTACTCATATAGATTCCCTCAATATAACTGGTTTATTTATAAAATAAATATTTAAATAATAATATATTAATATTATATTGTAATTTCTTTAATGGTAGATGTTGATTTCTATTTATGATATCATGTTTATCATTATTTTGAAAAATAATTTTCATTTTTCATAATGCCACTACATATTACATGATGTACATAATTGTTTTAAGATATAAGGTTAACCATAATGATATGTGAATAATACTTCTAGATCTTTCTTAAATTATCAATAACTAAAAATAATCCAATATTATTCATGGTTCTATTTTTTTAAAGGGAAAACCATGGTGAATGTGTTGTATGATAGAAATAAGACATGTAATTCCATTCTAATAAGGATTTTTTATTGAGTATTTATAGTTAATAGAGAAAAATGAATCGTAAATACAACATTATGGATGTCAATATCTCAATAATAAGTGATCCCTCATAAGTAATGGATATGAAAAAAAAGACTATATTTGAAGGAATATTTTCAATTATTGGTGTTGACCCATAACAACGAATCTCCAGCACACATACACGTAGTATGTACGCTAATGTCTGGACTTTTTCTCTTCATGAACACATACAACCCAACCTATACCCCCACCACATGTTGTCATATCTCCCAATAGTGTTCATGTGTCGCATACCCTTCAGGTGTGTCATGGAGGTTTTTTGGTAATAAATTTAGCGTAGTCCGTTGTTGGCATATTATTTTTGTACAATAAAAATTAGAAAAGATAAATAATAAAATTGAAGAATGAAATTTTTATTCCCTTTATAAAATATTCACCCAAATTCATCATTACCCATAAATAATTATCAACGAAATAATATATATTTCTATATATGAACTATTATAAATAATTGACAATTATTAGTAATTTTTGTAACAATTATACATAATAATAGTTATCACACACTGTAAATTTATCATTTGAATATCAATATAATTTTATCTCACACATTTTTATGTGATCCATTACATCCCATTTCACATTATAAAATGGCATCCAATTACCTCTTTTGTCTATCGATGAATTAAAAATTTCCCAATTTGAATATAGTTGTAGCACTTCAATAACCATATTTATGTTTGTTCGGTTATATGTATTTTCAATATCTACCCCCATAGTCTCAAATTCTTATAAATTAATATTTTTGATCATTTATCCCATTTTAGTATTAATAGTTGGCAATAGAATTTAAATTTTTAACTCATCAATGATTCCACTTTCTGACAAATCATGTTGAATATATACCACTAAATATACCTTTTTATTCTATGATATACTATTTCAATTGAATAATATTGTTTTCTACCATTCAAACATCAATCCCAATTCACCTCATCAAATGATTTGCATAATAATTTATTACGTATAAAATTACCACATGGAATTGAGTCATAAAAAAACCAATAATACGCTTGATTCAAAACTCAATGTAGCATGAAAAATTTATCCCAAAAACATTATATCAATCATTGAAAATAACATACATAAATAATTACATGATTCTAGAATCAGGATTATTTTACTATATTTAATACATCCCATAATCTCGATATAATTCAAAAAATATATATACGAAATATATAAATTAGAATGTAATTAACAATAGATTTTAAATAAACTTATTTCACACATTTGTTAAAAACATAGACAATACATGATATATATAATCATCCATATTTATACGATTTACCACTACCTAGTAAAGTTAGTCAATGATTGCCTATTTTGGTACCAAATAAGGTGATAACCCTCGGAGGATTGTGTGAATTTAGGTATTATAAATTCAAAATATGAACCATTATAATGAACATATACCACTGTAATTTGGAACATTCATCTATTAACAAATTACCCTATAATTATACACCCTTCACTAAAATTAATATAACTCTTATCTACAAATTGGAAGAATAACATATCCTCAATGTACTATCTCTTTGATTCTATAAACCCTAAGACTTTTCACACAAGCAGTGGTTTATTGATCATCACTAATTTAATCAATGTGATAATCTCAATTTTCATCTATCATGCATGTCTTCTCAAATTAGAGTAATTTCCTATGATTACTGTCACACCCTAACCACGAACACCCATGTTTTTATTCTTTTCATGGTCCCGCAACTCTGGGTAGAGTTGGGTTTGGGTCCGAGATTGAATTTTTGAAGCTTTGAAGTTTTTGGTGGGTCTCGGGCCAGTGCTTAGTCACCGCACCGATAGCGGTCACCGTGCTTTTGGTCTGAGTGGGTGTGCAGTTACCGCGCATTTGATCTGATCAAGCATTCAGACCTGGTGAGTGCACGATTGCCCACCTGTTTAGTAAAATAACAAAATTAAATTAATATATTAAATTAAAAATAATTTTATGAATTTTTTAATAATAATAATAATAATAATTTATAATATTATTGTTGTTATTATTATTATTTTTATTTTTGTTGTTTTTTGTTTTTATTTGTTTACATTATTTTATTTTATTTTATTTTCTTTCATCTTATATTGTCTTCTTTTCCCCTCTTTATTCTCTTCTATTTATTTATGCACGTGGTCCTGCTTCCCCCTTGTCCCCCGCACGACCCCTTATGTCTTCCCCATGTCGCCCCTCAGATCCTTGTTCGGCTCCCTGTGCAGCCCTCTGGTTCACATGTGCCTGCCTACACAACTTATCCTCCCCATCCGATCTGCAGCGATGCACTACCTCCCTACTGCCAAGCTCCGACTCCCCGCTCATGCAATGCCTCCCTACTCAATCCAACCGCTCAGATGTTCTAACTGGCGCCTCCTCGCCTACAGCCCGCGTCCCGACCTGCCATCACCCATCACCTCCTAGAATCGTCCAACACCTCCACCCGTGTCCCAGGCTGCCAACAGCCTAGTGGCACTACCTTTCCCCATACTGACATCACCGAGTCCCTCAACCCACCTCTTGCGCTCCTGTTGTCCGGCCTCTGCTAGCCACTCCCTCCACCTGTAGGGCCTCATGAATCCAACCTCCATTCTTCATCATTGACCACCTCCTGTCGCGGCACACTAAAATATTCTCTTGGCCAGCACGACTCCACTAACCAGACCACTCCCATGACAGTCATGGCTGACCTTGCCCCCTGTCTGCTAGCCTCACCTGTAGCCCGCACGCCTCAGGTAGCTCTGTCTCACCCTCCTCTAGCAGCGCCGTGTCTGGCGATCTCCCCCTGCTACCCACTGGTCCGACTTCATCTCGGCCGCCCCATCCTCCTGGTTGGCCGCCCCGTCGCATGCCCTTTGCATCCCCTTACTACGATCCAACTGCCCTCCTTTCATGGCATGACCCACCGGCGGTGGCCTGGCCCCCTCCTTTTGGCCAGCACAGTGTTGCCTCTGTTGCATGCTCTGGTAGAGCCTGCCTCCCGCGTTGCACCTTCCGCATCCCCTTGATGTGATCCATCCACCATCCCTACTCAGCCCCGGCTCCTGCCGCTACCCACTTTTACCCGGCTTACTCATACCCTACACATCGGCTGCCTCGCATTTCTGCTGTTCGGTGGACCACGCTGGCGGTTTCCGGTCAGACCGTATCCAATGTGTGTGTACACCTTCCGTTGCTCCGGTGCGACGCCCTCCGGCGGTCCATTTAGAATCGCGTCCCCACCCCCCGTTGGTACCTATTTATTTTATGCTACATTTGATATTTTTATTTGATATATATATACCCTGGTTTGATATAAATTTTTATTAATTAAATTTTATTTTGGTCGGTTTTAATTTCTAGGACACGCGCAGGGAATTTTCGAGTGAGCGCCATTGTCGCTCTTTGTTTCTGAGTTTGCATCGTCGTCACACTTCAGTTTTGAGATGAGGTTTTCATCCTGCTTCTTGGTTTCACATACTTTAATTAGAGTATTTTTTTGTGTTTTGAGTTCTTATAGTTTTCTTTACAGTACGTTGGACCATACTATGAGTTGTCAGATATGCGTCTTCCTTTTCATCTCGGTCTCAAGGTAGGACCCCCACTAAATTCATCATTAAATTTAGATTTTATTAATTTCATTATGTTTTTATTAAATTTAATAAATTAGAAATGATATATGATAATTAATTTTTACATGATTATTTGGTGTCAAAAGACCAGTGTATTTTATACAGGACACCTGAAATATTTTCGTGATGAGCAGACACCCAATATTAAATGAATTCCAGTTTTGCCTTTAAAAATGATTCAAAAAATTTCAAATATAGTTTTGGTTTTAAAGATAAATTATTCCTTCGGAATAAGTGTTTTGGTTTTCCTTGAGAAATGATGTTTTTCTTTAAAATTGGTGAAGTCCTGTTTGGCACTTTACCAAAATAAATTAATTAGGATAAACTCACATTGGGTTTAATTAGGGGTGATCATTGGTGTGTGTTGATTTCATCAGTTTATTATGATATGTGTGCCTTGTGACTGCTTGATTTACATTTTGGACGCACCCCTTTTTATTGCATTTGTTGACATTGGAACCGGGTATAGTGAGTGAATCATCTAAGAACGATTACTGCCCTAGTTTAGATTACGCACTAACTAGTGGCCCGATAGTAGTGGAATACTGAGTCATTGATACTATGGGGATGGGGACCCTCGGTTAGGCCATGAAGGGCTACGCCAAGTGTTAGGGCGTTTTGAAGTCATCACTTTACGACATACCTTCATGATTATTTACATGTATATTATGTTCAAGATTAGTCATGATCTCTTATGATCGACCCATATTTCTTTTAGTGTTTATTTGTATTTGGTGGATGATTGAGATGCCTAGTTTGGATGCTAGCCCTGTCTGCCTATTTTTCCATTGCCCTTTGTGTGTGATGTGTGTTGTTTGTCGTTATCCATTTTACTAACACTAAAATTCGTATTTCTAAACTATTCAATAAAACATTTTTAAGATGCAATGCACATGTTCCTTTCAAATATTAAACTTGTTTTAAAATTAAAAATGGAAATGGACTGATACTTATTTTATAAATGAAATCGTGTGTGGAAACCAAATATTTTATATGTCTTAGTTGAAACCTAGAAATAGTAAATTTCTTTATTTTAAAGGTAGTGCATAAGGAATAAATATTGGGTTGGCCTACTAAGTTTTAATACTCACGCCTATAGTTCTTTTCTGTTTTTTGTGTTTACACAGCCAACCACTTGGGTGTGTTCTCTTATGGAGACGTTTGGTCGTGAGTAGGAGAGTGACCCGCGAGGTCATAGGGAGATAGTGGTTGTCTAATTAGGTTAGTTTTATTTTCTTTTGTTGTTGTTTAGTTACATTTTTCTGTTTATGAATTTTTTTCCGCTCTTTATTATTTCTTCCACTTTATTTATTTATTTTCATTGGGTGAAATCGTTCCCACTTTCTCTCGGTTGATTACTTGGTGCTTGTTGCCATCCTAGGAGGATCGGGAACGCCTCTCGGGTCATGTCATAGACCGGCTCGGGTGACCGGTTCTGGGTTGACCAGGGTTGGTTCGTGAAAAAATGGAATCAGAGGAGGTCGGCCCTTAGCAGACCTCACATTCCAGAGGTCCCTTTGTTATTTCGGATGTATAGTAGATAGAGAATAGGACTATCAGGGCTTAGGAGGTAGGTTATAGGTTGGTGCCTGATCACCACCACTCCTGACGAGTCTTGAGTTACAATGGTTAGTATAGGATTTGAGTCACTTGACATTGGTTGTTTTGGATTGAGTGATGACAATGAAGGTGAATCGGTTCACTTTGCAGCCTCACATGGGGTGGTGACCCAGGTGAAGTCCAAGTGTCAGGCTCATGGTCCTCTTATTGTTATGATTTTCATGGGGCATGGCTCACCACAATGTGGATGGGTCAAACATATGCACTAGTTCTTCATTCCAATGGATTATTACAGCTTCTGTTTTGATTTAATCTCAGTTGGTTTGAGTTCGTTAAATGTGAAATTGGTTTTTAAATTGAAAAGTTTTTCTTCCAAATTGTTTCTGAAATTACTAATGATGATTTTTAAAGAGAAAGTGCATCGGTTTGGAAAAACATGGTATGTGTTAGGATTTGCTAAGGAAAAGAAGTGTTTGAACCTTGGAACTTGTTATGGAGGGTTACTCCTGTGTGGGTATGTATGGAAGTGCGTGGGGGAACTTTTTCATAGGTGATGTGAGTGGGATGGAATAAACAGACATGTGACAGGTCATAAGGTGCCATAATTGTGTTTTTAAAAAAAATTATAATGAAATAATGGTTTTAGAAAAGTGATTTATCCTTGTGTTGTATATTTTTTCCTTATGGGACTATTCTCCTTGGCTTGTGTTGTTTCTTTGATTTAGTTTTTTCTTGATGCCAATTTTGATGGTGATTCTCATGTTGTTTTGAGTATGCCGCTCAGAAAGCCTCCAAAAGTTGTCAATGAGTTATGTTCAGTTCTCAGTTCCTTTTGAGTGTTTCAATCTTTTCGAGGTAATCGATGTCTGTTAGAGGTAATTATATTGTTCTGAAATATAGTGTGTCTTCGCGTTGTTGGGATCTCTTAGGATAGTTAAAGTTCATACCACCCTAGGGTTATTTTAGTGTTCGGTTTTGGACTATTAATGATGTGATGTCTCATAGTTGTAGGAATTTTGGGTGTGATTAACGGTGGTCGACCTCCGTGAATGTTCCCCACCTAGAAAGGAGTGCGGGCCTGTAGAACCTGTCTCTATGAAACCATCCTCGTCGGTACCGACTCCTAGTTCGTCAGATCTCTCTCTTGTACTCCACCACTATGTCCCATCCAGACATTCTAAGTCATCATGTTGCATCCCCTTGAAAATGTACGGCAATCGAGGTTGTTCAAATCATCGAACATAAGGAGTTAGAAACTGTAAGATGAAAATATATGACTGTGAGGTTGGAGATGATTCAGCCATCAGGTCCCCAGCCACAGGTCTCGAGGTGAAGCTCGCGCATAGTCAGGAGTTGCTGAGGGTGTGTGGAAACTTGGTCCAAATAATGTCTTCAGATTTTTAATGGAAATAACCAAAACATCCCTTTTTCTATTTTCATCGCTGTCGTAATCTCATCATTGTTTTGGGGGCATGATGAGCCCGTTTCCCCGCAATCCAAGTTGTCTTATCTGCTGTCACTATGGAACATAAGTTTTATAATATCTCTGAATAGTGTGGGCCCATGAATAAAAAATCCTATTCTGTTATTGATTTGGTCCTACATGTGTACGATAGGGGAATGTTTGTTTCGTGATGTTGATGGGAGGTGTTGAGTTAATTTCTCATCTACACATTGTTGTATTGTTCTGTAATGAGATTTTCATCATGTCTCAGGTGTCTTCTTCGGTACTTGTGGGGAAAATGAACGGTTTTTAAGGCCCTGGCCTTAAACATTACTTAATATTGAATTTAAGTAATAATTCACATTGAGGATCTTTTTAGGTTTAGAGTTTTAGATAATTAGATCATAACTATTAAATCTCAAAAGTTTACAAAGTATACACTTCTACTAAGTTTCCATAAAATAAAAACTCTTAAAACGAAACATGTCTAGTTCCATGTTTTAGAGAGCATGACTTTCCCTTGATCCTATCCTTGAACCTATTCCAAATTAAGTCCCGTGAAAAAAAATTCAAAAAAACATGGGGTGAGCATAAAAATCTCAGTAAGGGATACACAAAGAATGAAAACTGTTAGTTTTTCAAACAAAAAGTAAACCATGTATACTTTATCAATGTAATACCTTCACCTTTATGAAGTAGTAAAAACTATTCACTGAATAAAATATCATTACTTACCCTTTTGTAACCAAAATATTACCATAAAACCCATATAAAGAACACATAACATATAACGGTAACTTGGGACATAAACATACTTATGTGGAATAACTATACGGTCGACTTCCACACATATCACTTAATGGAATAGCCATACGGCCGACTTCTATACCCAATGCATTGGAGGTTATAACATAACCACCCATCCTAGTATTCACGACACCACCCTTCATATGGTTTATCACGTAACCACCGTCAAATGTCCAAGTACCATTATAAAATCATAAAACATAAAACAAATATAATGGAAAGAAAACATTTCCAAACTTTGATCACAATATATCACTTAAATATATTGACATAAAAAACCATTACAAAACCATTTTCAATACCAAAATACTGAAAAAATTATATGGTATTTATTTCATTTTAAAAACATTACAGCTTGTTGAGGAAGCCGAAGACAAAATAATACTCACGACGGCAGAAAATCTCATTGTCACCGCGTATGTTAAAAGAAACATTGTTTTTAGTGGTTTAGTAAAACGCTTCGCAGAAAAAGATTCCTTTCATATAAAAGTAAAAATAAAAGTGGTTTATACACCGTATAAAAGAAAGTTGTGTATAAAAAAAATATGCCTCAATGAAAGGAGATTGAGACGAAGTCCCTTACCTCGGGTCCGACTTGACTCGATTGTTCTTTAACGTCCTGAATAATAAACATGAGTTAATTTCTATTTGCTTAATAACCTCATTAAAGTTCATTATTACTTTTATATCACTTATTACCATTTTATAAACATTATGTAATCATTTAAGATAATAATGTTTGTTTTGACGATATTTGGTTCTTAAGTCGAAAGTGGACTTCTTACAATTACATGTTGTTCGTGTGGTCAAAGGATCATTATATCCAATTTGATATTAATTATTTGGATATCATATATATCATATATATCCAGCATATACATGTATTTATAATATTACATAATCAATTAGAGGTAAGAAATGAAATGCACCGTTCATGGAGACGGTAAGCCGTACGTACACATGGACGCTACTTTTATTTCTATGTCATATTAATGGAATTAAAACTAAATGAGAGATATGTATATTTTGATTCCAGAATTATATTAATCATTTAGATGTAACATACATCATGTATAGCCATTATATATATGTACTTATAATAGTACATTACATTTGGGCATATGAAATGAAATGCACCGTTAATGGAGACGGTAAGCCGTACGTACGCATGAACGCTACTTTCATTTATATCTCATACATTAATGGAATGAAATAATAATGATATAAAGGTATATTATACTTCCAGTATAATATCATATATAACAACTTTAAATCCTTCCTTTATACGTCCCACATATGGCATTAACGAATCTAATCACTTTGAGGGGGCGGTAGTCCGCACTTCCTAAAATGAAATTATCGTGTTTACCCACAATGGAAACCATAAATGTATGCCACAAATAAAAAATAAAAAAGTTTAAGTAAAACATAAACATATTATATATCATATATAAATATAGTGTCATCTTAATTTCCACCTTTGAAGGTGTGATATGAGTGTTGAACAATCATCTATTCGTGAGGCAGAAATTTTCCATCCACAGAAACAGTATGTTCCTTAACCATTAGTTGAAGGTGTGTGTAAGTGTAGCTCAATTCCTTCTTATAAAAACATCCTAGTATATTTAGGATACTCTTGGTGTTACAAAAGAAATTAATAAAAATAGTTTAGGGGGGTTGAGAAGAAAAATAAAACATAAGAACACACGAGAAAACACTACCTTTAAAATGGGTAACTCCTTTTGTTTTGAGCTCAAAGGCTTCCTTGGGAAGACTTATGCCCAACATGAGGCTTCTAGGAGTAATATAGGGATGTGGAGAAACAAAATGGGTAGAGCTTGGACGAACCAAAGGCTTGAGAGGTGTGGGTAAGGAGGTAGAGGTGGGGGCCTTTTATAAGAGGAGAGGAGGGGCACTCTTGGAATGTTAAGAAAATATACTTTTTTATAAAATTATTTTCTGATAAAAAGGGTCCAAAAATTATATATTTAGAGGATATGGTGATAATAGTTTGAAATTCACCCATCCATTATGTTTTTGACATCTGTAGGTCTTATATTTTACATTATCTTTTCATTTTATTTAAATCGTTAAATAATGAGGTAATCACTACATCATCAAGGTGTCATAAATTATCTAATTTATTTAATGTCTAAAAATTAAAAAAAATATCATGATGTATGAAATCTTTTAAGAATTATAATGAATATTTATAGTCAAAAATATGACTTTTATATCCCCATTTAAAAATTTATTTAGTAAAACAACTCATGATTGTGACATTTTTATTTTAACTTTAAATAAAAAGATATTAATGTCATTTTCCTACCAAAGTGGCTCCATGGGGTCCCCAAGTTGACCCATGGATTTTCTTGGTCGGCCATGAAACATAAAATAAGGGTAGGACATGTTTCATGTTCATTTCATATTATTAAAACATTATTATTACCTTAAACTACACCAATTATCTCGAATCGCGATTAAAAACTTAAAATTTACTATTCACCAATAAATATTTTAATCCCATTGAACCACATTTTACATATTAATGACAACCATGTAAGTAGGATTTTATAAATTCAAAACACAGAGGTGGTAAAATTACATTTAAATGAAAATTCATTTTTTTAAGTACCACTTAGTGGTTTCACTATTCATCAATAATTGATGTTTTTCAGAAAAATACCAAAAATTCACCCTAAGATATATTTGATATTCCGAATTAAAAAATGATGTCTATTTTACAAAATTCAAAACATATAAGTAGAATTAATTAATTTAATAATTAATTCCCGCTGTCATGACAAATAGCGTGTTTTTATGAAACAGTATATATCAAAAGATTGACACTAGTTTAAGTCCAATTTCAAAGAGAAATTAATTTCAACGACCACTATTGGATAAAATGGTAAAAATATATTCTAATTTCACTTTAAATCCAATTCAAACAATAATATAATCATATAAATAAGTTAGATTAAAAATATGTTGTGAATTAAAATACAACATTTTTCACTATTTATTAAAAAATGAACTTTATCAGAAAATACCAAAAAATTTTCACAAAGTAAATTTTGATCTCCCGATTCAAAAGAATAATTTTATTTGGTCTAATAGAATTTATAGGAGTGACCAATACTATATTTATATAACGTTCTCCATGAAAAGGTGATAATTCGACCATTAGTGAACATTAGAGTATCTATGCCTCAAATTTAATTATTTTCTTTTTTTAAGCCTTTAACTATTATTGGACAAATGTAAAACCATTTAACAAACATATATAATCATATTTTAGTTGTTTATATTCATTCCCTCTAATACAACAGCTACGTGTTAACTACCATTTTAAATTATATTATTTTATTACTAGTGTACAACGTAGGATTTCAAAGAAACTCTTTGTCGCGTATCGGGTATGCTATCGAACATAGAAACCCCTTTAAAGTAAAATTAATATTTATTTCACAAATATTAATAAATATGAAAATGTTTTATTCATTATTTACCTGGGATGTTACATCCTTCCCCTCTTTTGGGAATTGCGTCATCACAATTTTATTCACTTATCAAAATAAGGGGGGGTATTTATCCCTCACAGCATTTTTATATTTCCATGATGCCTCTTCAACCATATGGTTTTTCCACAAAACCTTTACCTTGTGAATTACCTTATTTTGCAACAGTTGCTCTCTTCGGTCAAGAATCTGGACTAGTTTTTCATCATAAGATAGGTTCTCTTCCAGCTGAACTACCTCTGGACTCAAAACATGAGATGGATCTGGCATGTACTTCCTTAACATTGAAACATGAAAAACATTGTGTACCTGAGATAAACTCGTAGGTAAAGCCACTCGGTAAGCAACTGATTCAACTCTCTCTAGAATTTCATATGGTCCAATGAACCTAGGACTTTGATTTCCTTTCTTACCAAATCACATCACACTTTTCCATGGTGAAACTTTGAAAAAAAGAATGATCTCTTACCTCAAAAGAGAGATCATTCCTCCTGTTGACTGCATAACTCTTCTACCTGGTCTGAGATGTTTTCATGTGTTTCTGAATCAACTTAACTTTTTCTTCCATCTCTTCTACCAATTCTGGTCCCATCAGCTTCATTTCACCCACTTCATCCCAAAAAGCTATAGTTCGACACCGCTTCCCATATAATGCCTGAAATGGTGCCATCTGTATACTAGAATGGAAACTGTTATTATATGAAAATTCAACCAAAGAAAGATGTTGGTCCCAACATCCCTGATAATCCATCGAACAAGCACGTAGCATATCTTCCAAAGTCTGAATTGTTCATTCTGACTGCCCATCTGATTGAGGGTGAAAAGCTGTACTAAAATTTAATTCAGTACCAATGACTTTTGAAGGCCTTTCCAAAAGTTAGAAGTAAAACTGGCATAAAGATCAGATACAATAGAGAGGGTAACTCCATGAAACCTGATTATCTCTTTAAGATACAATCGAGAATGTTGATCTAGAGAGAATGTATTTCGAATAGGAAGGAAATGAGAAGATTTAGTCAATCGATCAACAATAACCCAAATTGCATTATTAACTCGAGATGTTCTCGGTAATCCCACAACAAAGTCCATGGATATTTTATCCCATTTCCACTCTGGCACAGGTAATGGCTGAAGCATCCCTTTTGGTAAATGCCGCTCTTCTTTCACCTACTGACAAGTCAAACACTTCACAGTAAAATCAGCAATATCTCTTTTCATTTCATCCCAAGAGTAATCCTCCTGCATATCTCTATACATTTTAGTACTTCCAGGATGAATTGAAAACAGGTAACTATGAGCCTCACATAACAACTCATTCTTCAACTGTGAATCACTAGGCACACATAATCTCTTCCCAAACCTCAAAACACAATCAATATCAATGTTGAATTCAGGCAATTTACCCTTCTAAACCAACTCTACCTTTTTCTGCAACTCACTATCTTGCTTATGTTCTTGCTTAATTCTGTCTGATAGAGAAGATTTTACTGATACCTGAAACAAAACAGAAGAGCATCCTGCACCAACAACTTCTATGCCAAATGTCAGAAAATCCTTAACCAAAGGATCACGTTCCAAAGGCAACATTGTTAATGAAGCATTACTTTTTCGACTCAAAGCATCAGCCACTTTATTTTCTTTTCTCGGATGGTAATGAATTGTACAATCATAATCCTTGATTAATTCTAGCCATCTCCTCTGTCTCATGTTCAATTATTTCTAAGTGAGTATATAATTTAAACTTTTGATATCAGTATATATTTCACACTTTACTCCATACAAATGATGCCTCCAAAGTTTTAAAGCAAAAACAACAACAGCTAATTCCAAGTCATGTGTTGGGTAATTTTCCTCATGAGTTTTCAATTGATGTGAAGCATAAGCAATTACCTGATCATTCTGCATAAGGACACAACCAAGTCCTTCCAATGAAGAATCACTGTAGATAACAGACTCACCATTCCTGGAAGGAAGTTCCAAAACTAGAGCATTCAGTAATCTTCTTTTCAACTCCTTCGTTAGTAACCTGAGTCAACTGATCCATCACTACAACAAATTGTTTAGTTCTGATTCTGACCGTCTCTGGATACTGATTTCAAAGGTTATTTCCCTCCATATGCCTTCCAAAAAAAAATTGTTATGTTTCCTCTATGAAAAACCATTCTTAACCCAGAAATATCTTAGGCGAAGCAACATGGTAATCTTTAAATGCTATATCATTTCAATCATACCATAAATTAATTTATAATGTTTACAATTTTCTAACTCCTAAAGTTGTCTAAACTGACCTCTGCTACCAACTATAAGGCCCCGACCTTAAACATTACTTAATATTGAATCTAATGAATAATTCCCATTGAGGATCTTTTTAGGTTTAGAGTTTTAGAGAATTAGATCATAACTATTAAAACTCAAAAGATTACAAAGTAGAAACTTCTACTGTGTTTACATAAATAAAAAAAACTTAAAAAGAAACAGGTCTTGTTCCATGTTTTAGATAGAATGACTTTACCTTGATCCCATCCTTGACCCTATTCCACTTTAAGTACTGTGAATGACATTTCAAAAAACATTGGGTGAGCACAAAAATCTCAGTAAGGGATACACAAAGAATGAAAACTGTTAGTTTTTCAATCAACAATTAAAACATGTATACTTTATCAATGTAATACCTTCACCTTTTGGAAGTAGTAAAAACTCTTCACTAAATAAAAGTTCATTACATACCCTTTTGTAACCAAAATATTACCATAAAACCCATATAATGAACACATTCCATATAAAGGTAACTTGGGATATAAACATACTTAAGTGGAATAACCATACGTTCGACTTCCACAAATATCACTTAATGGAATAGCCATACGACCGACTTCCATACCCAATGCATTGAAGGTAATAACATAACCACCCATCCAGGTATTCACAGCACCACCTGTCATATGGTTTATCACGTAACCACCCGTCAAATGTCAGAGTACCATTATAAAATTATAAGATATAAAACAAATATAATGGAATGAATAAATTTCCACACATTGATCAAAATATATCAATTAAGTATATTGACATAAAAAATCAAATATAAAAACCATTTTCAATACCAAAATACATAATATAATATATGGTATTTATTTCATTTTAAAAACATTACGGCTTGTTGAGGAAGCCATAGATCAAATAATACTCGTGACGGTGGAAAAGGTCGTTGTCACCGCGTACGTTAAAAGAAACATTCCTTTTGTTCGTTTAGTAAAACGCTTCATAGAAAAAGATTCCATTCATATAAAAGTAATATTCAAAGGGCTTTATACACCGTATAAAAGAAAGCTGTGTATAAAATGAAATATGTCTCAATGAAAGGAGTTTGAGACGAAGTCCCTTACCTCGGGTCCAACTTGACTCGATCATTCATTAACGTCCTGAATAATAAACTTGAGTTAATTTCTACTTGCTTAAGAACCTTATTCAAGTTCATTATTAAATTTATATCCCTTATTACAATGTTATAAACATTATTTAATCATTTATGTTAATAATGTTTGTTTTGTCGATATTTGGTTCTTAAGTAGAAAGTGGACTTCTTACAATTACATGTTGTTCGTGTGGTCAGAGGTTCATTATATACAGAATGATATTCATGATATGGATATCATATATATCATATATATCTAGTATATACATGTATTTATAATATTACATAATCATTTATAGGTAAGAAATGAAATTCACTGTTCATGGAGACGGTAAGCCGTACGTACGCATGAACGCTACTTTCATTTCTATGTCATATTAATGGAATTAAAACTAAATGAGTGATATGTATATTTTATTTCCAGAATTATATTAATCATTTATATGTAACATATATCATATATATCCATTATATATATGTACTTATAATAGTACATTACATTTGGGGATAAGAAATTAAATGCACCGTTCATGGTGACGGTATGCCGTACGTACGCATGAACGCTACATTCATTTCAATATCATACTTTAATGGAAGGAAATAATAATGATATAAAGGAATATTATAATTCCAGTATAACATCATTTATAATAACTTTAAATCCATCATTTATACATCCCACATATAGCATTAACGAATCAAATCACTTTGAGGGGTGGTAGTCTGCACTTCCTAAAATGAAATTATCGTGTTTACCCACAATGAAACAATAAAGGTATGCAGAAAATGATAAATACAGAAGCTTAAGTAAAACATAAACATATTATATATCATATATAAATATATTTTCATCTTAATGACCACCTTTGAAGGTATTATATGAGTGTTGAACAATCATCGTTTCTTGAGGTAGAAATTCTCCATCCACAGAAACAGTATGTTCGTTAACAATTAGATGAAGGTGTGTGTAAGTGTAGCTCGAATACTTCTTATAACAACATCCTAGTATATTTATGATACTGGTTTTGTTACAAAATAAATGAATAAAATGAGTTTATGGGGTTGGAGAAGCAAAATAATACATAAGAACACAAGAGAAAACACTACCTTTAAAATGGGTAACTCCTTTTGTTTTGAGCTCAAAGGCTTCCTTGGGAAGACTAATGCCCAAAGTGAGGCTTCTAAGAATAATAGAGGGATGTTGAGAAACAAAATGGGTAGATCTTGTCCGAACCAAAGGATTGAAGGGTGTGGGTATGGAGGTAGAGGTGGAGGGCCTTTTATAAGAGGATAGGAGGGGCACTCTTGGAATGTTAAGAAAAGATACTTTTTTATAATATTATTTTCCAATAGAAAGGATCCCAAAATTATATATATAAAAGTTAAGGTGATAATATTTCTAAATACACCCACCCAATTGGTTTTTGACATGTCTAGGTCTTATATTTTACATTATCTTTTCATTTTATTTAAATCCTTAAATAGTGAGGTAATCACTGCATCATAAAAATGTCAAAAATTATTTGATTTATTTAATGTATAAAAATTATAAAAAAATATAATGATGTAGTAAATCATTTTCTCTTCCTAATGAATATTTATAGTCAAATATATGATTTGTATAACCTCATTTAAATTTTTTTTAGTAAAACAACACATGTTTGTAAAATTTTTATTTTAACTTTAAATAAAAAGATATTAATGTCATTTTCCTACCAAAGTTGCTCCATGGGGTCCCCAAGTAGACCCATGGATTCTCTTGGTCGTCCATGACACATACAATAATGGTAGGACATGTTTCAAGTTCATTTCATATTATTAAAACATTATTTTTACCTTAAACTACACTAATTACCTCTAATCGTGATTAAAAACATAAAAGTTACTATTCACGAAAAACTTATTTTAATTCTATTGAACCACATTTTACTTATTAATGATAACAATGTATGTCATATTTTGGAAATTCAAAACATAGAGGTGGTAAAATTTCATTTAATTGAAAAATCGGTTTTTTTAAGTACCACTTAGTGGTTTCACTATTCATGAAAAATTGATGTTTTTTCAGAAAAATACAAAAAAATCACCCTCAGATATATTTTATATTATGAATTAAAAATGATGCCTATTTTAAAAAATTAAAAAAATATATGTTCAATTAATGAATTTAATAATTATTTTCCGATTTCATGACAAATAGCGTGTTTTTATGAAACAATATATATCAAAAGACTGAAACTAGTTTAAGTCCATTTTCAAAGTGAAATTAATTACAACGACCACTATTGGATTAAATGGTAAAAATATATTCTAATTTCACTTTAAAACCAATTCAAACGATAATCTAATCATATAAATAAATTAGATTAAAAAGAGGTTTTGGATTAAAATACAACATTTTTCACTATTCATTAAAAATGATCTTTATCGGAAAAATACCAAAACTTTACACAAAGTAAATTTTGTTGTCCCAATTCTAAAGAAGAAATTTATTTGGTCTAATATAATGTATAAGATTGACCAAAAATATATTTATATAATGTTCTCTATGAAATGGCGATAAGTCGACCTTTAGTGAATATTAGAGTATATATGCTTAAAATTGAATTATTTTCTTATTTTAAGACTTTATATTTTATTGGACAAATTTAAAACCATTTAAAGAACATATATAATCATATATTAGTTGTTTCTATTCATTCCCGCCAATACAATGACTGCGTGTTAACTATCATTTAAAATAATATTATTTTATTACTAGTCTGCAACGTAAGATTTCAAAGAAACTATTTGTTGTGTATCGGGTACGCTATCGAACATAACAACCCCTTTAAAGTAAAATTAATATTTAATTAAAAAATATTAATAAATATGAAATTTTTTTATTCATTATTTACCTGGGATGTTACAGGTTTGGTTTGGGAGTTACCATGATTCCCAACCAGGGGGGGTTTGTTTGGGTTTCAAGGGTTTTTGTATTAGTAAAATCTTGTGGTGGGGAAAACCCTATCATGTTCTCCCCTCAATCTCAGGTAGTGTTTTTTCTTGAGTTGGTTAGGTGGGATGTTTTTTGAGAATGGTTACCCCGTAGCTCTCAGTTCTCTACGATTTTTTCTAGGAATGAACTTAAGATGTTTCAACTGTTGTCTTGGTGACTTTCAAGGGGCATAAAGTGTATGTGGTGGGGAGAATTGTGATACAACGATGACGGACCACCGTGTTTTTATTCTTTCTGCGGTCCCGTGACACTGGGTATAGTCAGATTTCGGTCCAGGTTTGAATTTTTGAAGCTTTGATGTTTTTAGTGTGTCTTGAGCTAGTGCGCAGTCACCGAACTGCTAGCGGTCACTGCGCATTCGGTCCTGGTCAGTGCGTGGTCACCACGCATTCGATCTGATCATTCATTCAGACCTGGTGAGTGCACAGTTTCCCACCTGTTTAGTAAAATAATAAAATTAAAAGAATAATTTCAATTAAGAAGAATTTTATAAAATGTTTAAAAATAATAATGACAATAATTTATAATATTTGTTATTATTATTATTATTGTTGTTGTTGTTTTAATTTGTTTACATTATTGTATTTTTTTGTTTTTAATTATTCTTATTCTTTCTTCTTTTCCTCTCTTTATTGTCTTTTTTTTTCTCCACACAGTGGTGCTTCCCCCCTTGTCCTCCACACGATCCCCTAGGTCTTTCGAAGGTCACCCCACAGATCCTTGTTTAGCTCCATGTCCATCCCTCTGGCTCACTTTCGCCTGCTTGCACGACGCCTCCTCCCCATCTGATCTACAGCGAAGCCCTACCTCCCTGCCATAAGGCTCTTCCTCTGCCCCTCATGTAGCACCTCCCTGCTCAATCAATCCACCCATATGTTCTGTTAGGTGGCTCCTCACCTGCAGCCCTCATCCCAGTATGCCGTCACCCAGCACCACCTGCAATCGTCCAGCACCTCTGCCCGCGTCCCGACATGGATACAACACAGTGGTGCTACCTTGTCACGTCCCAACCTTGCCGAGTCCCTCAACCCACCTCCTGCGCTCATGTAGTCTGGCCTCCGCTAGCCACACCCTCCTCCCGTAGGTCCTCATGGAGCCTGCCTCCTTTCCCCTGTATGCACCACCTCCTGTTGCGGTACCCTACAGTGGCCCCTTGGCATGCGCGCCGCCGCCAGCCGCACCCCTCACCAGCAAGTCCTGGATAACCCTGATCCATATCCTCTAGTTGTGACAGCATACCACTCCCCTCAGCCATCTCTGACTCACCCTCCTGCGGCAGCGCCATGTCCATTGTTCTCCCCCTGCTACCCCCCATGGCATGGACTCATCTCGGCTGCCCCTTCCTCCTGGTTGGCCACCCTGTCACGCGCCTCTTGCACCAACTTACTACAATCCAACCACCCTCCTTTCTTGGCATGACCCACCAGCGGCAGCCTGCTCCCCTCCTTCCGTCCAGCACAACGCTGCCTCTGTCGCGCTCTCCGGTAGAGCATGCCTTTCGTGTTGCACCATTCGTATCCCCTTGTTGTGATCCAGCCACCATCCCTGTTTGGCCCCGACTCCCGCCACTGCCCGCCGCTACCCGGCTTACCTGTACCATTCCCATTGGCCACCTTGCACTGCCACTGTTCAGTGGACCACGCCCGCGGCCCCCGGTCAAACCGCATCCAAACTGCGCAGACTCTTTCTTTTGTCCCTGTGTGACACCCTCCGGCAGTCTGTTTCCAGTCGCGACCCCCCCCCCCCCCCGTTGGTACCTATTTATTTTATTCTACATCTGATATTTTTATTTGATATATATATATATATACAGCCAGGTATGGTTATAATTTTTTTAATTAAATTTTATTTGGGTCGGTTTGACTTTCTAGGACCTGTACGAGGCGTTTTCGAGTGAGCGCCATCACAGCGCTTGGTTTCTGAGTTTGCATTGTCGTCGCACATCAGTTTCAAGGTGATCCTTTCTTCTTACTGCTTGGAATAGTATACATTAATTAGAGTTTTTTGTGTTTTGAGTTCATAGTGTTTTGTTTAGAGTACATTGGACCTTACTTTGTGGTTTCGGATGTGCATCTTCTTTATCATCTTTGTCTCGAGGTAGGTCCCCCACTGCACTCTTCTTTAAATTTTGATTTTATTAATTGCATGATGTTTTTATTTATTTTAATAAATTAGAAATGATATAACATAATTAATTTTATAATGATTATTTGGTGTAAAAGTCCCATTTCTTTCATACACGACACTTGAAATATTTTCATGATGAGCGGACACCCAATATTAATAGAATGCTTGTTAGGACATTAAACATAATTCACGTAATTTCAAATATAGTTCTAGTTTTAAATATAAATTATTTCTTCCAAAAAACTATTTTTGGTTTTCTTGAGAAATGAGGTTTTTCTTTAAAATTGATGAATGCCTGTTTGGCACATTAATAAAGTAAATTATTTTGGAAAAACTCACATTGGGTTTACTCAGGGGTGATCATTTGTATGAATTTATTTCGTGAGTTGTTTATGATATTTGTGCCTCAAGACTGATTGATTTACATTTTGGACACACCCATTTTTATTGCATGTGTTGACATGGGAACCTGGTAAAGTTGGTGAATCTTCTGAAAACGATTTCTGCACTAGATTAGATTACGCACTGCTAGTGGCCCTATAGAAAGGTATTGATGAGTTATTACTACTATGGGGATTGGGCACCTCGGTTTGGACATTTAGGATATACCGAGCATTAGGAAATTATGACGTTATCGAGTTAGGGAATTCCTTCAGTATGAGTCACATGTATATTATGTTCCAGATTTTTCACAATCTCCAAGATTCGACCCATGTTTCTTTTAGTGTTTATTTTTATGTGGTGGATGGATGAGATGCCTAGTTCGATTTCTAGCCAATGTGTGCCACTTTTCCCATTTCCCTTAGTGTGTGATGGGTGTTGTCTATGGTTTTACTTTTTTACTAACACGGAAATTTGGATTTCTAAACTATTCACAAAAATATTGTTAAAATTAATTGCATATGTTCCTTTCACATAATAAACATTATTTAAAATTAAAAAGGGAAATGAACTAATATTTGTTTTAGAAATTAATGTTTCTGTGGAAACAAAATATTTTATAAGACATATTTCCAACCTATAATTAGTAAATTTATTTATTTTAATGGTTGTTAATTGGGAAGAGAAGTTAGGCTTGCCTACTGAGTTTTAATACTCATACATATTGTTATTTTCAGTTTTTAGTGTTTTTGAAGGCTACAAATTTGGTGCATTCGCCTTGGCTGACGTTTTCTCATGAGTTAGAGAGTGACCTGTGATGTCACACTGATATAGTGGTTTTCTCTTCCAGTTAGTTTAATTTTCTTTTATTCTTGTTTAATTCCTTTATTCTGTTTATTTATTTTACGATGCTCTATTTTATTTCTGCTGCTTTATTTAGTTATTTTCAATGGGCGAAATCATTCCCACTTGCACTCTGTTGATTCCCCGGTGCTTGTTGCTAGCCTGAGAGGATCGGGAACACCTCTCAGGTCATGTCGCGGACCTTCTCAGGTGACCAGTTCAGGGTCGGCCAGGGTTGGTTCATGACAATTACATTATATTATAGGTATTTAACACTATTTATTCATTAAAATTCTAACAAATGTGAGTAATGTTTCTCCTATTCAAAAAATATATAAAACCAAGAGTATTTTTTCTCCCATATAAATAATTATTTTTTATTGAGTGATGATTTTCTCTACAAAATTTTTCTTAATAATCGATACATTATTACATTTTATGAATACTTTTTTTAATGAAATTTGTAATTATATATCATCTTTATTATTTAATATTGACACACCATTAATATCACATGAATGTCCTCATCATGTATATTCTATGGTAACTCTTTTAATTGAAAAATTCCACTATTCTATTAAGATAACATAAATATATTTTACTATAAATAAACAAACCCATATACACAGATTCATTTTTGGCATGTTTTAAAATTCTAAAATATCACATTCTTCAGTCCTCTAAGAAATTTGAAAGCCTTATAAACAATTTTTCCAAAACAATAATTCATAAATATAAATAAATTATATTTAAAGAAATCCATGTTACACAAAGTGATAATCTTTTATATAAATGGTAAATTACAAAAATTTGTACGTCAATATCATTAATTTTATTTTACAAATGTAATGATAAATATCTTAGGTATACTCCCACATTATCTTTCTTATCATCCATCATTTTATATATCATTCAATATCTTATGTTTTTTATTTAACATATTCAATGTAATATAATATATTACACATGAAAATAAAACACTCATGTATCATCAAAAATCACATATGTGAGTCTATTCTGCTCTAATGAAAGATAACATCTTCAATTTAAAATCTATCCTTTGTATTATCTTTTTCCATCCTATTTATATAGTATGTCTCTATAAGAATGAATTTGGTTCATTTTTAATTATCATTATATATGCCCTTTTTTAATTTAATTATCATATAAAGTATTTATTCTCAAAATTATCAACTCATGATCATCTAATATACATATAAAAACTCCACATAATAATACACATAATCAAGAGAAATGTAGTATTTTTACACTTCTTACTATAAAATATCATCACAAATTAATATATAATTTTATTTATTTTTGGAGACTCTAGGAAATAGTATAATTCACACAATATTCTCATAATAATTTTTTAATAAATTATAATAAATAGTACTAACTCATCACATATGTTCAAAATATTGAATCTTTATTACTTGAAATGTCTTCTTTCTAGTTCCAACAATATTCAAATTAATAAACACATGAAAAATGACTCAATGTGTATTTTACCTATAATATACACCCTTGGGTGTGTTGAGAACATCTTTTTATATTTATCTTTTTATCATATTATACCATTTGAAAATAACAAATCAGAACAAAAAATTCAATATTATGTTCATTCATTTTAATAGAACATCAATTATTCCAAAAACATGAACTCTAATCCCAAATGAGTCATAAAATAATTAGCGAAAGAATATTTAAATAAAACGTGTATCAAAAATAAAATATCCTGACCAATAATACCACTTTTAGTAATATGATCCAAATATTTCATTACTATGAACTATCCATCATAGGAAATTAACCAGTATACCAAGATTACCCTTTTTCAATTGGGAATTATAATCATATCCATGATTATATAACACTCACATATCATTCCAAATAGTTTATAAAATATTTTACCCTTCTTAGTATATTAACTCAATGTATACTTTTCCATAAATTCCCAAAAGTGTGTTCAAAATTAAAATTTATATTACACTAGGAGTAAAATACATTTATATATGTAGAAAACACCATTTGGGAATTGGAGTCCCTTCACAAAACCAGTTGGGTTTGTGGATACGATTGGACTATGAGAGATAATAGATTTCTTTTAAAAATCCTCATTAGTTTTTCCTTTATCATTATATCTGAGATATTTTTTATTTTGAAATGTACTACAACATCCCTTGTAATTATTCATCCATATCATTAAAGAATCCATACATAATCTCAATCTATTTCTATTAATAATTTCATTATATATTTTATTATATTAATATGAATTAATATATTACAATTAGTTGAAAATGAAGATTTCATATAAGATAATTCATTCTAAATTTTTTCTTGTTCTATAGAAATTGTGGATAAATGTGTGGTCACAATGTACTTAGACTACCCAACTCTTAGAGAAATGTAGATTTTCTTATTAGCAAGAAGGAAAATACATTTTGTTATCGAATATAAATAACCACCAAACCCTGACATTAGACTATATTCTAAACCTACATTATATATATTTCTCTACTCTTACAATGTTTCTTGTTATGATCCATGATAAAACTATCCAAATTGAATTGTACTATTTATGAACTATAGATTCCAATAAAATGTAAGCATGTGTGATTCTTTGGAAAATATTTGGTATTGTGTGTCATGATATGTAGAATAAACTATGTCCTTTTATGTTATTATCATGGATAACTGGCATTAAATAATTTTCCTCTACCATGTATTATTGAACACTTTCCCATAATCATCCCTTGAATATTAAATCCATGTATCCACTATTGATATCAATATAATTGAATATTCCAATCTAAAACCATGAACCTGTTCATTATATATTTTTAAAGAATAATGATCAGTTATTTCATATAATTAACATAAATTAATATAAAATGTCAACTCTCCAATTAAGAGAAACTCAAACACGCACCTCAAATCATATAAAAATAGATTGAATGGTAGTTTTCATATAAATAGAAAAATTCATTATTCAATATATGTGAGAAATAAATTAGTTTAATTATGAATACAAAAATTACAATTTTTATGAAATATATTAAAATAAATTATATTACAAATGTACTTATAATTTCTTTGAGAAAATTTTACCCTGGTATTAATTGTATTGAATGATAATATTTAAATTTATTACATAAATCATGATAAATAATATTTTTATGAAAATAAATTATTTGATGGAAAATTTAAACTTCCAATGTTTAGTTTACTATTCCCAGTGGTGATGCTACCATTCCAAATAATCAGATTACTATTTATATGGTCACTTTAAACCCTATATATACCACTTCATCCATTAAATAAATATTCACTAAAATTCATCCAAAGGTTATATGTTTCTATTTTAAAATATGATGATTGGTTTACTAATATTATGGCGAATATCTATAGTATTGGTAGTGGGGGTTATGAATATAGTAGATGTGAGGAATTCATATTTTCCCAATTAATATTTTTTATTTTTTATTTTTACAACTATTTTGTTTTTTCATTTTAATTGGATTCATTGTTTATTAATGTAACAATATTTATTAATGAAATATTTTTTCCAATTTCATTATGTGTATAATACGATATAGTATATTATAACAACCATTAACCATTTATAAACACTTGGATGATACATTATTCCCCCTTTAGAAATTTCATCCATTAAATTTCAACTCATTATATAATTTGATAAAAGAATATGTTGATTTTTATTAAATATTTCCCCTAGTTCTCAGGTCATATCTTCATTCGTATGGATCCTCAAAAATAGTTTGATAAGGTGGGTTATCATGTTTTGTAGAACATATTTATAAGGTAGATTACTTTTATTGATTCTTCATCTTTTTACTGTTTATTCTCCAGTTTTATATCCTCTAAATATGGTAATTTTAGGGGTTGGGTGTATACTTCCTCACGAGATATATATGGAAGACATCATGAATATAATACATACACAGTGGAAGGGAATGATGATATACCATAGGTACCATGAGGTCAAGGATCTCAATGGGAACAATATACCATGGGAGTATCTTCCCTTTCCTTATAAAACAAATGATTATATTCCATGATAATTTCAAAAAGAGAACATTGTCTCTAACATTAAACTTTATGTCTATTTGATAGTTTTCATAATATTTATTTTTCTAAAATAGATCATCTTTTATATGTTGTAGTATAACATGATCCTTATCTCTAATATACAACCCATGATCTGTTCTGTGTATCTTCGGTTCCCTAAAGTCATCCCAAAATTTTGGACTTCCACATTTCATCCCATATGGAGATTCTAATGGAACAATTTTTATACTTGAGTGAAAGTTGTTTTAATATGTGAACTCAACATATGAGAGATGATGATCCCATATTCCATCAAATTCCATTAATCATTCTCCTAGAATGTTCTCATGTGTCTTAATATTAATTTTAAATTTTCCACCATTTATGGTGTAATATGTTGACATAAAAATAAATTTAATACTAAAATAGTGTTGAATCCTTCTTAAAAATTTAAATGTAGATGTGGTTCATGAATGGAGACAATCGCAGGAGGTAGAATATGTAGTGTCGCCGCGTTGTTCACCTATATCATGTAATGTTTCACAATTGACAAATCATACATAAAGGTGAAAATTGGAAATTCATGTTAACTTGTTCCTTAATTAATAATATCATATTGTTTTCTTTGAAATTCAATAGGATACAGGTGGCAGATTTCATTGTGACATTCGCTCATTTAAACATGTGTATATGAAATGTTTTCATCAAATCTATGGAATTCAATTGATCAGTTTTATCATATTAACCTGGAAACAATTGTGTGATATACTCTGTATTATCATTCATCACGTTTCCCCACAATTTTTGTTCTCAAAGATAAATATATTACATCATATATCATTGATTGATAGTGAATTTTGAGCTATAGAAATTACCCAACAGATCCTTCTTTATCTTACATTATGTAATCATAAATAAGAACCATTCCCAAAAAATCAAACCATCATCATAAATTTTGAAATCATATTTATTCTCTCCTTTTACTACTTTCACATTCTATTATACCTTTATATCACCCTTTTTATGCCTCCTAGACATTATCATGGACATATATGTAAAGACAAGTAAATTTCAAGGAATTTTTTTTAATTTTTTTTAGATTTTACGAGTACGAAGTTTCTAATGGCACCTGATTCTAAGGCCCGGTGTGCCCGGAATCAATTTCTGATGTTTATCTCGGGTATGTTCAGTGAACGAATGAGCGAGGTTTTCTAACTTTTGAACCGATGCTCGGAATCAAAATCTGAGGGCACCGATGAAACCGCAATGCCAATTTTTTCTTAAGAAGAATTTCTATGGAGTTGCGTTTGCTCGGGAGGTGTTGTTAAAAATGAATTGGTTTAATTGAAGAGTGAAATAAAATACGTACAATTTTATTTATAATCTAAGTAATTATAACCTACGTGTGGAAGTTGAGGTGGGACCCACTAAATCCTAACTCATCTTGATAGGATATTAGTGAGGTGGTTCCCACACGAGCCCCACCTTTTAAAATTCATCTAACCTCTCTTAAAGTTGGCAAACCCCCAATAAATTTGTAACTCAACCACTCTCCCTCTTTAATTGCATGTCAACTCTCGCATTAAATTGATTGATTAAAGCTATTCAATTAATTTAATTAGATTTTGAGTTTTTTTTAATATTTGAAAATGCATGGCATGTGTTAATAAAATAAGGAAGCCCTTATTTTATATTGGGGTAGTTTAGTTGTGTGAGGATGCTGGGAGAGAATTCCCTAAGTCTGAAGAACTTCATCTTCTTCATGAAGTACACCAAGACTTCGAAGAAGATGACGTCACCGTAAGGATAGATCGACGTGCCGTCTCGTCTCCTCTCCGCTGCCAGTGTGTGTGACGCCTTTCCTGAAGAACGACGACATGCCCTCTCTCGATCTTCTTCCCACATCAATGAAAGGTTGACATTATTCCTCCTTGAAGGTTCTCAGTCAACATATATGGAGCATCACCTCTCGATTCTGTTTCCTGTGATGATCATTTCTCAACAACTTCTTCGAGGTAGGGGATTGTTTTACGTTCGTGATTAATTTGGCATACATCGTTAAATAATTAGCATCTTATTATCGAATTAACAGGAGGAGGATAGACCGAAAAAATATAGCCGACCCTCCTCCCCATTGTGGTTGTACTTCATTATGGATTGGAATGGAGGCGACGTGGTGCCGTCGCACCATGCGGGAACGAGAGAACCGTAGCCAGTGTGGGCTACGAAGATGGAGCGTGGCATCGTCGCGCCACTCCGGTGAGGCCGAAGGATGCCTCAGCCAGGAGCGGGCAACGGAAGAGGGGCGCCGCGTCATCGTGACACGCCGGATAGGGAGGTGTCGCGGCCTATGGCCATGGCACATTGGTCCAGCGGCCGGCTCAGCCGGCCGCTGCAGGCAGCTGGAGGTGGGACTCCGCGAGTCCCGCGGGTTCAGTTAAGGTCGGCCATAAATGGCCAGTCGTTTGTCAATCAAGGGGGGAAGCACCCACCCCCCCCCCCCCATCCAAATTCCTCTAGGCCGAAGGCCAAGATGCTGGTAACGCGGGCTGGGCAATGCCAGTGGGCCGGGCTGACCCAGGGAGTTTTGGGCCAGGTCGGTCCGGGCCCAAACACCCTAATTTCGGACAGATACGTTCAAACATCCATAACATGGGCTACAGAAGTCCGATCGATGCACCGTCAGTTTTGTAGAAATCCTTAAATTGAGAAAGTAATTTTGGTATATTGCACTCAATGTTTCGGAGATCCTTGGGTATGGCCAGTTTAGTTCGAACAAGAAACTAACTGTGCCCTCGGAGCGGAAAAACTTAAAACTTGTGCTCTGGACATCTGATGGACGTGTTAATGAATTTTTTGGTTTCCTCTTAGTGATACGGTTCTTTTGGATTACTACACTCGAGGGTTTGATGCAGTTTCAGAATGGTCGGGTTGGTTTTAGCTTAAAAACCAACTGGGCCCCTGGGATGAAAAAGCCAATAACTCTCAGACTGATCGTCCGAGTGACGCGCCGTCTGTCGCGTTGAGTTCCTATTGACGAGACAGAACATTTGAATACCTCAACTCCAGACTTCGTGTAAGTTGATTTATTGACCCCCCTTGGCTCGTGGAGTGGACACTCCCGGAATCGAGCATGCTGTGTGCGGGAACCCTAGAGCTGGCTGCGACTGCGACGACGATGACGATTGTACTAGGATCCTCCGTGGGTTCGGCAGTGATGACGACGGTACTGGAATCCTCTATGGGTTCGACAATGATGACTATTATTCTGGTATCCTATGTCGGACTGGCAGTACTTGACTACTGTTCTTGTATCCTACGTGGGTCTCGCAGAATTTGAATCTGTACTTGTATCCTACGTGGGTCCGGCAGAGTAGCTGGTATTGTATCCTTTGTGATTACGACAGCTTAGCTGGTCTTGTATCCTATGTGGGTCCGACAACTTAGATTAATCAGTGGTTACATCTGATCATCTCTATCGCCTTACAAATAAGTATACCTATATGAGCTGAGTCTTGACTTTCAATCAATATATTCGATATGATTGACATGATTTCTTGTGTGTATTGGGTTGTGCTTTTCCTGTTTGGATTGGGTTGTACTATCCTGTGTGGACTATATTGGACATGGGATTGGATGTTAGATCCAAACTGGAATTGATGACTTAGGTCTATGTATGGGAATATACCTATGTACGGCTGGTTGTTGCTTCGTGATTGTAACTTTCCTTTGTAGTTTAATCGTCTTGGATTCTGGGAGACCTTAGGGGGTCTCGTGGATCCTACTGCGTAGCGTATACTCACCCCTGCACGGGCTATGCTCTCACTACATTGTGTTGGATGCAGAGGAAGAACATCGCTGATCGAGGTAGGGGCTCGTGGAGCTGGACGGTACCTCGAGGGGTATCACTCGACGGGATGTACACGGAGCAGACAGATGGAGACGAGGATCAGAGGAGACTATTTTTTCCCACTCTCCAGGTGGGATTTCCAGAGGACATTTTGGTGTTGGAACATTACTTTTCTACATCTGTAATCTCCTTTCAGTTGTACTATACATTCAGTTGGGATTGTATTCTGGCCCATTTACTTTCCAGCACTTACCTTCGTACACAATTTACTTAGTGTTTACTTATACTTTCATACTATGTGGTGTTTTTGTTCTTACTTAAAGTCAATTCCTTCCCTAATATTGGGATATACGCTTTTGGTGCTAGTCGGCAGCCCCTGGAATATGGAAGGCGGGCTTGGGGTAGTCACGACACGGGTCCCGAGGATGGGTCGTGAAAAATTGGTAACAGAGGAGTTTGGTTCTACCATAGAACTCAGGACTCTGATATTTCTTCTTTTTGAAGAAATAGTGTTAAGGGTATTGAGTGTGGTTATCAGTCTAGGGAGTCCAGTGTTGGTGTGGTGGACGACATATCCATATACCAGGACCCTAACTTCTGACTTCCAACTCAGTGCAAGAAAACATTGATTGCATGTGTGTTTTAAAAGTTTTCATTGGGATTACTTTGTGTCATCTCACCATGTATATTGTATTGACCGTGGCACACCTGTCTCCTTTCAGGATGGCCCCATGATGGCAGCCAGCTAGGGTTCCGAGCTATGTGCGAGACGACAACCCACCGTGCGACGAGGCCTCGGTGCAGGGCCCTATTACTATGGGGGCACCGACGGTACCTCTACCTGTCGAGCAACCGATGCCACCGGCCCCAACTGCTGAGAGTGCACGTCGCCTTAGTGCACTGCACGTGTTTCAGCATCAGGGATCGCCTAGTTTCTATGGGGAGACCGACCCTCAGGCAACCGAAGATTGGCTGGAGGTTGTTGTGCGAGTTTTTATGTTAGTGGGGACACCAACTGACCTCATGGTGATCCTCGCAGCGAGTCTCCTGCACGCGACATCAGGTAGATAGTGGAGACTAATTCTCCATGTGCACGACGAGGCATCTCTTCTTTGGTCTGGCTTCGAGAGCCTCTTCCACTCAGAGTTCATGCCAGCCACCCTCTATGTGGTGTGCATTCAGGAGATACTATAGCTGCAGCAGGGCAGCATGTCTATAGCCCAGTACTCTGTGAGATTTACCGATCTCTCGCGCTATTCCACGGACATGGTATGAGACACATTTTTCCGTGCTCGGACCTTCTGAAGAGACTGAGGCATGAGATCATGTCATCGATGACCTCCCACATCATTCCAACGCAGGTAGGAGTACTGGAGTGAGCCCTTATTGTAGAGAGATTTCTTGTTGAGGCTACACTAGTAGTGAGACCTACCGCAGGGCGGCACGTAGCGGTGTCTTCTGGAGCTGGCTGTCGCCGGATGTCACAGGAGTCCATGCAGACCAGACCATCAGGCGGACGACCTTAGGACACTGGCTCAGATGTGCGGGGCACATGGCGCGGAGCCAGCCTTACGAGGAGCATATAGTGTTATGCATGCGGCGGACAGGGCTACATGGCATGTGACTACCCGACCCGCCATGAAGTGGAGCAACAGACCACTTAGGGACAACACAGGTAGAGGCATAGGTTCAACCGTGGCGGTCTATAGGGAACAGGTGGACGAGGAATAGGAGCTGGCTGAGAAGCAGGTGTTGGGAGACACTTTGAGTCTCTACCACCACCACCACCAGGAGGACCACCCCGACTACAGGGAGCTGGCGGATGGAGGCAGGCTCAGCTTCAGGCAGTGGAGGCCTACAACCACGACACACCTGAGATGATTCGAGGTACTATCTGTGTCTACTCCACTCTTGATGCAGTACTTATAGACACATTAGTGAGTCATTCTTTCATTGATGCTGCCCTCGTTCAATGCTCGGGGATTCCGACGGAGCCATTGACTCGATCCTTACGTCTAGAGACTCCTACGGGAGCAGACTCGATGATTACGCACTTGTGCCGGCAGTGTGAGCTTACTCTAGGAGGTGAGAGCTTCGGCTGGGATATTCTTGTAGTGGCGTCGAGGCCTTACAACATCATCTTGGGCATCGATTGGTTATCTAAAGTTCATGCTTATATTGACTGTATTAGGTGCATGGTGCGGTGTGTCCGCACCGATTGTAGCAGGATCACCTTCACTGGCGAGAAGGGATCCTATGCAGTGTAGGATGGACTCATGGATAGAAGAGGACATCTGATCACTCATCAGTTGGATAGCCTCATCCTAGGAGCAGTTAACGTGCGGAGTCTGTGTTTTCCTATAGTGGTGGATCAGTATGCAGACGTTTTTTCTGACGATGTTCGAGGACTACCTCCTTGTAGAGAGGTATAATTCTATATTGACCTATACCACGGGACAACCCCGATATCTACTCCAGCATATTAAATGGCTCTTACTGAGCTTCGAGAGGTACGGGTACAGATTGAAGACATGTTGTGCAAGGGATTCATTCGACCTAGTGTTTCACCCTGGGATTCCTCGATTCTATTCACCAGGAAGGCGGACAGGAGCTTGTGACTGTGTGTCGATTAATGTCGCAAGAATCAGGTGACCTAATGGAAAAAGTATCCTCTACATGGGATTGACGACCTCTTCAATCAGCTCAAGGGATAATGATGGTTCTCGAAGATAGACCTCAGGTCAGGCTATCATCAGCTTAGAGTTCATGATTAGGATGTGCAGAAGACGGCCTTCAGATGTTGGTATGGCCACTATGTGTTCTTGGTTATTCCTTTTGGCGTAACCAATACCCCAGTAGTGTTCATGATCCTAATGAACAGGATCTTCTAGCCTTATATTGATCGATTTGTCATAGTCTTCATCGAAGACATATTCATATACTCGACCACTGAGGAGGAGCACGCCTACCACTTGCGGGTTGTACTGGACACACTCTGAGAGAACCAGCTTTATGGTAAGTTCTAGAAGTGTTATTTCTAGATATGTGAGGTCCACTTCTTGGGACACATCATCTTTGAGGTAGTATTTGCGGTGGATCCGGCGAAGATCGAGACAGTTCTAGCTTGGGATCCACCCAGGAGCGTGATGGAGGAGCGGAGTTTCCTAGGTCTGGTTGGGTACTACTAGAGATTTGTGCCAGACTTCTCCAGATTTTTGGCACCTATTTCCGCTTTGATGAAGAAGGGTAAACCCTTCATGTGGTCAAATAGATTCCAAAAGAGCTTCCAGGAGCAGAGACATATATTGACCAGTGCACCCATCTTGAGGCTACCGGAGGAGGGAGTAGGGTATGTAGTCTTCTGCGATGCATTAGGGACTGCAATCGAGTGTGTCCTGATGTAGGAATGGGCAGTGATCTCCTATGGATCATGACAGTTGAGGCAGTATGAGCAGAACTACGCTACCCATGACATAGAGTTCGCAGCAGTGGTCTTCGCTTTGAAGATGTGGTGGCACTATCTGATGGGAAAGCCATTTAGAGTCTACTCTGACCATCAATGTCTTAGGTACATCTTCTCGTAGAAGAACCTGAACCTGAGGCAGCAGCGATGGATTGAGTCCCTTCAGGACTACAACTTTGAGATAGTCTATACTATTGGAAAGGGGAACATAGTGGTCGATGCTCTCAGCAGGAGGACGAGCATTCGGCTACTTGGCGAGGCGACAGAGTAGCTAGCCGCTTTGCGGATATCCTTCATGGATAGAGATGGAGCAGCCTTTCTTTAGTCACTCACATTCACTCCTCCACTTCTTCAGCGATTCAGAGAGGCACAGCATGGGGACGTTGACTGTGAGACGCGGCATGCACAGATATCATGAGGACATGCACCTGATAAATTATTTATAGGGGGAGAGCACATCGTCCTTTTCAGAGGACGTACCACGATACCAGCTGCATTACAGGAAGAGGTGATGAGAGATTTTCACACTTCCCCTTTAGCAGTACATCCAGGAGTGGCGAAGATGTACCAAGATCTCAGACGACAGCACTGATGGCTGGGTGTGAAGAAGGTTGTGGCAGAGTTCATTTCTCGATGCCTCACCTTCCAGTAGGTGAAGGTGGAGCATCAGCTACCAGCAGGCTTGGTACAGCCCTTGGAGGTCCTGGAGTGGATGTGGGATGGGATATCTATGGATTTTGTGACTGGACTTCCACATACTTCTAGATGGAATGACTCCATTTTGGTGATCGTCGACCGACTCATCATGCCGGCCCACATTCTACCCATCAGAGAGCAGGGATCACTGGACATCTTGGGATGCCTCTAAGTTCAGAATATTGTACAACTTCATCGTGTTCCATCATATTTAGTCTTCTATAAATATTCTCGCATTAGTTCACGACTTTGGAATGGGTTGTAGGAGGCATTCGGGATGCAGCTACGCTCGAGCACCTCCTTTCACCCTCAGATGGATGGTCAGACGGAGAGGACCATTTAGACTCTAGAGGACATGCTCCGTGCATGTGTCCTCGACTTTGTTCATAGCTGGGAGGATCACCTACCCCTGGTGGAGTTTGCATACAACAACAGCTGCCACTCCAACATCGAGATGGAACCATACGAGGAATTGTACGGCCGACCTTGTAGGTCACTAATGTGCTGGACAGACCCTGGAGAGTCACCTCTTGTGGGACCAAAGATGGTCCAGGCCACGAACGAGAATGTCCAGGTCATGTAGGAGTGGATGAGGATATCTCAGATCCGACAAAAGTCTTATGCTGGCAGGAGGCGGAGACCAGTAGAGTTTGAGGATAGTGACCACGTTTTCTTACGATTCTCACCATGATGTAGATTACGGAGATTAGATCGGGGTGTCATGTTATCTCCAAGCATCATCAGACCATTACAGGTTCTCAAGAGGATATACGAGGTGGATTATCACCTGGCTCTACCACCTCAGTTACACCGGGTGCACGACGTATTCCATGTATCTCGGCTGAGGAGATACGTGAATGACCTGACGCATATCATCTACCATGGGGAGCTAGACATCGACGAGGGGGTGACTTTTTCAGAGGTCCTGGTGGAGATCGAGGATCGATAGGAGCGGGTCCTACGTGGACAGTCGATACCTCTAGTGTGCGTCAGGTGGCAGAACGAGAACCTCCAGGAGAGCACTTGGGAGAAGGAGGCTCAGATGTGTGCTCACTACCCTCATTTTTTCCCCTAGTTTGTGATGTTTCTTTACAGGGACGTAAATACATGAGGTGGGAGTAATGTAAAGACCCATAAATTTCAAGGGATTTTTTTTTAAATTCTTTGAGATATTATGAGTATGCAGTTTTTGACGGCACATGATTCTGAGGCCCGGTGTGCCCAGAATCAATTTCCGAAGTTTAGCTCAGGTACATTCTGTGAACGAACGAGCAGGTTTTTCTAACTATTGAACTGGTGCTCGGAATCGAAATATAAGGGCACCGATGAAACCGCAACGCCAATTTTTTCATAAGAAGACTTTCTCTGGAGTTTCTTTTGCTCGGGATGTGTTTTTAAAAATTAAGTGGTTTAATTGAAGAGTGAAATAAAATATGTACAATTTTATTTCTACTCCAAGTAATTATAACGTACATGTGGAAGTTGAGGTGGGACCCACTAAATCCTAACTCCTCTTGATAGGATATTTGTGAGGTGGGCCCAACATGATACCCACATTTTCAAATTCCTCTAACCTCTCTTAAAGATGGAAAACCCCCCATAAATTTGTAACTCACCCACTCTCCCTCTTTAATTTCATGTCAACTCTCGCATTAAATTGATTGATTAAAACTATTCAATTACTTTAATTTGAGTTTTAGTTTTCTTTGAAGATTTGAAAATGCATGGCATGTGTTAATAAAATAAGGAAGCCGTTAATTTATTTTGGGGTCGTTTAGTTGTGTGAGGATCTTGAGAGAGAATTATCTAAGTCCGAAGAACTTCATCTTCATCACGAAGAACTCCAAGACTTCGACGAAGAACTCCGTCACCACAATGAGAGATCAACATGCCGTCTCGTCTCCTCTTCGCAGCAGGCGTGTGTGACACCATTCTCAAAGAACGAAGGCGTTCCCTCTATAGATATTCTTCCTACATCAAAGAAAGGGAGACACCATTCCTCCTCAGACGTCCTCCGTCAACATATACGGAGCTTCACCTAATGACGTCGTTTCTCAAGACAATCTTCATTCGAAATCTTCTTAGAGATAGGGGATTGTTTTACGTTCATGATTAATTTGGCATTCATCGTTAAATAATTAGCCGCTTGTTATTGAATTAATGGGAGTTGGCTGGACCGCACAAACATGGTCGACCCTCCTTCCCAATGTTGTTGTACATAGTTATGGATTGGAAAGGAGGCGACGCGGCGTCGTTGCACCATGCGGGAATGGGGGAACTGCGGCCCGTGCGGGCCTCAGCGATGGAGCATGGTGCCGTCACACCGCTCCGGTGATGCCGAAGGATGCCACGGCCAGGAGCGGGCCATGGAGGAGGGGCGTGGCCCCGTCGCGCAGTGCCGGAAAGGGAAGAGCCGCGGCCTATGGCCGCGGCGGTTCGAGGAAGCGGCCGGTTGAGCCGCCCGCTGGAGCCTGTTGGAGGTGGGACCCTACGGGTCCTGCGAGTTCTGTTATGGGCGGGAAACAATGGCAGGCCGTTTTTCATTCCTGGGGGGCAGCCCCCCCCCCTGAATTCAGCTCGGCCGAAGGCCGAGCCGCTGGCCACGCGGGCCACGCCACGCCGCTGGGTCGGGCCGCGCTGCTAGGCGGGGCCGCAACGCTGGGCCGAGCCACGACAATCGGCCCAGGCCTCAGCGACCTGGCCGGGCCGCAGCCAAATGGGCCAGACCCGGACCTGGGTTGGGTCGACCTAGTTCGGGCCAAACCAGGGGGTTTTGGGCAGGGACGGTTCGGGCCCAAACCCCCTAATTTCAGACAGATCTGTTCAAACGTCCATAACATGGGCTAAAGACCTCCGATCGACTGTCCATCAGTTGCATAACGATTCTTGGATAGAGATGGTCATTTCATTATTTTACACTCAAGGTTACGGAGAACCTTGGGTATGGTCGGGTTGGTTCGAACACGAAACGAACCAGGCCTTCACAGCAGAAACGCCAATAACGTGAGTTCCGGACGTCCGGGTAGGTTCCACTTCTGTTTTTTTGGTGAAACTCAACATCAATGATATACTTATTTTGTTAGTGTTTTTTGATTTCTTTCTAGAATAATTTACTATTATCCCAAAAAAATGAGAGGTTCAGTACTTAATAAAACTCATACATGTTGCTATAAATATTTTATTGGCTTTCTATACAAATACCATGAGTGAGTTACAAGAATTGATGACACGACTCCATGGGAATAATCCAGGAAAATATATATATATATATATATATATATAGTTTTCATGGTTTTGACAGACAGTAATGATAGTTTGTTTATTATTTGCTATGAAAATATAATCTACTCACAACGTTAAATCCAAATGTTCAAATATCCTATAAAAGGATGAGTGTGATGATAATTTAATTGAATTGAATCAAATATATTTTATTCCACATGTTCTAACATTACCCTACTATTGAGAAATGTGTTTTATATTTTTTAATGCATTGATGAAGTTATTGAGATGCATTCTCAGTTAAATAACATCTTTATAACATATAAATTATTGATATTGATGGGTTGTGATAAAAATTACCCAATTTAGGATTTGGATTTAGATGTATTATTTTTTACATTAATGATAAAGAGGATTTTTATTTTCAGATAAAATTGAGATATATTTACTAAAAAAAAATTTATGTTTTTTATTCACACGTAATGAGTTAAAAATTGAATATTGACGGTGGTTAGAGATAAATAATGATTATAGATCCTCAATAAATTAAAACCCTAGGATAGTGAACAATTTTTAAAATTCATTATTTTGAATGGATCATTCCATCTTACCGTCAATAAGTAATAATAATGATCAACAATTTTTTATATTCAAAAGATATATATCGAAGTACAGATATAAGGGGATATATAATTTATTTCTAAAATAAGTTTTAAAAAAACTATATATTTTAATATTGATGATCATAATGAGGAAGATTTAGATATAGAAAATATTTTGATAAATGATAATGACATTAAAATTAATTTAAATGGAATGAAAAGGTTATGGTAACTTTCATGTGTTATGTCTATTCCAGATATGAATAGAATGATGATAAAAGAGGCCTATTATTATTAATTCTCAATTAATACTAAATTTTATAAAATTATATGTAACAGAATGATTATTTCTGATGGTATGTAATGAATATAAATATCATTCGTTTTGTATCTTGTTGGTTGGTATGTCAGTAATATTAGGATGAAAGAGAAACATATAGGCAGTGGTTATAACCATTACTCATACCAAAATGTAAATTGGGGAAAATCATTTAGGATTCCATCTTTGGACACCCTAAAATGTCTAATGGGGGACATGATAAATGGGTTGTATTCAATTGTTATATGATGATTTCAAAAATTATCATTATCAGAACAGATTTCTCATTGGACCATCATACCATGATATACCGAAAATGAAAAATTAAAATTTTATTTTTGAATACACCTTTGAGAAAATGTGAGAAACCAAAATTTTTTATTTTTGGAAAAAATTTCAAATCAAATAGTAAATTTAGAATTATTTCAAAAATTATTAAAAATGATTCAATTATTCATCTGATATAATCTATATTTGATTGATGTTTACATCATTTCTGGATCATGATTGAGGGTATCATCGTTGTTGTATCCCAACATGAGGTTGGAATGAAAATATTCCTCAGTATTTATTCCCCACTGTTTATTCCACAACCCAGTATCCAATCTTGTGTGTTGATCGTGTCAGTTTGTTCATAACAAATTTCAACTCTTATTGATTGATCATATATTCTATCAACCCCTTATATTGAACATTTTGTTTCTAAATATTCATCCCATATTTCATCCATATAATATAAGAGGTTATTCATATCATCTTCTTCCTTACATGCTTCTTTTTGGGCACTATCAAATGATTCTATTCCCAAATACTAGATATGGTCATCTATCCTAACAACTTTATTCTCCTCATCCTTATTACTATATTTCGTAGATTTATCACTATTATGAGTCGACGTACCAATATAATTTTACATTCATGAACCAAAAATAAATCAGTCTATTAATCAGCATCAGTTTTCATTATTTTTCCATTGGATCTAGTAACCACGAGCTTCTGAAAGTTAGAGAAATATTTCTTATTTTTTTATATTGGTTATATAGAATATTTATAGAATTTTTACTTCATTTAATTTAGTCAATCTACACCCAATGACCATTATTTTTTTATTTTCATTCTCACACTCTGATAATGATTGGGATTATGATTATTTTTCACATTGATGAGAATTATGCATTATTTTATATCCTTTATTATTCATTTTCATTCATGAAAACACATACTTCCACCCTTTATGACAAACACCCTCCTCCTTATGGTCACATACCAAGCCTGTTACAAATAATCCATCAAATGTATTTCTCAGATTATGATTTAAAGAGGCCTATCTAGGGATCCATCTATTCACTGAATTTACCCATCCATAACTTGTACCTAAAGGGATATGATTTTATCCTCCATCTTCTTTGAATCTAACTAAAAATTCATCACAATTTAATTCAACATATTCATTAAAATAACATAAATTATTGATCATATATATTAATCTTTTTGATCATCTATGAAAAGACAACAAATTTCAAGAAAAAATGTTCATATAAATGAATAACATTATTATGGAAGACTAGAAATTAACACTACTATAGAAGCTTTATCTTTGACTTCTTCCTTGGTGGGTGATTTATGTAAATATTCCTCTCCCCTAGGGAATGGATCTAAAAAACACTTCCCATAATTATGATTTCCCACCACTATTTTAACATATTAGATGACCACATTATATTATTTAATCATAGGATGATGAGAACAAATATTATTTAATAATGTAGAATTAAAGGTAATATTACCTATTACATAACACATCATGTATCATCCAATAGATGATGAATCATATTTCTTCGAATAGATTGAACAAAAATTCTAAAAGTGGACCAAATAATATCAAAATGATATAATTTTAAAAAACATTGAAAGAAATGTAATGTTGATATCTATGTTCTTCATCCATATCTATTAACAAAAAATCTTCATGCGACTATGAAGTCTCAAAATCCACACATTTGCTAGGGTATATTATGTGATACCAATATCGCAAGCCATCATGAAAATATCATCTGATGAGGATTTAAAATAATTGGAGAATATAAACGATTAGGAAGGGAAGAGGTATGATCATGAAACATACATATATATCCAAATTTATTGAATCTAATTCTAGTGAAATTCGTAACTTATTCTGAAAATGATGAAATGAGATCCCTAAAATGAATGATGTCCCTTGGAGAAATATTATTTGAGGTCATCAAACATGGAAACAAAGATGAAATTATCAGGGATAGAGAAACCTGATGGCGATTCAATCCATTAGATATCACATATCATTGATGAACATGACATATTAATCATGGGAAGGACAACTTTGACCAAAATAGGTTAGTAGTAGGAGGCCAAGTAAGGATGAAACCTACATGAATTTTTATTATGTTAGTGTAAATGTATGTTGAGTTAGGTGATGTGGATGGTCATTACGGATAATGTGTATTTTGGTAATATTGGAGGGAAAGATATTGAAGGAAAAGTAAGAGAATATTGGTTACTCCCACTCCCGACATAACGAATGGTGGGAGGCTTGAGAGGCCATTGATGATTCCCACAATAGGATTCAAATCACCAACTAGGGTTCTATCTAGGTTCATTGAAATCTCTAAATTAATTTTTCATCCACTATCATTAATGATTTCATATTTATATATTAATTATATTTTAATGTTGTATGATGTAAAATATTTTATTATTTATGATCAGGATATATGATTTACCTTGATGTAAATGTGATATCTTCTATAGACTCTGAATACAATGTTGAGTTTGATAACTACATATCATCCTCAAATAGATGTTATTACAATGAGAAAAATTGAATCACTAAAGGAATTTTTTTATAATTGTCATTTTATTTTAATTATGTTTTAGATCAAAACATTCCTCTTATTGAGATTTCTTAAAATAATATCATTCACTCAATAATTCTAATGATTCATTATGATGATCAATGTTGAATGATGAGTCGAACTCTGATATATTGGGATGATGTTATAGAGAGAAACATATTGGAACATTGGCTAGATGATTAAATTATTGAGAATGATAAATCCATTCAAAAATAAATAAGGGACGAAAAGTGTCAGAAAAAATGTTATGAATACAATTGATAATATGATTTTGAATATAATATTGATGAATGCTGATTCTACAAATTTCTCCATAAAAAAATGTATTTAGATATATAATTTAGGTAAACCTAATATCCAGGTATATCAAACCCTTTTAATAATATTCTTTTACAAGGACTAATATTTCTCTCTTTGTTCATCCACTTAACGTCTAACAGGTTTACATTGTTCTGTATTTAAATTTATGAGTAAATAAATACATTTTCCATCAATGTTAATAAACACAGATATCATGATTTTGGATCACGATATTTCTAATTAGTTATAAACAATTCATATTTTGGATAATAAAGATAATTTTCTATAAAACATAACCCCACAACTCATCTGTTATTTTTGAAAACACCAATTTTAAGAAGCTATGTTGAATCCTAAGTATAAGATGGGGTGGAATTATCCTAAATTATTTACTTTAGGCAATTTGTTTTTAGGAAAAATCAATATAATGGGGTATTAATGTAAAAATATTAACAACCATTATATGAAATAAATTTAATTTAATTTATTCTATGAATTACCTAAAATATAGAGTTTTAATAAATTGTGATATATTAATAATATTATTATTATCATTTATAGTCAATAGGAAACTAGTAATTTTTTTATGAGTAGAAATTATGTAATTTATAATATAATATATAATGTTTTTCTTAATAAAAATAAATATGTAATTTTGTACTTACATTTTAAAGTTATTTTAATTATTCATAAATAAATTTTTATAAAAAATTATATGTATTTATTTTTATGATCAAATAATAAAATTATTTTTTTAATATTTTATAAAAAGTATCTGAAAATTATAATTTTTTATTGGAACCAAAATTTAAAAATTATCATAGGGGGAATTTCTCATTGTTTTTTGAAAATATCTAGTTTTTCATGAATAGTTATCTATTCTAATTTTTAATAATACATGTTTTTCATTTAATTATTTTAAAAGATCTTTTATATTTTCATAATTTTTTCAATGTATAAATGACTATTTATTTTATTTATTGATAATATTTGGGTCATTTTAATCAATTTTTTTTAATTTTATATTAAAACGTTTTATACCTATGAAATTGTTTCTCTTTTGAACACAACTTTCTATTCTCTTCATTAGGTTTTATATAAAATTAAATTTTGAAACTATTATGAATTGATTATTATTATTTTGATTAAATATATGTAATTTTAATATTATATATTTTATGTTATGGTCAAATTAGTTTTTCATCCTAAAAATAAGTAAAAATAATTGTTACAATTAATGTTAAAATGATGATATTCACATTACATGGTGATGTATAAAAATTATTTTTAAACACACAAAGTATAATTATATAATAATGTTGATTATATATTTTTATGATTAGTGGGTCCAAAGTATGAAATTATAATAATATTTTCCTTTAATGAAAATGTATCTTGGTAAATAAAAATGCTATTTACCATAGGGAAAAATAAAATGGTAAAAGTGATCAAAAATAAATATTAATGAATAAATTTTTTAAAAAATATGTAATTTTGTTTTCTTGGTCTTCATATAACATATTATCCATCTAGTATCTTTTTTTACCAATATATGAGGCATATTAAATTATAGTGACTTTCTATTGTTGAATAGTTTTGTGTGTTTAAAAAAATTTCAATACTCCCACACTCATAAAAGAGAACATTATACCCTCAGTTATTGAAACCTCTTCTGTATTTTTTAGAAAACATTTACCTAAAAAATCTATTCATATTATCTTTATACACATTCTATACATATTTTTCTTCCCAAATGAACAACCCTATGGTCCTTAAAATGAAATCCAAATGACATTTTTTATAAGAATTGGTAATTGTCATCACTAATCAATGTCATTATATTTTTCCATTTATTATAATCATTTATTTATAAATATTTAAAATATATAAAAAATATATTACATAGAGTTATAGGTTATTATATTTTTGTAATAACCTATGTTAATCACATGATTAGTTTTTCATGTACACTTTAAATGTTATGTAATATTGATAACATTAATGATTATATGTGATATATATTATCAGATAAAGGTTTTTTAATTCCGACAAATTTTTTACCATTTTTTGTTTTAGAAATCAACAAAATCGCCATAATGTTCATATTTACATAAACCTACCTTCCCTATGATATATGTAATTAAAATTATATATCATTCATAATTTGATTAAAAAAATTAAAATATAATGAATATATACTGATTTTATAACATGGTAAAAAAATTATAAGAATGTCCCATAATCATGGTAATAGAACCAAAAATATCATACCAAAACAGACATGAAAAATGAAGCGGTTATTATTCAAAACAAGATTTTAACAAGGAAGTTATAATAAAATGGTACTAAAAGGAAACATTTAAATAATATATGGAATCATAAATATGTTTAGGATTATATTATATATTTATTATATTCCTATTTTTTTATAATATATATTAAATAATATAATGAACGAATTCATATTTTATGTTAAGGGATTTATGCCACACTTTTTTCTGCGCATCACATCACTTATACAAAACATATTTATTTTGTGTAATTTATATACATCCCATTAATGAAATTTAATATTATTTTGTTTAAATTATATTATGTACATTTCTACCAAGAATTCTTTCTTTTTTGGGCCTTTGGTTTCAAAGGATTCTAATGTTGTAAAATGTTTTATGTTACAATATCATTGTTTATCAGGAAGGTTTTTGAAGCAGTTTATGAGAAAAAATATAATGATAAATATATTTAAATAATCTCATAAAATTTAATGTAATATTATTATTCTATTATAATAATTTTTTCTTTTCAATTTATTATGATTATAAACTCATTGCATAATAATAATATTTTTATAAAAAAATTAATATATTTCTTTCAGGGGTAAAAACATTTTTTTTAACTACTATGTTATTAAAAATAATTTTAATTAATTTTTTTTACTATAATCCTATTACATTTTACAATATTTATTACAGTTGTTTCACAATTAAAAAATATCATCAAAATGAGTTTTTTTATTTTTGGAAAAAGTAATAATTGAATTTTAATAAAATAGAATATTTTTTATAATGAAAGATATGCATAAACTTTTCAACCATAATTACCACATAATTATTTTAATATTGAATTATAATTACCAAAGGACATTTCTATAAAAAAATTCTTTAATATTTTAAAATTTTTTATATTTTAATGAATTTAATTTAAATTTAATGTACATTTTAATCAATAATGTTGTAAAAATATTTTGAAGGATTTTCTATTCATTAAATACATTGAAGATTAAAGTTTATATTGTATTACTATGGATCTGAACTAATGGTACGACTATAATTCATTATTTGGATGTTCCTTATTTATTATAATGATGAAATGATGAATATTATATCGATTCCATTTCCAAAGGGTTTAATATGATGAGTTGATTATGTTTTTATGAAACAAATTTATTATTCAGGTTTTTCTATTTTGAAATGGTTTGGAAACCCATTTTATTTTTTGTTGGATACGAAATGATGAATATTTAATGACAAATTAGCCAAAAATATATGGATCATGTTTTCTGTTGTACTTTTATATCCCAACAGTTTATTGGGTAATGTATAATAGCGCATGAGAAAATTATGGGAAACAAGATGATGTGTTTGATCCTACTTGGTAAGTAGAAATATGTACTTGATACAATATGGTAAAAAGTAGATGTTAACCGATATGTTATGAAATATTGAAATAATTTTTATTTATGATCTATTTAAATTTTATTCTATCTATTTTTAACAAGGATGTATGAAATTATTTCGATAAAAGTAATGTGGGACCACTAATATGAAATGGTGGTCTCATTCATGATTTCATTATGATGATTATTCACTCTATTAATTTATGTATTTTGAAATTATTTTGATTTATTCCATGGATCAGTATTATGTTCTAATTAATGTTTTGTATAAACATTTTATGATTTATTTATAATATCATACCCTTTTTATTATATTACGATTTGTTGTTACCATTTATTGATATTATCCATGTGATCCATTCAGAAGAATCAGAGATAATCCTTTCATATATTGACATTCGTGAGGTAATTATGGTATATCATGGAAGTGTACTAAATGTGAATTCTATTATAGGACATTATTATTATTATTTAAAAAATTTGGTGATTTTGAAACTAGTCGCCAAATACAGTAAACACTTCCTGTCCCCTTGCATGAATTTTTGAAATGTATTTAATTTTTATTTATTATTATTAAATATCCATGTATGATAAATGTGTTTAATGATAACTAACCACAAATATATAATTATTCCAAATTCCCACATTATATAATTATTTTTCCCTTAATGAATTATAAACAAAACTGACTACAAATAACAGCTTCTCTACCACAATTAAAATATAAATCATTTGTCACGAGTGTTTTGATTTGGAATCCAATCATTTATACCTCCCATGTCCTAATGCTGATATCTCATTTCTGCTTTTAATCCGTAAATAACAATTAAAAAAATTTGGACTTTTATAAAATTTCATTGTGAACCAAACTAGGATACCCACATATAGTTACACATGTGGTCTTTTTTTAACTATCCCGTATAATGTAATATTACACATGTTTTTTATACTAATACCTGAATATAAACTAAAATTAATTGGAAATAATTTTGTTGGATAATATAGGAACAATATAGAAACCTCAAATGGATTTCTAGAAAGACCCCAATGTACATTGAACGATCAAATATAATAAATAAATTGTTTCAAAATTAATAAACTAAATAAGTCATTAGAACAAGGAATATTTCCTAATCAATATAAAAACTAATATAATATAACTAATTATATTAAGAAAATAAAATCATTAATATTTGAGAAACTCCATGATATATATCTACGGTGATATAGTAATATAGACAATTAATACTATAAAATTAGGTATAGAATATTGTAATCCATCTCAATTTTTTGGTGGAAATATGAATTCTCTTGGAATAACCAACATGATAAATAAATTGTTGATACCAGCATCAATAAAACGATGATACTGTAATGAAACCTAAAATGTCAAATAGGAATAAGTGAAATTAAAAAATATCATCCCTACACACCATGTATAATCATTTAAAGTAAAATTTGTTTATTCTTATTTAGAAATAATTATATCAAAATAATAATAAAATAAAATTTAAAAACCACATTGAACCATTATTTTAATTCATGATATCTAAGAGAAAAAATATATACTTTTTTAAAAAAATAATGGTTTAATTTATTATAAGTATGAAATGAAATTATGAAAATTGGATTATGGTAATTGTTGGATAACAATATGGATGATCATGAAACTTAATGAGGATGTGTTTTCCCCATGATCCCTGAATAAAATCCATATTTTGTTAAAATCAATGAAACAATGATTTAATTTATGTATTTATGACATCACTTATTTGGATTGAAATATATAGGTATGATTATGTTGATAGAGAAATTCTCATCTAGAAGCCAATGTCTACTGGCCATAGTAGTACTTTGGAGTGGTACATGTACAATTGTGAGAGATATTTCATGTACACTCTATGACTTTTGATCATTAGAAAACCCTTTCTATCCATGTCAATAAAACTATTACCCAAGCAGAATAGATGGGGATGATTCTGATACAAAATCTACTGAAAAAAAATGAATTTCGATCTATTAGATCTACAATGTCATATTAAAATCTATTGAATGTATTAATAATATATTTGTTTTATGAAATTTAACATACAAGTACTATGATTATATCCAATATAATATTTTCCTTCCAGATGCATATGTATTATTTTAATTTCATCATGGAAAGAATTTTTGAATCCATATGTTGTGATAATATTCAATGGATATTGATAAAATCTATTATTAATGTCCTTGAAATCCATATTTAGATCAAACAATTTACCTCCTTATGACAAATATTCCCCCTCCAGGCATGCAAGAATCTATTCCATTCACAAGGTTCTTATTTCTACATCCAAAAATCAAATAATTCATATAAATAAATTTTTTTAGATATTATTATCATGATAAAATTTGGTTTTCCTAGAAGGACACATAAACATCATGTTTTTATGCATATTAGGTAGATTCTAATGATTCCCTATTCAAATAATGTCAATGTGGATGGGGTGGAGTCATGTATATATATACATTTGGGTTGCGGGGGTATTTTTCATACCCATAAGGGCTTAATAAAATACATATTATGTCACAAAATTTGAAATATATGTTCTATAAAAAAATTATTATAGGAAATGATCGTGATTATAAGTTATGGATTCCACTACTTCTACATAAATCTTCGAATGGAGTCTGATCCAACCATTATGGTGGAATTTTGTTTTACCGATCCATAAAAGACCCTGGAGAATGATTCCACCATGGATAAAATACAATCAACTCTAAATTTTCAACATCCTATATATATAACATAAATTTAATTAATTTAATAATGTTGTTGGTGACCTTTAAAATATCGCTATTTTACAGTCTAGATCTAGATGATCCTTTGTGGCTCAATGTTTCTGCTAACATTTTGTAATAGATGATTTATATGGATACGTACATACTCCACTATAAATATTATCCATGTGATGTGATCAATTTCTGTTATTTAATATAATTGTGTTGGAGAGGGTTCACCCAGATTTTAGACCACATGGATTATAATGGAAATTCATGAAACTGAAAAACAATAAACCAGTATTGATAAAGTAACCATAAGTTAAGAATATTATTGTTTATGAAAACAATTACATTAAATTACTGAATGTGTAAAATAATAGAATCATATCAACAAAAAGGAATAAATAAATAAGATAAATTACAGTAAAATAAATATTAATAAATCACACGACTAGAATGTAAATTACATTATGTGAGTGTATATAGGGAAACTAATGTCATTTTAATAGAGATCCATATAAAATGTATTGATTTATAATCATAATAAACTAAACACATAAAAACATATATGAAGGGAAATTTAAATTCATATCCATGTTGATTCACCAAATTATAAAGATCAGTAACATATCATACGAAATTTTACTTAATATTTTGGCATAGTAAAAATAATGGTATTTGACACCATGCCAAAGAGTAAAATTATATTATTCAATCCCATGGTTCATGTATACCCATGATTTTGTAAATGCATTTGACAATGTTATCAATAAAATTAATCAATCTTTTTTAAAAAAACATATATAAACAGCACTCCCCTATTCTCTAGGTGCACCTCACCAAATCAGCCCCATACAATTAACCGAACAAAATCATCGAAACCACCAATCTTAAAATAGTAAAAAATCAACAAATAAATCGATAATAAATATGAAATGACCCTAAAAATCAAAATAAATGTTTTAAATTATTTGGAATTTTTACGAGTATGCGAAAATTGATGATTGGTGACTTCGAGGCCCAGAGATCCCATAATGGAATTTTGATATTTTTTAAGGTATGTTTAGTAAATGTGCAAATACATTTTCTATATTTTTAACTGGTTCTCAATTTTAAAATATTAGGGAACTATTGCAACCACATCACCAATATTCTCTTAAGATAATATTAACATTGACTAGAAAGGGTTAGAATAAAATGGTAATTTCATGAAAATTAATAAAAAAATATATAATGATTATTTTCTTTTTCTTATTTTCATCCATTGGACAAAAAATGGTGCGGTCTCAGTTCAATGTCATGCCATTTAAAGGCTTTACTCTTCTTTTGTGTAACCGAAACATTTGGGGAAATTAAAATAATGCATAATAGAAATGTTTAGAGGATTAAAGAGGTTCATTAATGATACTCCTTAATGAACCACATTAATGGTTTGGGGAATTGATCCTATACTCCCCAATATTTAACCTCAACTAGGGTTTGGGATTTGGGAAAGCAACGAGAGGAGGCTCTTACGATGTGATGATGTATTTCCACTCCGATGAAGAATTTGATCGAGCGAGGAATGTAGGGGGACTTAGCGGGCAATGAAAAGTGCCAACGAATACCTTCATACGTGTACACTCCCTCCTATTCTACAACACCTTCCAATGAATACAATGTAGGGGGTTTTATGCTTTATTTCTCCCCTTTACACCATTATTTATTATTATGAATTACACAGATCAACTTTCCAACGGGTTGACCTATGCTTCATTGATAAAATGCATGGGGATATTTTACGATTTTCAATATGGGAGTTTTTATTTAATTAATACATCCCAAGTTATTATGCTAAAACAGAGGGTGCATGGAAATTGAAAAAGGTATGATCCCTCCACCGTTATTTTTTTTGGTAGCGTATTTCATGGATGAATAAATGTTATGGAGGCAACGGGTGGTACCAACCACGTGTCCGACGGAGAGGAGACGGGTCACCGGCCTAGCCGGCAGCCGTAGGATGAGGCGTGACCTGGCGGCGGGCCTGGGCGGCAGAACACACAACCATGAAGGGCCGCAGCGCTGGATGAGGAAGACCCTATCGGTTCTCCTGGGTGGAAAATAATTCGTGGTCGCGATGGGACGTGGCGCGCTCGAGTTCTGTGACGTGTGTGTGGCGCCATGTGGAGTCAGCCTGCCAAGAGGGGTGACACAGATGGTGCGACCGGGTCCACCGACCGCTTGATCATGTGTCATGAATGACTATGACACGTCTGGGGAGAATGGATCTAACCTGAAACCACTGGGAGGGGTGAACCTGGTGGTCTAGACTGAATAGGCTGGCCCAGCAGGTCATGCTCGTAGGTCCAGTTGGCCGACCCCGCAAGTCTAGCGGTCTAGACACATGTATTAGAGGGCCGGTCTGAACCCGAGTTGTGAAACACAGACCGGGTCGGGTCCAGTCGGCCTGACTGGGGTGCCCCAGACCCAGACCCCGTGTAGCCCAATTATGTTTTATTAGGATTATCTCCTAAATTGGATGTCCATTTGATGAACTATCAGTGGATTCAAAAAAATGTCTAGGTAGTCCTTTTGTGATACTCCACATAAAATTTGGTGAAAGTCGGAGTTTTAACATGTTGGATGGCACCATAATCTAACTAGGCCATAAGCAATAAAATAAAAAAAATGTGCAGACCTAACATATGGTTGAAACGATTTTTGTTGTGTTATATCCCATATGTCAGGACGGATCATCACATTACATCATTTTTAAACTTCTCATGAGTTGAAATATGACTAATGGATTGAGAAACAATTCTACAAAGCACACTGTGAAAGAAACCATGCATATGGCTAAGACTTGAAGACTAATGATTTTCAACTCCATATGATATGACGATCTAGTGGGAAGCACCTCTATGTGGCTTGGCTGGACCACGGTGGGGAGCACATCTATGTGACTTAGAATACCCACTGTACTCGATAGATGGAGTATCCTAGTAGGCCATAGTGGGGATCATCTCTTTGTTACATGGAAGTCCCATGATACGTAATGGGGAGGAGTACCTAAGAAGTTTAATGTTTGTGGAAAGCCTATATGTGTGATTCGACAGGGCCACTGTACTTGATAGTGGAGGATTTCTCCAGAAACTGATGTGTTTGATAATTTGATTGGTGATTCTACTGTTCAATACTAGAATATACGTGTTTTGAGAAATCTTTTTTTTGTGCATGTGATTGTGATTATGATATTGGGGTTTTCATTTTATAATTCTAGGAGACTATAGGGGGTCTCAGGGTCCCTACTGGGTAATTTTATACTCAAACCTGCGTTGGCTTCACCCGCACCGTGTTGTGTATTGTGTAGATGAGAGGATGCTTTGATTGAGACATAGGCCACAAGGACCTTATGTTGGACGGTGGTGACGATAGACATGGAGAGCTATAGTGACGAGTTGTACCTGGACTTATGGTATGATCCTTGGAATATGACCCCAGTAGTATTTTCCTCTTTGATGTTTTTCTATTTCAGTTGGTCTTATATTCTGGCCCCTATACTTCTGCTGTATTTGTTCTCATTTTCAGTGGTATTATATTTCTCAATTTTGAGTTAATACATGGTTTGGAGTGTCTATTCGTACAGGTAAACATGTAATTGTGTACCACTTGTACGTTGATGCCTTCAGCGTTAGTCACAATCCACTGGCCTATGGGAGGCAGGCATGGGTTGGTCACGACACGGGCCCTATGGGAAGGCTCGTGACAATGTGGTATCAATGGGATGTCAGTTCCACTTCAAGAATGAGAGTCTATCTTTATTGGATAAATAGTGTTAAATGTTGTGAGTCTGACTTTCAGATTTGGGTAGTCCAGTGTTGTTGAGGCAGCTGACATAACTATAAACTTTGACCTTGAATTCTGATTTTCAAGTCAATAAAATTAAAGATTGGTTGAAATAGTGTTCATGATTTTGAATCAGAGTCAGATCAGCAGGTATAATGTTATAACCAAGGTATATATTGATAAATCTCAGGATTACTCCACGTGGATGACTAGCTAGGATCATGATAAATGTTTGTGAGGATAACCCTCTAAGAGACGAGGCATCCGTTTAGGGACAAGTGTTTGAGATTGCCCCATCGGGTGGTGCACTAGTGCTACCACCAGCTGATGGTCATAATATACTAACAGAAGTTCTTGTAGGAGAAATTCATAGACTTAGTGACCTATATGAGTTTTAGAGATAGAGACCTCCCACGTTCAGAGGAGATAAGGATCCTCAAGTTGTCGATGACTGCCTAGAGGTGGTGATACATGTCTTAAATGTAGTGGGGATATCTCATGGCTAGATGGTGATCTCGGTGCTGAGCCTTCCATAGGGATCGAGTGGGAAATGGTGTTTCTTGACAATATAGACTCGTGATGAGGAGACCCTCACTTGGGTTGACATCGAGTGGCTTTTTATGGATGTTTTTTCCCAACATCGTTGTGCTCTAGGTGCATCTAGGAGCTACTTATCCTATAAAAGGGTAGCATGACAGTGGCCCAACACTTGGTGAGATTTACTAAACAATCATTCTCCTCCAAAAACAATGTGTGAGACCCTTTAATTTGGTCTCTAGCCTTCGAGTAGGGCCTCAGGTAGGATATTAGGGCTTTGGTATTGGCTCTCAGCATCACTACACATGATGGGGTGTTGGTGTGAGCACTCCTAATAGAGATATTCCTGGAAGAAAAGGCCTCCATAGCTAGAGATGCCCAAATACCCTAGGTGGAAGTGTCTTCAACATGATGTAGATAATATACGCATGGGACCATGTAGGCCATGTCTTTTAGAGGCCAACCCCATAACCCAAGGACCACAGTGTGAGGCTACATTCCAGCTGTAGTTAGACGGGGGCCAGACATTGATTTGCGTACAGTGGGCAAGGACACATGGCACTTGATAGCCCAACCCACCATGAAGATGACCAGAAGGCGGTCGAGGGACCTCTAAGGAAGCGTCCATGGTTCGATCGTGGAGGTCCAAAGGGTAGGGGATGTCGTACAAGAGCTGATTGTGAAGGAGGTGGTGGACGACGATTTGGGGTTCCACCACCACCCCCCGGGTGGTCCAACATGACCATAGGGATCATGTGGATAGGGGTGATCACAGCTTTATGGGGCTGAGGCCTATGACCACCACACTCTATAGATGATTATAGGTATTATATATATATATATTCCACCCATGTTTAATTTCTTATAGATATTGGTTCTACTCACTCTTTCATTTCCCTGACAGTCGTTCAGATCACGGAGATTTTGTTTGAGACATTAGTTCAATCCTTGTGATTTAAGACACCTAGGGTAGTGGATATGATGAATACACATGGGTGCATGCAGTGTCAGATCACTTTAGGTGGTGATAGTTTGGTATTAGATTTCCTAGTAGTAGCGTCGAGGCCATACAACTTGTTCTTAGGAATGAATTGTCTATCCATAATCTATGCTCAGATCGACTATTTTAGGAGCAAAGTACAGATTATATGTGAAGATGGCATGAGGTTTTCCTTCACCAGTGAGATGGAATCTTTTGCAGTGCAGGATAGACTCTCTCGAAAGAGGGGGCACCCGATAACTAATTAGATGGCTATCATCAACCTCTATGTAGTGGACGATAGAATTATGATCTATCATGTAGTGGTGGACTATTATACTGATGTCTTCCCTAAAGATGTTCTAGGACCAAATCCCCTTATAGTTGTATACTTTTACCTCGACATGTACCCCAAGACGACACCGATATCTACACCATCATTTATGATGTATCCCATGGATATCCTGGAGATAAGGGTATAGTTGGGAGACTTGAAGAGTAAGGGGTTCTTAAGGCCTTGTGTTTCTCCTTAGGAATCCCTGATTTTCATCACCAAGAAGGCAGATGGGGCTCTAAAGCTTTGTGTGCACTATCACCTCCTGAACTAAGTGATTATGAAGAACAAGTATCTTTTTTCGAGGATCGACGATCTCTTCAACAAGATGAATGGTGATTGGTGGTGTTCGAAGATAGAACTCAGATCAGGCTATTAAAACCTCAGGGTATTGGATAATAATGTAAAGAAGACAACTGTAATGTGTCGGTATGGCCATTAAATGATCTTGGTGATTCCCTTTGGCATGAAAAACACACTAGCAGAGTTCATGCGGCTCAAGAACATGATCTTCTGGACTTACCTCGATGGATTTGTTGTAGTCTTTATTGAATACATCTTGGTGTACTCTGCGTTGGAGGAGGAGCATGCCACGCGTCTGTAGATAGTTCTATATAAAATCAGGGAGCACCATCATTATGGTAGGATCTCGAAGTTCTAGTTTTGGATATAGGATTTACACTTCATGTGGTAAATTATCTCAGATGATGGAGTTGCAGTGGATCCAACGAATATATAGGAAGTGATTTCAAGGGATCCACCCAGAGGTGTGACCGAGGTGCAGAGTTTTCTGGGTTTGGTTGGGTAATACCGTAGATTTGAACCTGACTTATCTTGGGTAGTGTCACTATTTTTAGATGTGACAATGAATAGGAATCCATTTTTCTGGATTGAGAAGTGCCTGTAGAGTTTCCAGGAGTTGATACAGATATTGAAGAGTGCCCCTATCTTGAGGCAACCAGAAGATGGTGTTGTGAATATTGTCTACTCTGATGCATCAGCGGCCAGAAGAGGGTGTGTACTAATAAAGGAGCAATTGGGTATTGCTTATGGCTCACAATATTGATAAAACACAAGAAAAAATATGATACCCATGACCGAGAGTTATAAGTAGTGGAATTTGTGCTTGAATATGTGGCATCAATAATTGATGGGTGAACAGTTTACTATTTACTCCAATCACAAGAATATCATTTATATCTTCTTGTATACGGACCTGATCCAGAGACATCGGTGATGGCCGGAGTTCGTCCATAACTATAATATTAAGATAGTCAATACTTCTGTGAAGGTGAATGTTGTATCAGGCACACTTTATAAGAGGTTTTTTCTACAGTTGCTGAGTGAGGAAACATTGCAACTTTACATGTTATAGATATCCTTCGTGGATAGAGATGGACTGACCTAACTCCTATCAATGACTGTAACTCCCCCACCCTTCAGCTATTTAGGGAGGCTCATTTTGTGGATGTTGACTATGAGGCCCTTTGTGCTCATATATCCTTAGGACAGTCTCTTAAAGTATTTTCTAGAGGTGGGGAGAATGTCATCCTCTCTAGAGGATACCCCATGGTACCAGTGACACTACGAGAGGATGCGTTGAGCGAGTTCCACAAATCCCAGTTGGTGGTACTTCCTGGACTATCAAAGATTTAGGAGGACCTACTATGTCAGTATTAATTGAACTGAATGAATAAAGTGGTGGTGGATTTCATATCATCATGTCTCACTTTTCAACAAGTGAAGGTCAAGAATTAGGTACCAGGAGGTATAACTCAGCCACATGAGGTGATAGAATGGAAATGGTATGGAATATCCATGGATTCCGTGATAGGTCAACCATGTACTTCCATGGGCCTCGATTCCATCTGGGTGATCATTGACCAACTCACAATTTCATCCACCATCCTACCCATCCATGAGTAGGGATCAATATAGGTCATGGGATGCCTATACATAAATGTGATTGTACGGAATCACGGGGTTCCATTGATGATCGTACACTATTGCAAGACACGTTTTACATCCCGCTATTGTAAGGGATTTCAGGTGGCATTTGAGACTCATATATGTTTGAGCACCGCCTTTCAACCTAAAATAAATGGTTATATGGAGCAGACCATACATACCTTCGAAGACATGATCTGTGCTTATGTCCTTGATTTTGGATGCAGTTGGGAAGACCGCCTTCCACTGGTGGAGTTCGCATTCAACAACAGTTATAATATAATACCTGAGACTTTTATGTGAAATATTTTGTTTTTATGTTATATAAATAATCAAAGGAATCTTTCAGTACACACAACACTAGCTTGGCATGCTTTACACGCAACAGCGGCCTTCCTTGATAGCCTCTGTCGTACGCAATACCGAGTTTCACTAAACAATGATATCCTATTAAAATATTATTAAAACTAGCCGTTATGAATAGTAATAAACACTTTTTGAAATTTTATAAATTTTATTTCTCAAAATGGACTTCATTTTTGGATTCGGAATATCGAAATTAGCCTAGGGTGGAATTTTGGTATTTTTCTAAAAACTTTCAATTTTTGATAAATAGTGAAACCACTAAGTGGTAGTAAAAAAACTGAATTTTTCAAAAAACTTAATTTTACCACTTCTATGAGTGGAATTTCGAAAATCTGAGAGACACGGTTGATGTCAGTAAGTAAAATGTGGTTCAATGAGATGAAAATTATTTTTGTGAATAGTAACTATTTACTTTTTTACCACGGTTAAAAGTAAATAGGGTAATTAAGGGTAAATATGATATTATTGTTACCCTAACACATGTCCAAATTCTATTGGACAAGTGTAATTCGACCAAAAACAACCTTAAGAATAAACTATGACCATCTAGTTCCACATGGATTAGATTAGGAAATTTATTATTAATTTATTTTAATAAGGGTTAAAATAGTTAAAATCAAGGTTTAATTAGTAATTCATTTTTAATATGGGGTTATACATAAGATAAATTTGACTATAAATATTAATTAGAAATCTAAAATGATTTCCTACATAATGGTATTTTATTTGTAATTTTTAGACATTAAATAATTTAATTTATTTATGACCCAATGATGATACAGTAATTATCTTATTAATGAAATATTGACATAATTGAGGTTATAAATACCCAAATAAATGTAATTTGAGATTTTTATGAATTAAACTAATTTTATAGGTTAATATGACATGTTAGTATTTATTTAAGTAACTTGGTTCGAACTAATCATTCTGTTATGATTTTCATACGAGGTACTTTTTGACATTTCCGACAAAAGTACGAGAAGAATGTTTTTTTAACATATACGGCATGAATGGATTTTTAAAACATTATTTCCAAGAAGCTTCATTTACAAGTTTTCAAGTTTATTTTTAAACAACTTATTTTAGTTTAATATTGTATGACATGTTAAGAAAGGAAAAAAATTTTGATGTAGAAAGGATATTTTCCTCAAGAATGGAGTTTTAGTGTTTTATCAAAATTATTTTCCATCTAAGATAATATAGGGTTCTATTTCTATCCCTATTATTACATTGATTTGATTATGTTGTGATGGAATTATTTTTATGAATTCCTTTATCTTATATGAATTGTTTGATGATGTCACGATGTTTAAGACTCCCATTTTTATTACATGGGTTGTGCAATGATGTATGATTCATGATTTTGTGGCACACATAAGAATGGTATCATTATGAGATGGGTGGGACATATATCGCTCTATAATTAATTGGGTAAATATTTTATATCTCATGAGATGGACATGGCTGGAACGGTAGGTTATACCGGTTCAGTGAAATAAGACTGAAACGAGGAGTGAACTTGGTTCAGAAATGGACATTGTCCACTAAGATAGTCTTGGAAATGATTCTTGACTAATAAGAAATGATTCTATATGATTATGTGTCTATGCCACAAAGTTTCATGTTTTATGTTATGATTATTGGGATTCCATTTCACTACTATGATTTATCCCATGTTATGAAATTATTCTCTCTTTTGCAGGTTAAGATTTACAAAAGTTATGTTCTTATGAATATGATGTGATTGATATTTCTTTTGTTTACCCTTACTGAGCATTTGAGCTCACCCTTTTGTATGTTTTCATTCCCCCGGTCCGGAAGATGGTTATTAAGTAAGATATGCCAAAAGGGACTATAGATATGATGAAATAAATGGGAGACAGTGTAGACGCTTTATGTACCAGTTGTTTATGTTTCCCATTTTCTAAAGACACTATACCTATACGGTCCTTTCGTGGTTTTGTTATATGTTGTAATAAGTATGCTTCAATTTTGAAGTGTTAACAATGTATGTAATGTATGGGTCTTTATAGTTGGTATCAGAGGAAAGGTATAGTCAACCTTTTGAAACTAGGATGTGAAAGCCTTAGTAAAAACCCTAAAGATAAGTCTAAGAATAGAACACAATCTTAATGTTTTAGAAATGGCCATTAATAACCTAGGACAAGACCTTAAGTGTGAAATTTTATTCTTGATTATGTGGTTTTCCTATTATAATTAGTGTTTCTCACACAATTCTTCTTGGTTTTAGTCAATTGCTGGAACCCGAAGGAACCATGTTAAGGCGTAATGCGACGGGCAATGTAATGATTGTCCCCCTAAGCAACCAAACGTTATGGGAGTTGGAATGCAAAATCTTGTAGCCATGATCACACAACATTCTCAAGCTATAAATCATGCTGGACTTCCAAACGAGCAAAGGAAGGAGAAAAATTCTATTGAATCCTTCATGAGACAGCGTCCACCTTCATTCAGCGGGTCTACTGATCCATTAGTTGCTGATCAATGGATTAGTACTACTGAAAAGATATTTTTAGTTCTTCAATGTTCTGAGCATGATAATTTCATCTTAGCAGTGTATCATTTGGAAGGTGATGCTCATTAATGGTAGAATCTTATTATTAATACGAGGCAAAGGGATGAAATTGAGTCCATGGAATGGGACAAGTTCAAGAACTTATTTTTCAATAATTAATTCCCTCATATTCTCCGAAAAAAATGGAGGAAGAGTTTCTTGAACTGAAGCAAAAGGATGATGAATCTGTTTGTACCTATGAAGAAAATTTTACAAGACTTTCAAGGTACGCTTCTGTTATTATTATCCTACCTGAGAGTAAGATCGATCGATTCTTTAGTGGCTTAAAACCAAGTCTTCGAAGGGCCATAGCCATAAGGGACATCAATGGCTAGAAGGAAATCGTTCGATGTGCTCTCAAAGTTGAGATGGAGATTGGAGTAACCCATCAGTCATATGGGTTTGATAAGAAGAGGAAAATGGGATTCAAAGGAAAATCTAAAGAGCACACTGAAAAGAAGATGAGCTTTCCCTTATGCTCAATGTGTGGAACGAAACATAGAGGGAGTTGTCTTAAAGGTACAAGTAAATCTTTAAAATGTGGAAAGGAAGGTCATCAGACATTTGAATGCCGCGATGATGGGAAGTAGAATTCTAATGATGAAAACAAATGAAGGGATACACAGAATGAACCTACTACACTTCAATGTTTCAATCTCAATGAGATGGGACATTATGCCAATAAATGCCCTAATCCATGGGTTGATGATGATGGTTGACGTCAAAAAACTCTTAAGGCTAAAGACAAAGGAAAGTCACATGCAATTTCTATCAGCGATGTGGAGTACGATAATGATGTGGTGAAAGGTACACTTACCATCCACTCTAAAAAATAAAATGTTTTATTTGATTCTGGATCCACCCACTCTTTTATTTCTGAAGAATTTTCTAAGGGTATCACCGTATTACCTCAACAATTAGATGTTGAGTTAGCTGTGACAACACCTAATGGCACAACAGTCACATCAAATGTTTATAATTCTTCTCCGATCGAAGTTTGTGGGAAAGTGCGCCCTGTAAATCTTGTGATCCTTCCTATAGTGGAATTTGATGTGATTCTTGGCATGGATTGGCTTTCTTTATATGGAGATCATATCAATTTCCAAAGAAGGGAAGTCACATTTCATATTCCAGATCAATATATGATCGTCTATCAATGCAGGGATGAACATAACCTTCCAGGGAATATTCCTTCTACCTTATGGGTCTTGATTCCACTAAATTGAAGGATATTTATCTCAAATGGTTGGTGAGAAACTCACGATTAAGAATATTCCCATTGTATGGGAGTTTGATGATGTCTTTCCAGAGGAATTACCGGGTCTTCCACCAAATCGTGATGTTGAGTTTTCAATAGAGCTCGTACCGGGTGCTTTGCCTATTTCAATGACACCTTATAGAATGGACCCAATTGAGTTGCAGGAATTGAAGAAGTAACTCCAATAGAATCTTGATAAGGGATTCATACGCCCTAGCGCGTCACCTTGGGGAGAACCTGTTCTATTTGTTAAGAAGAAAGATGGATCAATGAGACTCTACATTGATTATCGAGAACTTAACAAGATCACTATCAAGAACAAATATCCTCTCCCATGAATTGATTACTTATTTGACCAACTACGCAGAGCTCAATACATTCCCAAGATTGATCTTTGTTCAGGGTATCATCAATTAAGGGTCAAAAGGGGGGATATACCAAAGAATGCATTCCGTACAAGGTATGGACACTATGAATTTATAGTGATGCCAATTGGTCTTACTAATGCCCCTCCTATCTTCATGGATCTGATGAATAGAGTCTTTAGAGACTATCTTGATCAATTTGTGGTAGTCATTATATACGATATTCTTGTCTATTAAAAGAGCAAGGAAGAACATGAAGATCACTTGAGAATTATATTGAAGAACCTGGGAAAGGATACGCTTTATGCCAAATTTACCAAGTGAGAATTTTGGCTTCAAAAAGTTTTATTTTTGGGTCACATAATCTCAAAAGTGGGGATATCTGTGGATCCAGAAAAAACAGAGGTTATCAAAAGATGGTCGAGACCAACAACAGTAACTGAGATCCGAAGTTTTCTTGGTTTGGCTGGATATTATCGACGTTTTGTGAAAGATTTTTCACGATTATCTAATGCACTCACCAAGATGACTCAGAAAAAAGTTAAGTTTGTTTGGACGGAAGAATGTGAAGATAATTTCAAGGAGTAGAAAATAAGGTTATCCAGTGCACCTGTGCTCACACTGCCTTGTAGTGGAGAAAGGTTTGTGATCTATAGTGATGCATCCAAGAAGGGATTTGGGTCTGTTCTTATGAAAAATGATATGGTGATATCTTATGCCTCACGATAGTTGAAAATCCATGAGCAAAATTACCCAACACATTATTTGGAGTTAGATGCAGTAATCTTTTCATTAAAGATTTGGAGGCATTATCTTTATGGAGAAAGGTGTGACATTTATACTGATCATAAAATTTTAAAGTATATTTTCACTAAAAAGGAGCTGAATATGCATCAAAGAAGATGTTTGGAGTTGATTAAGGATTATGACTTCTCAATCCATTACCACCCTGGGAAAGCAAACATGGTGGCAGATGCATTAAGTCGACAAGACCATGCCAGTTTATCCATGATGAGGATCAGAAAAGATCCAATATTTATGGATTTACAAAGGATGGATCTTGGAATTATAATGGAAGGGGAAAAATCTTATCTTTCTCAAATGAATGTTCAACCATCTATACATGTGAAGATTAAAGAGGCACAGAAAGAAGATGTCGAGTTACAAAAGAAGGTGAGAAATGTTCCTGAATTCAACCTTGATTGTGATGGGATAATAAAGTTCAGTAATCGGGTTTGTGTTCCTCCCATACCGGAATTAAAGAAGGAGCTGCTGGATGAGGCTCATAGTTCTTCATTCTCTATTCATCCTGGAAGCACAAAGATGTATAGGGACCTGAAAGAGTACTTCTGGTGGGATGGCATGAAAAGAGATGTTGCTGAATATGTCTCTCGATGTTTTGTTTGTCAGCAATTTAAAGCTGAGAGATAGAAGTCTAAGGGGATGTTACAACCATTACCCATACCCGAATGGAAATGGGAAAACATCACTATGGACTTTGTCACAGGAGTTCCAAAAACATCCAAAGGCAATAATGCTATCTGAGTCATAGTTGATCGTCTTACCAAGTCCGCACACTTCATTGCTATTAGAGAGGATTTCTATCTGGATCAGCTTGCCATGATATATGTAAAGGATGTGGTAAGATTCCATGGAGTACCACTTTCTATTATATCTGATCGGGATCCGAGATTTACCTCGATGTTCTGGCAAAGTCTTCAGCATACTCTGGATACAGAGTTGAGTTTCAGCACTGCTTATCATCCTCAGATAGAAGGTCAATCTGAGAGAACAATTCAAACTCTAAAAGATATGTTGAGAGATTTCTCTAAGGATTTCAAAGGTGGTTGGGATCAACACCTACATTTGGTGGAATTTTCTTATAATAATAGCTTTCACTCCAGTATTCAGATTTCTCCTTATGAAGCTCTCTATGGGAAGAAATACAGGACTCCAACTTGCTGGGATGAAGTTGGGGGAAAAAAACTATTAGGACCTGATCTCGTTGATGGAATGGCAGAAAAGGTCAGATCTATTCAACAACACATAAGATCAGCTCAGATTCGACAGAAAAGTTATGCCGACAACCGAAAAAAAGACCTAGAGTTTGAAGTAGGTGATAAAGTGTTCTTACGAATATCTCCCTGGAAGAGAGTCATGAGATTTGGAAAGAAGGGGAAGTTGGGCCCTAGATATATCTGTCCTTTCAGAATACTGGATCGTGTTGGGAAGGTAGCTTACCGATTGATGCTTCCACCGAATCTCTCTCATGTTCACGATGTGTTCCATGTATCTCTCCTGAGAAAGTACATACCTGATCCTTCACATGTACTTAGCTCAGAAGTTGTACCGCTGGAGCAAGATCTTTCTTATGAAGAACAGCCGATAGAGATTCTGGATAGTAGCGAAAAAGTCCTACGAAGCAAGACCACTCGATTGGTGAATGTTTTATGGAGGAACCACCAATTAGACGAAGCTACATGGGAGGTTGAGGATATGATGAGGGAGAGGTATCCTCATCTGTTTGTTACAAAGTGACGACTTTCGAGGGTGAAATTCATTTTAAGGGGGGTAGAATGTAACACCCGAGACTTTTAATATGAAATATTTTGTTTTTAAGTTATCTAAATCACCAAAGGAATCTTTCAATACACACAAGACATGCTTGGTTTCTTTACAAGCAACCGCAGCCTTCCTTGATAGCTTGTGTCGTACGCAATACTGAGTTTCACTAAACAATGATATGCTATTAAAATATTATTAAAACTAGTCGTTATGAATTGTAATAACAACTTTTTGAAATTTTATAAATTTTATATTTCAAAATGGAATTCATGTTTGGATTCGGAATATCGAAATTATCCTAGGGTTGAATTTTTGGTATTTTTCTAAAAACATTCAATTTTTGATGAATAGTGAAACCACTAAGTGATAGTTAAAAAACTGAATTTTTCATAAAACTTAATTTTACCGCTTCTGTGAGTGGAAATTTGAAAATCCGAGAGATACGGTTGATGTCAGTAAGTAAAATGTGGTTCAATGAGATGAATTTTTTTTTGGTGAATAGTAATTTTTTACTTTTTTTACCACGGTTAAAAGTAAATAGGGTAATTAATGGTAAAAATGATATTATTATTACCCTAACACATGTCATAATTATATTGGACAAGTTTAATTCGACCAAAACAACCTTAGGAATAAAATATGACCATTTAGTCCCACTTGGATTAGAATAGGACATTTATTATTAATTTATTTAAAGAAGGGTTAAAATAGTTAAAATCAATGTTCAATAAGTAAATCATTTTTAATATGGGGTTATACATAAGATAAATTCGACTATAAATATTCATTAGAAAGTTAAAAATATTTCCTATACAATTATATTTTATTTGTAATTTTTAAATATTAAATAATTTAATTTATTTATGACACAATGATGATGCGGTAATTATCTTATTAGTGAAATATTGACATAATTGATGTTATAAATACCCAAATAAATTTAATTTGAGACTTTTTATGAATTAAACTAATTTTATAGGATAATATGACATGTTAGTATTGATTTAAGTAACTTTTATTTAACTAATAATTCTGTTATGATTTTCACAAAAATCAATTACTAAATAGTGTCAAAATTGACAAAAATTGTTTTTAAAACAAATATTATATTATTAGTTGGAATTTTATTCCTAAAAATCTAAGGTTAGGAAAAATAAGTTATATAAGGTTATATATTTTAATAATAAACAACTTGGGGTTATTTTGGTATGATATAGTAAGTTTATTAACCTAATAGTGCAAGAAAACAATAAGACACGGTAAAAGTTAAATTATCTAACTTAAAGTTAAATCTAAATGATAAGGTTAAAATTGATACCAAAAATTGTCTAAATTCTATTTTATGAGATTATTTCGACCCCTACTTACCTTATATTCGAAATATATCAATTTTTAGCTATTAATAACCGAATTTGAATTTATAATAAAAAAATATTTTTAGTTATTCCAAAGGTGCCCCTCTCCTCCCTTATAAATGGGAAGCTCCTCCCCTTCTTCCTCACATCAATTTGAGCCTTCAAGATCGGCCACCCCTTCCAATTTCTCCTCTCCACATTCCTAGAAACATCATAGAGGTTCTGGTCTTCTTCAAAGACCTATTTTAGTGCCCTATAAGTAGGTCTCAAAGAAGTACTTCAAAGAAGTGGTAATGTCCATTACCGATTCTTTCATCTTAATTTCTTCTTCCACTTCTTATTCATTAGATGTTTCATTATGAAGTAATAAAATCAGTATCAATAATATACGGATATGTTATTATAAGTATAAAACAACCCTATTTCACCATCTATCCATCCTACAGAAAAAGAAATCACCGCGCGTGTGTACGTACGGAATACCGTCTCCACGCCGTGGTGTAATCTATTTTCCACCACCACCTTAATTGAATGGGTATAATGGTGTAAATAATGACTATATATGACTATTATAAAGTTATATTGATTCTGAAATAGTATAAATACACTCCAATACAATTCCAAGATCATAGGAACGATATTATCACTCGTGCGTACGTACGGAATACCGTCTCCACGATGTGATGCGACTCGTTCTACATGATCTTTGTTTCATAATGATTATATAAATGAATTTAATGAATTAATATGATATATATTACACTAATACCATTATGGAAATTAGGTATCTATATCCTAAATATAAGAATAAGAATTTATTCGACAAAACACGCATAAGAACAAAAAGTAATAAACACCCGAATAACAAGTAGTAATGAAATATTACTAATAAGAAGCTAATAATATGACCATATATGATATCATAACAATAATTATGATTCTGGAATAAGTCAATAACATTATTTAAATCATTATACAGGAGGTTCGGACACTTACGAAGCAAATCAGACCTAAGGTAAAGGGAAATATCACAATCTCATTTGTATCCGAGATTGTTTATACTTTGGTATTTACTAGGGTGTATTTTATCATCCACATCCATGTTTCTTCAATATGTAATATTTATATCCTTCTACAATAGTTTATATCCAATTTTACCCTTTTTTGAGTTTTTAGTAAAGGATATGAAAGGAATCTTTTGTCGTTTTTCATACGAGGTACTTTTTGACTTTTTTGACAAAAGTATGAGAAGAATGTTTTTCTAACTTATACGGAACGAATGGATTTTTAAAACATTATATCCAAGAAACTTCATTTAAATGTTTTCATGTTTATTTTTAAAAAACTTCTTTTAGTTTAATATTGTATGGCATGTTAAGAAAGTAAATTTTTTTTGAAATAGAAAGGATATTTTCCTCAAAAATGGAGTTCAAGTGTTTTATCAATATTATTTTCCATCTAAGATAATATAGAGTTCTATTTCTATCCCTATTATTATATTGATTTTATTATGTTGTGATAGAATTATTTTTATGAATTCCTTTATCTTATATTTATTGTTTGATGATGTCACGATGTTTAAGATTCCCATTTTTATTACATGGGTTATGTAATGATGTATGATTTATGAATTTGTGGCACACATAAGAATGGTATCATTATGAGATGGGTGAGACATATATCTCCCTCCAATTCATTGGGTAAAGATTTTATATCTCATGAGATGGACATGGATGGAATGGTAGGTCATACCGGTTCAGTGAAACAGGACTGAAATGAGAAGTGAACTCGGTTCAGAAATGGACTTTGTCCACTAAGATAGTCTTGGAAACGAGTCTTGACTAATAAGAAATGATTATCTATGATTATGTATGTATTCCACAAAGTTTCATGTTTTATGTTCTGATTATTGGGATTCCATTTCACTACTATGATTTATCCCATGTTATGAAATTATGCTCTCTTTTGCAGGTTAAGATTTCCAAAACTTATGTTCTTATGAATATGATGTGATTGATATTTCTTTTGTTTACCCTTACTGAGAATTTGAGCTCACCCTTTTGTATGTTTTCTTTCCCCAAGTCAAGAAGAAGGTTATTAAGTAAGATATGTCAAAAGGGACTATAGATATGATGAAATAAATGGGAGATAGTGTAGACGTTTTATGAACTAGTTGTTTATGTTTCCCAGTTTCTAAAGAGACTATACCTATACCGTCCTTTAGTGGTTTTGTTATATGTTGTAATACGTATGCTTCAATTTTTTAGTTTTAACAATGTATATAAATTATGGGTCATTATATGTAACACCCCAAGATTCTACGGTACGCTTCTCTTTGAATAATGTGATAGCGTGTGTCATACACAACACCGAGTTCTAACACACCATAACCAATCAAACTAGCCGTTATGAATAGTAATACCTGCTTTTTTAAATTATATATATTTTATATTTCAAAATGGACTTCATTTTTGGATTCGGAATATCGAATTTAGCCTAAGGTGAAATTTTTGTACATTTCGGATAACTTTCATATTTTGATGAATAGTGAAAATTACAAAATTTTAATTAAAAACAACTTTTTTAATCAAAATAATTAATAGTGATAAATTATGAATTTTAGTAGTTTTAAAGTATATTTAGAATATATTTTTACCATTTAATATAATGTTGGTCATTGGACATAATTTTACAATAAAACCGAACATAAACAAATGTCAATCTTTTGATAGTTATTATCTCTTAAAAACACGCTTTTTTGTTTTGACAGCGGGAATTAATTTTAAATTAATTTCTGCCACTTCTGTGTTTTGAATTTAGGAAAATGGATTCCATATTTGGAATCAGGATGTTCAAATTTTGTAAATAGGTAGATTTTTTTTAGACATTTTGATTAATTACTGCGGTAAATATTTTATTTACCATGGTTAAGGGTAAATCCGGTAAATAAGGATTAAAAAATAATATTATAATAATACTAAATTACCCTAAAACGTGTCTTAACCCTATTGTTTGATACATGGTCGACCATGGGAATCTTTGGGTCGATTTTGGGACCCCATGGATCCACTTGTAAGTGATAATGACACTTTATTTTAATTAAGTTAAAATGAATACAAAAATGACACAAGCATATATCTTTTAGAAAAACAATTGTTACATAGGGTTATATATGTTGAATTTTAGATTATAAATATTCATTAGAAATATGAAAAGATTTCCTACATAATGATAGTTTATTTATAATTTTTAGAAATTAAATAATTTATTTTATTTATGACACAATAATGATGTAGTAATTTCTATAATAGTGAAAAATTGAAATAATTGATATTATAAATACCCAAATAAATAAAATATGAAACTTTTAATGAATTAAAATAATTTTCAAGGATCATATGATATATTAGGATTGATTTAATGTACTTTGATCGAAGTAATCAATCTGTTATGAGTTTCACAAAAATCAACTATTGAATAGTGTCAAAATTGACATAAAAGAGTTCTTAAAAAAAATATTATATTATTAATTGATATTAAATTCCTAAAAATCTATGGTTCGGCCAAGAGACTTATATCATGATAGTTTCATCATTTATGGACCACTTGGGGGTCGCTTGGATGTATTTAGTAAGTTTATTAACCATATTATATAAAAATACAAAGGGACATTGTAAAAGTGAAACTAATTAACTTAGAGTTAATACTTAAAGATAAGGTTAATATAAGTACCCAAACCTGTCTAAATTCTATTGGATGAGTTGTTTTCGACCCATCCCCACCTTAAACTTTGAATAGTCAACTTTGGAGACATTGGAAACCGAATATGAATTTATTATAAATTAATATTTCTAGCTTTTCCAAAGGTGCCCCTCACCCCTCTTATAAAAGGGCACTCCTCCTTCTCATTTCTTCACACCTTCAAAGCCTTTTGGTTCGGCCAAACTCTACCCAAATACTCTCCAAACTTCCCTAACTACAACCTAGTGGCCTTAGTTTGATCAGATAGCCAACCTAGGGAGCCCTTTTGATCAAATCAAAATGAATAACCCGAAGAAGAGGTAATTATTTCACCACCCTTTTCTAAGTTCATTTCTTCTTCCACTTCTTCTTCCTTTGTTGTTACCATTCTAAAATAATATATCCAGTATAATATATATACTGTGATGTTATTATAAATATGGTACAACCATATTCAGTATTCTATCCACCCTTTGAATAACATGTCACCATACGTGCGTACGTACGGCTTACCGTCTCCACGTCGTGGTGTAATTGTTATTCAATATAATATTATTTGGATGGGTATAATAATGATGTGTAACTCATGTAAATAATAAATATAACATGTTAAGGATTCTGTATATATGATATACCATCCATTTATATATTATTTTAATATCAAAAGAATGATATTGTCGCTCGTGTGTACGTACGGACTACCGTCTCCACGAACGCGATGAGATTCATTCTCCATCGTATCCATTCAAGTATAATTATCATTTGATGATTTTAAAAAATGATGTTTAAGGACTTGATATCATTCTGGATATGAATAATATAAAACCTATCCTTTACAAACATGTCTTACATAACAAAACATATAAAAGAAAACAAGTAAGTTAACACCCGAAACAACGATAATACTAGAGATATTATTATCAAATCAATATTAAAAGATCATATATGATATCATATTAATGTATATGATTATTTTATAATTTAATAACAATTATTTCACCATTATACATGAGGTTAACCTACCCCAACCAAGGAAAAGTACAAGGTAAGGGTTATTTCACAATCTCTTCATTATCCGAGGTTGTTTATACGTAATAATCTACTGGGATCTCTTTATCATCCACATCCATGTTTCTTAAAAATGTATTTCAAAACATTTTTACTATTTACTAGAATATGAGTTAAAGTCATTTATACCCTTTTTGACTTTTATAAGTGGTTTATAAAGGAATATTTCGGTCGTTTTCAAAACAAGGTCCTTTTTAACCTTTTCGACAGAATTAAGGTAAGAATGTTTTTTTAACTTATACGACGGGTGCGACTATTTTCCACCGTTATAAAATATTCAAAGCTTCCCTTACAATCTTATAAGAATATTTTCAAAGAAAATCTTTTATTTTATATGGATCTTAAATGAATTCAATATAAAAGGATATATTTCTTTAAAAAGAATATTGATTTCATCTATGTCAACATCCTTTGATGGATTTTAAGGTTATTTGAAGTTGATTTATTATGATACAAAACTTCTATATTGTATTGAAGGTTTTGTGATATGTTTGACTATGGATGTGAAATTTTTATACCATTCATAGTTTATGGTGGAATTATTTACATTTCGTATGCTAGTTTTAATACGAATGTTTATGTTATGTTTAAACCTTTTCATATGGGAATGCATTGGACTTAGTAAGTGACGGGTGGAGCTCGCTATAGCTCCTCGATGCATCGGTAGGTCTCATGAGACAAACTAGTGTCTTGGCACACGGCCTTGACAAAATCTTATTTGTAGTCTTGGCACGAGGCCTTGACTATGTGGTTATGATAGTCTGGCATTATGCATTCCAACATTATGAAAGTGGTTATTGATTTTTTCATGTGATTATTCGATTAGTAGAATATCCATGTGAATAAGTAAATGGCATTATTTAATTTTATTTATGCCGTACCATGTTGAAAGTTCATGTTTGAAAGGCTTTTGTTTTAGTTATACATTTCCTTAAATGTTTATTCTTATTTATGAAAGTTTTCGCTATATTGTTATCCTTACTGGGCATTTGAGCTCACCTCTTTTCTAAGTTTTATTTTTCCCAGGAAGTGAAGAAGTAAATTATGAATGACCTGCAGGGATATTATGTGGGGATATGAGTGTGGATTATTGAGACATTATGTTGTTGTATTAGTTTTTCATTTTATGATGTTATGTAAAACTTATGAATATATCTAGTGTTTCCAAGGCTACTAAACCAATCGGTCTTTCGAGATTTGATCTTTCTTGTGATCATTCCAATGTTATGTAATAATGCACCGACTCTGGGTAACTGGGGTCGGGGCGTTACAGTTGGTATCAGAGGAAGTTTAGTACAAACCTTGGAAACTAGATTTAGATAAACTCTGATTAGAGCACGTAGACCTAAGATGAACTTTGAGGATTAGTGTAGAAGAACTTCCTAGAATTTTGGTATTGTAGGGATTTTGTGAGTTTTCCGAGCAATACATCCCTGTCTGGATACGAGCAGGTAGAGGCGGCTCTGGCACAGATGTACCTAGGGGTAAAACCCGAAAACACCGCTTTGAGCTAGACTCGAACGGGAACTGGTGCACGACAACGGGCCTTGCTGCACTCTTGGTTACGACACTCCCGGGGGATATGCTTAGGATAAATCTCATTTTCTTTACAAATCATTATGAAGGGTTTATGAGTATATACTTCCTCAAAGAAAACATTTTTATGATTATGGATTATATCCATAAATAGTTCAATTTATGTTAAGTGTTTTATAAGTATGGGATTATGTATTTTGATTCATAAACTGATCTAGTTTATGCCATTGTTTAGAAATGGCACCTAGTGGAAGAAATGGAAACCGTATCAATGCACGCACTCCATGTAGGGATTGCCCTCCTGCTCAAGATAATTATAGTGGAGCTGGTGATGCAACTGGAGACGATCAGCTAATCACCATACTGGGACAACTTACTCAGGTTATGAATAATAACCTTACCCGTATGGAGCACCCTGATCCACAGCGTGGAGGATCAATGTTAGATCGATTCATGAGGCAACAACCACCAATGTTCAATGGGAGTAAAAATCCCTTAGTAGCTGAGCAATGGATATTTTCCCTAGAGAAAATATTTCAGGCTTTGGGGAGCAGTGAAAGGGAAAAATTTATCATGGCAGTTTACCGCCTCACTGGAGATGCTGATCAATGGTGTTCATTGATTCAAAATACAAAGGAAGATGATGAAGTATCAAATATGGAATGGAGGGAGTTCAAATATCTGTTTTTAGAAATATACTTTCCTTGCGACCATCGAGCAGATATGGAAAGGCAATTTCTAAGTCTGAGACAGAAGGAGGATGAGAATGTCACAAAGTATGAGGCTAAATTTACAAGGTTAGCAAGGTACGCTGGTGATTATATACGTAACCAAGGAAGTAAGATAGATCGTTTCTTTGATGGGTTAAAACCATTTCTCTGTCGAGCATTAGTCTCACAATCCTTTTCATCGTACGAAGACATTGTCTCATGTTCTATCAAGACCGAAAAGGAATTCTCTAAGTCTTATGACTTTAAAGCAAAGAAAGAGAAGAAGAGACCTGCTGATCAATCTGGTAATGGAAATAAGGGGAAGAAGGGAAAGGTTGCATATCCATCTTGTGGTAAATTTGGGAAGAAACATACGGGTACTTGCTTGAAGGGAATGGGAGTCTGTTACAAGTGTGGTGAAAAAGGCCACCAAGCTTGTGATTGCAAAGGTAAGAAGGAAGCCACCAACGTTCAGTGCTACAATTGCAGGGAGATGGGACATTATGAAAATGCATGTCCTAAGCGTCAGGAGAACTTACCTTAGAAAAGGCCAAGGGATCAAGGCCAAGTTTATGCTGTCACTACTGCTGAGGTAGAAGCTCCGAAAGACGTGGTGGAAGGTAATTTAATGGTTTCCTCAAGTTTAGAAAATGCATTATTTGACACTAGATCGTCGCATTGTTTCATATCTTCCTAGTTTGCTAAGAAAATTAGATATTTTCAATTTGATTTAATAAGGGAGTTGTCAGTTAAAACTCCTAAGGGAAGTATCATTGCAACAAAGTTTTGTGAATATGTCCCCATTTGAGCACATAAATGTTCTTTATCTGCTGATCTCATCGTCATACCTATGATTGAGTTCGATATAATCCTCGGTATGGACTGGATTTCAGACTATGATGCGAAGATTTATTGTAAAAAGAAAGAGGTTACGATTCTTGATGATAATGATAAGGAACACCTTATCTTTAGAGCAGAATCGTCACCGCCTAATTCTTATTTAGATCCACCCTCAGTAGCTCAACTAAATTCAATTATTGGGGAGGAAGAGAATGAAATAACTACGGGTGAGGAAAGGAATGTTCAAATAGAGGATGTACCTGTTGTGAAAGAATTTGTAGATGTATTTCCGGAAGATTTACCAGGAAATCCTCCAGAACGAGAAGTTGAGTTTTCCATTGATTTGATTCCTGGATCAAGGCCTATATCAAAGACCCCTTATAGAATGGCCACTGTAGAGTTAGTCGAACTAAAGAAACAACTAGAGGAATTGAGTAATAAGGGATTTATTCTCCCTAGTGTTTCTCCATGGGGAGCCCCTGTTCTTTTTGTTAGAAAGAAAGATGGATCTATGAGGTTATGTATCGACTACAGGGAGATCAATGCTATAACGATAAAGAACAAGTATCCCCTACCTCGTATTGATGATTTTTTTGACTAACTGCATTGAGCTCAATACTTTTCAAAGATTGACCTTCGATCTGGATACCATCAGTTGTGTGTGAAGAAAGAAGAAATTCCGAAGACAGCATTTCGAACCAGGTACGGGCATTACGAGTTTACTATAATGCCGTTTGGATTGACTAATGCACCCTCTGTATTCATGGATCTGATGAATAGAGTTTTCAAGGAGTATCTTGATGAATTTTTGGTGTTATTTATTGATGATATCTTGGTATACTCCAAAACCTACGAAGATCATGAAAATCACTTGCGCAATATCTTGAAGACTCTGAGGAGGCAAGAATTATATGGGAAGTTTAGCAGGTGTGAATTCTGGCTTCATGAGATTTCTTTTCTTGGACATATTGTCTCTAAAGATGGAATCTCTGTTGATCCTTCTAAGACCAAGGCAATCCAAGAATGGCCAGCACCTACGAGTATAACTGAGGTACGTAGTTTTATCGGTTTGGCAGGTTATTATCGACATTTCGTCCAGAATTTTTCCCGATTGGATAACCCATTAACGAAGCTCACACGTAAAGGGGTTAAATTTGTTTGGACAAAAGAGTGTGAATAATGTTTTGAAGAACTGAATAAAAGATTAGTCAATGCTCCTATATTGACTCTACCATCGGGGAATGATGGGTTCGTTATTTATAGTGATGCATCAAAGAAAGGACTTGGATGTGTCCTTATGCAGAATGATAGAGTTATTGCCTATGCATCACGAAAGTTGAAAATTAATGAACAAAACTATCCTACTCATGATCTCGAGTTAGCAGTTGTGATCTTTGCTTTGAAGATATGGAGGCACTACCTCTATGGTGAAAAATGTGAGATTTATACTGATCAGAAGAGTTTGAAGTATATTTTCTCACAAAAAGAACTCAACATGAGGCAAAGGAGATGGCTTTAATTACTCAAGGATTATGATTGCACGATACACTACCACCCGGGGAAAGCAAACAAGGTGGCAGATGCTTTGAGTAGAAAAGACCATGGAGTTTTGAACAGTATGAGAATTGAAAGGGATCCAATTTTCATGGATCTAGTGAAGATGGACATGGGAATAACCAGGGAAGGTGAAACATCAATTATTTTTCAAATGGTTGCCAAACCATCTTTACTAGAAAGGATTAAGAGTTCTCAGACCGATGATGATGAATTACAAAAGAAGATTAAAGCTGTGAATGATGGGAGATTGAGAGACTTTGTGTATGAAGATGGAATTTTGAAATTTGGGAAGAGGCTTTGTGTTCCTAATTTACCTGATCTAAAAAGGGAATTGCTGGATGATGCTCATAGTTCCAATTTCTCTATACACCCTGGGAGCACAAAAATGTATAGAGATTTGAAGGAACATTTTTGGTGGGACAACATGAAGATGGAGATTGCTGATTTTGTGTCAAGATGTATGGTTTGTCAACAAGTGAAAGCTGGAAGGAAACAGCCTGGAGGAGTCATGCAACCTCTTCCCATACTGGAGTGGAAATGGGACAATATTACGATGGACTTTGTCATGGGGCTACCAAAGACTCCTAGAAGGAATGATGCAATATGGGTTATTGTTGACCGTCTTACCAAGTCAGCACATTTTATTGCTATAAGAGAAGATCTACCCCTGGAACGTCTAGCAAGACTATATATTAATGAAGTTGTGAGACTTCATGGAGTACCCTTATCAATTGTTTCTGATCGTGATCCCCGTTTTAATTCAAGATTTTGGAAAAGTCTTCAGAAATCCATGGATAATGAACTTCATTTGAGCACTGCTTACCACCCTCAGACAGATGGACAATCAGAACGGACTATTCAGACCTTAGAAGACATGTTGAGATCTTGCTCACTTGACTTTCAGGGTATGTGGGATCAATATTTACCACTGGTAGAATTTTCCTATAACAATAGCTTCCATTCGAGTATACAGATGGCACCATATGAAGCGTTATATGGAAAGAGATGTCGTACACCAACCTGTTGGGATGACGTTGGTGAAAGAAAACTTGTAGGCCCAGAACTTGTGGAGGAAACGGTGGAAAAGGTGAAAGTAATCCAAAATCACATCAAAGAATCTCAAAGTAGGCAGAAGAGCTATGTCGATAATCGAAGGAAGGATTTGGAATTTTAAGTCGATGATCATGTTTTCCTGAAGGTATCTCCGTGGAAGGGAGTCATACATTTTGGTAAGAAAGGTAAATTGAGTCCTAGGTACATCGGACCTTTCGAAATTCTAGAACGAATTGGGGTTGTTGCTTACCTATTGGCAATGCCGCCAAGTCTCTCCAAAGTTCACGACGTGTTCCACGTATCTCTGTTGAGGAAATACATGCCTGATCCAACGCATGTACTCACCTATGAGGAATTAGAACTGGAACCCGATCTTTCCTATTGTGAAGAGCCCTTCAGGATTCTTGATACGAGAGAACAAGTACTGAGAAACCGGACGACGCGTCTGGTAAAAGTTTTGTGGAGAAACCATAAGATGGAAGAGGCAACGTGGGAACCCGAGGAACTTATGATGAAGAACCACCCGAGTCTTTTCATTCGATAGTATTCTAGAAATTTCGAGGACGAAATTATTTGAACGAGGGGAGAATGTAACACCCCAAACTTCTACGGTACTCTTCTCTTTGAATAATGTGATAGCGTGTGTTGTACACAACACCGAGTTCTAACACACCATAACCAATCAAACTAGCCGTTATGAATAGTAATACCTGCTTTTTGAAATTATATATATTTTATATTTCAAAATGGACTTCATTTTTGGATTCGGAATATCGAATTTATCCTAAGGTGAAATTTTGGCACATTTCGGATAACTTTCATATTTTGATGAATAGTGAAAATTACTAAATTTTAATTAAAAACAACTTTTTTAATCAAAATAATTAATAGTGATATATTATGAATTTTAGTAGTTTTAAAGTATATTTAGAATATATTTTTACCATTTAATATAATGTTGGTCATTGGACATAATTTTACAATTAAACCGAACATAAACAAATGTCTATCTTTTGATAGTTATTATCTCTTAAAAATACGCTTTTTGTTTTGACAGCGGGAATTAATTTTAAATTAATTTCTGCCACTTCGGTGTTTTGAATTTAGGAAAATGGATTCCATATTTGGAATCAGGATGTTCAAATTGTGTAAATAGGTAGATTTTATTTTTAGACATTTTGAATAATTACTGCGGTAAATATTTTATTTACCATGGTTAAGGGTAAATCCGGTAAATAAGGGTTAACAAATAATATTATAATAATAATAAATTACCCTAAAACGTGTCGTAACCCTATTGGTTGATACATGGTCGACCATGGGCATCTTTGGGTCGATTTTGGGACCCCATGGATCCACTTGTAAGTGATAATGACACTTTATTTTAATTAAGTTAAAATGAATACAAAAATGACACAAGCATATATCTTTTAGAAAAACAATTGTTACATAGGGTTATATATGTTGGATTTTATATTATAAATATTCTTTAGAAAGGTAAAAGATTTCCTACATAATTATAGTTTATTTATAATTTTTAGACATTAAATAATTTATTTTATTTATGACACAATAATGATGCAGTAATTACTATAATAGTGAACAATTAAAATAATTGATATTATAAATACCCAAATAAATATAATATGAAACTTTTAATGAATGAAACTAATTTTAAAGGATAATATGAAATATTAGGATTGATTTAATTGACTTTTTTAGAAGTAATCAATCTGTTATGAGTTTCAAAAAAATCAACTATTGAATATTGTCAAAATTGACATAAAAGAGTTCTTAAACAAAATATTATATTATTAATTGATATTAAATTCCTAAAAATCTAAGGTTCGGTCAAGAGACTTATATCATGAAAGGTTAATCATTGATGGACCACTTTGGGGTCGCTTGGATGTATGTAGTATGTTTATTAACCATATTATATAAAAATACAAAGAGACATTGTAAAAGTGAAACTAATTAACTTAGAGTTAATACTTAAAGATAAGGTTAATATAAGTACCCAAACCTGTCTAAATACTATTGGATGAGTTGTTTTCGACCCATCCCCACCTTAACCTTTGAATAGTCAACTTTGGAGCCATTGGAAACCGAATATGAATTTATTATAAATTAATATTTCTAGCTTTTCCAAAGGTGCCCCTCACCCCTCTTATAAAAGGGCACTCCTCCTTCTCATTTCTTCACACCTTCAAAGCCTTTTGGTTCGGCCAAACTCTTCCCAAATACTCTCCCAACTTCCCTCACTACAACCTAGGGGCCTTAGTTTTATCAGATAGCCAACCTAAGGAGCCCTTTTGATCAAATCAAAAGGAAGAACCCGAAGAAGAGGTAATGATTTCACCACCCTTTTCTAAGTTCATTTCTTCTTCCACTTCTTCTTCCTTTGTTGTTACCATTCTAAAATAATAAATCCAGTATCATATATATACTGTGATGTTATTATAAATATGGTACAACCATATTCAGTATTCTATCCACCCTTTTAATAACATGTCACCATATGTGCATATGTACGGCTTACCATCTCCACGTCGTGGTGTAATTGTTATTCAATATAATATTATTTGGATTGGTATAATAATGATGTGTAACTCATGTAAATAATAAATATAACATGTTAAGGATTCTATATATATGATATACCATCCATTTATATATTATTTTAATATCAAAAGAATGATATTGTCGCTCGTGCGTACGTACGGACTACCGTCTCCACGAACGAGATGAGATTCATTCTCCATCGTATCCATTCAAGTATAATTATCATTTTATGATTTAAAAAAATGATGTTTAAGGACTTGATATCATTCTGGATATGAATAATATAAAACCTATCCTTTACAAACATGTCTTACGTAACAAAACATATAAAAGAAAACAAGTAAGTTAACACCCGAAACAACGATAATACTAAGATATTATTATCAAATCAATATTAAAAGATCATATATGATATCATATTAATGTATATGATTATTGTATAATTTAATAACAATTATTTCACCATTATACAGGAGGTTAACCTACCCCAACCAAGGAAAAGTACAAGGTAAGGGTTATTTCACAATCTCTTCATTATCCGAGGTTGTTTATACGTAATAATCTACTGGGATCTCTTTATCATCCACATCCATGTTTCATAAAAATGTATTTCAAAACATTTTTACTATTTACTAGAATATGAGTTAAAGTCATTTATACCCTTTTTGACTTCTATAAGTGGTTTATAAAGGAATCTTTCGGTCATTTTCAAAACAAGGTCTTTTTTAACCTTTTCGACAGAATTAAGGTAAGAATGTTTTTTTTAACTTATACGGTGGGTGTGACTATTTTCCGCCGTTATAAAATATTCAATGCTTCCCTTACAAGCTTATAAAAATATTTTCAAAGAAAATGTTTTATTTTATATGTATCTTAAATGATTTCAAAATAAAAGGAGATATTTCTTTAAAAAGAATATTGATTTCATCTATGTCAACATCCTTTGATGGATTTTAAGATTATTTGAAGTTGATTTATTATGATACAAAACATCTATATTGTATTGAAGGTTTTGTGATGTGTTTGACTATGGATGTGCTATTTTTATACCATTCATAGTTTATGGTGGAATTATTTACATTTCGTATGCTAGTTTTAATACGAATGTTTATGTTATGTTTAAACCTTTTCATATGGGAATGCATTGGACTTAGTAAGTGACGGGTGGAGCCCGCTATAGCTCCTCGATGCATCGGTAGGTCTCATGAGACAAACTAGTGTCTTGGCACAAGGCCTTGACAAAATCTTATTTGTAGTCTTGGCACGAGGCCTTGACTATGTGGTTATGATAGTCTGGCATTATGCATTCCAAAATTATGAAAGTGGTTATTGATTTTTGCATGTGATTATTCGATTAGTAGAATATCCATGTGAATAAGTAAATGGCATTATTTCATTTTATTTATGCCGTACCATGTTGAAAGTTCATGTTTGAAAGGCTTTTGTTTTAGTTATACATTGCCTTAAATGTTTATTCTTATTTATGAAAGTTTCCGCTATATTGTTATCCTTACTGGGCATTTGAGCTCACCCCTTTTCTATGTTTTATTTTTCCCAGGAAGTGAAGAAGTAAATTATGAATGACCTACAGGGATATTATGTGGGGATATGAGTGTGGATTATGGAGACATTATGTAGTTGTAGTAGTTTTTCATTTTATGATGTAATGTAAAACTTGTGAATATATCTAGTGTTTCCAAGGCTACTAAACCAATCGGTCTTTCGAGATTTGATCTTTCTTGTGATCATGCCAATGTTATGTAATAATGCACCGACTATGGGTAATTGGGGTCGGGGCGTTACAATATATATAACTCCACCATCATCATGGATCCATTTGAAGCCATGTACGAGTGACCTTGTAGATCACCACTGTGCTGGATAGACCTAGGGGAGTTCGCATATATGGGTCCTGAGTTGGTATATGAAACCATATAGAAGATGCAGATCATCTAGGAGAGGATGAAGACAACATAGTCCTGATAGAAGTCTTATTCCAGCAAGAGACAGAGACCATTGGATTTTGTGGCGGGAGATGCTATCTTCATACATGTCTCACCTAGACGAGGATTATAGAGGTTTGGAAAGCGCGTCATGATATCTCTAATATTCATTGGACCCTTACAGCTCCTCAGTAGACTAGGAAAGGTTTCATATATTCTAGATCATCCCCAAATATGCACTGGGTGCATAATGATTTCCATTTGTCACAACTAATGAGTTACGTGCATGATCTATCGCACGCTGACAACTGCAGTGATATGGACATCAATGATGGGATGACATTTGTGTAGTTCTCAGTGGTGATAGTGGATTGGCATAACAGGTCCATCATGGGTAGTCGATTCCTCTAGTTCATGTTCATTGGTATCATTAGAATATCTAGGAGAGAACATAAGGGAGGGTGGCTCAGATACATGCTGAGTACCCCCATTTTATCTCTTAGTTTTTTGTAATTTTCGAGGAAAACATTTTCTATCGTGGGGAGAATGGAAGATCCTAGAAATTCTATATAATATTTCTTAAATTATATGAAATAATTATGATTATACTAAAATTAACAGCACATGATTTCGTGGCCCAGAGAGCCTAGAACATAATTTTGACCATTTTTATGGAATGTCAACTAAACATGTGGGCGGTGTTTTCTATCATTTGAAACGTTGATAAGATTAAAAATCTGAGGGAACCATTGAATCAATAGCACCAAGATTCACATAAGTGAATATAAACATAGACCGAAAAGGGTTAGATGAAAAAGTTAATTTCTTGGAAATTACAAAAAAATAACTAAGATTATTTTATTATTATTTTTCACAATCGTTGGACAAACAGTGGTGGGACCACTATGCTACTTCAATACATGTAATGGCTTTACTCTTATTTTGTGTTACCACACCACTTGGAGAAATTTAAATAATGTGTAATAGAAAAATTGATTGAATTATTTATGTTTATTAATTATACTTATTAATGAACCCCGTTAATTGTTCTATGTGTTTAACCTCTCCACCCCTCTATTTAATATGATATGTGGTTTGGGTTTTGGGAGAGCGATGAGATGAAGTAATGACTTCTCATCTATGACTTTCCACTCAGCTGAAGACTATGATTGAGAGATAGATGTTAGTAAAATCATCGGAAGAGGGCAATAACTGACAAATTCTTTCAGACATGTACAATCCCTCATTTTCTACAGAACCATCCAACGAATACGGGGAAGGGGGTTTTATGCTTGATTTCTCCCCTTTAACCTATTCATGATTATTATGAAAAACACAAATCAACTGTACAATTATTGGATCCGTGTTATGTTCTTAAAAGAAGGTAGGATATTGTGGGGACTTTATAATGTGAGTTTTTATTTATGTAATCCTTCCCATGATATAATGCTAATGCGGATGGTGCAGGCCAAACAAACAAGGCCCGGACCCTCTGCCATTTTCATTTTTGTTTACATATTTAATGGATGATAAAAATTTATTGTGGCACTCTGTGGTACTGTCAACATGCCTGATGGAGAGGATATGGGCCGCCGACATAGCCAGTGGCTGCAACAGGAGGAGTTCCATGGCAGCACACATGGTAAGAAAAGAAGTCGTGACTGTTACATGCCACAATGTGTTGGGGTTATATGGCGCAAGATTGGCACTGATGGAGGAGTCAACATGTCGAGCTGGTTGACGCAGAATGCGTGACTAGGTCCACCGTCCATTAGATCAGGTGCTGGACAAGGCCATGTCGTTATTGGGGAGAATGGATTAGGCATGAAACTATAGGTTGGGGTTATCTAGGAGGGCTACTGCGCAAGGTGGGTCGATCCCATAGGTCTAGCGGGCAGGGCCCTCATGTGTAAATGGTCGCAAATATGGCCTTGTTGGCCAGTTTGGACACAATAGGGTCAGGCTGGGTTAGGCCAGGAAAACGGGCTCGTTGGACCTCGGTAGGGTCTGACTGAGGTCGGGCGACCAAGTCCCCTTTCGGCCTAGTTACGTTTAATTGGGCATATCTCTTAAACCGAACATCCTTTTGACGAACTGTCAGTGACACTGGAACTCTTAAGACAAGGAAGTCATTTTGATATATTTCAGATGAATATCGTAGAAGGATGATGATTGGTCAAGTGGGATCGCACACAAATCCAATCAGGCTCTCAGCGCTAAATTGAAAATAACTTACAGACCGAGCATCCGGTTGTCATACTGTCTATTTTGTTGGAACCATATAGACATGAAATATCATTAGGTTACTTAATTGTGACACTTCCTGTGGGTTAAAATAATATAGATTTCTTGTGGAGTAGTTTCCCAAGCATGCTACATACGGAATCCTACGACTGGCTGAGACATGGAGACTGCTGATTTTCGACGCTCTGTGACCCGACGACCCTGTGGGAAGTGCCTCGATGTTACTTGGCTCACCCACAGTGGGGAGCCCTTCTGTCTGACATGACAGACCCTTATCATTCCACATGATGAGTACCTCAGTAGGACACAATGGAGAGTGGCTATGTCTGACCCGGCAGACCCATGGTATTCAATGGGGAGGAGTACCTAGAAATTTCCTAGATAGTGGGAAGAGGTGATATGTGACCCGGACAACCCACTTTACTCGATTGGGGATGAGTTCTCCTACAACTGAGGTGTTATTTAATGTGACTGAGGATGCCAACGTTACTACCCTAGATTATACCTTTTTTGAGATGTCTTTGTTTTTGGATTATGATTGATATATTTCTATGTATTTTTTCACTTGTGATGTTCTAGGAGTCCTTCGGGGGTCTCGGGGTCCCTACTGGGTATTGTTATACTCACCCTTACACGGGCTTCGACCTTCCCTTATTGCATATTGTGTGGATGATAGGAAACTTTGACTGAGACTCGAAGAGCTAGGACTAGATGGAGGATTGGGTGACAGTTGACGTGGATAGATATAAAGACTCGTCATTCATACCCTTCATGAAGGATCCATGTTATATTACCTTGGGTGTTGCTTTCCCTATTTTTTGTTTTTCCATTTTAGTTGGGCTTATATTCTAACCCCATACTCTCAGCTGTATTGGTACTAAATTTCAGTGGTATATTGTTTCCCTTTTTTGATTTGGTACTTTGATGGGAATGTGTGTGCATAGAGGTATTCGGGTAAATTCCACCCACTTGCATGTTAATTCCTTCAATGCTAGATGCCAGACTCGGGCCTTTGGGAGGTGGGCTTGCGGTAGTCACGGCATAGTCCCTGGGGGACTGTTCATGAAAAATATAAAAATTATCTATTTTGATTATGATACATATTGAGAATTTGAATCAAGAACTATATTCATAAATTAGAATGTGGTGTGATAATTATAATATAAGACTCTGAGTCCAAAGAATTAAAATTTATTTCCATTATAAAAAAATTATACACGTTGAATATAAATACAAATATCATTTGAAATCTGAAATAACATCATATAAATCAAATTTAATGTAATAAATACAAACATGTAATAAATAAACATTACATACCCACAATGAAAACCAGCTTAAAAAGTACTCCCTCTAGTTTAAAAACAATGTTTAATCATTTTTTTACTCAATGAGAATAAACATTAAAAATCACTACATATCATAAAAACCCTTTCAAACCCTACTTTTATCAATAATATGAAGTGAATATATTTTATCAAATACATAATATGTCTAAAAATCCGTTTTGACCATACTATAAAAAAATAAAATTAGAAATATCCATTTTAATGACATCAAACCCAAGAATGAAATGAAATAATTATTTAAATAATAATCATAGTATAAAAATAAATTTTTAATAGATAGTTTTTATAAATTCCAATAAATTGATGATGTAAAAAAATATTAATGGATAAAATTAACTCGATCTTATTAATTGTGTAACTCAATTGTAATTATACCACTATAATAGTATATAAATAATATAATAAATCACAATTAAAGAAATCTCTAACAGCTTCAATATGATATTCATATTTATTCAAATATGGAAGAAAATGATTCCTATGAAAAAATAATTATGGATTACAATTTCCTAGACTAGATTAGTGCATCATCATTGGTTGTTCTATGATCATATAAATATATATTTAGTTATTAATGAAATAAAAAATTTGATTAAGATAGAGTTGAGAGATATTAACAAGAGATTGATTGAGGCGATATGGATGAAATGGTAGTGTGTATTCAATAATGGGCCTACACCTAATTACCTTTCTTTATTTTTAGATTTATCTCTATATATTCTATAATGTTTCTCTTTAGTTTTAATTTTCTTTATCTACAACTTCTATAGCTTATGTACCCCAACTATATATTTTCCATCATCTCTTCCTATACAAATCACACAACCCCTCTAAGAACATCTTCATTATTTTTATTATACTATTTGTCAATTATATATTAGTATTATTATTACTCAATTTATGATTTGATATACTTTATTTTTAAAATAAAATAATTTAAGTAATAAATAACCCAATAAATAAAATATAATCAATTTTTATATCATAATAAATTGTGTACCTTTTTTATTTTTTTTTTCAATATTGCTAATAATATAACTGGATGTCATTTTATCTTCCCAAAAAATATTATACAAATTATTTTCCAACTTTATCAACTCATAAATGTTCATTAAATTTTAACACAAAAAATTATTTCAATTTTATGGGATCTCATAACAAATAATATTTTCATTTAAAATTTTTTTTTACACATTCCATGATGGTTGTTATAAATAATCCATCGATGACATAATGGAAATTCAATATGTTTCCTCTCCCAAATTTATCACCAGATACCATTAATATTTTTTAACTGAGATATATTTTTTCCATACATCAATATATCTATATTATCATATGTGTTAGTGATCTCATTTTGGAAGGTCTATTAATTTATTTTACATTTGTATATGATTATTGTTTGTCCAAACATAACCCATTTTGATGCAATTATATTTGGAAAAATATTGTTTTTATTCTTTATGATACAAAAAATATTCATCACATGTTAAACAATATATCCCTTACAAACAATCTCACGGTTTTTCTTGAGATTCTATAAAAATTATACATTAGGTAAATATCCCTCTGGGAGTACATTTCATTAATTTAATCAATTTTACTCTATATTATTATTCCCTTATTAAATGATGTATAAGAAAAAATCATTCATTTAGGGGAGATTATTTTTCTCAAATAAACAACATTAATATAAAAAATATTTTTTAGAAAAACTAATTCCAAAATTGAAATAAATTATTTATCTTCATTATTAGTCACTGAATATAGTATATGTATTGTTTATCATCCCTTCTTCTATATAATAAGAATATGAGGTAGTGAATCACTCTTTCTTATTCTGATAATATTGATGTGGAAAAAATTTCAGCCAATAGCTTTTTCCTCTCATTAAATACTAATATCCAATATTTATACCAACAATGCATCAAAACCACTACACGCAAATATATATGTCATCATAAAATAGATTCACTGATTTTATTTTGGAGATTAGTGAATACTCCCATAAATCTATGCAGCACTTATGAATGAGAACTAAAAATACTTCATTACTAGTTAACACCGCATGTGAGTTAAACTTGATTAATATATGCAACCATTATTTTACATTTAATTAATTTCTCACTTATCATAAATATTTGTATTCCAATATCATCACTCCATCACATAAAAATAACTCCAAAACATTCATAAATTATTTTTCCTCGTGATTATCATATATGGTAAAATCATGATTCCCTTACTTTTATAAAAGATTAAACATGATGTGATGCCTCCATTATCATGGAATGGTTCACTCCTAGGTAAAACGCCCCCCAATTGTTTTTCTCCATTATTACAAGGCCATTTGGAATTCGACTTGATAAAACCATATACATAACTGGCCTTACTTTATGAAATGCTTCATTTTAATTTCCAATTTTTAATATGTGTTTTATATTCCATATATTTCATCGACATTGACCATTTTTGACCCCCCCATATAGAAAAATAATTCATCAAATTAATAACAATGACATACATGATATGGAATAAATATAAACTTATTTTTAATAGTTCATATACTCTTGAACATGTTTTGGGACTCTTTAATCCCTTTTTACCATTTATTGGTCATTCATCATCTGTTGTATATACAGGAATTAAAATTCTATGACATATAATACAAAATGTAATAATATAATATGGATTCAAACGACAATACCCAATATTTATGTTATGATTCTATATGTTTCAATTTATAAATTATAAAAATATAGAATATATTTTCTATACGAAATTCACCGATATAGAATCATTATTTTTTCTTATGTAATGACTATCGTATATTTTATATATCACCCATACCCATTTCAAAAATAATTGTGTAATAATTTTACATGTTCTTATATTTAAAAAAGGTTATAAATATTCCCTATATTTCAGAAATATCCATGGACCATCTATTAAATATTTAATTTTATAATTTTTAGTATATCTTATACATTCACGGAGAGATTTTTTTTTTCTATAACATGTATCTCCATTCTTGTAAGGACCAAAATATCCATGATGTGGTTTATAACTCAGAATTTATAGAAATTTGATCATACGTCCTTTAATTCAAATCAATCCAATGATCATAATCCTCAATCCAAACCCATATCTATTTATTATATTTATATCAGAGTTCTTGCATCAATTGATTTTATCGATATACAAGGACTCCTTCTTCATTATATACTATTACATGTTATTTATGTTTTTCCATCCATCTCATTTTATAATCACGTAAAAATATATACTATTGAATGATACATTGATATATAATTAACACCATATATATGTATAACAAAATTTTATTAATTAACTAATCATTATTCATATAAGAATCATTTAGAATTATGATAAATCAAGTTATTTACAAAATATAATGTGACATTATTTTCAATACATGAATATGAATATTAGTGATGAGGAGTGTGTGTTGTTTTTACTTTAATCCCTCATTTTGTAATTTCATGTGTTGTTTTCATTATAGAAAAATTCAATACGTAAGGCTTCACCTATGTATACAACTGTAAAAGATCTAATGTTCAATGTGGAAATATATTCAAATTGATATCTAAGAATATTTCATTAATTCCTATAGTGAAAAATGAATTACATGTTCTAAAATAAGGTATGGCCACAAGATATCTAATGCAGCGGTATTTCAGAGGATGTGTTTCTTTGTGGAATATGGTAACATGTGTTGGGATTATGGGAAGAAAGGTCAGATGGAGAAGGATTTCAATGATCCATGTGTGAATTATGTTATATATTATTCTATATGTGAATTTATAAATGCTATATTATAAGATGATTGTGTTCTATCATTTATTGTATTGTGTTTAGTTGATCTATTTATTATATAATCTACATTTTTATTTCTCTCAATAAATTAGGGGGGTGTATGATGAATTATAATTCCAAAAAAATTTGTGGTTACTCATTTAGATGATAATTAAAATTATTACTAGGAATGTGTGGAACATCATTAGGAATATCTTCCAAAAGTTTATTGGTGACAATAACCATGTGCTACATCATATGATTATAGAATAAATTAATTTCAATTAGACAGTAAAATGAAATTTCTATAAATAATACATTCACATATGGTTTATGGAAAATATATCAAGGGTCCACGGTATTGGATAAATGAGTGAAGAGTAAAACATTATACCACAAAGGCTTATCAAATTTAATGATTCATACAAGAGACGTATTATTCTCAATTTTGGGGAATAACCATCATGGTCACATTAGTTACACCAGGAGGAATATCATTTCTATTAATGGTATGATGAATATTGAAAGCATAATGTACATGATATGACATTATAATTATTCTTTAAAGTTTCCTTAAAAAATATGTGATGAAAAAAATATTCAAATGATATAATTATTGAAAACATATGTGTGGGGATACAATTAGTTCATTCCAATAGATGGTCATTATTTTATTATATATTCATCAATAATGAAATATTGAATGTTTTTGTTTTAATTGTTAAGAAATTTATAAGGTTTATTGATCCTTAAACTGATGGTGATACATTATAGAATTGGATAGTGGTTACATTCTAATTTTTGAGTGTGTTATGAGAATGGTGTGGATTGTGGAATCAATTAGTTAAAAATGATCTACAAGTGAAATAGAATATGGTATGATCAAATCATACATGGTATTATGGAAGATAAATATTCAACTTAGGGGGTGAGAGAAATATTTGTTTAAATGATAAAGAGTATAATAAATCAAATTGTATTTAATAAGGTAGTTTTTATAGATGATGTGAATTATGTGTAATAAAATATCAACATTAGTATCTCTACTACATTATGATCAAGGGAGTCCTTATGGTTTTGACATATACGGATGGAATATTTCTTCTATCTAATATTAAATTGTGTACCATCCAACATCAAAATAAAATTAATGGGTATAAAAATTATATATTATGCCTTAATGGGTTAGTTTTTATGATATAGTGATGAATAATATTGTTTTTTACAATACGATAATAACTATTGGATGTATTTAATTGTTTTAAATTCAATAACTAATGAAGGGATATAGTGATAGAACCAAACTCAAATAGTAAAGATTATTATAAAAAAAATTTCATCATTATTTAATATTGAAATGATTTTAATTCTTAAAATAATGTATATTTCATAAAATATCAATATTATGTTTTTACTAAAAACAACTATTAATGAAATCAATATTTTTGAAATTTGATCAGTTTATAAATATATGTCGTACTCTTAAGGGCTATATAAATTTAGGAAAATGTATTGTGAGGGTGGATTCTTAGGTAAAATAACCATGTATGAAAAATCACAGGATGTTGTGATACTAGAAGGAGATAGACCATGGAGGTAGTTTTCGATATCATCTAGGGTATCATTCACTGTGAAATGGTACGAATATATCATCCACTTATTACATTTGATATATGATGAAGTGATTCAAAATTTCATTCTGAGGCAACATAGAGACATTTATCATTGATTTTAATGATAAATTACAATCATTTATCACGAATATTAGAGAAAATAAATTGTCATAATGTGAATAAAAATACTTATAGTTTATTTATGTATCAAGTTAATCAAGATATATATTGTTGATTGAATTATATGGTATGATGTTTTATAAAATTGTGTAAATAAATTAAAGGTTTAGATTTCAATGAGGTCATCTCATTGGTATTTAATCATATTAATTTACATTTGATACTTATTATGGATTCTATAATGGGTTCTTATCTAGCATAGATTAAGGTATATCCAGAATTCCATGATGTGGACTAAGAATATTATATATACATTTCTTATTTGACTTGTTTCATAAAAAAATGATAATTTTTTGTGAATGTTAATGTATGGACTTTAGTGTATGTATTAGGAACCATGTTTCTTGAATCCTAAATTCAAGACATTTATGATAATGTTAATTTTTGTCTGGATAAATTAACATCATTATTATTATAATGTTTTTGATGATCAGAGTTCTATAATCTTGATTCATAATGTCTATTATATATATATAACTGATCCATTAAATGAATTGATTGATGAGAATAATATTTAAATATACATAGGATTCGATATTATGATTCATTTAATGAAACAAAATAGGTGGATATGGATCATATGTGACATATCATCCAGTACATTGTATCATAATTTCTATATTACATCACTTAAGGGATATATCACTTGAGTTTGAGTGAGAGGAAACCTATAACAACTCCCTTGTGAATAAATTTATATCTTACCCTGTATAAGGAACTGTGAGTGGATTTTTTGGTGGGTTATATTGAAAATATACTCTATGGATCAATAATTAGTATTAGAATTAATTCCATGTTGTCTAATTCAATGGAGAATGATAAAAAAGTTGTGGGTTATTAAAAAATTATATGATGAATCATTAATGGGAGCACTATGAGGGCATGGTTATTATTATATTATGAGAAATTATTTTTATTCATTGAAATATTATTCAAAATAGTTGAGTTATTTAAAGGGTTTTGTTAATTTATCATTGATTAAGAATTAAAAACTCAAAAAAGAACCACCAAATATATGTTTATATTCTAAATAATTACATTGATGTGGATTTTGATAAATCAACATGTAATTAAACTCCCTAAAGTTAATTACATATTTTATTATTATATTATTATTTTTGGGGGGTATATTTTTTAGAAATATAAAATAATTCCTTATTGGAATTCATGACATTACAGTGGATGTATTGTAATTTAAAATCATATATTACATATTAAAATATGTATTATATGGTAAGGATTCATGGGTGTTCAAATTCGAACAAAAATCCTCTCAACTAATAAAAATACATGATCCCAACTGGTATACTATATGTTATTCATTCGTTGAGATGACAACTGTGAAATAACATTTTATGATTTAAAAAATAAATTATGATGTTTAATGTAAATCCCCAATGTTTGGGTAATATATGAACATTATTGACAAAAATAGATTAAAATTAAGATAATTTTATGTCATTAATGTGACTCCAAATATCACAATACATAATGTCAATTGATGGATCTATTCATTTCATGGTGTTTTATTAATTTGAGGTGGATATAAATATCACAATTTCATTCTCTACAATAGTCCTCTATGGTGTTTTCACTATTATAAATATTTTGGAATGCCATCATCAATTCCTATTATAGATATGTTCGACAAATCATACACCCTAAAATGTTACCATTTTGATGATGATGTAAAATACAAGGAGATGTTTTTTAAAAACTTAATGAATATAATTTCATCATCATTATAATCTTCCACTAATACAATTCACAATGTCTTCCGATGTTGTTTGTCTATTGGTAATTGGGTCCATAATAGGATGAAATAACCCCATCTCTCACAACTACGAAGAAACAATTATTGGGACAAGTTTTAAATATATATTATATTAAATATTTATCTTTTATATTTTTTGGATGTTTCCTTCATCATATATTACATAAAAACATTTAAAAATCATATGATCAAATAAATAACTATTTGTTTAATTATCAATCAATACTAAAGATGAATTATTTATTAGTAATATAAATTAAACATGTCATTAAAAAATAAATAATGATTATATGACTAAATAAAACTTGTATATTTTATCAATGATATGAAACAGTAAAACATTTCCCATTTTGGGACTATGAAAACTGATGATTCATGTGGAAAATATTAGTACTAGACATAATTATGATAAATGCTATAAATTTAATAAATATATTTCTACATATTAAATTCACCAAGAAAACACAATAAATATATTAAAATATATATTTTAATTTATTTTAACAATATAATATTAAATTTATAACTAAAATTATAGAATAAATATTCCAATACATTACAATGACATTGATAATTAAATTTAATAACAAACATTTAATTCTATGATAAATTCCAAAATCAATTAAACATGTTATTAACTAAAAGACCTTTTACTCGGCTATCCTTTGGACCTCATTCAAACAGAAAAATATCGTCACATAAATTTATGAATAAACCACTATAATATCATAAAATGTAATATTGTACCTATATTAAAATAATAACCTACACCTAATATAATGACATAAATGAAACATAATTATGTAAAAAGTGAATTAATAATAAATTAAAAAAATTAAATTTGTAAATAATTAAAAAAATATTAATATTGTAAATATATAAAACTAATTTCAAAGTAATGTGGGTCCCATAACAAATTTTTATTATTTTTTCATGGGACACATCATCTTTAATATATGAAACACCATGAACCTGGTCATCATTAGAATCATTCTACTACACCATTAATTTATTATAAATTGTTATTTTAATGTATAATAATATTATAATTAATTATTTCTTATTTATCAAAATATGATATTTTTATCGTAAAAATATACTATTAAATTAAAATTAACACTTTCAATCATAATGGATATACCACATGTTGGATTTATATGAAGTTAATTTATACAATTTACAAATTAATCATGTAAAAATACACCAATGTATCAATAAAATATGCAAATGTATTCATGGTTTTTAATTTATTATTCATGTTCTAGAAAATAATTCCACACAAAATTAAAATAGAAACGAGTCCAAATGATTCCCACAGATTTTCTAATTCATTTTTAGTTAATTAAATTACATTGAAGATCAACCATGAAACATTATCATTACATATTAAAACATTCTGATCCATTTTTTAGATTTGACTATGTGATGTGAGTTTTAATTAGATTTCACTTAATTGAAAAAAACACATATATCATTAAAGTAAAATTCTTATGTCGTTAATTCTATAATGTGAAAATTGAATCACATATCATTTTCTTAATGATTAGTAATATATATGGTTGTTTCCATGATTTTATTTATATCATTATTATTTTGGAAAAAATCCTCTATAAAATGAAAACCAAATTCTGAACCATATCATCCAAATAATTTCTCATAATGATGTATGGTAGAACTATACATGTTAAAAATAAACAATATATCATTATTTCAAAGGATATTGACAATATTATCATTTCTTATCTATTTTTTTGTAATTTATTGACGGGGTGAATAAAAATTATAGTGATTTAATTTTAATGGAAAAAATTTGGAACATATTATCCATACTATGTATCAAATTTATTTATTTAATTATTACACATCAAAAATTAAGCACATATCATCTTACATAATCACAATGTAAATTATAGCATGTTTTCTAAATTTTGACTAAGTGATGTATGTTTTTTACTAAAATTTGATATTTATATAAAAAACACAGTTTTATTCAAAATGTTCATCCTATGTGTCATATTTAATTGTGTAAATTATTTAAGAAAAAACATTCAACTATATAGGTAGAATACACCATTATACCAAGAAAACATATTTTAGAGATTTTATAATATTATTTAATGTCATTATTTTTATCTTTTGAATCACCTGATTCTATTTCCTTCTAATATATGATCATGAGGATAAACCCCAACATGCAACTCAAATTTGTCAACATTTTTAAGGAAACATAAAATAAATTAAAATTATTCATTCATTATGTATATATTATTAAAATTCATATTCCATTACCGTATAAAAAATAATAAAATAGGTAGAGATATTATTCTAATAATTATTTGTAGATGATGAAAAATAAAGTATGTCATACTTACACATGTTTCCCATATATTATATGTGGTTTCATATTATTCATATTAGTTTTTATTTACATGATCTCTTATAAATAGTACATGACATGTGATTTTAGTGGGTATAGAATCTAATTCATAATTATTATTTTTAAATATGGAATATATTATATTATTGATTCATATCTCATAATAATTTAATAAATATTTGAGAAACTTTTATTTTTTCAAGTGAATTATACATAATAATTTTTTAATTTTATGAGTCACATTGATTAGTAAAAAAATTCATATTTTGATGTGAATCATACCCCATGTTTTTTGAATTATAATTTTTGTGTATGAATTTGGTGGTTAGAGGATTAATTTACCATAAACAACCACCTGATGGTTCATTAGATGTTTTAAAATGTATCAACAAACCCTTCCTGTTACTATTACTATAAATTTCATCTATGAATCATATAATATATATTTATATAATAAAAAGGATATATTAATTTTTATAAAAATTATCATTATTTTATTTTTTTATATAACATAGAATGTGTAGCATAATATTACCCTAATATATTCTAAATTAAATTTCATTAATGTAGGAATTACATAGTACCACTTATCTACATCGATCAACTTGTAAATTTTAAATGCAATGACAATATAATTCACTAAAATTATAATTATTGGGTAAACATTTTGGTTGTAATGATTATATAAAATAATTAATATTAGTCCTTTGTTTCATGCCTTAATAATATTTGTTTATACTGTCAACATATGCTGCAAATGTTTTTGCAATATTGTGTTGTTTACCATATAACTTTTTATCTTTTTATGAATTATAAATATTTTTTTCATCTTGATTGGGAGCATCATTATGTGAATAATCCACTATTAGAAGATAGAGAAAAACATTTTAAATAGATAATTTAATTTTAATAAATAAAAATAATATTATGATGTATTACTTTGTATATTAAAAATAATTAAAAGTTCATCAATCTCACCTATTATCTATTATGGTTAATGTTATTTTCAACCTGTATAGATAACAAAACTACCATAATATTGTTCCCTCTAAGATAAAATTAATTTATAAAATTATAATTCAAGTGAAGATATTAAGGAATCCAGTTGAAATTGACATCCAAATGAGTAGTCCATTTCAATTTATAATTTTTTAATTCAACAATAGAATGTTTTACACATTTATTTTATTGGATTGAGGGGAAAATAAATCTATTTCTTCGACTTCAATTAGATCCTATTAACTCATGTATCTATGCTTACTAAAATTAATTTTTCAAAACACCAAATCATAAATTTTAACTCTGCTGTTTTATCAACTATTTCTCATAAAATTTAAACACTTAAAATGTAGTATAATGAAAATCCCATATATTTTATGGTTTTATTATAATAAATTATCAACTAAATTATATTATTTTTCTATATAGAATATAAATTTATCTCTTCCACAATAAGAGTAAATAAATTTTTTTATCACTATAATCATCCATCTCATTTATATAGAATGTATAACCATTAAATAAAAAACAGTTTGTGGAAAATAAATATTGAAATAAATAATTAATAGCATAGGGTATACACTAAATATCTCCATGTGTTTCTCAATGTTATGTCTCTATTTCGACAGTTAGAAAAAATGTACACGTTATCATACATAACCATTTAGGGATGGACGTATCCTTCAAATACAAGTTAAACCACATGCAATCAACAAAAAATCTAATATCTCTTACCCATAACATGGATTTCCAAATTATAAATAATAATCTCAAAAAATATTTTGAAATATATCATTGAATAATATGTTATAACTAGAAACACATATCATATCCAATATCACATTATAATTCAAAAAAGAGATGATAAAACACCAAAAAGTAAAAATAATCCAGAAAATTGGAAAATGAAGGGTTGGTTATTAACCACATACCAAATGATCAAAAATCCCAAAATAACATATATAGGAATTAATATAAGAAAAAATAATATATAGTATATTGAGCCAACCACGGATAAAATAGTCATAAGGAGACACCATTCGGAATGAGGGCCATACCTTAAATTATTCCCTACAAAATAGTTTCCACATAAAAATAGACTATGATGTGTTGGATTTAAATGTAATTAGGATACCCCCATGAAACCATATATGGTCTTTATCAATGAACTCTAAAATTCATGTGAAAAAACCATATTTATAACTATATTCATATTCAAAACAATCCTATTGATACCCCATTTGTTATTTTCAAATCAACCCATTATTTTCATCATGAGAAACCTTACTTAAATAAAATATGACACAAAAAAAAAAATATAATAGATATCATGTCAGAAAAACATTGAATACTTTCAATATTATGAGTCATTATATATCTAAATGAGTAAATATGATACAAAATATAAAATTATTAGACAATAAGGAACAAGAAACATCTATCATGGGGTCTCACCACTGGGGTATACAATGAAATATTTAATAACAACATAAACTAATCACTATGTGATTACTAAATGATTTGATTCTCCACAGGTGTTCCCTAGGCCCAAAATTTCAATAATTTTCTCCCTAATTCTCATGGGTATCATTCTATGCATGGGAACACATGGTCCATAGATATGTAATTCCCCAAATGATATCTCTTATTCAATATGGATAATATTACATATAAATTTAATAATATAAAAATGGGACACAAATTCCTAATAATCCCAGAAAGACAATGACTGACATGTAGCATGATTTTATAGTAACATAAAACAACAAAATTTACAGTTATATTGAACATAAATTTTGATAAACAATAAGGAATAAAACATAAGGAAAACCTTTTTATAATACTCTTCTGAAATACATTATATAACATTATTTCTATTGATTTATCATCTGGGAAATATTTCATGAAACAATTAAATCACTCACTGAAAGTCATCATTAATGAAACAAAATTCAATTTCATTCTATTAATAAAAAAATAGAAATAATTAACATGAACAAAACATATAGTCACGTTCATGAATAATAACCAATTTTTTTTATGATAATGCATTCAATGTATAATAACTTTTATATAAATCCAAATACCATGAATGCAATATAAAACATGTCAACATAAAAAAATATTACACGAATCGAGAGAGATGATTCCACATGTAATTAAACCACATAAAAACATAATAAGGATACCAAAAAACTTGCATGTGTTTTCATATAGAATACCAGGGTTCCATTCAACTATAATAATGGAATATAATAAAATGACCAAGGGTGGATGAATAATAAATTACAAAGGAATCCTTTTTTATCTCAGGAAATATCAAAATGAAATGAGTATAAATCACCATTAAATTTATGGAGGATATGATATAATTCCATAGGTATAAAATCATGAATATATTTGAAAATTGTGTGATGTGGATAAAAATATATAAAAGGAAAAATAATAATACATAAATTTTTATTTTTATGGTTTCAATCGTACTTTTATACTACATGGTTAGGTAAACCGTTCCATAATATTGGTTGAATAAACTGCTACATAGAATGAGTTCATACAGTTACAGAGAACTTCCCTATAATTTTTAAAACCATTTAAAGTGTATTCCAATCATTATTAGTACCCCAAAATACCCCTCGCATGGCTAGACAGACTTTTTGTATTTTATTCTTATTGAGAGTGTTTATACTCAATATTTTTCAAAAAATTATGTTTCATCAGGTTACTTTAATAAACTAAAAAAAAAATTAATATTTACTGGTATATATTTACCAGTGTCCCATTAGGTGGAAAATTTATTCCCAATATATCAAATTGATCCCTCACATTCACCTTAAGGACTCATATTGGTTAAATTGTGTGTCCTCTAATACCAAAACATTACTTCACACTCCCATGTCTCAGGGATAACACTAATGAGCTACTGGTCGACACATAAAATGGGATACCATTACCATGATTATCATTTTTATCATATTCTATGGTATCATTATCCTCCTAAAAATCGGGGTGTTATGATTAACATCTAAATCACCCCAGTCGATGTATTGAGATACATATATTATGTCCTTATTAAACATTGAAACATTTACAATGTTATGAATCATTGTGGGACATGTGGGAATGTCCAAAAAATAACATAAAATTCATTAAAACATGGAATTTCAAAATCTCATAACATAAATATGTTTCATTTTCTCTTATGTAAACAAGTGATGACGTTCCATTGAAAAATATACATCTTGAAATAGTATATCACTATCCCCAATTTAAAATGAGAAATGACAACAATGGACAAATGATTTATTGTGGCTTTATATCATATCTCTGATATTTTAAATAAAAATCACTTTCAATATCATCCCTTATATGAGGCAGTCTACAAATAAAAGATGAACTCTCAACACAAAAAAAAATTAGGTACGAAAAGGATTCAAATATATGAATAAAATAGTGTCAACTATTATTAAGGTTATATAATTCTTTTCAACAGTAAAATTCACCAAATACACTTTCATCCCTAGTAAATATCTAAAATAAATCATATAAGGAAGATTTATATCATTTTGAATACAGATTGTCTACTCTATATTCCCATCTATCGTTTAGTTATACATTGTTCTCAATATCAACAAGATTTCCTTTTATTCCTAGAGACACTTTCATAACAATTATTTTAATTGGTAATTACATTTTAAAACAATAGGTGAGGTAACCATTGTATGTTTTCAAATATATTATACATACTATTTCCCAATATCAAATTTATTTTTAGTCACTTAAATGAGACTAAATTGTGATATTTAAGTCAAAAGGTAGAGAATCACAAAATAACATCCTTACAATAAGGATTTTGAGGTAGGAAAATCATGATATCCATATATAAATATATAATCCATCATCCAAACAAAAATCATGTGAGTCTGCAGTGACATGGCTGGGCTCTATTGCCTGAAATTTTTCCTTTTATAAATAAAATGTTTGGAAAAAAATTAGTAAATTTAATTATAATCTAAATAAACTTATACTGTATTCTCAAATTATAAAATAACATAATATCCTTTTGGTGAATACCATCACTATAATAATTAAACACGTGAATCACCATATGCATAAAGTTCTTATGAACAATCACATGCATCCAGAAGAATAGGGTCAATTAGGATACACATATAAACAACATAAGGTCTCCAATTATTTTTATATTTTTTCAAACCACATTAAGTGATTTTATCATGACTAATCACACTATTCCCTATAAACTAGGGTGGATGTGTCCTAAACACTAGTTAAGATAACCCACTATCCTACTCCACTACATATTTGATCAGATAAGAAAATATAACCATTAAACAATACTCATCTATAGAATATTATATTTCAATTGAATGGAAATTTGTTACCAATGTCGACTAAGACCAAATTAATTTTCCAGGTGGTATAATATATATCAAAATCAAATGTGTGATGATAATACAACCCCTATCTCTTCAAGAGTTTATTTAATTCATGGTTATTATAAGAGTCATGATCATATGATCATAATAAAATACAAATCACACACCAAATATGTTTTAGTTCCATTTCCTCAATGAATATATCACCTTTTCTATTATCAATTCATGTTTATAATAATTCCATTAGTTTGGTAATATATGAATAGATTCATACAATACCACATGATAATTATAAATTACAAAACAAAACAAACTCATACATGAAACCTCACAATAAACATTAAAACCATTACCAAAATAAGGAATAAATGTGTAGTTTATTTCAAACAGAAATTCATGACCCTAACATAACTCTTGAAATTTTGATTCCACCCAAATATAATCTCATTACTATTCAATACCATAAAGGGTGAAGTTACCATTATTATATCATAAAAATAATTTCTATAATACCCTAAATAGCTAAAAAAATTTCTAATTATAAACACTTCATTTAGTTACTCCCATTATACGAGTGTTTATATATTCCTTAGATATAATGAAATCCATTTTTAGAATGATATTATACATGAACATCCCATATTGAGTCCAAAAATACATTTTTACCTCTTTGATTTCATATAATTCTATAGTGATGTTTCTAAAACAACACTCCAATGTTTTCCATGGTCCACCTATATATTTTAAAACACCATGATATCATCCTTAAACATAAACATGAAAGATTATATATACACATGATTAAACAACCTGAAAATTTAAAGTATGACTATTTTATTTGAAGGCATATATAACATGAAAAAATTACTTGTAATGGAGTATTATATCGCACACATTCATAATTTAATTACTATTTTATAAATATTTCATAAAATTTATAACATGAAATGAACAATATTTGTAGTCAGCATGCATCATATGAAATAAAAAGTTCTTACAATGGGGGTGAGTTAAACGATAAGATGAGTTTTATAGAATAAAAAAAATTTATTATAGTTTTTTTATTTATTATAATAAGTCTTATCATAGACATTAAAATTTGTGTATATGAATAATATGAACAAACTTATTAAAATATATTATTTTCAAAAAATATAAATTTCATTCATTGGACACAAATAAATTATAAATGAATATAAAAATAAATTGAATATAAAGGGAATATTTTTATAGAAGGCATATTAGAAGCTAAGAAGGTTGTTTATGAAAATAAATTAATTAAAATTAGTGATACATGTTAACTTAATATATATATATATATATATATATTATATAAAATAGTATTGAAACTCATCATCTAAACTTTAAACGTTCCATATAAGTAGAAAACCAATATTTCACATAGAACCCAATAATTTTAATATGGGACTTTTACCTCCTTTTAATGATGATATTGTTTTAAATAATTTATTTTGTAACTTTTTTAAATTATATATATATACATAATATTTGAAATAGAAACATAAAATCTAGGTTATAGTAATTTTTATAATTTTTTCTATGAAGTTTTATTTTTTTAATGAATATTGAAAAATTTTGATTTTTAATTCATAACTTCTGTTTTATATAATTTATTTATAAGGATAAATTATATTTTAAATTCATTTGAAATTTTAAATAGATAATATTTTTATCATTTTTTCCAATGTTAGTTACTTTAAGTAATTTCACTTTGAATCTGAATATTAAAGCATTACAAATCATTGACTCATTTTTTAGTTTAAAAATCTATATTGTCATTCAAAATAAGAGATTAAATTAAAATTAATTTCCAATACTTATATTATTATAATTGGAAAATTTGGTTCCATATTTGGGATCATAATATATTATAGTATCTAAAAAGTTCTTCTTAATCTTTGAATGAATTATTTAATGAATGTATGTAATATTGATTTCAAACATTTTTGGAAAAATTATCTTATCAAGGGAAAAACATAATATAATGGAAACCAATTACCTAAAAACTTGTAAAATAGCCATTTTATGGTCATAAGTTGAACATATATTTATTTTTCTCATAAGTGGAACATTATTTGATCTACATTCAATGAAAAAAAGGTGTTTGGAATTCCATTTTCAAAATATTAAAATAGTTCCACTCCTCTTCCACAATAAAAAATGCCTTCTTTTCTCCCACATCCTCTAACCTCCTAATACACTTATATTTTTCCAATATATGGATAATTAACTCCTAATAATATCTCTAATAATCCTATAATCCTTTCGTGTGTCCACATTCAATCCAAATATTCCTTTTGTTACAAACTAAAATAAGATACATAATTTAGAGATAATATCCATATTAAATCTCATTAGATTTATTTCCATTATCCACCCCCCTAAATATTATTATTTTATAATCATATAACTAAATAAATATTATAAATATTCTATGATATTTTTATTATAAGGGATATACCTACAGTAACACACACAACCATGTAATTGGAGATGAAATTTTTTTTAACATGTATAGACAACTTACGCCTCAGGAAATGATTATTGTAAATTTTCCATTTATCACAATTCATGGATATGAATTCGTATATAATTTTTTTAATACTTTAAAAATGATATATAAAATGTATTTATTCTTAAATAATTATTTTATATCACATTCCAATGAACTTTTTATTTTCTGAAAATTACATAACATCTTTTGTGGAATTGTGGACTATCACCCTCTCATTTCTATTTGATTCATTCATTATATACATGGAATATATAAAAGATGGATTAATTAAACTAATGTGACATAAAAAAATATATTTTATATACATGACATTATTACATATCATGAAAAAAATTTCATTTTCTCAATTCCCATTTCACAAAATTAAATGTGATAATGTCATTTGGTAATATGGAGATTACTGCCTCCTCGGGGGGATGTGATTAGCTATACATTAAAAAGTTAAATATATAAGTATTTATTGTTAATAAATATTTATGATATGATGATAGTTTTTTAAATTCTTGTTATTACATAACAATATTCCATAATTAACACTTAAGTTCATGGCTCAAGTGTTCATACAACTTAGCATTTCCATTAATTTAATATTAGTTCATTACTCAGAACCATATTTAATTATTAAATTCAAAAGTAAAATTTATAAACAAATATTATATTTATGTAATTATTTTTATTCTATAAATTATATACAATGGTTTATTTCAGCATATTTAGCCTACTAATGTTCTTTGTGGGCCATTAAATAAGTTTTACCATAACAACTAACATAATCATAATTGTTTATGTAGTTGTATAAAAATTGGTAGAAATTAAAATGAAACTAATGATTAACAATAAATATTTTCTTAATAATTTAAATAACTGACCTATGTTTATTATTCAAGAATATAATGACATACAACACATGTCAGATGCAAGGTAAGGGATATCATCTTTATTTCATTTCATTATTGCAAATTGCATTATTGTCCAAAGTTTTTATTTGATATAATGTATATACGATTACTATGACATGTATATTGAGAATGTAATTTTTTTCAGGTAATTAAATTATTTCATTCATTTTATTCTTCCACATATCATACGACACGATATTTATTCAAGTAATAAGGGAATTCATCTCAAGTTAATTTCATTTTTTAATATTGTATTATTATGGATTGTTTTCATTTATATGTTTTATATAAATACCCATGACATGTATATAATTAAATTAACTTATTTTAGGTTATAAAATTTCTTCATTGATATTGTTCTTTCACAGGTCTCTTGATTCTAATGTTACTCAAGTATTAAGGGATTTTCATCCCACTTTCTACACCTGTGAGATAAATATCGTATTCACCACTTAAATCATGGGTGTTTTTCATCTACATAACTTTTTATATATTATATAATTAATTATTTTATAATAATGGTATTTAAATCTTTTATTTAGTCATTCTTATTTCATGGGTTTTCTGTTTTTTATGTTACCATTGCGGTAATTGACTTTTTTTCAAAAAATTTCCTTCTTTATGACATTTGAAATTATATACACCTATCATAATTTTGAGGTGTATATAAATTTTCTTTTGATATATTAAATCAAATATTTAATTAATATCAATAAATAAAATATTTAATTTATACACATTCCATTCATGGGGTTAATACTAAAAATGTTTCAATGTGTAATGGGATGATTAATAATGTTTAATGACGATTTTCATGTAGAATAATTTAATAATAATTTATTATTATTTTATTTAATCAACATAAAAAACCGTTATTGTTACATATACTCTAATGGATAAATTTTTAATAGATACCATCCTTATTCATTACATTGATGGATTCTGTTGATTTCAATGATGTTATTGTTAAACCCATTTCATTTCCATGGGTTATCCATGTTTTCAAAGAGATTGTTATTTATACCATTTTATTTTCATAGATTAAAAAAATCAATGATATTTTTATTTAACACAATTCCATTCTAGGTGTTAAATTTTTTCAATATATATTTTTAAACAATTTACTTTTCAATGGTTAACTGTGTTTTCAAATAGATTGTTACTTAACTGATTTCCCTTCAATTAGAGTATCATGTTCTAAAGAGATTCTTAATAATCCCATTTTTTCCATGGGTTAATTATGTGTGACTATTTTCCAAAGTTACTCATATAATTGACACGTGGGTACGTTATAAACCAGTGATTGGTGGTTCTATATTATCCCAATGATGGGTCAGTTTGTGATAGCCTCTAATTAAAAAAATATTCAAGTTAACCATATTTCTATTTAATTTATAAAAGTGACATGTATGATAGTTGGAAACATAGATATTTTATAAATATGTTATAAAATAATAATGAGGTCCATGATACCCTTATGTGTGTCATTATAACATCAATTTGATTATAATTCTTATAATGACTGATGTTGATATCACAAGTCTTAGGATTATTAATTCTTATTACTCTTTCTATTTCCACGTTTTTATCATTTATGGTCTATGTATTGATGTGTTGGAGTTATTTAATGATTTTATCATACACTATTATTATGTCCTCATTCTCTTATGCCCACCTATTCTTATTGAGAACAATCAATTTTTAATTGTTATGTTTAATGTTACTAAGATTTTGAGCTCAGCCATCATATGGTTATATTTCCATATGTTTTTACAATAATGATTAATTATTTATGTCTATGAATTATATCACATGAAAAATTTGGATGACCTATTATGAAATAAGAAATGATGTGTTTTATGGTTTAAATTTTCATTTGATGACTTATGATTCCAAGATTAATGAGTTGTTTATATATGATTTTGTCCAAATAATATGAAAAACTAAACCATAATGGTCTTACCATATGTACGTAATCCATGTTAACCTTTTTTATGTTTTAGTTGAATTATTTTTTCATAATTATTAATTACATTGTAGGAATTTAAAAATATAGATACAATCAAAGTATCTGGGTATATTAGTTCTGAGTATTTATAGTGGGTACAAATGTTGGTTTTGAAAAAATATGATATTAATATGTTTTCTTTTGTTTTTATGAGAAGATTTATGATTACATTCAGAGGTAACCAATATTAATGATAATCCCATGGTCAATGTATTATACACCCGTTATTGGGTTTATTTAAGGAGTCATTAATGAAATTAGTAGAGATGTGTTTTTAAAATGAGGAACTGTTATCGACGAAGAAAAAAATAAAAGTTTTTAAGGATAATTTATTTTTCATGTTCGTAGAATAAACTATTTATCCTATATTTTCTGTGAAACCCATTAAATATAGCTAGGCAGTGGGGCACTAACCCACGACTGAAAGATAATAATGGTTTCATACACTACCGCTGGACTATATGATGTTTTTCTTAGTATGAAATTTTTTAGAAAATATTTATTTTGTTAGTCATATGGAATATAATCTATTGAAGAATGGTTTTTTATCACAATCATCATCATTTATTTATTAATTCAATAATTGACGGAAAAAAGGGTTGAAGCAAAGGGCACAACAGAGTCCTAAAAAAGGAAATCCTAGGATATCCCCTCTAATAATGTTAGCCCCCTATGGGGCCATGATTCTCATATTATAATAGTAAGAAACCCCTAAGTCAGGGATGGAAGGAGAAGAATTGAAATCTTCAACATTATTCCCCTCACGCAATGTGTGTACCATTCAGATGCTAGTAGAGACCATACTGTGGGATTTTTTGATGATATATAAAATCTACCAAGGAGTATAACTGATACATTATAAGGAATTAATGATGATGAGGGACATAGTTTTAGCTTCAGTAATAATGATGTGCCTATGTTGAAAAAGGATGAAACAAGTGAGGAGGGGATGCGACTCTACCGATAGGGAAGAGTCACTGCCATATTGAGCAATTAAGGTAGGATAACTAATCTCCTTGTGTCACATAAAATCCTTCCACTTCTCATTACCCCATACATATAGGACCCGTATGTATTGGTCTTCAAATCCTTGGTAGGATAAATCCATCAGGTCCATTGGTTACGAATAGTGTTGCCACCGAGGTGGAAGGTATGGGTGTAGGATGAAACCAGGAGAAGGGATAGAGCATCCTGCCATTTTCTTGGGAGCATGACAAGAACAATGAGGTGGGTTTTTAATCTATAATTTAAAAACCTTGTTATATATTGGATCACCTCATACATTTTTTTGATTCTTATCTACCATATGCACAAAAACTAGCATTTAGGATGATAGATCATTGAATTGTCTCCAGACCCCTATCACGTAGTCCATAGCACTAGTGTTCATGAAATAAGGATCCACTCAGGTCATTGAAAAACAACACTGTAAATATTTCAAAGAAGGACCAGACAACACGTTCCTATTGTCCAATGAGGATGATATGAGACACACTTTCCTCCTTATGATTGGAGTAACAAGAGAAGTGAGAATCCATATAGATCTCGCATTTTCTAATTTTCTCATTAGTGGGAATAACATTCTTTCTAATCCCCCATGTTATAATGTAGAGAATTGTTGTGATTTCCTTCATCCATAAAGTAATGTTCTTACAATTCTTATTCCCTTGGAGAAAAAGAGTGAGATGGTAGTATATTTTAGAGAATTCCCCCGAAGATGATAGTGAAAAAACAACCAAATAAGTTACTAATTTGAGCATTATAATGTTAAATATGGATTTTTGATCAATGTTCACCACCACCCGGATGGAAACAGGGTAATTAAACACCTCCCTAAATGAATGTCTAGTGGCAGGGTAGCCCCGAAAACCAAGTGTCATTCCAGCCTAGTTTTTACGCCATACGGAGAAATCCCCCTCTTCAATTACCCTCATATGTAACGAAATAGATCTGAAAAACAAGGGAGAATGATGGATATTTTGGGTGAAGCATAACTGGTGTGCCTCTCTGAATAATCTGCACAAATGTTGTACTTGACCCTGCCCCAAATTCTGATAGACTCATGGGTTTCCCTCTCCATCTTTTCATTAATGCAATGAAGAGTGTCCACAAGGCTATAGACATTGATTCTACCTTCTTAGATAGGCCTCACTATCTTATTTGAGGACACCCATTCATGTTTTCCTTCAATAAGTGCATCCCAAATGAATCAAGCTGAGATCCTATAAATACTAATGATGACATTTTTTATAAATGCGATGGAGGAGAGGGAATGTGTAGTATAGTCCAAGAGAATACTATTTACCAATTAAATTTGTCCCCCAAAGGAAAGATAAATGTTCTTCCGGTAGACTTGTTGGTGATGTGATCCAAATCAGGACTTCACATAAAACCGGATGATATAGGCCCTAAAAGGTATTCCATGGTAAATACCCCTCTTTGCATATAAAAAATATGGACTATGGAGGAACCTTGAATGGAGGAACATCTTATAGAGATGAATAAATTGGTCATAAAACTTTTAATAGCTGACACTCTCCAGTGATAGTAATCATGTATAATGTTGAGGAAATGTCAAACTGACCACTTATTGTCATTCAAGATGATGAAAGTGTCATCGGAAAACATAATATGGGGTATGGATGAACGATTCATCCTTCTCCCGAATGGGAGGATCTCACCATATCATTTTCTTCTATGTATGTGGATGCTGAGAATTGCCTGAGTGAGGATTAAAAGGATCAGTGATATGGGATCTCCTAACATGAGGCATCGAGTCTCCTTAATGTAAACATTAAACTTCCCCAGGAATGTAACATCCATCCACGAGGAGCTGAAACATCCAAAAAAGATATCATAAACCCTATGAGAGAGACCCATACCTAAGTGCACCTAGTGGATGAATCTCTATTATAATATATCATATAGATTATTCATTTCCAGATTGATTTCCAAGTATGAGTCGCATGTCTTAGGGTTGAGGTCCCTCATAATCTCTATGTATAATGCAATATACCCTTAAATAGATCATCCCTTCAAAAAGACATTATATTTAATATAGGACCAGAGGGGAAGCAGAGAGGAATGCCTTTAGTTAATGATGCATTCCAGAAAATTATAAGGGAAGTTTCACCTGCTGATTGGTATATAGTACAATATGTAAGATGGGTTCGTGGTTTATTGAATGAGTACAAGTGTAGATTCACTTACCACTCTTGGCATATTACCTCCCCTAAAGAAGTTGTTGATGGCCTCTGAGATTCATTTATAACAACATCCCATGAATCTATATAGACCATACCTAGAAAACCATTCGGTGCTGGCACACATTCATTAATAAAATTCATCATTTCCTCAATTATTTCATTCTCCTCATGAATGGACCCCATCCATTCATTTTTGTTGATATAAACCTGGTTTTACATGGAGTCCAAAAATCCCAAAACTCCTCTGAGGTAACCATTCTAAATTCATGGGTTCTTTCAATCAAGATGTTCTTTGATGATGGATTGAGCAGGGGACCCACAACATCCCTTTAATTTGAGTAAGTAACATCATAAATCATGATATTTGGCTGAAAAAATTGTTCCCTCTCATTAGTACAGGCATGAAAGTACATACTGTTTTGATCCCCCTCACCAAGACATCTGATCATCATATTTTCCCAAACTTTGAGTTCTGGTTTAAGGATCGCATCTGCAATGGTCTTCTTCATATAGACAATTTCTTCCAATATACAGTCTTTCTAGGCCCCCTCGAAGCTATATTCAAGAAGTTCAACATCTTGAATGACTGATTCAATTTCCATATCAGTATGGGGAATTTCCTTCACACACACATGAATCTTTATTTTGAGGCTACATAGTTTGTTATAGATATAAGACCAATGATTCCCTTAAGTGGGAACATTCCATGAGTCACTAACCATTTTCTGATAACTATAGGGTCTTGTCCATTACAAAAAAATATAAAGCGATAATGAACCTCCTAGCTTGTAGAGAGAGAGATTAGATTTCGAGTGTGATCCGAGATCCCACGTGTAGAGACCCAAAGCTTGACATACATGGAAGGTACATTAATTTTGCGGAATACTTAATACATTACAAAAACAGACACACAAGGACCGCAATAGTTTAGTTTCTTTGGAAACTTGGAATATAAACATCTAATCCTGTTGAAAGATCTTCAACATCTCCTACATCGATCTTCCCCTTTTGTTTTCTTACCTAAAACCTTTCATTATATCCTGTGGAAAAGAAAACATATAAAGGGTGAGCTCAAATGCTCAGTAAGGGTAAGAATGGATAAAATAAAACAAATCATATTCATTTTAACTTAAAAACATGAACATAATGTTTAATGATCAAAAGCTTGATCAATGACATAAAACATGGAAGTACGTAAGGCATAGATAATAAAGAAACATTAAGCATGATAAAATAGCATGGGAGTAAAACATGTAATTGTGGAAACCATTCAGCACATGTCATGATTTCCATAGTAGCCAAGGCATTGCTTCCAAGACCATCTTAGTGGATAAAGTCCCTTTCTGAATCGAGTTCACTCCTCGTTTCAGTCATGTAACACTGAACCAGATTAACTTACCATTCCATCCATGTCTATCTCATGAGATTTAAATCTTTACCCAATGCATTTTAGGGAGATATAGTTCCCACCCATGTCATAATGAAATCATTCTTACTTGTTCCAAAACATAAACATAAATCATTCATCATAACCCAAAGAATAAAAATGGGTTTCATAAACATCATCCCATCATAACATAATCCATATAAAACAAATGGATATATCATCATAAGAAAAGTGAAACCATGTAAATCATATAGAAATTATACTTCAAACATACACATATGAAATAATTTAATCTTAGATGGAAAATGGTTTCGATAAAACACTTGAAATGAATTCTTGAGGAAAATATCATTTCTTCTTCAAAATCATTTTCTTTTCACAAAATGCAATTCAATTTTAAAAGATAAGGATTTTGCTGAAAATGATCATAAAATATTGAAGAGGAATATTCATGAAAATGAGATGTTATGAAACCATAAAAATCCATTCACGACATATAAGTTAAAAAAACATTCTCCTCATACTTTTTCCAGAATTTTCAAAAAGTACGTCGTAAAAGAAAGATTCCTTCTGTACCTTGTAGTAAATGTCAAAAAGGGGTAAAACTGACTTTAAACATTCAAGGATGAATATTAAAAATTTTATGAAAACACATTGACAAAACATGGGCATGGATGATAAACATAACCCCAGTAAATACTTACGAATAAACAATCTCGGATGATAAACGAGATTGAAATAATTATCCCTTACCTTAGGTCTGATATGCATCGTATGGATCCGAACCTCCTCTTTCTCGAAGTGCCTCCTTTAAACATTCTCTTTAGGGAACTGGAGTTGGTCTTTTGAGAAGACCAGTACCTCTATAAGGTTTCTAAAGAAGTGGGTAATTGAAATGGGTAGGGTTTGGCCAAGCTTGAAGGCTCAATGTGGTGTAAAGAGGAGAGGGAGGAGGTTCCCTTTTATAAGGGAGGAGAGGGGCACCTTTGGAATCCTGAAAAATATTATTTTAATATAAATTTAAACCCCACATAAAAACCTCCAAAAATGACTCAATTCAAAGATTAGATGAGATAGGGTTGTAATCTCGTCAAACAATAAAATTTAGACATGTAGGGAATTTATTTAAAACATTATCCACTTGATTTATCCTTATTTAATCTATTAAATTTTATTTGTGGTAATAAGATTCTAAATTTTAAATTGTTATAAATAATTACTTATGTGATGTGATCTATCCACAATTAGATAATATATTACATTGTAGACTATATAAATTTCAATTTATAATTTTTAAATATTTTTGTGATTTTTAAACAATTTAATAATATGTTATGTTTATAAAATATCAATAGTGTCAATTTTGACACTATTCATTTATTTTAATTTAAATTAAATCCACAGAAAGGATATATTCAAAATAAAATATTTAATAGGTTCCTAACATATTATAGTATTCTAGAAAATTAGTGGAGTACATTAAGTAGTTCATAAAATATTTATTTTTATATTTTTAAAACCATTTATTTGGTATATCTCTTAATGAAATAATTAGAACAACATTTTTGTATAATTTTTTAATATACTTATTTTTTGCATAAAAATTAAAAATAAAATCCTCTGATGAATATAAATATAAATGATTTTATAATAATAATTTTACACAAATTTATCATCTTAAAATAACATGTAAATTGTTATCTTTATTAAATTATGAAGGTGACAACTTTGGAATCATTTAAAATAAAATATTATAAGTGTCATAATCGCCTTAATAAGGATCCAAATGGTCACAAATTCGGCCAGTGGAAGAATAGGGTTTATATATACACTACTAATAAGTTTTGTGAATATTTTAGGGCCTTTTTATATATATTAATATTTCAATAAAAACTGTATTATTGATTTTTCACTAAATAAATAATTTCGGCCTCATTAATGTATAAGATAATAAGGTAATTAAATAAATCTTAAAAATTACAAATAAATTACCATGATAAATAAAAAAAATTTATATTTCAAATGAGTATTTATAACCAAATTTATATTCTGTATAAACTTATCTTAAAAATACTTTAATTATTAAAGTTGAGTGAGACATATTTCACTTTCCTTAAAATAAACTAAAGGTCTTAATCACCTCCAAGTGGGTTCTAATGGATTCCATTTCGTCCCAAATATGACTTAGGATGAAATATAATCATCCAATTTTATTAAGACAAGTATTAGGATAATTTTATAATATTATATTTACCCTTAATTACCCAATTTACATTTTACTATGGTAAATAAAATTTACCGTTGTTACTATTCATAAAGCCCAAAAAAAAGCAGTCTATTAATATAATTTAGACCCAATGATTACAACTATAGAATCCATTTTTCTAAATTCAATACACATAAGTTGCAGATATAAAATTAAAATTAATGTCATTGTCGAAAAAATGGGTTTTTGTTTAAAACATTGCAGAAGATTGAATTTATTAATCCTACGAATTCAATGTATAATCAAGTATAATGACATAAATTATATTAAATGGTAAACATATATTCTCTTTATAATTTAAAACCATTCAATATTATAATTTAACTGCATAAGTTATTACGATGATAAAAGTTGTTTTTAATTAAAATATAGCGTGTTTTTACTATTCATTAAAATATGAACGTTATCAGAATAATATGAAAAATTTATCCAAGGTAAAATTTTATATCCTGATTCCAAATAATAATTTTATTTTGTAATATTGAACTTATAAACATGTCAAAAACTAAATTTAAAGTGGGTGCACCATCAAAAGGCGGCAAAACTGCATTTTTTGAAAAATACATATTTTACCCGAAATATTTATTTTGTTCTTATACCATGTTCTAGAAAATGTGTAAGATGAATAATAATGTAATAAAATTAAAAATATAGTTAATACTATTAATAACGGCTAGTTCATAATAATATTATAATAATATATCGTTTTTTAGTAAAACCCAGTACTGCGTACAACACATGCTATCGAGGAAGGTTACAATTGCGTGTAATGCAAGCCAAGTCAGAGTTGCGTGTTGTGCAAGAATTTTTTATTATTTCGTATAACAGAATCTAACCATATTTCATTTATACATTGAATATATATATATATATACACTCAATGTTGCGTAGAATGACTATTATAAAATGAACATGAAATTGTGTGTAACACAATCTAAAAATAGTGTTGTGTATAAATCAAGATAATACAGTGTGGAGTATAGCACAAGATAATCTTGTTGTAGCATAAAACACATTAAATCAACTAAATTAAAAATAATACTTATCATAAAATATCAGGTTGTTACATTCTACCCCCCTTAAAATGAATTTGGCCCTCGAAATTCATCGGGGTTATACATGGTTTCCTACATGAAAGTTTCTTTCATTGAAACACACATCGTAAAATGAAATTCCAAAACTAAAGTATGAAACGTAATGGCTACCCAAATTAACTAATCATTGGGATTCCACATAGGAGAACATAGGTGAAAATATGGATATGGATGAAAAATCTAACCATCATGTTCTGATGGAGAGTGGTAGAGGACATGGCTATGAAAAAGCCAAAAATCACAAAACCATAGATTTTTGATGATCTAAGGTACCATCTGATTCATCAGATATAAGGGAACTAGGAAAACATTTTTGGTTTTCAAGATTATTTCCCTAAAGTTGATGAAAATAGAAGAAATACTTGCTTGATTTTGGTACAATATCACTATTGTTCATGCTTTGAACAATTTCCACTTCATCTCTTAAAGAAATGATGTTGAATATGTTATTAATGAAGTGATAACAGATCATGTGATAGAATGATGGGTCATTCCATCTGTTTCAATCAAAAGGATATCAAAAGTTGTCAAATATACATAAGTCCATCAATGGTGAGGTTAATCATATACGATTCCAAAAATGTACTTATACATCATATATCATACTGCTTAATAAAATAAAACTAGTTTTTACTAACCAGGGACTTCATGTAGGCCAGTGGTTGGCAATAAAGGCCAGTCGCACATCAGTTGTGGGTTCGATCCCCACAGCCTTGTTCGACGTGATGGGTTGTTGCCTATCATGTAGGTTGTCCTTTTTCTAAAACTACATTACTATAACATCCCATCAATAATATCAAAAAAAGCTCTATCCTTAAACAATACTAACATATGTCCAACATAATCCATTCCAATCTTTAGTCTTATCTATAATACTTCAGTCCAAGGTCATAGTATAAAGAAAACAATTACTAGAATGGTTATCTACCAAGAATGTGAAGACAAGAATTTATCTCACATATATTATAAGATATATCTTGTTGGTTGCATTCCAAACACATGAATACCTTAGTCATATATTCCCTTGAAACAAAAATTACCATATAACCTTAGTGAAAACATGAATATTGTCAAAAGGTAACTCTTTCCACATACCAAAATCCTCAAAATTCTATATACTCAAACCATGATATGACTTAGTCCTTATATCAATCATGAGCTCATGAATACTGTCAAACATTTCATTTTCTCTTTATCCCTTCATTATGCACAGATCATCTGCTTTCCAAAATATTGGAAATATTTTTCATGGTTACCGATACCATAAAATTATTGAAAACCATAATAGACTAATACAAAAATATTATAATACACAATAAAAGTACCTCAAAAACATTATTCTGGAATACCAATACATAAACACTTCAATCCATCCTCTTCAATGATTTTCCTTGAATAAGTCCTTCCTGGATTTAGAAGTAAGTTTTTAGGTCAGGGCATTGAGTTGGGTGATTCCCATGTTCTCCAAAAATAAGACATTGAACTCCATAATAGTCTACCACTCTATGACCCATTTCTCCACAAAGATAACATATGTCCCTCCATTTGAGGTATTCCTCAAGGTTCTTCTTCCCTTCTTTAGAAATCTCAATCTTCCTTTCTTTATGATCCTCATCATCCGAACATGCATAAAAGTCTATCTTCCTCTTATTTGATGAATTAGGAATACCACTAAATTTCACCATGTTAATCATGTATCGCGATGACTAATTCGACATAATCACAATATATTTATCTTTAGACATTACGTATTTTTGTTGCTCATACTCACCAATTTGTCCATTGGATTCAATGTTAACCGAATTCCTTCTGGTTCCCTCAATTGATTAAAACACAATAAAAATCTGTGAGAGGAAAAAATCATACAAGGAAAATAACATAATCAATGGGGAGTACCTTCGACATCTAACATCTTAAGTTTAATTCTAATATCGTTACCATAATTCTAGGACAATAACCTATACTTATACTTAACCTTAGGGACATCCCTATACATACCTTAGAAATATATCTAGGGATCTCACTAACGTTTTTGCATCCTAGTTTCCAAAGGTTGACTAAACCTTTCCTCTGATACCAACTGTAGAGACCCAAAGCTTGACATACATGGACATTACATTACTTTTGCAGAATACTTAATACATAACAAAAACAGACACACAAGGGCCGTAATAGTTTAGTTTTTTGGAAACTCGAAATATATGCATATAATCCTGTTGAAAGATCTTCATCATCTACCATATCGATCTTCCCCTTTTGTTTTCTTACCTAAAACCTTTCTTTATATCCTGGGGAAAAGAAAACATATAAAGGGTGAGCTCAAATTCTCAGTAAGGGTAATCATGGATAAAATAAAACAAATCATATTCATTTGAACATAAAAACAATAACATAATGTTTAAAGTTTAAAATCTTGAGCAATGACATAAAACATGGAAGTATGTAAGGCATAGATCATAAAGAAACATTAAAAATGATAAAATATCATGGGAGTAAAACATGTAATTGTTAAAACCATTCAGAACATGTCATGATTTCAATTTTAGCCAAGGCATTTCTGACAAGTCCATCTTAGTCAACAAAGTCCCTTTCTGAATCGAGTTCACTCCACGTTTTAGTCATGTAACACTGAACCAGATTAACTTACCGTTCCAGCCATGTCTATCTCATGAGATATAAATAATTCCCCAATGCATTGTAGGGAGATATAGGTCCCACCCATCTCATAATAAAATTAATCTTACTTGTGCCATAACATAAACATAAATCATTCATCATAACCCAAAGAATAAAAATGGGTTTCGTAAACATCATCCCATCATAACATAATCCATATAAAACAAATGGATATATCATCATAAGAAAAGTGAAACATTGTAAATCATATAAAAATTATAATTGAAACATACAAATATGAAATGATTTCATCTTATATGGAAAATGCTTTTGATAAAACACTTGAAATGAATTCTTGAGGAAAATATCCTTTCTTCTTCAATATTATTTTCTTTTCACAACATTCCATTCAATTTTAAAAGAAAAGTATTTTGTTGAAAATAATCATAAAATCTTGTAGAGAAAGCTTCAGGAATATGAGGTGTTATAAAACCATAAAAATCCGTTTATTCCATATAAGTTAAAATAACATTCTCCTCGTACATTTTCTGGAAATGTCAAAAAGTACTTCGTAAAAGAAAGATTCCTTCCGTAACTTGTGGTAAAAGTCAAAAAAGTGGTAAAAATGACTTTAAACATACAAGGATGAATATTTAATATTTTATGAAAACATTTTGAGAAATCATGGAAATGGATGATAAACATAACCCTAGTAAATAATTACTAATAAACAATCTTGGATGAGAAACGAGATTGAAATAATTATCCCTTACCTTAGGTCCGATATGCTTTGTATGGCTTCGAACCTCCTCTTTCTCGAAGTGCCTCCTTTAAAAATTATCTTTAGGGCACTAGAGATGGTCTTTTGAGAAGACCAGTACCTCTAGTTGGTTTTTAAGGAAGTGGGTAAGTGAAATCGGCAGGGGTTAGCCGAGCTTGAAGGCTCAAAGTGGTGTAAGGAGGAGAGGGAGGTGGTGCCCTTTTATAAGGGAGGAGAGGGTCTCCTTTGGAATCCTCAAAAATATTAGTTTAATATAAATTTAAACCCCACATAAAAACCTCAAAAAATGACTTAATTAAAAGATTTGATGAGATGGGGTTGTAATCTCATCAACCAATAAAATTTAGACATGTGGGGAATTAATTTTAAACATTATCAACTTGATTTATCCTTATTTAATCTATTAAATTTTATTTGTGGTAATAAGATTCTAAATTTAAAATTGTTATAAATAATTACATATGTGCTGTGAATTATCCACAATTAGATAATATATGACATTTTAGAATATATAAATTTCAATTTATAATTTTTAAATATTTTTGTGATTTTTAAACAATGTAATAATATGTTATTTTTATAAAATAACAATTCTGTCAATTTTGACACTATTAATTTATTTGAATTTAAATTAAATCCACACAAAGGATATATTCAAAAGAAAATATTTAGTAGGTTCCTAACATTTCATAGTAATCTCTAAAATTAGTGGAGTACATTAAATAGTTCATATAATATTATTTTAATATTTTTAAAACCATATATTTGGTATATCTCTTAATGAAATAATTAGTACAATATTTTTGTATAATTTTTTAATATACTTATTTGTTGTATAAAAATAAAAAATAAAATTCTCTGATGAAGATAAATATCAAAGCTTTTATAATAATAATTTTACTCTAATTTATCATCTTAAAATAAAAACATGTAAATTGTTATGTTTATTAAATTATGAAGGTGACAACTTTGGAATCATTTAAAATAAAATATTATATGTGTCATAATCGCCTTAATAAGGATCCAAATGGTCAAAAAGTCGGCCAGTGGATGATTACGGTTTATATATACACTAATAATAAGTTTTGTGAAGATTTTTAGGCCTTTTAATATGTATTAATATTTCAATATAAACTATATTATGGATTTTTCACTAAATAAATAATTTCTGCCTCATTAATGTATAAGATAATAAGGTAATTAAATAACTCTTAAAAATTAAAAATAAATTACCATGATAAAGAATAAAAATTTATCTTTAAAATGTGTATTTATAACGGAATTTATATTCTGTATAAACTTATATTAAAAATACTTTAATTATTAAAGTTGAGTGAGACATATTTTACTTTCCTTAAAATAAACTAAAGGTATTAATCACCTCCATGTGGGTTATAATGGATTCCATTTCGACCAAAATATGACTTAGGATGAAATATAATCATCCAATAGTATTAAGACAAGTATTAGGATAATTTTATAATATTATATTTACCCTTAATTACCCAATTTACCTTTTACTATGGTAAATAAATTTTACCGTTGTTACTATTCATAAAGCCCAAAAATAAAAAATGGTCTATTAATATAATTTAGACCCACTGATTCCAAATGTGGAATCCATTTTTCCAAATTCAATACACAGTAGTTGCAGAAATTAAATTAAATTTAATCCCATTATCGAAAGAAAACGAGTTTTTATTTAAAACATTGCAAAAGATTGAATTTATTTATCCTACAAATTCAATGTAAAATCAAGGATAATGACATAAATTATATTAAATGGTATAAATATATTCTATTTATACATTAAAACAATTCAATATTATAATTTAACCGCATAAGATATTACGATGAAAAATGTTTTTTAATTAAAATATAGCGTGTTTTTACTATTCATTAAAATATAAATGTTATCAGAATAATATGAAAAATTTATACAAGGTAAAATTTTATATCCTGATTCCAAATAATATTTTTATTTTTTAAAATTTAACTTATAAACATGTCAAAAACTTGATTTAAAGTGGGTGCACCATCAAAAGGCGGCAAAACTGCATTTTTTAAAAAAAACTTATTTTACACGAAATATTTATTTTGTTCTTATAGAATGTTATAGAAAATGTGTAAGATGAATAATAATGTAATAAAATTCAAAATTTGGATAATAATATTCATAAAGTCTAGTTCATAATAATATTATAATAATATATCTTTTTTTAGTAAAACCTGGTATTGTGTACAACACACACTATCAAGGAAGGTCGTGATTGTGTGTAATGCAAGCCAAGTCAGGGTTGCGTGTTGTACATGAATTCTTTATTATTTTGTATAACAGAATCGAACCATATTTTATTTATACATTGAATATATATATATATATATATAGTCAATGTTGTGTAGAATGACTATTATAAAACGAACATGAAATTGTGTGTAACACAATCTAAGAATAGTGTTGTGTATACTTCAAGCTTACACATTGTGGTGTATAGCGCAAGATAATCTTGTTGTAGCATAAATAACATGACATAAAATAAATTAAAAAGAATACATATCATAAAATATCCGGTTGTTACACCACGCACCATGTTTCAGACAATGATGTTGGAGTATTATGTGATGTCTTGAATGTCTCCATGGAATCCTTCCAACCAGATCCTTGAATGCATATCTCTGCATTGGTTATTTCACCATGTGATAAACATCACCTACGTAACCAATTTCCATGAATCATTTTCTATCCATGAATTGTACCTAATCCAAGCTAGATTTCCATGGGAATAGCCCTATTCCCATAATTTCTTCTAGGTGGGAAATTCCATTAAATTCTCCCCCAATAAGCCCTGAAAGGATACACATATCAAAGTCATTTTCTTCCTTCCACCATTGTTCCTTATGTGGGCCTCACAAATCCCATTAATGAGGGACCCAAAGAAGGATCTATTGTCATGAGTGACCTTGGTGGTGATATGTTGGTCACCTTCTTGAATCAGATCTACAAAAAATTTCTTATGCCAAAAGATCCATATATGATGGATGGTTGGGACTACATGCTTGGATCCATGTAGCTTAATTTTTATGGAAATATCCCTGGCCATTGAGATGTTCTAGTTCTGCTTGAGGACAACAGTAAGATAAAAATTGTGTTTTAGGATAATAAAGGAGAGGGAATCTTATTTAATGATGGCTCCAAGTCCACGATCATTCCAAATATGGATGTGAATCAATAATCATAAAGCACTTGACACTGGCCCTTGGGTTTTTTTCTTTTTTAATATGGGAGGAATAATATTCTGTTAGTTTCATGGAATTGGATCTAGTGTAAATACATGTCTTCCAATAGGGAGGTGAAACGGACGTTTTGGAGACTTCCATGGGAATGGGAAGCTCTAAAATTCTGAAAGGGAAGGGAATGTTTGGGAAGTAGCAGCCCATACTAGGGAGCCATCCATATGTTGATGTGAGGACCTATGGGGGGTCAATATCTCATTCATGGCTTCATAGATGGGGGGAATTCTACCAAAATCCAATCTTGGATGATAAAAACTGGAAGAGGGCTTGGGGCCAGTTGGGGTAAGGCTAGAGGGGGATGAAGGTTTAAGGAACGCCCCCTAAAATACCACAAGATCCCAGAGTCATGCTCCATAATGATCTTACCAAATAATAAACTAGAATGCATATCAGGATGAGGAAAATTGCCCATACTGGAGGAGGGAATTAGGGTAAATCCAAGATGAAACCCACGAATAAAAAAATGATAAGGAGCTGACGATTAAATAAAAACGAGAGGAATTGACGAGTCCTCCTTTGGGCCGGTGGAGGAATGAGGCACCTCCTTGGGGATAGGAATGCGATCTTATAAGGGAGGTACCAGAGGAAGGCATCTAAGCATGGCCTTGTCTGTTTTCCTACAAATGTGGACAAAGTTTCCCTAGAGTAGACAAGAAGAGTAGAATCGTTGGGAAATATGGTAGAGGATGTCCCGGTACCAGCAAAATGAATTCATCACCCAAATAGAGATTATATTAGGAGGAGGCTTGGAGTTGTCCATGGAAACACCAATATAATTAAATATAATTTATAACATTCAATAAACCTCATATTGAGTTATATTTTGATAAATGATACAATGAATCTCTTCAATTTCTTACTTTACACGCAAGTCTGAGTTTTATCAAACAAATAATTATTACTAAAAAATCATTATTTATCATAATTAGTCTCAAAATAGCCATATAAATTGTAGAGACCCAAATAATAACTTACATATAAATTACATTACATTGTCATAATACATAATACATAACAAAAACAAACACACAAGGATCGTAATAGTTTAGTGTCTTTGGAAACTCAGATCATAATCTTCTAACCATGGTGAAAGATCTTCAACATCTCCCATAAAGATCTTCCCCTTTTTGTTTTCTTACCTAAAACCTTTATTTATATCCTGGGGAAAAGAAAACATATAAAGGGTGATCTCAAATGCTCAGTAAGGGTTAACATAGAGAACATAAAACAATTCATAAGCATTTGAATTAAAAAACATGAACATAAAATATAAACATCAAAATCATGAGCAAAGACGTAAATCATGGAAGTACGTGAGGAATATACCATAAAGGAACATCAATCATGATAAAATAGAATGGTAATAAACCGTGTAATTGTGGAAAACCATTATGCACATGATATTATTTCCATAGTAGCCATGGTATTTCTGCCAAGACCATCTTAGTGGACAAAGTCCTTTTCTGAATCGAGTTCACTCCTCATTCCATTCCTCTATTACTGAAGTGAATTAACTTATCATTCAAGATATGTCTATATCCTGAGATATAAATAATTACACAATGCATTGGAGGTATATATAGGTCCCACCCATCTCATAATGAAATCATTCTTACTTGTTCCACAAAATAAACATAAAACATTCATCATAACCCAATGAATAAAACGGGTTTCATAAACATCATCCCATCATCACATAATCCATATAAAACAAATGGATATTTCATCATAAGAAAAGTGAAACCATTTAAATCATAGAGATATTATACTAGAAACATACACATATGAAATAATGTCATCTTAGATAGAAAATGGGTTTGATAAAACCCTTGAAATGAATTCTTGAGGAAAATATCCTTTCTTCTTCAAAATAATTTTCTTTTCACAAAATTCCATGAAATTTTAAAAGAAAAGTGTTTTCTTGAAAATATTCATAAATTCATTTAGAGTTAGCTTCATGAAAATGCGGTGTTACAGAATAGTAAAAATCCGTTCACCACGTATAAGTTAAAAATAACATTCTTCTCGTACTTTTGTCAGAAAAGTCAAAAACATCCCTGTGTGGTAAAAAACAAGTAATATTCCTTTAATAACATGTGTTAAATTTCAAAAATGGGTAAAAAGGAATTTAAAAATACATGTAAACATTTTTTTAAAACATGGTCATGGATGATAACAATAACCCCAGTAAATACTTACGATTAACAATCTCAGATAGGAACGAGATTGGAATAGTTATCCATTACCTTAGGTCTGATATGCTTAGTACGTATCCAAACCTCCTATGTAATGATATAAATAATGACATTGACTTATTACAGAATCATATTCATTGTTATGATATCATATATGGTTCACTTATGACTTTATATTACCCTTTCTTTTGTAAGTTCCATGTTAAAGAAGCATTTTGGGTAAAATCTTTTTATTTATCGTACGTGTTTGGACATGTTGATCTTGATATTATTATTGCATATATCTTTATTTACATTCTTCTAGAATTTAAATCATGATTTATATATCATATATATATTCAGTATATATATATAATAGATATATAAATTAAATGAAATACACCGTTCATGGAGACGGCATGTTGTACGTACGCTTGAATGCTGTTTTTGTTTCCTTATTGAAATAAATGGAATTAAGTAAATGAAACATATATTTAAATAAATATATTATCATTATTATTTAATAACATTCATGATTATTTATTATATATACTTTATAATCCTACTTTAATGGTTAATCATGGAAAATTAATCTCATCGAATTCGTGGAGACGGTAGTCCGTACGTAAGCACGAGCGATGATATCATTACCATGATCTTGGAATTGTATTGAAGTGTATGTATAATTTTTGATAATCAATATCAATTTAAAATAATAATATATAATTTTTTATTTACACCATTATACTCGTCCATGTACGGTGGTGGTGGAAAACAGATTACACCATGGCGTAGAGACGGTATTTCGTACATACACACGCGCGGTGATTTTGTTTCCGTAGGACAGATAGAAGATGAAATTGGGTTGTTTAATATTTTTAATAACATATCAGTATATAATTTATACTGATGTTATTAATTTATGATGAAAAAAAAATAAAGAATAAGAAGTAGTAGATGAAATAAATTGGAAATAATCGGTAAAGGATATTACCTCTTCTTTGACGCACCTCTTCTTAACCTCCTATTAAAAAACTAGGGTTGGAATTTTAAGGAGACCCAAACCTCTATAATGTTTATAAGAAATATGATAAGGGAAATGGTCTGGTTTTGGTGGATTTTCAGTTCTTAAATGTGTGTGAAGAGAAGAGGGAAGGGGTGCCCTTTTTATAAGGGAGGAGAGGAGCTTCTTAGGAAAAAATAAAATATTATTTTATAATAAAGTAATATTCGGTTTTTAATATATACAAATTGATTTATTTAGATTCAAAGGTGGGTAAGGGTCTAAATAATCTAAACCAATAAGATTTATTCAGTTTAGGTTACTATTTTAACCTTATCACTTTGATTTAACTCTATGTTAAATAATTTAACTTTTACCGTGTCTTTTTGTTTTCTTACACTATATGGTTAATAAACATAATATAACAAGACAAACGAACCCCAAGTGGTTAATTATTAATATATATATCCTTATCAATGTCATTTGGCCAATCCTCAGATTTATAGGAATAAAATAATATTTGTTTTAAAAACAATTTTATGTCAATTTTGACAATATTTGGTACTTGATTTTTGTGACACTCATAACACTTTGATTCGTTTGAACAAAGTTAATTAAATCAATAATTACATGTCATATCAACCTATTAAATTAGTGGAATTTATAAAAAGTCTAAAATTAATTTTATTTGGGTATTTATAATATCAATTATGTTAATATTTCATTAATAAGGTAATTACTGCATTATCATTGTGTCGTAAATAAATAAAATTATTTAATATATAAAAATTATAAATAAAATACCATTACATAAGAAATAATTATATCTTTCTAATTAATATTTATTTTCGAATTTATCTTATGTATATCCTTATATTAAAAATGTTTTATTTATTAAACTTTGATTTTGTCTATTTTAACTCTTCTTTAGATAAAATAATAATAAATGTCTTAATCTAATCCATGTTGACCTAAAGGGAAATATTTTATCCCTAAGGGTGTTTTTGGTCGAACTAAACTTATCCAATAGAATTTGTACACATTTTAGTGTAATCATAATATAATTTTTACCCTTAATTTCCCTATTTATTTTTAACCGTGGTAAGTAAACATAAAAAGTTACTATTCACCAAAAATTCAATTTATCTTATTGAACCAAATTTTACTCCATTATATTAACCATGTTTCTAGTATTTTCAAAATTCCACTCACCGAATCTGTAAAATTATGTTTTCGGTAAATTTTCAAACTCTCCTTGGAGGTGGGTAAAAGACGGTGAAAAGTTCAATAAAATATTTATATGTCTTAAATTACTATAAAATGACTCCAACGAATTAAATTAAACTTATATAGGTAGTATGTATATATTTTAACCTAAAATAAATTTAAATAAAATAAATAATTATTTTAAAAAATTTGGTTTTTAAATAGTATCCTAGTGTTTTCACTATTCATCAAAAAATGATTGTTTTCATAAAAATACCAAAATTTCACCTTAGGCTAAATTCCATATTCCGAATCCAAAAATAAAGTCCATTTTGAAAATAAAATTTATAAAATTTCAAAAAGTGGGCATTACTATTCATAATGGCTAGTTTATATTATATCGTAATAACAAATCTTTGTTTAGTGAAACTCGGTGTTGCCTAAAATACATGCTATCGTGGAAGGTCGTGATTGCCTATAAAGCAAGCCATGTCAGGGTTGTGTGTACTGAAAGATTCCTTTGTTGTTGTGTATAATATATTCCAACCATATTTCTTTTATAAATTGAATATATATATATACACTCAATGTTGCGTAGAATATCTTCAATCAAACGAATAGAAAATTTTGTGTAACACCATCCAAGAATAGTGATGCATATACTGCAAGCTAATATGGTGTCGCATAAAGTGAAAGATAATCTTGATGTATCATACAACAGAAGACATAAAATAAATTTAAAATAATACTTCTCATAAAATCTTGTGTTATTACATTCTACCCCACATAAAATGAATTTCGCCCTTGAAATTCGTCGGGGTTATAAATGGTTTACTACTTGAAATTTTCCTACATCGTAATAAGTAATACTGAAACATAACTTTAAAAACTAATGTATGAAACATAATGGTTACCCAAATTAACTAATCACTGGGTTTCCACAAAGGAGATCATAGGTGAAAATATGGACATGGAAGAGAAATCTAACAATCACGTTCTGATGGAGAGTGGTAGAGGACATGGCTATGTAAAATACAGAAATCACAAAGCCATAAATCTGTGATGATCTAAGGTACCATCTAATTATTCATATATAAGGGCACTAAGACAACATTTTTGGTTTTCATGATCATTTCCCTAATTTTTAAGAGTTTCTTAATTAAAAGAAATACTTACTTAATTTTGTTACAATATCACTATTGTTTGTGCCTTGAACAATTTACACATCATCTCAAAAAGAAATGAAGTTGAATTTGTCTTCCATGAAGTGTTACCAGATCATACGATATAATGATAGGTCATTCCATCTGTTTTTATCACAAAAAGTTTAGCACAATTTATTAAATATACATATGTCTATTTATGCTAAGATTAATCATATATGGTTGCTAAAATGAACTCATACTTCAAATATCATAGCACATAATAAAATAAAACTAGTTTATACTAACCAAGGAATTCATGTAGGCCAGAGTTAGGTGATAAAGGCCTGTCACACTTCGGTTGTGGGTTCGATTCCCGCAACCCTGTCTGACGCGACGAGTTGTCACCCGTTCTGCAGGTTGTCCATTCTCTTAAACTTCACAATTATAAAATTCTATCAATAATATCAAAAAAATTTCTAGCCTGAAACAATAATATCTTATGTTCAACATATTCCATTCCAATATTTAGGATTATCAAAAATACATCTTTCCAAACTCATAGTCTAAAGTGAAAAATTTCTAAAAAGGTCATATAAAAATCACATGGATACCATCATTTATCCCTCATATATCTTGTTGGTAACATTCCAATCATGTGAATACCTTAATCATGTATTCTATTGAAAAATTAATACCCATTGAACCTTAGTGAAAACATGAATAATTTCAAAAGTAAACTTTTTCCACATACCAAAATCGAAAAAAAATTTATACTCAAACCATTATATAACATTGTCCTTATTTCAGTCATGAGTTCATGAATACTATAAAACATTTAATTTTCTCATTATCCCTTCATTATGCACAAATCAACTGCTTTCCAAAAACATTTCAATCATTTTTCATGGTTAGAGGTACCATATAATTATTGAAAACCAATACATAGATATTCCAAATATCCATGATACCATAAATGAGGTTCCATGATACTATTTTGAAATCCCTTTTCATAAACACTAAATCATTACACAACAACATTGTCATACTAAACATCACAAATAGTGATCACAAGTGAATTCCCTTTATCGTTTTCCTTAAGATTTTGCTCATCTTGATCATCATTAACCCTTGGATTAGGGCATTGATTGGCATAATTCCCCATTTCCTTGCACTTGATGCATCGAAGTGTTGGTGGTGCGTTATCTAAAGTATTTTATTTATTCACAATATTAACAACCCTTTTTCCATTACTTAGACACTCAAAAGCTCGATGACCTTCAATTCCACACTTAAATAATTTTCTAGTACCTTTAAGACAATATCAACCATGCTTCATAGCACACTTTTAGCATAAATAAACATTCATCTTCTTCTCACCATTATTCTATGATTTCTCTTTGAACTCCATCTTTCGTTTCTTATCCAAACCATGAGATGGATATGTTACACCATCTTCCATTTCTACCTTAATAGCACAAAACACAATTTCTTCATAGCTACTAAATTCTATTATATCTAATTCCCATAAATGAATTGGATTTAAGCCACTGAAGAGTCGATCAACTTTACTATCATGTTGGATGATAAAGCCAGATGCATACCTTGCATGTCTTGTAAAATTCGCTTCGTATATACCAACAGATTCATCATCCTTTTGCTTAAGGTCAATGAAATCATTTTCCATATTTGTTTGAAGAATACGGGGGAAGTACATATTGAAAAATAAGTTCTTGAACTCATCCCATTCCATGGATTCAATTTCATCTCGGGGCATCATATTATTAATTAGAGTCCACCACTTGTCCGCATCACATTCTAAACGGTAAATAGATAAAAAGAATTTTTATTTTTCCAAACATTGAAGTATGGAAAATATCTTTTCAATGGTACTGATCTATTGTTCAACAACAAGTGGATCAGAAGACCCACTAAATGAATGTGGAAGTTTCCTCATGAATAACTCAATAGAATATTGTTCCCTTCTCTGCTCATTTGGAAGTCCAGAATGATTCGTAGCTTTTGTAAGTATACCGATAAGATATTGCACTCCATATCCCATAACATTGGTTTGTTCTGGAGGACAATCATTGCATTGTCTATTACATTGATCAACACAATTCTTTCGGGTTCCATCCATCATCTAAAACCAAAAAAGAATAGTGTTAGTGGAAAAAATCATGCTAGTGAAAACAACATAATAAAGGGGGAGTACCATACATATCTAACATATTAGGTTTAATTCTAATATCATTACCATAATTCTAGGACTATAACCTATAGTTATACTTAATCATAGGGACATCCCTACACATACCATATAAATTATTCTAGGGATCTCACTAAAGTTCCCACATCCATGTTTCCAAAGGTTGACTAAACCTTTCCGCTGATACCAACTGTAGAAACCCAAAGCTTGACGTACATGTACATTACATTACATTTTTGGAATACTTATTGCATAACAAAATCAAAAACACAAGGATCGTAGTAGTTCAGTGTCTTTGGAAACTCGTACCATAATCTTCTAATCGTGGTGAAAGATCATCAACATCTCCCTTAAATATCTTCCGCTTTTTGTTTTCATACCTAAAACATTTCATTATGTCCTGGGGAAAAGAAAACATTTAAAGGGTGAACTCAAATGCTCAGTAAGGGTAAACATAGAGAACATAAAAAATCCATAAACATTTGAATGAAAAAACAGGAACATAAAATAGAGACCTAAAAATCTTGGGCAAAGACATAAATATTGGATGTACGTGATGCATATATCATAAAGGAACATCAATCAGGATAAAATAACATGGGAATAAATAATTTAATTGTGGAAAACCATTAAGCACATGAAATGATTTACCTAGTAGCCAAGGTATTGTTGCTAAGACCAACATAGTGGCCAATGACCCTTTCTGAATCGAGTTCACTCCTCATTCCAGTCCAGTATTACTGAACCAGATTAACTTATCGTTCCAGCCATGTCTATCTCATGAGATATAAAAATTTACCCAATTAATTGGAGGTAGATATAGGTCCTACCCATCTCATAATGAAGTCATTCTTACTTGTGCCACAAAATAAACATAAACCATTCATCATAACCCAAAGAATAAAATGGGTTTCATAAGCATCATCCCTTCATCCCATAATACATATAAAACAAATGGATATTTCATCATAGGAAAAGTGAAACAATGTAAATCATAGCGAAATTATACCTGAAACATACACATATGAAATATTGACATCTTAGATGGAAATTTGTTTTGATAAAACACAAGAAATGAATTTTTGAGGACAATATCCTTTATTCATATAAATCATTTTCTTTTCAAAAAATTCAATGAAATTTTAAAAGAAAAGTATTTTGTTGAAAATATTAATAAAATCTTGTAGAGTAAGCGTCATGAAAAAGAGGTGTTATGAAACCGTAAGAATCCGTTCACGCCGTATAGGTTAAAAATAACATTCTTCTCGTAATTTTGTCAGAAAAGAAAAAACGTTCCCCATGTGGTAAATAAAGTACGATTCCTTTAATAAGATGTGGTAAATTTCAAAAATGGGTAGAAATGACATTATAAATACTTGAAAACATTTTTTGAAAATATGGGCATGGTTTATAACAAAAACCCTCGTAAATACTTACGAATATCAGTCTTTGATAAGAACGAGATTATAATAGTTATCCATTACCTTATGAATGATATGCTTTGTACTTATCTGAACCTCCTGTATAATGATTTAAATAATGAAATTCCCTTATTAAATAATCATATTCATTTTTATGATATCATATATGGTTCGCTTTTGACTTTATATTACCCATTATTTTCTAAGTTCCATGATAAAGCAACATTTTGGGTAAAATCGTTTTATTTAACGTACGTGATTAGACTTGTTGTTCTTGATATTATTATTACTTATATCCTGATTTACTTACTTCCAGAATTTAAATCATGATTTATATATCATATATATTTTTCAGTATATATATATATATAATATAAATGAAATAAAATACATCATTCATGGAGACGGTAGGTCGTACGTACGCATGAGCACTGTTTTTGTTTCCCTATTGAAATAAATTGAATTAGGTAAATTAAAAATATATTTACATAAATCTAGTATAATTATTATTTAATATATTTCATGATTATTTATTATATATACGTTATAATCATACTTTAATAGTTAATCATGGAAAATGAATCTCATCGCATTCGTGGAGACGATAGTCCGTACGTACGCACGAGCGATGATATCAATCCCATGATAGTGGAATTGTATTGAAGTGTATGTACAATTTTTAATAATAAATATCACTTTAAATTAATCAAATATAGTTATTTATTTACACCATTATAGTCGTCCATGTAAGGTGGTGGTGGAAAATAGATTACACCACCGCGTGGAGACAGTATTCCGTACGTACACACGCATAGTGATTTCATTTCCGTAGGATGGATAGAAGATGAAATTGGGTAGATTCATATTTATAATAACATATCAGTATATTATTGATACTGATGTTTTTAATTTATGATGATAAAAGTAAAGAATAATAAGTAGTAGAAGAAATAAATTTGAATGAATCGATAAAGGATATTACCTCTTCTTTGACGTGCCTCTTCTTAACCTCCTCATAAGGCACTAGGGTTGGTCTTTTGAGGATACCAGAGCCTCTATAATGTTTCTAGGGAAGATGATAAGGGAAATGGTCTGGGGTTGGCTGAGTTTCAAGGCTCAAAAGGGTGTGAAGAGAAGAGGGAATGAGTCCCCTTTTTATAAGGGAGGAGAGGGGCATCTTTGGAAAACATAAAATATTACATTATAATAAATTCATATTCGGTTTTTAATATCTCAAAATTTATTTAATTTGAAGATAAGGTGGGGATGTGTCTCAATCCTCTCAATCAATAATATTTAGACAAGGTTAGGTAACTATTTTAACCTTATCATTTATATTTAACTATAAGTTAAATAATTTATATTTTACTGTGTCTTTTTTTTTCTTACACTATATGGTTAATAAACATATTATAACAAGCCAAAAGAAATCCATGGGGTTAATTACTAATATATATATCCTTATATATGCAATTTGGCCAGTCCTTATATTTTTAGGAATAAAATAACAATTAATAATATAATATTTGTTTTAAAAACTATTTTATGTCAATTTTGACACTATTTGGTATATGATTTTTGTGAAAATCATAACACCATTTTTTGTAAAAATAAATAAATTAAATCAATAATAACATGTCATGGAAACCTATAAAATAAGTTTAATTCATAAAAAGGCTAAAATTACATTTATTTGGGTATTTATAAAATCAATTATGTTAATATTTCATTAATAAGGTAACTACTGCATCATCATTGTGTCATAAATAAATTAACTTCTTTAATGTCTAAAAATTATAAATAAAATAACATTGTGTAGGAAATCTGTTTATATTTCTATTTAATATTTCTAGTCTAATTTAACTTTATTATAACTCTAAATTAAAAATGTTTTATTTATTAATCTTTTATTCTAACTATTTTATCTGTTCTTTAAATAAAATAATAATAAATGTCCTAATCTAATCCAAGTGGACCTATAGGGTAATATTTTATCCCTATGGTTGTTTTTGGTCAAACTAAACTTATCCAATAGAATTAGGACATGTTTTAGGGTAATAATAATATCATTTTTACCCTTAATTACCCTATTTACTTTTATACATGGTAAATAAAAGTAATAATTTACAATTCACCAAAAAATATTTTTATCTTATTGAAGCAAATTTAACTCCTTGATATTAACCGTGTCTCTCGGATATTCTAAATTCCACTCACAAATGTGGTAAAATTATGTTTTATTTAAATTTTAAAACTCTCCTAGGAGGTGGGTAAAAGACGGTGAAAAGTTCAATAAAATTTTTATATGTCTAACATTATTAGAAAATTACTCCAATGAATTACATTGAACATATGTAGGGATTATGTATCAATTTTATCCTAAAATAAATTTAAATAAAATAAAAAATTATTCATAAATATTAGGTTTTTAAATAGTAACCTTGTGTTTTCACTATTCATCAAAAATTGAAAGTTTTCAGAAAAATACAATAAATTCAACCTAGGCTAAATTCGATATACTGAATCCAAAAATGAAGTCCATTTGGAAAATAAAATTTATAAAATTTCAAAAAGTGGGTATTACAATTCATAACGGCTAGTTTATATAATATTATAATAACATATTGTTGTATAGTGAAACTCGGTGTTCCGAACAACACACACTATCGTGGAAGGTCGCGATTGCGTGTAAAGAAAGCCAAGTCAGGGTTGTGTGTAGTGAAATATTCATTTGTTGTTGTGTATGATATAATCCAACCATACTTCATTTATACATTGAATATATATATATATTTACACTCAATGTTACCTAGAATAACTTCAATCAAAAGAACGGAAAAATTTGTGTAACACGATCTAAGAATAGTGTTGCATATACTGCAAGCTAATACGGTGTTGCGTATAGCGCAAGATAATCTTAGTGTAACATACAACACAAGAAATCATATAAATTAAAAAGAATACTTCTCATAAAATCTTGGGTTGTTACATAAATTATCTGTTCTGAATAGTATTAAATAAATTATTAAAATATTTGGTTGACAAAAAATATAATATTAATTAAATTTTTAAAAATTATTTCGAAATGAATAAAAGTACAAACTGAATATAAATGGAATATTTTTATAATTATCTAATTTTATGATCCCAATGTTGTTTTATCATAATAAATTAATTTCATTAATTGAGTCGTAATAATGTAAAATATATATTATATATTCAATAAATAAATTTATTCTCCTCAAATAGATTTTATAAATACTATTTAAGAGAAAAAACAATATTACACGTAAAAACAATGTTTTCTTAAATCAATGTTCCCACTTTTAAAGGAGAACCTATTTTAAATACCTTTTTGAGAATATTATCTATTTTCGATGAAAAAATAATCATAATCATTTAATAATAAAAATATGTTATATTAGTGTAAATAATTTGTATTTTTCCATAGCGGTTCATTTATAAATAAATAGCGAAAATAGTAAAATTTAGTTGAAATTTATCTTTTCATCGACTTAATTAATATAGATATATTATATTTTAAATGACATTTAATATTTAAATAGATATATTTTTATAATTTAATTCAATTTTTTTAATTGGGATCAATTTCACATTGACATTGATTATAAAAACACAGATAATACATCAAATTTTAACTTTCAAACCCCTTGTTTTCGTATCATCTATGGGATAAAATTTGATTTAATTTCTAGCACTTCTGTAATTGGAATATAGAAAAATCAATATTGTTTCTAATATTAGAATAATATATAATTTATAATATGTTTTCATTATTTTTTTACAAAACAAATAGTGATTGTAATTACAATAAATTGTAATTATTAAGGAAACATTAAACATAACAACGAAATAAACAATAATATTTTGGGTCCAAATGAACATTAAACATGTCCAATAGACATTTCAGGGCCATATTATTTCCCTATACTCAATTATCTAAATTTTTTCGAATTATTGGAACCAATGTTAGGTGATAAACATCGATGGAATTCCATTGTCATGTTATTATAAGAGTGCCACTCCAACTCCAATATAAAAAGGATTCATATACTCCCACATAATCACAAATCTCAAGGCACATTGGATTAGAAAAACTATGAAAAATTAAAAAATAATTATTTATCCCATAATCTTAGAAGACTAAACTTGGTCAAAAATCAATCTAAGGCAACCTTTTGTAAGAAACTAAATGATGTTTCCCGATTAAGAGGTAATATCATTACTTATTATCTATAGTTTTATTTCCATTATATAAAAGATAAAAAAATTTATTCAATGAACATATAACAAAAACTATATCCTAATTATGAAAACATCATTTGATTCTTATATGATGGAGGGAGATATGATAGGCGCTTCACGAGAATAGTGATTCTTTCGAGCCCTAAATCAGGTTTAGTTGAGATCTATCATGGATTATTTTGATCCAAGTGGGAATTTATTACTCTTCATCAATGTGCATTGGATAATGTGGAGGTTGCGACTGTGGATCCAGATCGCGCACCTAGGGAAAAGGGGTCCCGTTGTAGGATGTGCTGAAGAGTGTTTCTGACTTTGTGGAAGCTCCTCAACCATAATCCAGTTCGACACCTCAGCTGGTTGATGGTATTTTTTCAGTTCATACTGATCAAGATGTGGTCAAACAGAAACTTGAGACCTGTATGTTTTATGCTTTAGGTCACATCTCCCTCTTTTGTGGAGATATCTCTGGATTAACTATAATAATAATTTGAGGCTTTATCAATCATAGGGGATGATTGATTTCAAATTAATTCCAATTGGAAGGGGCATTTCACATAATTATAAATAGTAGGGATGAACTTTGGGAGGCACGTATTAAGGGGGTGATATCTCTTAATCCCGGTAGCTTCAAACTTTCTTAATTGGATCAACATTTCAAACTATTCACTCTGCACCCAATGAAAACCCAAATTTGTATATGCTTACATGGTTTTAATTGGTTTTATTGGAATCCAAAAATCCTCAGTAACCTCTCTTATTGTTTGGGGACTACTTTTAAGATTTACCTGCACACTATTGATGGGGATCTTAGGTTCTATGTTAGATTTCATGTATTAGTAAACATGGAATCCAAACTACCAGACCTGGCCAACTTTATTGATAATGATACGATGTTCAAAATCAGTATTTAGTATGAGAAGAATCCCCCATTTTTTGAATACTGTTAGATAATGGGTCATGTGGTTTCCAATTTTAGAAATATTCAAAAGAATTAGTGGTCTATTAGATACACTAATACCGATAAGGTGAATCCTTAGAAGGTGGTGGTTATGAAGAGAAAATACAAGGTTCCTTCAACTGAAAGGGGGAAGACTCGGGTAAGGATCAATTGGTTCCAGATCCTCTTCCTGATATTTTTGATGGTGAAATCCCACTTGTTCTAATGAAGATGAGTGTGATGAATCCGAGATTGACATGGAAGTTATTATTATGGTTTTCAGTTCTCTTTCTGTTGAAATTTATTTTATGGAGGATGAGTTAAAAAATTGTGAAAATGGTACTGTTTTCATCCCAGTTCCCCTATGGAGGCTGGTTTTCCTAGGAATTAAAAGGATAATGATCTTCAGTCGCATGAAGATTTGGTACTGAAAAATTATGAAAATCCCACTATGAATAAATTGTGCGACATGGTGGAGGAGGAGGAATATTTATAGGCCAGAAGTTCCCCACATGCTACATTTAGGTGAAGGAACATTCCATAGAGGAAATAAATCAAAGCTCTGATATGGTGATTTCTAAAAGTTCAGTGCACAACATACAACCCATAAGTCACTCTAGGCTCTCTGTAGGTTATAAAAACTTTTATGGGAAGAAGAAGGGAAATAAGAAAAATATGAAGGGAAATTTAAACTATATATCTGGTTCAAAATGAAGGTCCTATTTTGTAATTTTTAGGGTCGTTCTAATTCCACAATTTTTAATGTCTTTCATAGGCACATTCAGATTCACAAGCCGAAGTTACATGGTATTTCTAAAAAAAATATACTTCTCTCAAGGTTTTAAGGGGCTTATCAAATATGGTTTCTTTTGGTTGCTACCAATGGATCAAATGATCAGGATGAATGTCTATGTAATTTTTTACATGCTTCTTTTGGAACAAATGATATTATTTCAATTAGTGAGAATGTCATACCGTGTTCTCTAAAATGGGATTCTGAGTTGTATTTGGGATCTTTTCTTTATTCATGATGCTGATATCATCACCATATAAGGTTGTGGTAAGAACAATAAAAATTAAGAGGTATCTCTTTCAATAGGTTTGTTATAAGTGATTTCAATAAAATTCATTCTTCTTGTGAAAAAACGGGCCTCGATAATTCTCAAATTTCACATAGGGAATTAAAGTAATGTGTTGATAACGATATGATTATGGTCTCTTTGGTTGTTGCAAAGTACACCTGGTATAGAAAATTCCTCAACCTCATGACTTCTATCAATATTTACAAGGATTCTGTGAAAAAATATTCTTATAAAAAATGGGACTCTATTTCATGAATTACCCTACCTAAATTTTCCCCTGACCAACATATGATTTTGTTTTGTTTTAACGGAAGGGGGTTACTCATGCCCCTCCCCTTCAGTTTCAACAATTCATTGGCATCTCAATGTTATTGTGGTAAGATGATTGATAGATCCTGGAATTACATGCTAGGTGCTCTTATCCTTTTTAAAATGATAATTGATAAGTGTAAAATAAAAACCATGAGCAAATATACTTATAGTGAGATTGACAAAGAGATTCATTTTCTTATATCCTCTCTTCAACAGATCCAGAATGGGGCCTCAAAAGTGGATTACAATCTAGACTTCATTAAGGAATCACTTCTTATTTCCAAGTTGATCTCTCTACATTCAACTAAAAAAATTTAATTAAGGAATAATTTGAAATTAACTGGCTCTATGAAGGTCATCGGAATAAAATGTTCATTAACTGTCTTCACAGAATTAGAAAGGGTAGTCATCCGTTCTCATTTCTAAAAGTTGGTGACCTAATCATGGACAATATGTCCTATATTATAGATTACATTGTTAATTATTTCACTAGTATTATCAATGGTATTTCATTGGGGGGGGACTCTGATGGATGGTATCATCCCTCCACTGGTCTGTGCTTTTGATAATACACCCATCATTCCCCCCTTGTAATATGAGATTAAGGATGTTGTTATCAATCTCATCGCCTCTAGTGATCTAGGCCCGAATGGCTTTAATAATTTATTTTACCATAAGTATTGGGATGTAATCTGTGGTGATGTTTCCAAGGTAGTTGCCTCTTTCATTTCAATAGGGGAACTCCCTCAGTGTCCTAATTCATAGTTTATCACTCTATTCCTAATGTTGATAATGCTTGTGAGATTCATAATTTTAGGCCAATTCCCTCGGTTAACCCAATTTACAAGGTAATTAAAAGATTCTTGCTAACAAGATCTCAAGTATTGATGCAAGGATAGTTTCTTGGAACCAATTTGTATTCATTAAAGGATGATCTATCCACGAATGCATTTATTCTGCCTCTTAGTGTCTTAATCATCTTAAAAATCCTACAAGAGGAGGTATAATTTCCATTATTCTTGAAATCAAAAAAGCCTTTGACACTATTGATTTGTCATTTATTTATATGGTTCTTGGAAAATTTGATTTCTATGACACTTTTATTAAATGTATTTTGTCCCTCTTTGGTTCATCCCACATATATGTTCATCACAACGAATCACCTGTTAGCTACTTTACTTTCTCTAGGGGCATTAGAAAATGGGGATCCTCTCTCAGCCATTATCCTCGTTATTTCGGAAGATCACCTTAGTAGATTCATCACTCACATGGTCTCCCAGGGTTAGATTAAGCCGATACATGCATCATGTCCCTATTTCCCCCACTCATATTTTATACATTGATAATATCATAATTTTATTTTTGGGGGAATGAAGATTGTTTGCGTTTTGAGGAAAATAATAAAGCATTATGAATGTGTCTCTTCGTAGTGTATCGGTTGGGACAAATCTTCCATTCACATTGGGAAGTGGTTCTATATTTATAGGAATAACTTGATTCTTTCTATGTTGTGAACTTGGGAAAAATCTTTGACTTACAACTATTTAGGTGTTTATTTTTTCTGGGTGCACTCTAGACCTTATTTATTCTCCAAAATTGTGGATATGGTTAATCACCAGCTCTCTACTTGGAAAGGGAAGAGTCTCTCCATGGCTGGGTGAATCAGTCTGGTGAAATCCGTTATCATATCCATGTTGGTTAACTCATTTATGGTCAATAAATGGTCAAGGAGAATTCTCTAATTCTATTACACGTACATAAATAATTTAATTTTGAGTGGTAACATCCATGAGAGGAAGTTGGTCACTGTCCATTGGAACATTTGATGGAGACTATTGCACTTTGGTGGCATGGGTATTAAAAATATTTCTCTTTTCATTGAATTACTTCAAACCTGCCTAACTTGGAATATCATTCACAGTAATTTATCTCCGTTGGGTTTCCATACATCTATATTTGCTGATAATTCAAGGATGATTAGAAATGATTTCACTATCTCTTATCTCTAGCCATAAGTTAGATCATCATTTAACATGGTTATGACCTATTCTATATGGATTGTGAACAGTAAATCCATCCTTAATTTCGGTCTTGATAACTGGACCGATGAGACTCTTGTTGAGGGCTTTCAGCATACTATTATGGGTTCTACTTTGCAGGTTTCTATGAAGGATTTTATCGATGATCCTCTGGATAAATTTCTTGATGAACATTAGGATCTGTTCGACCACTACAATTTCGTATCCTGCTCTGATTTTCTAGCTAGGGAGCCGGCTAGAAATGGTGTTTTGACTAGCACAATATACTATTATCATCTTTCCAAGGGTCATAATGATTAGTATAAATGATTTTCTTCTCTCAATAAGACACAGACTAGGCCTTCCCATCTTATGAATATATGGAAGAATTTTTATAACGGATTTCCTATTGATGGTGTTATACAAATGTTTAGTTTGTAGAATTGTTCCAGGTGTTGTTTCTGACACCTTTATCGAGAAGACCTAGAGCATTTGTTTCTCACTTGTGCAACATCCTCGACTCTATAGTGGGAGGTTCTAAGTTCTTTTTATCTGGATGGGTTGAGAGTTTCATGATTTCATATCTTCCTATGCTGATGTTTTGTTATCCAGCTTTCAGATCAGGTTCGGGCCCTCCTCTCTATGGCTGTCGCGGATGTGTTACAAGTAATATGAAGGCACCGAAACATAGCTTTGAACAATGGAATGGGATGATACTTGAAGCTTTTCACATTTCATGTTTTTGTTGTTATACTAGATTTTTTAAAGGTCTGTTTGGGTGACTGATACAAAATCATTCAAGACATTTTGATTCTGAAAAATCTGGGTGTTCAAGGAAATTGCAGACCATCTTCGGTTACTATCGAGGTGTTCTGGATCACTCCCTTTCCTCTATGGATTATGGTTAATCCAAATGGTAATTCTAAATGGAATCATGGACATTCCGCTTGTGGTGTGGTCTTTAGGTCCCATGATGACTCTTTTAAAGGATGACTTTATGGCTCATGTGGCGTGACCAGTTCTCTTTAGTAGGACATGTTTGGGATAATTCAAGCTGTATCAGTTCTGAAAATTGGAGGATTAAATAATATCTAGTTGGAAAGTGACACTTCTACTATTGTACAAGCCTTCAAATAATGGTGAACTGTACATCTTTGGGTGTCTTGCAGCAGAGAGGATTCAATGCATGGAGATTACTTTGTCTCTCAACATCATCATCACAGATGTTTATCGATATGCGAACATGGTGGAGGATGGTCTAGCGAGTATTGGGGTTGGTGAACCTTTTACCTGGTGTGAAACCCATCCCGAGTCCCTAATACCTCTTTATGAGGCGGATTGTAATAAGATTCCTCATTTTCGTCTCTTTTATGCTTCTTAAATTTTATGAATATCTACCTTAGACTTTTGGTTTCTGTACCTTTACAAAAAAAAAATGATAACATCATTTGTATAAGTGTGGGATTCCTCCCCCTCAATGCGATGCAAATCATTCTCAAAATACATGAAACAATTAACATATGGTTCTCATAAAAAATATTTAATATAAAAAATATCTATATGATATTAATGACATAATTACCTATTGTGAAATATAATATATCATTATGTTTATTACCCTATCAAAAACTGAAAAGTGATAACATCATTCGTTGACTAGTTGAATACCACCTTATCAACATCCTGTGATTACTTTAACATTAATATATATATATATATTACTCAATATAATTGTATTTTTTATATGATTATAATTGTTTTATTACATACTATTACATATCTAATTTCCATGATTTAAAATTCACAATGTTATTCATGTGTACGCTTGACCTGTCGTCTCCCTGATTGTAATGTTTGTTCATTTTTCACAACCATATCTATTTATTGGGATTAAATGTATTATTGATGTAGAAATATAAATAATATTTCATTATAATTATTATATATATGTTTTATAATGATCCCATTTACAACAGTAGACCTACAAATGTTATTGTTGACACATATACCAAATTGGGAGAAAACAACAAATATAATCAAAATTGATTATGTAATTGTTTAAACCATGTAAATAAATGATATAAAAATGATATAAAATTACTGATTTAGAAGAAAAATTCAATTATTCAAGAAAATAATTAAGATAATATTATTATTTAGGAATACAATGACACCTGAATCAAGTCAGTTGCAAGGTGAGGGATTTTGTCTAAATTTTATTTCATTTAGTAATATTATATTGTTTTGAACATAGATTATATTATTTGGTATATATAATACTCCTATGATATGTATGTTATTATTTTAACTTATATTATGGTATTAAAAGTGTTCATTTATTCTATTATTTCAAGGACCTCATTATTCAAAATTAACTCAAGCATTAAGGGATTTTTCCTCAATTTCATTTCATTAAGATATAATATATCATTAGGAACCTAGTTTTTTTATAAGGAAAATATCATTCTTTATTGAATTTATATCTTGAATTTAAATTATTTCATGTTATTATATGTTTTCATTGATGTTCTTCTTCCATGGATTTCCTGATTTAAATGATACTAATCTAGAAAGATATTTTCATCTAACTACTTACACATGTGAGATAAATGTCATATTCACCACATACATATATTGTGCATTTTATTTATAGAATAATTATATATATTAAATTAATTAATTTATCATCATGTTATTTAAATGTTTCATATAATTTGTATTATTTCTTGTTTTTTATGGTATCCATGTTACAATAGCGGTAATGGAATTTTATGATAATTTGTCGTCTTTACGACATTTGATATGTTATACACCTATCATATTTTATGATGTCAAAATAATTGTACTTTTATAAGATATGTCATGAATTAAATTATTCTCATGATATTATATGTTTCATTTATTTTCATTTAATTCATGTTGTTATTGGTTCAAATGATTGAAAGTTGTATGTAACACATTAAGATGTTTTTTGATTATTTTCCTCAAAAATAATTTAACAATATTTCAATGATATTTCAATTAATCATAATAAGGAACCCTAGTGTTAACATATACTCTAAAAGGGATAATATATATTGATACCATCCTCATTAATTTCATGTATATATATTTATTGTTGCAATGATATTTTTATTTTAGCCATTTCATTTCAATGGGATAATCATGTTTTTAATGAAAATATTTATTAACCCTTTTAATTTATAATGTATAAATGGGTTCTTAAGGAAACTTTTATTTAATATGTTTACTTTCAATGGGTTAATCATTTTTTCAATGAAACAATAATTTAACTGATTTACATTCTAAGGGTTAATCATGTTTTTAAGATACTATCGTTAAACCCATGTTTCTATCTGGTAAATTATGTTTCATTATATTACAATGGGACATGGGAAATTGAAATTTTATTATGTTATAAATCATTTATGGGTGGTTCCTTGATAAACAAATGTAGGTGGGTATGTGAAATCCCCCCATTGTATTGTTTATGGATGTTTGTCATATGGTTATGTGATTTAATAGTCTAACATGTGTGGAAATCGACCTTAAGATTCTTCCATTTATAATTTTGAAGAGTACAATGTTATCCCAAGTTACAATTATTTGTATCTTTATTGTTTTTATATTTTTAAATTTTTATAATTTTTATAATGATCGATATTTATACCACATGACTCATGATTTTCGATTATGATGAATCCTTTATTTTCTACATTTTCAAATTTGATGGTCCTTGTAATGATGGGTACAAGTTATTTTATGATTCATTAATACAATTATATTATGAAATAATTCCATTTTATGAACTTGTATTATTATTGGTGAAAATTAATCCTTAATGCTTATGAACACCCTTCCTGAGCATTTGATCTCGCCATTTATATGTTTTATATTACATAGGTGTTAGAGAATGATGTTGAAATATTTTTCTATAAAGGATCTCATAAGGATAATGAGGATGACCTAGTGTGAAATAATAAAATATTGATTATATTGGAAAAATGTAACCATTTTAAATTATGAGTACATGTTGAATAATATATTTATGTAGGATATTTTCATATTTCTCTATATATATATAAATCTAAAAGGTCCACCTATGTGTAATTCATCCATGTTATTCTTTTTTAAATGTAATTTTTTATGAAAAAAGGTGATTAATAATTATTCACATCTAACACATAATGTAATGTTATGGATGTTAGCATAGGATATGGGAGTATGGTTCTTGGCTATTTTATGGAATTAAAATATTCATTAATGTTATAAATATTTTAATAGAGTTGTAAAATCCATTAATAATACACAAATAATTGAAATCTACATAACATTTCATGAATTTGGTCTTTGAAGTATAATATTTTTATTATCCAACCAACCTAGACCTCTGATCAAAACCTATTCTATCAGTTAATATCTTAGCTTAGGAAATCTTTCCAATACTCTACTTTTTTTGACTAGCATCAATAGTCTAATTAGTTTCCATCAGGAGGGTATATCCTTATATCATATTCCATAATCATATGTATATATAATTGATCATCAAACATTTAAAAATAATGACATCCATCACATCATGTAGTAAACAAATAAAATTAATGAATATTATATAATAAATTGAATAATTTCATTCAAACAAACGCATCTATCACCTTCTACAAACACCATGTACAAAAATTTAAAATAAACACAAAAAATAAAACTAAGATAAAGGTACGGGATACACCACTACAGTACTTTATCCTCACATTAATAAAAAATCCAAATCCCATACGATCTACATTACATCATAATTAAAACCAATAGAACCATGAATACCTAATAATGTGATAGGTACGGTATACTTAAGTACCAAAATTTATGGGATTCTTCAGAGGGGTGTGTGTAATGACCTGACACCTATTTCCCAGAGTCAGTGACTTATTTCACTAAATTTTTTTATAAAAAAAGAAAATTAATCATAAATAACCAAGTAGTTTAATATTTTTGTCTATAATATATATACACTAGTTCAACATTACATCTTGAAATGAAAAACAACTTTGGAACGACTTTGAAAAATTCCATAACTCATTGATAATATCAGCATGTCAGTCATAATAAAATTTATCATTTCCTTAGAAAATGAGACATAATAAATCGGTGAGCTCAAACACTTCATATGAGTATACAATAAAATGGAATATATCATAACATAATCATTAGGCATATTGAATAATTAAAAACATATGGCATTAAAAAAATATTGAAAGTAATATGGAAGAAATATGAGTTGAGTAAATATTGCCATAATATAACATAACCAAGTTTATTATACTAGTATAGTAACCACATGAACCATAAATACTATTTTCATAATGTGGTAATGAATAATGAGGGAAAATATAACCATAACATCATGGCCTCGTGCCAACACCAAAAATAATCCTTTTGTCAAGGCCTTGTGACATGATTGTAGTTTGACTCTTGTGATCTATCAATGCACTATGGGGCTATTGTGGGCCCCATCCAACAATTTCTATGTCAAATGCATTCCCCATATTAATGGGGATATTTATAAACAACATATAAACTCATATTTAAACTAATATATGAAATTTAAATAGCCTTCCACGAACATTAAGCATAAATACTAACCATTCGATGTTAATTGGGTGATGGTTTTAATATAGTCCATCCATTACCAAAATAATCATAAACTATTAAATTAAATATGTTAGATTATAACATTAAATAATAATCCCAATAATACATAATAATCAACAAGACTTTTGAAATAGATGAAGAAACTCTTATAAAATCATCGAGTAATTTTTGAGATAAAAAACCGTTTACTTTAGAAAGAAGAGTTCATTTGGAATAATATTTGGTTAAAACTAGTAGTTAAGTACGATATTATTTTCATAATAAAATTATTTATTTTCTAAAGATAATGTTTTCCCAACAAATATTTTATATTTCCCATGAAAATGGGTAGAAAGTTGAGAAATTCTCTTCAATCGGGCTTCTCTTTCTAAAACAATTTTTAATGTTCAATTTATAACATGTAACTATCCATTAAATAAGGAAGGATTATGGTTTTATTACATATAAAGAGAACTCAAACATAATTTATTAGGATTTAATATTGATACATAATAATTTCATTGAGTTAATTATACAGTGAACGCAACCTGAAGGACAATGGATGTTCGGGTGGAAAAGCATCACCTTATGTATGAATGTGTGCTTCTCTTGAAATTAAGATCCTGAAATATTTAATTAGAAATATTAAAAACTTATTTCAGAACCTAATATAAATGTGTGTAGTTTATCATAATTATTTGTAGTTCATTTATCCCCTTACTGATTAGTTATTATATTGAATTTCATCATTCTGGAGTGGTTATTTTATTTATTTTTATAATCGGTTCACTTGATCTTATGTAATCGATTGGAATGGATGTAAATATAAAGAATTAAAATTACATATTATTTATGAACATGTATATGTTTTAATGGTAATTTATATCATTTGATTACATGGAATGAGAATGAATCATTAGATGAAATATTTCTAACATTAACTTAAATTATTTAGAGGTATTTTGATTATTAGGAAATTATTTTATCATACGATGTATTTATACTAGATATGCTGTATTAATTATATATTAATGTCTTTTTAAACCATAATAATGGTTTTACAGCCAGTAATTACAGAGAAATTGAAAAATGTTGCTCCGTCATTCACAGAGGTTATAAATTGGAACCTCGTGGACATCGATTTCATTTATAAAATAAAATAGAAAGAGTATGAATATTGATGAAAGTTATTCCATTAACATGATATAATTAAAGTATATAGATGAGAATGTATTTATCATGGTCATTTGGATATAGTTGGAGGGGATAGGGTAATAGAATAAGATAAATTGAAATGAGACTAAAATATAAAGAAAGGTTCTTTACCACATGAAATAACCTCCTTGACAACCTCCTTAAGGGAAGGGATTTTGGTCTTTTGTCAAGATTAAAAGCATCTAGGACGTGGGGAGTGACTAGGGATATCTAGTTTGGAAGAACATTTAAGGGATTCAAGGCATAGATGATTGAACAGAAGAGGGATTCTGGAGGGGGTTATAGTGGATGAGAGAGGGGATTCATCAATATTATATTCATTAATTTATTATTTCTCCACAATACAATGAATAATAAGTCTTCTATGACCACATATAGTAATTTTACCATTAAAATATGAATTAATTGTGATTACATCAGTAAAAAGGATACATGACTCTATAATTAGTGTCTTTATCTTATTTTTGTAAATTATGGTATTTCACTATTCTTAAAAAATTCACTTGTTTCAAAAAAATCACAAAAAATCACACCATAATTTTTAGGCATTTAGAATACCAAAATTATTTCCATTTTACAAAAATAATTTCAAAATATTATTAATTGAATATTTAATTAAAATATTTATTTATTCTAAAAAATATTTTTAAAAAATTTATTTACTAATAAAAAGCATAGGTATATCATACTTCTACTTGAATATAATTTATATAGTATCATAGTAAGGTTACTATTCATTATAATATATCACTATTAATAAGTGTATGAAAATATTCATAAGGGTTGGTTACTATTCACCAAAAATTATGTTTTTCTAATCGGACTCTGAATAACTTACTGATCACAACTATGTATGATAAATTTTTAAAATTTACATCACAGAAGTGACAAAATCCAGTTTAAGGGTCACATAGCACATACTTGTTTATAATTTTTTAATTTCATGTGATTATGACATATTTTTTAGAAATTAATTTCCATTGAATAAATTTTGGGTCGTTACATTATCCCCTCCTTAAAAATACATCGCCCTATAAATTCAAAAACATTTTACCTAACTAGATTTAGGTATGTCATAAAAAAAGCAATATAGGATCCCATGTTTCTTTCTACATAATATGGTTCCTCCAAATAACCATAACCAGACGAGTCTTCCGATTTCCCAATACATTTTCTCTATTATCAAAAATCTTGATAGGATCTTCACAATAAGACCGACCGGGATAAATTTTTATTTCTTTATAGGTGAGTACATGTGTTGGTTATGGCATGTATTTCCTTAACATCAATACATGGAACACACTGTGAGCATAGGAGAGATTTGGAGGCATTTACCAATGGTAATCTACAGCTCCAATTCAACCAAAAATTTCAAATGGTCTGATTTTCCTAGGACTTACTTTTCCCTTCATTCTGAATCGTACAATAACCTTCAATGGAGAAACCATTATGAAACAATGATATCCTTCATGAAATTTAAAATCCTTCCTTCAGTTAGTAGCATATATCTTCTACCTACATTGAGCTAATTTGATATGGGTGTGGATAATCATCACCATTTTATGTTGTTACCACAACATGTTCTGGGCCTACGATCTTCCTTTCACCAACATCATCCCATCAATTTGGTGTACGACCTCTCTTTACATTCAATGCTTCATATGATTCCATATGAATACAATAATGGATGAAATATTTATAGGAAAAATCTATAAGAGATAAATACTGATCCCAAATGCCTTGAAATTCCTGGGAACAATACCTCTACATGTCTTCAAAAGACTTAATAGTCTGTTATGATTGTCCATTAATTTGTGGGTGGTAGGCAATTCAAAAATGAATATTAGTATCTTATGACATTTAAAGACTCTTCTAAAAAAGGTGGTGTAAAACGGGGATCACGATCAGAAAAAATGGATAATGTTACACCAAGAAGTTATAAATCCTCATTAATATATATACTTTCTAAACATTCAAGTGGTTAGTCATCTATTATATAATGAAAGTGTGAAAATTTTGTAAAACGGTCAACAATGACCCATATCACGTCATTATTAATTGGTGAATTTGGTAGTCCCATGACATTTTCCATTGTAATATCATCCCATTAACACATAGGAATAATAATTGGATGAATGACTCCTCCAGGACGTTGTCTTCTTTCCTTCACTAATTGACACGCCAAACATCTCGATACATAATTAACAATATCCCTTTTTATGTTTTCCCACAAAAAATGATCTTTTATATTTCTATATATATTTGTTCTACAAGGTATCATAGATAAATTAGAGCTATGATCATCATCCAATCGTTCTCTCTTTAGCTATGGAATAATGGGAACACAAATCCTCTTTTCGAATATCATAATTCCACCTTCATAAATGCATTCAATCAACTTCCAATTATTTACAGAATTAATTTCAATTTTAAGAACCTCATCATCAGACTATGAACATTTTATCCTTTCTAAAAAATAAGGTTTGGAAACCATTTGATAATGTATTCATAGGATACCTTCATTGATAATTCCAATATCCATCTTTATTAGATCCATGAACAAAGGATCCCTTTCAACTGTCATCTTGTTTATAATTCCAAGGAACTTTCTACTAAAATCATTATCCACCTTTCTTTCTTCCCCATGCAGTATTTTATTGTTCAATCATAATCTGTTAGTAGCTCAATCCATCTCCTTTTTCTCATGTTGATTTCTATATGTTAGAAGATATATTTCAAACTCTTGTGATCTTTATATAACTCTCATTTTTCACCATAGAGGTAATGTCTCCAAATCAATTGAGAAAATATTACAACCGCTCACTCATGATCATAAGTTGGATAGTTTTGTTCATGGATTTTTAGATTCCTTTAGGCATAGGCAATAACTATATCATTCTACAAAAGTAAACAACAAAGTCCTTTCTTTGATGCATCAATAAATTTCACAAATCTATAATTCCCAGATGGTATATTCAATATTAGATCATTCACTATGCATATCTTAAATTATTTAAAACATTCTCCAAATTTCATAGTCCTGCAAATTTAACCCCTTTTTTGTAATCCTAGTCATTAAGATGGTTAATGGGAGATGTTTTGAACGAAACACTTACAATAACCTGCTAAACCAATAAAACTCTGTAACTCAGTTACATTCATTGGAGTATTCCATTCATTCATATCCTTTTTCTTCGCATGATCTACAAATATTATGACCTAATAGAAAATGTGGACCACAAAGGAAACATATTTGATCCAAAAATCACACTTTCTACACTTCCCATATAATTTATTTCTTCTATGTGTCTTCTGAATAGTGAGCAAGTGATTTTCAGGATCTTCATAGATTTTATAGTATAGAATTATATCATCAATAAACACCACTACAAAGACATCAATATATTCATGAAAAATCTATTTATTAGATCCATTAAAACAGATATTGTATTGGTTAGTCCAAAAGGCATTGCAGTAAAATCGTAATGCATGTTCCTGGTTCGAAATGTTGTGTTTGGAATGTCTTCCTTACTAGAAAGGAAATGATGATATATAGATCAAAAATAAATAATATAAATATATTGGAATCCATGAAGTTTATCCAATAAATAATCCATTCTTGGTAGAGTATATTAATAATTTATTGAAATAGAATTGTTTCCCTGCAATCAATGCACAACCTCATGGATCCATCGTACTTCTTGACAAAGAGGACAGGGGATACCCATGGAGAAAAAATAGGTCGAATAAATCATATATCATTCAATTGCTACAGTGAATAATTTATTTACACTAACTCCGCATGGTACATTCTATAATGGGTTTGGTATATGGGCCTTGTACCAGGTATTATGTAAATGGAAAACTTAATTTCCCGCTCTGGGGGATGTCCAGGTAAATCCTCTAGATAGGCTTCATCATATTCCTATACAATAGGTACATACTCTATCTTTACATTATTCTCCTCACCCATATATGTTACATTCCATTCTTCCATAGTAATTGAATTCATTAGTTCTTATGTGGGTGGGTCTAGATAAGAATCAAATGGAATGTTTTCTTCTAAAAAATTAAGCTATTCAACACCATTCTCAAATAATTTAACTTTATTCTTCTTGTAATGATTCATTGCAACATAATTTGATAACCAATTACTTATGATAATTATATCATGGTCAAACATTGGTTTGATGATATAGTTTGAAACTAAATGATGTTTATGTTATATTATGGGGACTAATCGACATGACTTTGCTGCAATGATACATCCATAAGAAGTTTTGACTAATAACTCCTTTATTATATAAAATTGAACATGTATAATTTTCATGGAAAACATTGAAGACATAAATGAATGTGAAGATCTAGAATCAAATAAGGAATTGTCTAAAATTGATGAAACTATCAATGTACCTTCCACCACTTCATTTAGAACATAAACCTATGCTTCTGTGACCGCTTAAGCTTTACCATCCTCCCTTGGCCTTCATTGGGGAATTTTTCCTTGACGCATAGTAAATTCATGTTCATAATGTCCCATCTCCCTAAAATTTTAGCACACAGAACATTGGAAGCATCTTTCATCCCCTTAGAATCCCATGATATGTGGCATTTTTCTCCGCACATGAAACTAACATTCATTCCCTTTAGGAAAGTTCTTGGGTGTTTATTCCAACAATTACTGTTTAATGAGAATTTGGATGTTACCATCTTCCCCATTTACTTTATTATTTTTACATAGTTTTCATCATCCCTAGTTTTCTCTTATTTTTCATTAAAGTCATATGACTTAGAAAATTCCTTTCTGTCTTGATAGCACTTCAGACTATATGTTCTTACGAAGACAAACATAGGGAGACTGTATCCCTTTGGGGAATGGATTTAAACCATCAAAGAATTGATCAATTTTTTTATTGTATAGCATATGTAGACCACAACATGCCATTATGGCCTTGTAATGATGGATAAATACCTGGTAAAAGTTTCATCCTCCTTCTATCTCAGATTAAAAAATTTCATCTCCATTAATTCTCTCTGTTCATGATATAAATGTTTTCAGGAAGATTTTATTAAAATCCCTACATTCCATATCTTCTATTTATTCTTCACCCTTTATGTTTTGGATTAACGACCACCACTGATCCACATATGCTGATTGATGGTAAACTACCATGACAACCTTCTCTCTTTCATTACATCTAAAAGTGAGGATTATCTTCTCTAGATTACTTATCAACTGCTCAGCTACAAAGGGGTTTTTAGTCCCTTTGAATGACAAATGTTGTTGTCACATAATGATATATTAAATAGCTCCTCCACGTGGTTGATACAGATGTTCCATATGGGTTAGGTTATTATTCATAACCTGGTTATGTTTTCCAAGTATAGTTATGAGTTTCTCAACACCAGTCATAGCAAGAGATCCAACATCGTTATCTTGCATTTGTGGGAAAATCCTACAGGGGACACGTGAGTTCGTGCGGTTACTATTCCTTAAACTAAGATACAGTCTTAAATAATGGAATACATTATATTTGGATATAAATTATAAGGTATATTCTCAATTTATAAAAATACTTAGCATAAATCAAGTTTATACGCATAGATAATCTCTTAATCCAAAACATGTAATCATTGAGAAAAATTTACATTTAAATCATTCATAATGTCTTGTAAATAAAATATGAATTATCCTAAGAATATCCCCTAGGACTGTCAATACCAAGAGTGTAGCAAGGCTCATTGTCGTGTACCAGGATACACAGGGTATAGCCTCTTTGTTAGACCTTTCACCCGTTGGTACATCTGTGCCAGAACCACCTCAACCTGTTTATATCCAAACATGGATGTATTTTCTAGAATAATACAAAGAATATGTTCCTTTACAAATTTCCATGATGTTCTAGTATTCTTATCCTCAATGACTATCTTAGTGATTTGTTCCCTAATAAATATTTTGTAATTATAGTTTCCATGTTCTCTACTAAAATTCTTTTGATAGCAACTATAAGGACCCAACCCCAGTTTCCCTAATCCAGTTACTTATTTCACTATATTGGCACATAAACAAGGACTATGAATCCCGATGTACTGAGTATTCTAGTATTATTGTAATCAAGATTCAAACATAAGTTCAATATTAAATAATGAAATTAAATACAACTTCAAAGCAATTATACTTGAATATGTCATGCGATAACTCATAGAACTTACTTATTAGAATCATATATCGTTGATGCATATTCTTTTTTCTTTCTCTCAATTTCCATAATCTATTTTTTTTACTTTTTCTTCAATTCACCTAAGACAACATTCATAAATTCTAGGTTATTTTATCATGACCTTCATAATAAAAATTTTCATGTCCTGAGAAAATGAAACAAAAAAAGGGTTGATCTCAAATGCTCTGTAATAGTAAGAAATATAGCCTAAGATATCTTAACATAATCATTAGGCATGTTGAATAAATAAAAACTCATGCCTTTAAAAATAATCATTAACATAATATACACGAAATATTAACTGATTAAATATTTTCATAAAATAACATAATCAAGGGTATTCTACTAGTTTAATAACCACAATAACCATAAATACTATTTTCATAATGAGGTAATGCGTAATGCGGGACAATATAACCATACAGTTAAGGCCTCGTTCCAAGACCATAAATAATCGTTTTGTCAAGGCCTTTTGCCAAGACTGTAGTTTGTCTCATTATACCTACAGATGCACCGAGTGGATATAGAAGACCCCACCTGACAGATTCTATGTCAAATTCATTCCTCGTATGAATTTTTATAAATATAAATAACATATAGAATTATATTTAAACTAATATAGGAAATGTAAATATCTTTCCCCGAAAACTAAGCATTAACAGTAACCATTTAGAGTAAATTTGTGAATGGTTTTAAGATAGCACATCAACATACAAAATAATCCAAAACCATTAAACATAATAATTTAGATGATAACATGAAATATTAATCCCCATAATACATAATAATCTAAAATAGTGTTGAAATAGATTAAGATACTCTTATCAAATGTTCGAGTAATTATTGAGGTAAAAACCCTTTTAGTTTCAAAAGAGGTGTTCTTGTGGGAAAATACTATTATAAAACCATAAGTTAAGTAACATAGTATTTTAATAATAATATTTTTTATTTCATAAATATACTGGTTTCCAAAAACAATTTATAGGGTGCCCTTGAAAATGGGTATGAATTTTGAGAAATTCCCTCGAATCAGGCTTGTCTTTCGAAAACAATTTTGAATGTTCCTTTTAACATTTGTGACTATCTATAAAATACGGAAGGATTGTGGTAGTTTATAATATATAGAACACTCATTTATATTTTATTAGGTGTAAATAATGATACATAATAATTTTATTGAGGTAATTAGACAATTAATGTTTACCAAAATAAAATGGAAGTTCTGGTGGAAAACCCTTACCTTAAGTACAAACGTGATCTGATCATGAACTTATGCTCCAAGAATATGAAGTTATACATCTTAATAACTTATTTCAGAACCTACAAGATATGTATTTAGTTTCTCATAATTGTTTTTAGATCACTTATTCCCTTACTGATATGTTATTATACTGAATTTCATTATTTCAGAGTGTTCGTTTTCTTTATTTTCATAATCGATTCACTTGTTCTTATGTAATGGAGTGGAATGGATGTAAATATCAAAAATTGAAATCAAATTTTATTTATGAACACCCAGAAGTTTTAATGAAAGTTTATATCATTTGTTTACATTTAATAAGGATGAATCATTATATAAAATATTTATGACAGTAACTTAGATTATTTAGCGGTATTTTTATTATTAGGAACAACTTTGGTCATAAGATGTACGTATAGTGGTACATGAATCTTAACTAGGTTCTAATACATATATTAAATTCTTGTTAAATTATAAAAATGGTTTCATGACCAGTAATGGAGGATAAATTGATGAACAAAAATTCATCGTCCACGAAGGTTATAAATTAGAACCTCATGGACAATGATTTCATTTAAAATGTAAAAGGGATAGAGTAAGAATATTGATGATTGTTCTTCCATTCACATGTTATAATTCTAGTATATATATGATACTAGATTTATCATGGTAATTTGGACAGAGGAGGTTGGTATAGTATAAAAAAGAAGATAAATTAAAATGAGACCAAATAAAAAATAAATGTATTTTACCTCTTGAAATAACCACCTTGAGAACCTCTTTAAGGAAATGAATTTTGGCCTTTTTTAAAGACCAAGAGTTTCTTAGATGTGGGGAGTGACTAGGGAAGGCTATTTGAGAATAACTTTTTTGATAATTAAGGCTTATAGTAGTGAAGAGAAGGCCAAGTGATGGGGGGTTTTATAGTTGAGGAGAGAGGGGATTTCTCATTATTATATTAATTAATTTATTATTTTTCTCCTGAAAAGGAATAGAGAGTATTCCTTGAAAATGAATATTAATTTTATCATGTTAATAAAAATGAATTGGTATTTCATTAGTATCAAATCATACATGACACTATAATTAGTGTATTTAGCTTATTTTGTAAATTATGGTATTTCACCATTCATAAAAAATTACAGTATTTCAAAAAAATCCCAAAATTTCACCCTATCATTTTCTCAACGTGTAGAATCCCAAAATAATGTCAATTGTTCTGAAATAATTTTCTATATATTATTAATTTAAAATTTAAGAAAATGATCAATTATTCTAAAAAACAGTTTTAAAACACTACTTAACATATTCCAAAGCATAGGTATGTCGTACTTCCACATGAATATTATTTATATACTATTATAGGTAATGTCACTATTAAATATGTTATATAAATATTCATAAGGATATGTTACTATTCATAAGGGTGTGTTACTATTCCCCGTAAATTATGTTTTTCTTATCAGATTCAAAATAACTTCCTGATCAAAACTGTGTATGTTATATTTTCAAAATTCACATCACCGAAGTAAAAAACAAATGTTTATGGGTAACATAAGACTAAATAGTTTATTATATTCTGATTTCTTGTGATTATTACATATTTATAAGAAATTAATTTCCATTGAAGAAATATTGGGTTGTTATATAGTGATTAAAAAAATAGGTCACCAATAGTGTTGCAACAAAATATAATTATTGTAGAGACCCTATGATTGATGTACATTGACATTACATTACTATTGAGGAATACTTATTACATAACAAAAACACACACACAAGGACTGTAATAGTTTAGTGTCTTTGGAAACTCAAAATATAATCTTCTAATCATGGTGAATGATCTTCAACATCTCCCATAAAGATCTTCTTTTTTTATACCTAATACCTTTATTTATATACTGGGGAAAAGAAAAAATAAAAGGGTGAGGTCAAATGCTCAGTAAGGGTAAAAAAAGAAATATCAATCACATCATATTCAGAATAACATAACATTTTGGAAATCGTAACCTGCTAAAGAGATCATAATATCATAACATGGGATAAATCAGAATAGTGACATGTAATCCCAATAATCATAACTTAAAACATGAAACTTTGTGGCATAAACACATAATCATAGATAATCATTTCTTGTTAGTCAAGACTCATTTCCAAGACTATCTTAGTGGAAAAGTCCATTTCTGAACCGAGTTCACTATTCGTTTCAGTCCTGTTTCACTGAACTGGTTTAACCTACCGTTCCAGCCATGTCTATCTCATGAGATATAAAATTTTTACCCAATGAATTGGAGGGAGATATAGGCCCCACAAATCTCTTAATGATACAATTATTATGTGTGCCACAAAATCATAAACCATATATCATAGCATGACCCATGTAATAAAAATGAGAATCTTAAACATCGTGACATCATAAAACAATTCATATAAGATAAAGTAATTCATTAAAATATTTCCATAACAACATAATAAAATCCATGTAATAATAGGGATAGAAATAGAACCCTATATTATCTTAGATGGAAAATAATTTTGATAAAACTCTTGAACTCCATTCTTGAGGAAAATATACTTTCTACTTCAAAAACATTTTTCCTTTCTTAACATGTCATACAATTTTAAACTAAAAGAAGTTAATTAAAAATAAACTTGAAAACTTGTAAAGTAAGCTTCTTGGAAATAATGTTTTAAAAAATCCATTCATGCCGTATAAGTTAAAAAAACATTCTTCTCGTACTTTTTTCGGAAAAGTCAAAAAGTACCTCGTACGAAAAAATGACAAAAGATTCCTTTCATATCTTTTACTAAAAACTAATCAAATGGTAAAATTGGATTTAATAAATTGTAGGTGGATGGAAATAATATTACATATTGAGGAAACATGGATGTGGATGATAAAATACACCCCAGTAAATTTCAAAGTATAAATAATCGCGGATAAAAATGAGATTGTGATATTTCCATTACCTTAGATATGATTTGCTTCGTAAGTGTCTGAACCACCTGTATAATGATTTAAATAATTTAATTGACTTATTCCATAATCATACTCATTGTTATGATATCATATATTGTTCACTTATGACTTTATATTACCCGTTCTTTTGTAAATTCCATGTTAAAGAGCGTTTTGGGTAAAATCATTTCATTTGTCATTCGTGTTTGTAATTATTCATATGATTACTTAGATCATGATTAATTAATTCCAGAATATAAAAAATGATTTATAAATAATTTATATTCAGAATATACATATATATAATAGATTAGTAAATGGAAAGAAATACACCGTTCATGGAGACGGTAGGCCGTACATACGCATGAACGCTGTTTTTCGTTTCCTTATTGAGTTGAATGGAATTAAGTAGATGACATACATATATATACACATAAATACAATATCATTATTATGTAATATATTTCATGATTACTTTTTATATATACTTTATAATTATTCATTAATGGTTAACGTGGAAAATGAATCTCATCGCATCGTGGAGAAGGTAGTCCGTACGTACGCACGAGCGATGATATCGTTCTCATAATCGTGGAATTGTATTGGAGTGTATGTATACTATTTCAGAATCAATATCACTTTACAATAATCATATAAAGTTATTATTTACACCATTATACCCATCCATGTAGGGTGGTGGTGGAAAATAGATTACACCATGGCGTGGAGACGGTATTCTGTACGTACGCATGCGCGGTGATTTTGTTTTCCATAGGCTGGATAGATGGTGAAATAGGGTTGTTTCATACTTATAATAACATATCATTATATGTGTGATGCTGATGTTAATACTTCAAAATGAAACAACCTAATAAGAAGAAGTGAAGAAGAAATAAAGTTGAAAGAATCGGTAACGGACATTAACTCTTCTTTGAAGCGCCTCTTTGAGATCTCCTTTTATGGCACTAAAATTGATCTTTGAGGAAGAACAGAACCTCTAGGATATTTCTATGGAAGTTTAGAAGAGAATTTGTCAGGGGTTGGATGAGCTTGAAGGCTCAAAGTGGTGTGAAGAACAGAGGTAGGAGGTGCCCTTTTATAAGGGAGGAGATGGGCACCTTTGGAAAAACTAAAAATATTATTTTATTATAAAGTAAAGTTCGGTTTTAAATAGCTCCAAATTGATTTATTTCGAATCTAATGTGGGTATGGGTAGAAAGCCTCTAATCCAATAGAATTTAGACAAGTTTAGGTTCCTATTTTAACCTTTTAATTTAGATTTGACATTAAGTTAAATAATTTTACTTTTACTGTGTCTTCTTGTGTTCTTATACTATAAGGTTAATAAATATACTATAACAATACTAAAGAACCCCAGGATGTTTATAATTAATATATATAACCTTATCTACGTCATTTATCCAGTACTTAGATTTTTAGGAATAAAATAACAATTAATAATATAATATTTGTTTTAAAAACTATATTATGTAAATTTTGACACTATTTAGTAATTGAATTTTTTGAAAATAATAACAGAATGATTAGGTAGAAAAAAGTTAATTAAATCTATAATAACATGTCATATTAACCAATAAATTTGTTGGAATTAATAAAAAGTCTCAAATTACATTTATTTTGGTATTTATAACATCAATTATGTTAATATTTCATTAATAAGATAATTACTAAATCATCTTTGTGTCATAAATAAATTAAATTATTTAATGTCTAAAATTTACTAATAAAAAAACCATTATGTAGGAAATATTTTTAGTTTCTAATGAATATTTATAGTCGAATTTATCTTATGTATAAACCTATATTAAATATTATTTAATTATTAAACATTGATTTTAACTATTTTAACCCTTCTTTAAATAAATTAATAATAAATGTCCTAATCTAATCTAAGTGGGCCTAAATGGTCATATTTTATTCCTAAGGTTGTTTTTGGTCGAATTACAGTTATCCAATAGAATTAGGACATTTGTTAGGGTAATAATAATAAAAATTTTACCCTTAATTACCCTATTACTTTTAACCGTTGTAAAAAAAGTAAAAAGTTACTATTCAACAAAAATTATTTTCATCTCATTGAAACACATTTTACTTACTGACATCAACCATCTATCTCGGATTTTTGAAATTTCATTCACAGAAGCAGTAAAATTAAGTTTTAAGAAAAATTCATTTTTTTTAACTACCATTTAGTGGTTTCACTATTTCTCAAAAAATGAAAGTTTCCAGAAAAATACAAACAATTAGGGCTAAGATATATTTGATATTATGAACTCACAAATGATGCATATTTTACCAAATTAAAATCATATCAGTTTCATTAATTAATTTAAAAATTAATTCTCGTCGTCAAAACAAATATCGTGTTCTTAAGAGATAATAACTATCAAAAGATTGACACTTGTTTATGTCTGGTTTAAATGTGAAATTACATCCAATGACCAACATTGTATTAAATTGTAAAAATATATACTAAATATATTTTAAAACCACTCAAATTAATAATTTTTCACTATTAATTATTTAGATTAAAAAGGTTGCTTTTAATTAAAATTTAGTAATTTTCACTATTCATCAGAAAATGAAAGTTATCCGAAAAGTGCAAAAATTTCACCCTAAGCTAATTTCGATTTTCCGAATCCAAAAATGAAGTCAATTTCGAAAAATAAAATTTACAGAATTTCAAAACGTGGTTATTACTATTCATAACGGCTAGTTTTAATAATATTTTAATAGCATATTGTTGTTTAGTGAAACTCGTTATTGCGTACTAAACACGCTATCGAGGAAGTTCAGAATTGTGGGTAATGCAAGGAAAGTCAAGGATGCATGTTGTGTAATCTCATTTTGGTGTATCGTACAACACAAAACATTAATGAAATTAAAAAGAATGTTTTTCATAAAATCTCGGGGTGTTTCATTCAACCCCCCTTAAAAGGAATTTCGCCCTCGAAATTCGTCTGGGTTATAAATGGTTTACTACTCAAAAGTTTCATTAATAGAATCCCACATCGTAAAAAAGAATTCAATAACCAATCTTTAAAAAAACTATGAAACGTAACGGTTACCCAAATAAACTAATCACTGGGTTTCCAAATAGGTGAAAATATGGATATGGAAGAGAAATCTAACCATCATGTTCTAATGGAGAGTGGTAGAGAACATGGCTATAGAAAATCCAACAATCACAAAGCCATAAATTTGTGATGATCTAAGGTATCATTTGATTCATCAGATATAAGGGAACTATGACAACATTTTCGTTTTCAAGATCATTTCCCTAAAGTTGATGAATTAAAAGAAATGCTTACATGATTTTCGTACAATCTCACTGTTGTTCGTGAATTGAACAATTTACACTTCATCCCTTAAATAAATGAAGTTGAATTTATTATTCGTGATGTGTTAGAAGATCATGTGATAGAATGATGGGTCATTCAATCCCATTCAAACAAAAGGTTGGAAAAAGTTATAAGTCCATCTTATCGTTAGATTAATCGTATATGGTTCCAAAAATGAACTTGTACTTCATATATCATATCTCTTAATAAAATAAATCTAGTTTCTACTAACTAGGGACTTCCTGTAGGCCATTGGTAGGCGATAAAGGCCAGTCGCACTTCGGTTGTGGGATCTATTCCCACAGCCTTGTCCGACGCGATGGGTTGTCGCCCATCCTATAGGATGTCCTTTTTCTAAAACTACATTACTATAACATCCCATAAATAATATTGAAAAAACATCTATCCATAAACAATACTAACTTATGTGCAACATAATCCATTCCAATCTTTAGGATTATCCAAAATAATGTTGTATAATCTCATATTATAGTGAAAACGATTACCAATGAGTTCATACAACTAGCATGTTAATACCATTTTTGATCCCCATATATCATGAGATATGTATTGTTGGTCACATTCCAAACATTCAAAGGCCTTAATCATGTATTCTCTTGAAAAAAATGAATACCCATTGAACTTTATTGAAAACATGAATGTTGTTAAAATTTAACTCCTTCCACATACCAAAATCCTCAAAATTATATATACTCAAACCATGATATCACTTAGTCCTTATATCAATCATGAGCTCATCAATACTATCAAACACTTCATTTTCTCATTTTCCTTTCATTTTGCACATATCATCCTTTTTTCCAAAAATATCTCAATCACTTTCCATGGTTACTGGTAAAATAAAATTATTGCAAACCACAATAGACCAATACATAAATATTCCAATATTCCATGATAATATATACAACAATATTTTGGAATCCCATTACATAAACACTTAATCATTCCACCACATCGTTATCATATTCAACATTTCCAATAGTGATCGCATGTGACTTCCCATTGTAATTTTCCTTATGTGGTTGCCCATGTCGATCATCAATAACCCTTGTATTAGGGAATTTATTAACATAATGCCCCATTTCCATGCACTTGAAGCATTGAAGTGTTGGTGGTGCGTTCTCTACAGTCGTTTCTTTATTCACAACATTTATCAACCCTTTTTCAATTACTTCGACACTCATCTACTGGATGACCTTCTTTTCCACACATAAAACATTTTCTATTCCCTTTAAGACAATCTCCACCATGCTTCTTTCCACACTTTGAGCATAAGGAAACATTCATCTTCTTTTCACCATTATTCCGAAATTTCTCCTTGAACTCCATCTTTCGTTTCTTGTCAAAACATGGAGATGGATACGTAACACCATCTTCCATTTCTACCTTGATAGCACAACGCACAATTTCTTCATAGCTATTGAAGTCTCTTATAGCTAATGCCCTTCGAAGATTTGATTTTAAGCCACTGAAGAATTGATCAACTTTAATTTCAGGTTGGATGATAAATCCAGATGCATACCTTGAAAGCCTTGTGAAATTCGCTTCGTATATACCAACAGATTCATCATCCATTTGCTCTAGTTCAAGAAACTCCTTCTCCATCTTTTTTCAAAGAATACATGGTACGTACTTATTGAAAATAAGTTCTTGAACTCATCCCATTCCATGGACTCAATTTCATCTCTTGGCCTCGTATTCTTGATTACATTCCACCATTGATCAGCATCACCTTCCAAACGATACGCTGCTAAGATGACTTTATCATGTTTAGAACATCGAAGAACTACAAATATCATTTCAGTAGTACTGATCCATTGTTCAGCAACAAGTGGATCAGAAGACCCACTGAAAGAAGGTGGACGTTGCCTCATGAAGGACTCAATAGAATATTGTTCCCTTCTCTACTAATTTGGAAGTCCAGAATGATTTATAGCTTGTGTATGTATAATAATAATATTTTTCATTCCATCTCCCATAACATTTGTTTTTTCAGGAGGACAATCATTGCATTGTCCATTACATTGATCCACACATTTCCTTCGGGTTCCAGTCATCGTCTAAAACCCAAAAGAATAGTGTGAGAGGAAAAAATCACACTAGGGAAAACAATATAATAAAGGAGGAGTACCTTCAATATCTAACATCTTGGGTTACCGTATTTCTAGTAATATAACCTATACTTATACTAAACCTTAGGGACATCCCTAGACATACCTTATAAATATTTCTAGGGATCTCACTAATGTTTTTGCATCCTAGTTTCCAAAGGTTGACTAAACCTTTCCTATGATACCAATTGTAGAGACCCTAAGCTTGATGTACATTGACATTACATTACTTTTGTGGAATACGTAGTATATAACAAAAACACACACATAAGGACCATAATAGTTTAGTGTCTTTGGAAACACAGAATATAATCTTCTTATCATGGTGAAAGATCTTCAACATCTACCATAAAGATATTATTTTTTTATACCTAAAACCTTTCTTTATATCTTGGGGAAAAGAAAACATAAAAGGGTGAGCTCAAATGCTCAGTAAGGGTAAACCAAAGAAATATCAATCACATCATATTCATAAGAACATAACATTTTGGAAATCTTAACCTGAAAAAGAGATCATAATATCATAACATGGGATAAATCATAGTAGTGACATGTAATCCCAATAATCCGAACATAAAACATGAAACTTTGTGGCATACACACATAATCATAGAGAATCATTTCTTATTAGTCAAGACTCATTGCCAAAACTATCTTAGTGGACAAAGTCCATTTCTGAACTGTGTTCACTCCTCATTTCAGTCCTATTTCACTGAACTGGTTTAACCTTCCGTTCCAACCATGTCTATCTCATGAGATATAAAATCATTACCCAATGCATTGGAGGGAAATATAGTTCTCACCCATCTCTTAATTATACCATTCTTATGTGTGCCACAAAATCATAAACCATACATCATAGCATATCCCAAGTAATAAAAATGGGAATCTTAAACATTGTGACATCATAAAAGAATTCATATAAGATAAAGGAATACATAAAAATATTTCCATCACAACATAATAAAATCCATGTAATAATAGGGATACATATAGAACTCTATATTATCTTAGATGGAAAATAATTTTGACAAAACTCTTGAACTCCATTCTTGAGGAAAATATCCTTTCCACTTCAAAAACATTTTTCTATTCTTAACATGTCATACAATTTTAAACTAAAAGAATTTGATTAAAAATAAACTTGAAAAATTGTAAAGGAAGCTTCTTGGAAATAATGTTTTAAAAAATCCATTCATGCCGTAAAAGTTAAAAAAACATTCTTCTCTTACTTTTTTCGGAAAAGTCAAAAAGTACCTCGTATGAAAAAACGACAAAAGATTCCTTTCATATCTTTTACTAAAAACTAATCAAAGGGTAAAATTGGATTTAAACAATTCTAGGTGGATGGAAATAATATTACATATTGAGGAAACATGGATGTGGATGATAAAATACACCCTAGTAAATTCCAAAGTATAAACAATCTCGGATAAAAATGAGATTGTGATATTTCCCTTACCTTAGGTATGATTTGATTCGTATGTGTCTGAACCACCTATATAATGATTTAAATAATGTCATTTACTTATTCTAGAATCATTCTCATTTTTATGATATCATATATGGTTCACTTATGACTTTATATTACCCATTCTTTTGTAAATTCCATGTTAATGAGCGTTTTGGGTAAAATCATTTCATTTTTCACCCGTGTTTGTAATTATTCATATGATTACATAGATAATGATTACTTAATTCCAGAATATAAAACATGATTTATATATAATTTATATTTAGAATATACAGATATATAATATATTAGTATATGGAATGAAATACACCGTTCATGGAGACAGTAGGTCGTACGTACGCATGAACACTGTTTTTCGATTCCTTATTGAGTTGAATGGAATTAAGTAGATGAAATACATATATATACACATAAATCCCATATCATTATTATGTCATATATTTCATGATTACTTATTATATATACTTTATAGTCATTCATGAATGGTTAACTTGGAGAATGAATCTCATCGCGTCGTGGAGACGGTAGTCCGTACGTACGCACGAGCGATGATATCATTCTCATGATCATGGAATTGTTTTGAAGTGTATGTATAATATTTCAGAATCAATATCACTTTAAAATAATTATATATAGTTATTAATTTTACCATTATACCCATCCATGTAAGGTGGTGGTGGAAAATAGTTTACACCACGACGTGGAGACAGTATTTCGTACGTATGCACGCGCGGTGATTTTGTTTTCCGTAGGATGGATAGATAGTGAACTAGGGTTGTTTCATACTTATAATAAAATATCAGTATATGACTGATACTGATGTTATTACTTCAAAATGGAAAAACCTAATAAGAAGAAGTGGAAGAAGAAATAAATTTGAAAGAATCGGTAATGGACATTACCTCTTCTTTGAAGCGCCTCTTTGAGATCTTCTTTTAATGAACTAAAATTGGTATTTGAGGAAGACCAGAAACTCTAGGATGTTTCTATGGATGTGTAGAAGAGAATGTTTCCAGTTTTGGCCGAGATTTAAGGGTCAATGTGGTGTGAGGAAGAGAGGGAGGAGGTGCCTTTTATAAGGGGGGAGAGGGGCACCTTTGGAAAAACTAAAAATATTATTTTATTATAAAGTCAAGTTCGGTTTTAAATAGCTCAAAATTGATTTAATTTGAAGCTAAGGTGGGTACGGGTCTAAATACTCTCATCCAATATAATTTATATAAGTGTAGGCTCCTATTTTAAACTTATCATTTAGATTTGACATTATGTTAAATAATTTTCCATTTACCGTGTCTTCTTGTTTTCATATACTATAAGGCTAATAAACTTATTATAACAAGACAAACGAACCCAAAGTGGTTTATTATTAATATATATAACCTTATATAAGTCATTAGGCTGAACCTTAGATTTTTAAGAAAAAAATAACAATTAATAATATAACATTTTTTTAAAAAACTATTTTTTGTCAATTTTGACACTATTTAGTAATTGATTTTTGTGAAAATCATAACAGAATGATTAGTTCGAAAAGAGTTAAATAAATCAATACTAACATGTAATATTAACCTATAAAATTATTTTAATTCATAAAAATTATCAAATTAAATTTATTTGGGTATTTATAACATCAATTATGTCAATATTTCATTAATAAGATAATTACTACATCATCTTTGTTTCATAAATAAATTAAATTATTTAATAACTAAAAAATATAAATAAAATACAATTATGTAGGAAATCGTTGTAACATTCTAATGAATATTTATAGTCGAATTTATCTTTTGAATAAACCAATATTAATAATTATTTAGTTATTAAACTTTGATTTTAACTATTTTAAGCCTTCTTTAAATAAATTAATAATAAATGTCCTAATCTAATCCAAGTGGGCATAAATTGTCATATTGTATTTCTAAGGTTGTTTTTGGTCGAATTACACTTATCCAATAGAATTAGGAAATGTGTTAGGGTAATAATAATAACATTTTTACCCTCAATTACCCTATTTACTTTTAACCGTGGTAAAAAAAGTAAAACATTACTATTCACCAAAAATTATTTTCATCTCATTGAACCACATTTTACTTACTGACATCATCTGTGTCTCTTGGATTTTTGAAATTCCATTCACAGAAGTGGTAAAATTATGTTTTATGAAAAAATCATTTTTTTAACAACCACATAGTGGTTTCACTATTCATCAAAAAATGAATCTTTCCAGAAAAATACCAAAAATTAGGCCTAAGCTATATTTGATATTATGAACTAAAAAATGATGTCTATTTTACCTACTTCAAAACTTATCAGTTTCATTAATTAATTTAAAAATTAATTCCCGTCGTCAAAACAAATAGCATGTTCTTAAGAGATAATAACTATCAAAATATTGACACTTGTTTATGTCTGGTTTAAATGTCAAATTACATCCAATGACCAACATTGTATTAAATTGTAAAAAATATTCTAAATATACTTTAAAACCACTCAAATTAATAATTTATCACTATTAATTATTTCGATTAAAAAGGTTTTTTAAATTAAAATTTAGTAATTTTCACTATTCATCAGAAAATGAACGTTATCCAAAAAGTACCAAAATTTCACCCTAAGCTAATTTTGATATTCCGAATCCAAAAATGAAGTCCATTTTGAAAAATAAAATTTACAAAATTTCAAAAAGTGGTTATTACTATTCATAACGACTAGATTTAATGATATTTTTATAGCATATTTTTGTTTAGTGAAACTCGTTATTGCGTACTACACACGCAATCGAGGAAGGTCTCGATTGTGTGTAATGCAAGCCAGGAAAAGGATGCGTGTTGTGTAAGCTCCTTTTGGTGTAGCGTACAACACAAGACATTAATGAAATTATAAGGAATATTTTTCATAAAATCTCGGGGTGTTACAATTATACAATATATTTATTCAAAAAAACATTTTCTCAAGTTATAACACGGACAAGATTAAATATTTAGACATTAAATATCCTAACTATAAAAAACAGAAAACCATATGATCCATGTTTACCCCATGAAGTATTGATACCTCTTCGATTATTGTAGGGTTATCTCTAACAATGTCGTAATTACTGTGCCTACTAGTAAATCCTAACCAAGTAAAATATATCCATCATTCGTTGGAGATTTTAGATTAAAAGGTATACATACCCATCAAAAAATACTTAAAGGTATATGGGGGTAGTGCTCACCTTATATGGATCATAATTTACATCACTTGGGGAAGTTCTTTACCCATGTTAACCATTAAATAACATCATCACATGCCAAATAATTCACCTATGGTTAACTGTAAAAATAACAACATCCCAATAAAGATGTATCCAACATAGGTAAACCATAAAATATAACCAATATAGTATACATAGATATCAAATAAGATAAAATAATATAATATATCTCTGAAAAAATATCCATTCATCATTATGATTTAAAATATATATTATCAACAACCCATATTATTTAAAAACCCCATTTTAAAAACATAATTCCCCACAGAAAATTATAAAACACCATTTACATAATACCATATCCCCTTCTAAATTTCAAAACAAAAACTTCTTTATAACTCGATATTATAAAAAATAAGGATTTTAACTTTATGAAAAAACCCATTTTTTCACTCATCCCATTTCTGTTTATGATGCTAAACAATTAAAAAATTTATGATAAGCATCATACAACCCCGTTAACAATTTAATGAATCAATTTACATGAAAACCTAAAGTATTTCATTTAATAATATAATACACATGTAGGGGAATATTTATTCAAGGAAAACAAAATTAGAAACATGATTCTAAATACTGAATATTTTGAATTATCATTACATAATGGTTTAATCAAAACATTATTTATTTAAAGTGATTATTTTAATTTATGAGGTTATCAACATAAAAACATATGATATTTCATGATAAATTCTTAAAAAATAAGAAACTATTATATATTAATTTAACGGACCATTAATGATAATATTCATGATTACTAATATAACATCAAGTGGCTGGAAACATTTCTCAGGGACCATCCAATCCATCTCTCATGAAAACTAGACACCCACACCCATTTAGTGTTATAATATATTCCATTCACAAGAAAAAGATAAATTAAATATTTATACTTACTTTAGGAAAATAATTACAAAATTGTATAACCACTAATAATTCACACGATGCTTCATTACACTGAAACCATGACCAAACACACTACAAAAACCTCGATCGTAACATCTACATAACATATGAAGAAAAATAAAAAAATCAATGATACATAAAGGAGTGTATATATATATATAATAATAAACCATAATAAAATATTATATTTGACATACCTTTGATAGCACCAAAAAAGGTATATAACAATATTATGGGATTTCCCTCGCAAGGTATAACTAAATACCCAAGAGAATTGACCGCTCCCAATATTCCATGATGATATGGGATTCATGATCCACTGAATAGGATAACAATTTTGAAAAATATAATGGTAAAATAAAATGATTATATCATACCATATAATCATAATTGCAATAAAAACACATGAAATCACCTTAGATTAAGGGAGATCATTGAAGACCTAAAAATGCGAAGAAGATGGAATGAGGAGCAGATATTATTAATGGGAAGGATATAAACATCAATTGTGGGTTATAATTGGGAACCTAGTAAAATTAAGGGAGAACCCACACATTAAAACAATTCAATAGGCCACTAGTTTCCTATAAGGCTTCTTCCCTTTCCTCCAGTTTGCTGATGGATCCAAATAGAATTGATAGTTGTGATCGAAAAATATTCTAAAACACGAACTCTTCTTATGGTGATTCCCATTTATACTATAAAATACTCAACCCTTGATCCAAGACCGAAAATACCACATTTAGTGGTCACAAAATTAAGAAATATATTACAATCATTGGTTCTTGAAATAACATATCCACGAACCAAATATTAATAATCCTCTGAAAAACATCCATTTATTACTAATACAATGGGGTTTTGTATCAACCATCCATAAAAAATTCCATCACTCTAATTCCATGTTTGAATTCCCTTACTAGTCTACACATTCCACAATCATTATCTACTATTCATAATGCCACATTATATCATCCAACCCCATAAATAATCATCAAGTGTGTACACATCTCATTGTACTATTAATGTAATAAATATGCCAACAATAATAATTGTTGTCAATATTTAGATACATGTACTTTATATTTAGATCTACCTAATAATGATAGTATATTAGTCTAATTGATTGGACTTTCTATAGTGATTCCCTCTATAGACATTCACTTACAAATTCCAATTCATATACTTTATATCTCTCCATCCATAACTACCTTCCAAACACACACCTAGTACTCTACTAACATAATATGAATATATCATATCATACCACCCCACATTTATTCATAATACAAATTCATATAACCAGAACACTTCTATTTTCCCAAGTAAAAGATGATATGGATGTTTACAAGCCATCACATCACATCAAGAACATGGCAGACACTCCATGAAACTACAAAATCAATGATCAAAACAAAATCATCTTATCCCAAATGATGTACCCAAGGTGGTACATATCCCAATTAATATACTTATATAAATAATAGATTCTCAGTTATTTATTTGTTGACTCATTATGAATTATATTTGGGGTTTTCAACTGATTCACCATTAATTAACTTGATCCCAATGAATTCGGCCACATAGCCCTCCTATGGTCAGAACGACAAACCCTGTGAATAATTATATTGACTTTTATTTTTCTTCTATAACTAATATCCTTAATAAATAACAAATTATATCTTTCTTTTCCACCTCATTATCTCCAACATGTTCATTAGATAATCACTCTCAATACATTTTGGAACTAAAATATTCATAAAGCTAAAACATGGTTTTAAATAGGTTTGAAATCAGTTTTTACATTGTACATTTCATGAACACTCTACTTGTATTCTTGTTAATATATTATATAACATCTATCCATAATTTAAAAAATGAATAAACAATTACATCGCCATAATACCACTATATACCAAGGCTCATACCACCAACAATATATTCCATTCTCCCAAATGTAAAAGTTTCATTATCTACTAATCAAATGATTAAACCTAGATATTATATACTATTTCAATTAATACATAGAACATTATAGTTGAAAATATCAAGGTAATTTTAATCCTCAACCACTGATTTGAATAAAAAATATTATGTAATCTTAGATAATGGATACTACATTCACAACATTAGTCTTCGGACCACTAAAGCTAGAGGAAAAACAACCAATCACCAATTGGTTCATCCGAAAATACGTTGATCAAAGTCACCACTCCCCGATCAACAAAATTTTCATCTTTACACTGAACCATACACCCACTACCTCACATAATCTATATTACAACATTAAATAAATTCTTAATGCTACCAGTATAGGTACATCATGGAGTGTATATAGAATCAATAATATCCTATTAAGGTGAAATGTATACATGTTGAAATCCTGAAATTCAAACCACATTCAGTGGGTAATAAGATCACACCATGGTCTAGCATACCATAGTAATTGTTTCTTTAATGAATCACACTCATCCACAGTATGCATCCTATAAAACCTAATTGATAATTCTTGTACAAATACTCTAAACTTCCATTAGTCACCATATAACACCTATATATCATCATTCCAAGAATCAATATTTTCCATATTTATTTCACATGAATTATCATATTCACATATAAAAATCACCATTTATTTGATCCAACACATACAATGAACGAAACCAATCTCACATTCCAAAGAGTTGAATTATATTAAGACAATAAATATGTTCTTAACACTCACCATGTTCCTTGGAATTCATGTTTTACTTACTAATCAATGGACCATAATCACCGCACAGAGTTTTCAAGTACTATATCAACCCATTTAAACATCACGGTTTTACACTAATGTACCATATAACCACTAAAACCTACCTAACATCATAGTTAATTTTATCACATTGAAAATAATCCAATATACATAATTAAGAATAAAACCATGCCCTTATACATCAGTTTCATGTAACTCAATCATTCAAGAATCTCATTTCCCAAAAAATGAAAGACATATCACTTATGTCATTCCTCTCTACATAAGAAAACTAATGATTCATATTTTAGATTAAAATCCTATCAAATAAAAACACACTCATAGATGATGTATTTTCATAATACATGAAATATATATTCATGTAAATCATTAATGCATGTGGTATATGTGAAGTGATGATTTAAGATTAAAGGTGGATGGTTCAAAAACACATGAACTTAGGAAATATTAAGAATGGAATAATTGAGGAACCGAAGAAATAATTGTGAGAAAGAAAATGTAATCATAATGCTTGTTTATGAATGTTCTTGGGGACTTGAATGCCATGAATCATGCATTAGATTTATTAAGTGATCAAGATAAAATTGGTACGATAAATCAAGAATCAATGATTTGAGATATTTAATAATCATTATTATATGAAATATTGAAGAATATATGTCAATATCTTGAAAAAATATAACTATGGTCAGGTATTCATCACTGAAAGGATGACTCATAGCCGGTGTATGTTTTCCACTATCAAAAGGGAAATGTTACTTGTGTTGATAATATTTGAGATGGTTCAACAAACCTGATCATATGATGTTGATTATAGTTTAATAGCTAAAAGATAATCTGTGATTTATGATGAACATATAGGAAGATAATCCTATAATCCTGTAGATCATCATCCTTGATTAATTATATATGTCATTAAATTATTTTTGAGAGAAGAAGAAATCATTCAGTTATAGGTGGAAGAATTTGTCTCATAGTTCGAGATGGTATGGCGATTTTTGGGTGGTATAAAAAAATAGGGAATAAATGTTTTCTTTTTGGATTGTATAACCATATCAACAAGAGGATCAATTACTAGGGACATACCGTTTTCGTAATAAACCAATTTAATTTATTATTAGTTTATTGTTGAGATTCCATATTAGGTGTGAATCCATCATAAAAAAGAGTTGGAATTTCATCCAAACCATGTAAATACTATGTGATACCCATAATATTATTACTAATTCACATGATGTGATATTAAAGGATTTATAATTGTTGATTGAGAATCATAATATTTTCAATAGTATTAATATGAAAGTTGTTAGTTTATAAAATTAGTGTATGACTAATTTACCCCAACCCTGTCAGTGGAACCAAATCTATCATGGGGTTCTACCAATGGTATTAGATAACATGGTCCCTATAATGGTGTAAGAATGTATTTATGACTGTCATATTTAAGTAAATAAAGGATATAATTTTTTTGTAGAATTATAAAGTGACTAAGTGTAATAGAAATAAAAGACAAACAATGAAATTATTCAATAAAATGTTAATAAATTAGGAGATATAGCTAATATGTGGAAATCATAGTTGTATATGTTTCAATAATTATTTTAATTACGATTATTATTATGAATCCAATTGAAACTATGATGATCACGAATGACATGGTGATATTTTTTCTTTATTACAAGTATATCCAAGGAATCATCCCATTGCTGATATAAATCACACTGCTAAATATTCAAAGGGAATTATTTATCATAAACTAAACCTAAATAATAAGATAAAACGCCTAAGGGTTATCTATATATGAATATAAAAAAGTAAATACCTGTTAGGTAACAATTATATTCGATGGATAAATAAATTATTGAAAAAAATATGAATTGGAAGTATATCCATTTGATAACTTTGTTTATCATTTATTTTTTGTGTAAGTAATCGATGATGTTGAAAATTTTCATAATGTATCTTTGTTTAAATGATGAAGTAAAATTCAATTTAAAATAATCATGGGGAAAGATCATTACAATTATTTATATGAATAATTGGAATCTAAATAATAATAATTAGTGAAGATGAATATTTTTGGGATAAAAAGTAATGACCATTTTCATATTATTAGAACACCCTTAGTATAATTCTTATAGTGAATGAAGTGACATTGTAAAAAATTGATTTAACCCATGATTAAATTTGAAAAATAGTTGGATATGAGAATCTTCCACACCAGTATTCATCGAATGTTATATAAATTTTATGAAAATGGGATAACCCTCAAATCCAATTGAAAAATCCAATGTGAATAATATATCCAACAAACAAATAATTAATATTTATTGTTTTGGTCTATTAAATGAGTATAGGGATTTCAAACCAAACAACGGGAATGTATTGATGATAAAAAAATACAAATCAGACAACCACATCAACGGTGTATGTAAAAAGAAACATGATTATATATTCCCAAAAATGTGTACAATGTAGTGGTAGTTCTAATCAAATGACCCAAGCTTCAGAATTTGTGAAATCTATAATTAATACACTAAAAAATAATAGAAGAAGTCCCAAAATTATTTTTTTCATTTTTTTCAGGATTGGTCAGAAGGAATGAAATTTTTACTATTACATGAAAAATCACGAGGATAACAAAATTCATGATTTCAATGCGAGTAATGATGTATAAAATGGTTGAAATTTACCATAAAATTGAAATCTATATAAAATTATTTGTGTTTTTTTATCCATATGACATGAAAAAAGTAAAATAATAATATTAATCAAACCATCACCTATATGAAAAATGAAAAATATTCTCTTGTTTCAATTTAAGAAATAAATATTTCATGGATATAGATATCATTAGGTAAAATATCCCCCAGTTGAAATATTTACACAAACAACAATGGTCATGAAATAATGTATATCAACTTGAAACACCTTGGTTTATATGTTTTTATAGTGTTTTAAATGTTATTGGATCAAATCCAACTATTTATTGTATTAATTTTAATTTCCCATAAATATTAATTAATCATGTGTGAGTAATGTTGAATGATTTAGAAAATGTTCCAATATAATGATTGTGGTTGACGAAAATTCACCCAAAAGACCATTAAAAATGTCATCGAGTCATAAAATATGTCTATTGATGATGAAATCAGAAGGCTAAGATAACTGGTGAATTTATAAAAAGTATTCTACGTTGTATTTAAATGAATAATTATGCAAAGAGGCTTAATTATAAAAACAATGTAATATCGTTTCAAGATTCAAACAAAACACAATATATCAAAAAATAATTCATAATTGTTTCTCAAATACAACTGATGTTTGATAATAAATTGGAAGACTATGGATAAAATTTTAAATCTAATGGGAAGTTGGATTCTAAATCAAATATTGAGGTGGATAATATTATTCGACACATTGTTGTTGAGAATATGAAGGAGGGTTGGAGAAAATAATGTTCCAATTTTGGAGGCAATTATAGACAAGAATGTTACTCGTAAATATGAAGAAGAACCTATAATATTCTCTATATATATATATATATATTATTTTACTAATAATGCTAGAAATATAGGATTTATATGCATCGCATAAGGGGGTAATTTTTGGGTTGAAGATGATAAATTTTCACTTCACATTTATAGATGGATTTCTAAAAAGCATTATAAATATTGATGAAGAGGTACTCCAATTATAGATTCATCCGTCAACATTTTTTGAATTAATCATATCATTTGAGATGGATTTATTGGTAGATCAAATCATGAGATAATGGGTTGTTATAACCTTTTCACCTGATCATGGGGAATATTTAGTGATATTTCATCCTACAATTAGGAATTTATTGAAAATTTTTATTACTTACTTACCATATAATTAGAATTGCTAATTCAAAAGCATAATTTAAATTTAATGTTATATTATAGTAATCTTAATCAAATTTGGTTGTATCTCCCATTTTTTCACTAACATTTTAAAACTTGTAGACTACGTGTGGAGAAAATATTAGTCATTTCTAAGAGAACCTTGTGAGGTCATTCATGTCATAGAAGTGATCTAGAAATTTTCATATAAGGGAGAAGATCATATTTTTAATAATGGTATGAGAATAAGATCCAATTTTGCTTTTTATATTATTTTCTATATGATAGATAATGTTCTGATCCCCCTTATTAAATATTTATTATGTGTAATGATATTGAAAAATATAAAATGGGATAGATTTTGTGGAATAAAATTTCATTCTGTTTCTATATGTCCTCCAATTTCTTTTGGTGAAGTGGTTATCCTTAGAAAAATGGTATTGAAATGTATAATTTAATATCATTTGTACATGAGAACCCATATTTAAACAATTACCAATAATCATTGATAATTGTTGAACCAATCTACATTTATGATATTTACATGATAAGGACTATACAATATAGAACCAAGTTTCCATTACATGGATGAGGCTGAATAATATAATATCATTAATTTTTTTCAATATAAATATTTTATTAAAGAAGTTATATAGTCAGTTATGAAAAATGTTATTATATTTTTCTAATAATATTTATATATGGACGATTTATAAATGAAGTCAACGATATATATATATTCAATAAATAATACTAGACATGTGATTGGAATTTTATTTCACATATAGTATTTAAATAAGTACATGGATAATTTCTTTGATGAAAATGTGGTCTTAGAATTAAAAATCCAAAACGAAAAACCCTTCTTCAAAACATGATGGAACCTGGGGTCATCGTCAAGGGAGAGTCAGCCCAGGGAACCTATACAGGAGTATGGGTATGAGTGTGGGCAATGTATAAAAAGAATATAAGAGAACACACCAAAGTGAACATGTATATGGTCCTACATTAATGGCTAGGTTAATGTAGCAATTGTGTTATTTTCTATGCTAGTGTACATCCCCTGATTCCATATCACCATATACAAGCAGAACACATTATAATAAATTTTAGTTTGAAAGCAACATTCTTATATATTTCAAAAAATTCAGTCTGAGATCACTTTTCTAATATATAAAATATATTAATAAAATCGTAACGTCTTAATTAATTCAATATAAACTAGTCAATCAAAATATGGTGTCACATTCATTCTATCTAATCCTCGATAATCTTCTAGTATATCTAAGTACATACAATAACTCATATGAATAAAACCAGGATATTGTGAATATTACAAACAAACGGTTATGGTTCATAATAGTCCTCATAACAATAATGAAACTATGTATTGCATGCATGTAGTTATTTCATAGATAGATTATTTGGATGAATGCAAAAAAATCAAATGTCCAAAAATTCATGGATACATTTGAGCATATAAATGAGGAGCATGTGTTAGTGGAATGAATGTGTGTGGATCTATCAAAAACACACATATGTAGAGGAACCATGATTTTCAGCATAAAGTGATAATAAATTTAAGGAAACATGAGTTTTGTAATATTCAAATATATTGATATACTTGTCTATTCAAATTTTCTATTTATATGGTATCATAAGTCATATTTGTGTTGGTGACTAACAGTGGTGGACGAAGTCAGTTTCACATATAAATGTGGGAGCCTCTATTTGAGGGGAGTTATTATAATTCATCATTGAGAGATCTCATGAAACAGAGAATCTATGTTTTTTTCTATGTAATGTTAATAAAGTATCATTAATCAGTTTCTTGAATGAATAATTGGATAATTCCCTTGGTTACTCAAAATGTAGAAATAACACATGAATTGCAACATGATGATGTGGTTTTTTGAAACACTTATAAATTCACGGTAATAAAAAGAATCCTAGTTTAAAGAAACGCTAACTCCAGTCATTTGGGTGTGTGGGATAACATTACACATATAGATTGATATACTATATAAAATCATTTGAAAATATAAATACATTGTGTTAATACAACTATTTTAATATATTGGTTTGATCTATAGTCATGGAACCAAAATTATAATTTTCAAGAAGATGTTGACAATGACATGAACATCATCTAACAATGTATTTTCATAACACATGAAATACAAATGATTTTGTTAACATGCTTGGAAAATGTATATGTCATATGATATGTGAATCATGAATTATGGTAGTGAATGAAGACAATCACGCGTGAATGATTTAAAAATTTAGAATTGTGTCACCTAATATAGTGTGTGCCTACTTTTGTGTGAGGAACCTTGATAAACTAATTTTTTAATAAAATTTACAATAATTTGTGTTCACCACTTACACTCAAATATTTGAGGTTATGTCATCATCAATAGAATAAATAATCTTATCCTGATAGTTACATCAATTATCTATATGTTTCATTACAATAATATAAAATAGTAATAAATATAAAACGTATGAAAAAACAATATATGATAATGTAGGTTGATCACTCCAAAAAATTGGGATATCTACTAATAAAAGTATTATAGTAAAATAATGAGTATAATGTATATGGAAAAATTCAAGCATACAACAAAACATTTATATTAATAGCCACTAAATATAGTTCTCCATTTTCATAGAGTGACTACAGCATAGTAGAGAAACACAACATAGATTAAATAAAGGGAAGATAGAGAGATTATGAACAAACTATCTAATATATAGTAAACAAGTAAAGTAAATGTACTATTGATAACCCACATATTCATTCCATAAAATGGAACTCTATAAATTTTATTTTTTTAGAGGATATGAGGTACATATTAAAAGACAACAATGGTGGAAAAAGTTTACATTATTAATTTACTCAAAATGTATTTGAATTTTTTGAAATATATATTTTTGAATATAGATATATTATCATGATTAATGATTTTCATTTATCCCATGTGTGTGGACACAATAAATATTATCACAAATGGATACATATTAGGTTCTTTATGTCAAAATTAGTAATGAAATTATTTATTTATAGACACACTATCTATATTCAATAAACCAAATGTACCAAATTATATTATAATTTAATGGATAAATATTATAATTTGGTCTTCATTGAACATGTTTTCCTATTCCATCGTCAGATAATAGTAAAAATTACAGCCTCTTTTAAATCATTAATAATGATTAATTGTAGAAACATTGATGTTAATATTTATAGCATGGTAGATTCAATTATCGTCTCTTCTTTGAATTAACGCATGGTTTTGACCAAGATAACTTGAAAAAAAAGTTTCTGTAAAATGAGGAAACATATAAATTGATAATCCAAACCGATGTAAAAATTTATTGTGAAAAGAAGAATAGTTTTATATTTTATGGTAGAATAGTTTTGGTGGGACCCATCAAATAGAATCGATATCATTATTGATTTCATGTAAATATTTTACTAAAAATTGATGGATCTATATGTAATTGTATATTTTTAAAAAATTATTTATGTTTTTTGGTAATCCACCAGAAAATATCACCAAATATATCATTACAAAAAATTAGTTATAAATACTAAAGTGATAATAAATGAGTAAAAATAAATTCTAATGAAAATATCATTTACATAGAGAGTTTCAAAATATATATTATAAAAAATTACTAAAAATGAACAAGAACCAAATAAATTACAAGAAAAAAATATTACATGATGTTTCGATTCATCAACTCCTTCATGAATACCCATTTTATTCTCCCAATGAAAAAATTTATAAAATTAATATAAAATCCACAAAATAAAATAATGAATAAAATTAAATGTTTTTTGAATATGAATTTATCATATATAATTTATCCAGAAATAATAATAATTTCTTATTTTTTACCTCATATTTAAACTTTTTAAACCAAGGAATTTATTACATTACCATATCACAACTACCTCAAACTAAAATTTATGTATATCCACCCAAAAGATAAATTATGTCTTTATTCTCTCTCTTACATTGAAACATCATGTGTCACCATAGTATTTTTCTAATAAACAACACTATACATAAAGAGACATAACAATTTCATTACACTTGTGAATATTATAATGGTAAACTCTTTGGATATGGGATTGTGCATAGAAATGTTAAATATTTTTTTGGATTAAAATAGAAGGATGCAATATTATATTCCAATTAATGAAAATTAATATGAAATAAATGAATGGAAAATCACTTAATAAACTATTAATTTGAAACACAACACTAACTTTTTAAATCAACTTGTGTTATGTGTATTTTAATGAATATATTTTATGGAATCATCATAATTCTTCTTTTTGTATTATTATTGAAATTTATCTTGGATGATGAGATGAGAATAAAATTAAATTAATCAATGAAAATCCTGAGCTCAGTTTTTAGAGGTACAAGATATACAATTTTTTGAATAATGAATATTATAGTACAATTTAAAATTATTATATAGAATAATTTTACAATTATTCTTTTCATTTTTTGATATTAGGGTTATAAAAGAATAGAAATTAATAATGATTCACACACAATTTCACTGATTACTTCCAAAATTAATGACACGTAACAGTCACATGAAACAATGATAATAACCCCAACTAAAACACATGAAGTCCCATTCCCCTACTTTGAACCTTGAAATATCAGTCCAAAAAAGTTATGATTCATGGAAGATATAAAAACATTATCTTATAATGTGACCTAAACATATACACAATTCTTGAATTCTATCTAGGAGAAATTGAAATCAATCAGTCTAGGGGAATTTTTAGGACATCAATTTCCATATTGAAATTCAAAACCTTTTTAATTTTGAAATATATTAGTGGTGGATTATAGATAACCCCATCTCATTGTTTTTTAGTAATTTTTATTTATGACACAAAAAAATTTCTTTTTAAATACACTATAATTACAAGATGTGTTAATTGTGAATTGAAGTACTTTATATACCATAAGATTAGGGGAATTATTACCATCTCGATCAGTAAGGATGACCTTTTCTAGTATAGGAAGTGATTATAATTTCCCAACATATATTTCTTTCATAAAACCAAATGTAATTCCCAAATCATTCGAGGCATTTTTGATTTAGATGATTAGATATTCCATCAAGATCATCATTCACATATCAGTTTTGGAACAAAATATAGTACTAATAAATAAATTACAATGAGATTACATTCCTAAATGTACCATTAATTAGGGGACCTTGTATATGTCCCTAATTGTATCAATAAAGAGTTATGGGTGACCAATAGTCTTCATATTAGTCAAATTACAAAGGGATTAACTTCACTTTATATTCCTTAGTGATCATTGAAACTATAAAACTTATAGATAACACCAACTACAACATGGATATCATGGAATGATACATTAGTGTAGTTTCATATGATTCATTTTTAATCATAAGATATGTTGTGGTAGTAGAAAATGGATATAGAGGCATAACACCAACTTAAAACCACAAAATGTGAATTTATTATCACATAAATGAAATTCATATAAATATAGTTGTAATCGGATGTCTATTCCACATTCACCATAAAAAATGAAATATGTCCTTTCCATAGAAGAAAATGTATCAAAGTATGTGTATGAGATATTGAATTTTATATGGATAAATAAGTAATTAATTGTGATAAATATTCTAATTTTGTAACATATTCATGCCAATGAAAATTATTTTCATCACACTAATAAATATGAGATTATTTTTCTTACATGCATTGTTTTTTCATCATGTTAGATTGGTATCCTAGTAGATAGATTTATGAATTAAGAAACTGATAAGGGACAATATTTTTCTCCATTATGTCCAAAGTACCCTCATATCAGGATATCCTTAGAGTCCTATTGTGAAATTATATTAAAAAAATAAACAATGTATGGATACCATGTCAACCATCACCCAAAAACATCACTCATAATATGGCTCAATATATTTCAACCTATACACTTTACCATCATAGATTATCTTATTTCACGAATAGTGAAATGTTTTTGGAGAAATTCAATAGTTTATTCTAAATGGAAACCGAATTTTTTAAGGGTAGATAGATTCGACATTTTACAAACATTTAGAATCCTATCGTCCTATCATTCGACGGAATTAGAAATCCATTATATTATATATTTCATTCAATGTCATGAAATATCCCTATGGTGGATCCACATGACCAGAATTACGTGGTAAAACTAATATTCTATAAGAAAACTCTAATGGGGATTATATTTTTATAGTATAGTTGCATGTAATGAGGTTCCATTACATGACTATATTTTTATATCCTTAAATTTCATTATGAAATTTTATCCATTATATAAAACAAATAGTTGTCAACAATAATAATTGTATGCAGTGTGAAAATTAGAGGGTTAGAATTTTCATATCTTTAAGAAATTATATAAAATACTCACTCATCATTCCAATAACATGAAATAATATACTATAAATCTGATCAAAAAATAACCTTGATAAATATTAAACATTGAAAATATAGCTGATATTGCCATGTGGGATCTGTGATAGTTTATACATACCACCACATCTAGAGGATGTAATTTGGGGAACCTATGCCAAATAAATAAACTCACCCATAACATATTTAAAGTGGTATGATAAGTAAAAATTGTTATTATCATATTTATATCATCACAAAAAATTTCCGAACCACCCTGATGGCCACCACATCTCCTTGTTCCCCTAATCTAGGGTTAATAAATTTTATTCCACAAATATTGAATTATCAAGGTCATTAATTATATGAGGAAAATTTAATTAAATCATATTTCATAGAGAATAAATACATTCCTTGTTAATTTATCATATCCATGTAAAAAATTATCTTATAGGATTCTCAGGATAATAAGCCAAATGAATTCAACCTTAACGATCACCCAGAAAGTATATATTTTTAATGGATTTAGGGACACACCATCCAAAATGTTCTTATTTTTGATAGAAATCCTCTATAAAATGGTCAACTCTAGTGATATTATTTTGGTAAAACACAAGGGTAGATTGAACATGTGTCTAATATATAACTAGAATAGTAAGGTGACTGAAATGATGTCCCACTCTGATGTAAAAAAGTTTTAGATGATTAGATGGCTATGAAGAATGTTATTTGGTCTCATGACATTTCTAAAGCAATATCTGTCAACCAATTATGGACATGTAACCTTCTATATAATCTAAAAGTATTACACTTATGAAATATTCTTGATTGAAAACCAACTATAAGAACTATAATATGGAACAAGAATAATATTATAATCGACTCCCAAAACTATCTAGAATTATATGAGTTTTATGTATTTTCTAGTGAATTATTGAGAACAAACCCATGAAAATGAATCCCCATAAGATAAATATATATGTTTCAATTCTATTAAATTACACCAAATAGTGTAACTAATCATCAGTGTTGAATATTCATATTAATCTGAGTTCCACATAAAACATATGGTGAACTATATGTTGATTACATTGAATTAGAGTGAATAGGGGATGACAGAATCATGGAAAAGATTAGTACTCATCCCATAACTGTAATGATGACATATATATGTATATAAACCAAGGTATATAAATTATAATAATATTAATGGAGTATGAAGAATATCCTAAATCCCTCAACATTCATCTATCACAAATATAATTGAATGATTGGTTGGAGGTATAAAACTTTCAACACGAATCAAACGAGAGGGTAGACCAACTCAGAATAGATATTTGATGATAGGTATTCTATAAACATATATCCAAGAACAAGATATATAAAAATAAATTAATTTACCAACAATGACACATGTAAAGGATGAACTATATGTAAGGAATATCCGAATTATGATGCAAAAGTATGGAACTTTTAAAAGGTATCAAATAATCTCATTCATGATCCAAATTTTTATTTTCATCACCTATCAGTACTACTTATGCATCCTTATATAGTCTACCTATAAAGTCCTGTTTCGTTTTATAAAATTGTCCATATAAAAATGTTATATTTGAAGAATCTAATATAGTACAATTTTACACAACAATCATATTAATATAATAAGTAATAGGGGACAACAAGAAATGAAAAATAATGTCCATGTATGTTTTAAATAAGATCTAAAATGATATCATTCAATGAACACATAATTATAACAGACTAGGGAGTAAGATCCTTATTCCATGAGTTCAATAGAATTTTGGATACACTGAGGATTATATGTCCCTCTCAAAATATTAATTTATTATTTTGAATAAAAATGAACCAAATCCCCTAAGAAAACATTGTTCAAATTCATTGAATCTCTCTATGGGCTTATGGTAATATAAAATGACAGAAAATATATTTATGTTTATGTAATACTTTTCCACATTATCCATATGAATTTACCAACATTTTATAACGAAATGATAATGTATTTCACTATATGAATGGTGTGAGTAATATGTAGTGATAATATCACAAATGAATCTTGTGAATACATGTTAATAGAAGAAGGTTTAAACAACATTTATTAAATGAATATGATGGTAAGGTGATATTTGGGGCATTATAATCCAATTTTTTAAAACAACCATTATGGACACCTAAAGTATTATATATAATGATTTTTTATTTCCTATCATCAATATTGAGATAGTAGATCTTGATCAATATAGATTTCATATATCACCATGTACAATGTCAGATCCCAATATACTAATAGTCGTTCTACTAAAAATATTCCCATCAAGAGTTGTTTAGGTAATACATGTAATGATTAGGAAAACATATGATAACTATTCAATAGTAGAGATCATTTTACACCCTTTAAATCTGATATTCCACTCAATTTAATATCCTGATCTGATCACTAAAATGTGTAATAGTTTTAAATTGAAAATAAAACTTTATATTCTCCTAACACCAAGGGAATTCATGATTCCCTTTTACTGGTGTCAATGAGGAAGAAATTTAGAATCTATGTAATTCTCCTAAAAATGATTCCAACGAATTATCACTCTTAAGGCTCAAAAGAGACTGCCTAAAATACACGAGGGATTGATACTTTCTAATTTTTGTCTAAAGGAATGTGGACATATCCCCATCAATTACTTTATTTGACACTAATGTTGATGAAGAAGTTTATGAACATATAGATTAACCTCTCATTTATAAAGAAGGTGTCTCTACCTCCATTGATGAGTTTAGGAACGTAAATATTGGTATGGATAGGGACCCATGTCAATCATGAATTATTTAAATCATTCCAATAAATGATTAAGAAATGACTATATATTTATTAAAATAATAATATTTTGTTGTTTCCAATAAGTAATATATATTATATGTAATGAATCTGATATCCCCACACATCACATGTGTCAAAAAGATTATAACTATGGTTTTAGGAAGGTAAATAAGATAATGAATAAATCAAATGATGCCAATGTGGAATATAATAACAATAATGTTATTAAATCCAAATTTATTTGGGATGTGAAATACCTAAAATAGTTTTTTATCATGTTCTCCATTAAGAAATGGAGATGTAATATTTTCATTTTGAATTGATATCATATATATATCAATTAAAATTTTATGAAGGATAATTTTCTAGTTCCAATCATGGAACTCCAAATTGATGCACCCCTAGCTTCTAATCCCTTTACATTATGGATGGGTACAAATAATACAATATGATATTTATTTCCACTTAATTTGAGTGTAATATTTTTATATATCATCTTTACATGTTTTATACAACCATTTCATGCTATTAGTCTTGAATAATACTAAATCCAACTATCACTAAGCTCAGCATCATATCACATATCTTTTCTTATGATAGATCACATAATTTTATGTCAAATATATATTTGTTTGGTCATGTAATTAATTCAGTCATCTTTCAAAATTCAAATATTTATTTTGATCATTTTGTTTCTCATTGTTAATATAAACCCTAAAATCAGAAAACTCAGAGTGATGTAATGAATTTTCAATATCATTAGGTTATGCCATATTAGCATGAAGGTCAACAATCATATGACCTTTTCTATTCAAAAAATATCAAAACCTCATTAATATAACTACATAAGGGGGATCTATATATTCTTCAACTATATTAACCATTTCATTAAATATTTGGCTTAAAACATCATCCCCTTAACCATTTATATATCAAATGGGTTTTTAATTATTGGGATAAATACATCCATGATGAAATTGATAGAATTAGTAAATATATATTGTTATCACTGGATTAATTTCTTCCAATTGAATGATATACACTTATCTTATACCTTACCACAATGGATTTGTAACTAGGTTCCCTTCGCAAATACAAAAATGATACTGGAAAAGAAAAAATATCTACAGTTACAAAATGATGATTCTTGATTATAGGACCCAATATTGTGAGGTTATGAATAATTGTTTTCCCTCCAAATTTTTCTACAAATTCCCCATCACTCCTTCAAGCACAGTGTTTTACACATAGATTCTCACATCGACCTACTACAATAGATTTCACCCCAAAATATGTTAAATATACCCCCAAAGACTATTCAACAGTTTTTATCCAAATGTTTTATATTCAGTATGTATAATAAAAGTATTTGATATTATAATATGAAGACTATTTTATCATAAAACATCCTACCTTAGTGATGAAAACACTGATTAATAAGATTCAAAAATTCGATGATTTTTTATTTCCATGACTACCCCAGATATGGTATATTTAATTTGATAATTACTCTAATTTCTGATCCTAGAATTAAACGAAAAAATGTTTCACATTATACATTTATTGGGAATTATTTTGTTTCTATTACTTTAATGGTCCTATATTATTTATATTTCATTCTAAATATTGCATAATTTTTTTTCATACTATGAAACTCTCATCAATATATTTGATTAATCCATATGGATTCTGGTATCCCATAAAAATTATGACGATTACATATAACTAGTTATTAAATATATTAATGGGGAATTATCGATCATTAATGGTGTGCTGGTTCCCCAACATGAATATGTAAGTGGAATGGTGGATGAATTCACCATTGATAAAATGTTAATAAATAATCCATGCTCAAAAAACACATATGATTATGACACTGAAAATTCAATCACATTTATAGTTGATTCAGGTTAATATAAAAGAACCATATACATTTCTCACTATCAGGTTGTCTCTAAGATTATCATTTATGATATGAAAGAAACCAATGATGTAAATATATCTCTATAGGATAACAATTTGAAACCATCTCCAATCAATTTTACTTCTATACAAATTTATTTTGGAAACTGTAACATTAGATTTAAAAATATAAAATAATTTTAGATTAATATTCTCCATAACTAATAATAATAAAATCACCAGAACTATAAAAGTTTTTTTCATTAAAAACTTGTTATAAAATGTTCTTATTTCATGTATTTTTCTTATTACAACCCAAAAACAATTTATCACAATATTATAATTATATAAATAATAATTTTGAGGAAAATATAATATAATGCCATCGTCATAAAATTTAACAATAACCAATCCAAGTAAATTTTTGGATTTATTCATAAATCCCTTACTAATATGGTAGCTAATTATCCATAATCACCATGAATGAATTAAAATAAAATTAAAAATTAAATACCCTGAAAAACAATAATCCATGATAAAACATTTTATTTCGGTAGTTGATACGCACCATAAATTAATTGTGTCATAACATAACATATTTCTCATTAATGTGAATTTAAGATGATAAACCCTTCCCTATTTTGTAACATTCATGTCACAAATCCTTGGATAAAGTAAATTAAATTGTAGCATTAAATACATTTAATCAATAAGTATCAATGATATAACATTTTTATTTGTAGAATATATTCAAAAATATAATAAATACATATTTATAATCAAACATCTCTCTAAAACAAATATGTAGATGAAGAACCCATCAATCATTTATGGCATTATTTATAAGTTGTCTAATATAATCTAGACAAGTGAATGTGAAATGACTTTAGTGTTGAAATGTGATATTAGGGGATCTTATAATGAGAGAAATTTCAATCTAAAAAGGTACTGTATATAGGAAGTTGAACGTTGCATCAGACAGGTGATGGAGCTCCAATGATATGCACGTGATAAAATTTTGATTTATTATTGGATGTCGATGGTGAAATAATATTTCAATACATTATGGAAGTGTTAGTGGATTTTCTAGCTGTCGACTTTAAAAGGAGGGTGAAATCGATATGTGAGATTTCCATTAGTAGTGTAGCCTTGGAATTTGGGTTTAATTGATATAGAATGTGTGAATCATTTTATGAGTGGAATGAAGTTTTATATGTCCTAGTATATTGGACAAATATGTTATTCGAATGTTCTTGGACGGGGATATTCTGTTGCAATATAGAGGCTTACTGGCCAAATGTTCAAGGATGGATGTGATATTCCCACATTCGTGGGTGGTTTGGTCATGAAAATGTTATATTGTACTTATTATTTGTATTTCACATGTTTTGTCACTATCAATTTTTATTTTTGTTGATAAATGTTTTGGACCGAATACACTTTTTACCAGAACTATCCTGGTACATCATTTCTCTTATATTTTTTTATATCTAAAGATATGGTCCTTTCATATTATCCATGGTCTCATGATATATAAAATATTAATCTTGATATAAATATATTATATATTCATTATATTCAAATTTATAATAATATATAATTTTAAGAGATAAAGAATTAAACATAACGATATCAGAGATAGTAGTCCATATCCATTACTGAATTATACTTCAATTTTATAATAATAATAAAATAAATAAATATTATAATATTTCATAATTTTTTAAACATTATCGCATCGTAAATATCACATATATTATTAAAATATGTCATTATAACAATCCATGTTTGGGGTTTATGGAGAATGGGTCGCATCACAATGGGGAGGAAGTATTTTCCATAGACAAATGAGTGATATAATCATTTCTCATTTGTGGGAATGGATATAGAAAAATTGTTTCCCAAATAAATCATACGAAATAAATATATTTTTTATACTATGGAAGTAACATTATTATTTAAACTGAATGTTTTGATGAAGAGGTATACGAAAAAAAATTAGTGAGTCATGTAATACAATTACATAATATTTTATTGACCTCCATTATCATACATCGTAAGGATTTTTAGGATGGTCCATGGGAAATAAATGTATATTAATAATTAGGGTAAATATTATAGAAAAATATTATAGGATATGTATACGATAATATTTCTCTTTAGAACATTCTGAATAAGGGTGGGAATGTAGTTTCTTTTTATATGTATTGAGATGACATAATTGGAATTATTTAATATATTTTAATGTAATATATATCGTAGTTATGTTAAGTGGACCAAAATATTCATAATTTCAATGTTAGTACATTGTATTGATTGTATAAATTCAGCTAATAAATTTAGTTCAAGATGAATTTGAATATTAATATATATATATATATATATATATATTGGTTTAACATCCCTCAACCCTTTTCTATTCACCAGGGTAATATATTTTTCTATCATTTTAGGGTTGGAGATTTTCTTCTATGGTGATAACATCATAAAAAATGTACATTAATGATATTATCAACCATTCCCAATAACACGTGTCCTCTTGAAAATTTTATCAGTTTTTAAAAAAAATTAATAAACGTTTATTTAACATAAAATTACATTAAAGTCATTTTTAGACAATTTAAATAATTTACATCATATGAAATATATATATTATTTTAATCGAGATAATTTTAACATAATTTATGTTCTATAATTAAATATAATGTTCAAGAAGTTCAAAAATATCTAAAAACGTTCGATATTATTTTATTTGAAATAATTTCCCATAACATTTTTCTACAAGCACATGCACTCCATGAGTGATGTGTACGCATTTATTGTAATTATATCATCAATAATAATTAATAATAAATTAACACTACTGGAAAATAGAGCTATACCCACGGTTTTGGGAAAAACCGTGGGTATAGGGGTACCCTATACCAACGGTTTATGAAAACCATGGGTATATGTATAGTGTCGGAACCTATACCCACGGTTCTGGAAAACCGTGGGTATTGGTCACCTATACCCACGGTTCTTATAAAACCGTGGGTATTGGTCACCTATACCCACGGTTCTTATAAAACCGTGGGGATAGAGTTTTTTTCGAAGGCCTATACCCATGGTTTGGTAAAACCGTGGGTATAGGTATTTTTTTCAAGGCCTATCCCCACGGTTTTTCAAAAACCGTGGGGATAAAAAAAATTAGAAGGGCTATACCCACGGTTTTTTAAAACCGTGGGGATAGCCTATGGCGGCAAAAAAAAATAGACGCAGGAAAATAGAAACAATTTGGCGGGAAAATTTATTCCCAAAATTTGAATTATAATTTATAAGCTGATATATTTTAGTTAACAAATTATATTGACAGCTTGGTTGGTTAAGTACTTAGGTTCGTATGCCCCAGATCGCCGGTTCAAACCTCCACGGGCGTATAATTTTAATATGAACCGCGTTGATAATATTAATATAAATAGGCAAATATATAATTATATAACAGTTGCCAATAACGGCTCAGTTGGTACGAAACGCGGTTCTTTCTCGATTTGTCAGTAGAGTCGCGGGTTCGAAACCCGCGGGATTTTTTTAAAAATTAAACACCCTTTATTAATATATATACCATGATATATATATATATATATAGCATAATGAATTATTGGCTTGGTTGGTCTCTCAGATAGGCAAATTCGCGCGGTGGGGTGCGGGATCTGGGTTCGAAACCCACCGCCGTGGATTTTTTGGATGACTAAGTCCCCACGGTTCTTTCCACGCTGTGTCAAACTTATGCCCACGGTTTCTGCAAACCGTGGGTATAGGGTGACCCCCCTATCCCGACGCCATTGCAGCCCACGGTTCCCAAAACCGTGGGTATAGCCTATACCCACGGTTTTGGGGGCTATACCCACGGTTTTGAACCGTGGGTATAGGGCAGTTTTCCAGTAGTGTAATATATAAAAAGTAAAATATTTAAATTCCAAATAACATTTTATATTAATTTATTACATATTTTTATCCATATTACAACCTATTATATATATTAATATAATGACATTTAACTTTTGAATTTATCCTTTCATTACATTAGTATATATATTTTTATAAAAGGAAAAAGTTTATGAAATATTAATATTTATAAATATAGGATGTAAATTGTTAATAAAACTCATTTAATTATAAATGTATGTGTTATTTAGTTTTAAAATCGAGAATGAATAGTTCTATCCCTTTTTTATTTTTTTACCTTTAATAAGGGGGAAAATCATTACCATGGTTACAATTTATATTATAAAGAAAAAATAGAGAAATAATTACCATATTTAAAACCTATAAATCTAATTATATAATCCAAATTTCACATTTCAATTTATAAAACTGGAAGAAATCTATTTTACAAAAAAAACCAAAGATGAAATTAAAATTATTCTTTAAAAAAGTGTTTTTATGAAAAAATGAACTTATTCCTCAATAAATTATAATGTGGATTCATATTTAATTTATTGGATTATATTTAATTATACTATAATTTTTTTTATAATATAAAATATTTATTTTAAATTTACTTTTCAATTACATTATATAATGAAAATAAATTATAATTTTAAAAATAGGTTTATTTTAATTACTCTCAATAAAATAAATCATTTCATAAAAATATATTTCATTACCCTTATGATAATATTATTATGTAGAATAAAAAAATATTTTTACATTCTACAAATTAAATTTATGTTAATGTTACAAAATAATTATAATTTTAAAAAATAAAATAATTTAAAAACACATTTTGAATAAAAAAAATTGAAGAATAAAATTACAGTTTTTAAAATTTAGTAATACATATAATTCACAAACCAATAAATTTGATTTATCTTGAAATTTTATTTAAATATATAATTTTTCATAATCATTTTCATTCCCCAAGTTATCATCTTGGTTATAATAGAAATATCAAATAATAATACTTTTATATTTTATCATTGTTCATATAATACCTAGGATAGAATGTTGTGAATGAATTTAGAATATAATTATTTTAATAATAATTTTTACGGTGTTATAATCTAGAAAATAAAATTAATTACATCCAAAACATTTTATGTTTTTAAAAAATAGTTCCATATTATAAAATATATCTTTATACAACCTTAGTTTTACAAATGGATAATAAATAAACCATAGAAAAGAGGAAGTGGAAATCAAGAAGTTTAACTGAAGGAACACATAATCTAGTATCTAGAAAATGTTAGCAATAAAAATAAGTAAAACTTTGTACATGTAGGATAATATTGATCACTACTTATTTAAAAAGGATTATACAAAATATTTTCATATGATATTATTATCCAAAAAAACATAAATTAGTGTGGGGTGAAACAATCATTAAATCATCATAAATGATTATAAGAATAAAACAATTTCTTTTCCAAGTTCCAAATCCATTAGTAGGGGAATTATTTTACAATGTAATATAATAAAATATACATACATGATTTATGTAAATAGAGTGTAATTTCCATTGTTTTTTGTTTTTCGATCCATTTTTATCACATTATTAATTTTATATAAATTTTCATGATGATTTTTTTATTCCTTCTACACTAAAATATTATCTAATAGTTTATTAAATCCATAAAATGATGACATTTTATTACTAAATTCTCTATTATATGAGTGGAAAAAATCGTTCAAAAATGAATAAATAACTAATACTAATAGACGTTCATTTAAAAGAATAATGAAAAAAATGAAATAATAATACCAAAATATCTATTTAATTATATCCACACATATCAAAATTCAAAATAAATGTAATGTAATCATATATAGTATAGAAAAATCCAAAAATTACTTAAATTAGTTCTTGAAATTTAAAAACTAAATTTAACTTTATTTCCCAAACAATTTAAAGTACATAATAATGTTACATAGAAAATAAATTAATAACTTGATCACATGTTATCCTAAAAAATTATAATAAATTTTATCAACAGTAAACTAAATTGAAAATATATATTCTTCAAAACGTAACATTATCCTTATTCCACAAATAAAATAAAAAAATATCCAATATAATCCCCAAAAAAATAATGCAAAAAAATGTCATTATATATAACATAAATAAATATATCATCAATTAACACATTGTTTCAATGTCACCAATACAAAATGAATTATGTTATAAATGTCAATAACAAATATATCCCTTCGAAACATAATTATCTCAACATCATGATCTTATTAATGGTTACATTCCAATAAAGAATGATAATTCCAATAATATTTATATACCACTAAATTGGGATTCATGTTTATCTATTCCATTCAATATATACATAAAATTAAATAAAATGAAACATCAATATAAAAATAATTTGATTTTTATGATTATTTTATCTGTAATAAAACATGTAAAAAATCTGTATAATATAATTATTGAATCCCAGTTCATAAAAACATAATATATTTCACATAGATGAATGGAATAACATTAGTTTTAATTAGTTATTTGAGTTATCCTTTCATTATGTAATTTAGTTAGACTATTCTTATGTTCGACATACATAATACAACGAACTATAAATTTTATTTACAGTATACCTTATTATACTTCCATCAAAATAGTCATCTTTCTATAGCAATTACTTTCTCTATACACATATTTTCCATTCGTAAAACATATTTCCATTCATTTGAGACATATTATTCTATAATTATTCCTATATTCACTAAATAATGGAATATTAATCATATTTTCTACTTGTTATTAAACATATAATCTCCACATAAATTCATATTTATATTACTGAATGTTTTATGAAATTCCCCCCATGATAATGTTTTTAATCATATATTGGATTATTTATACTAACAATATTTCTATGCATTATAGATTAATTTTTTTATTCCATAGCATAATCATTGAATTTTCAGTCAAATTAATCATTACCATGATTTATACTAGTTCTAACCATTCATTAAGACAAATATTCATAGTGGTAGTAATAATAAATAATTTAATAAATCATTTCATCATAAAAAATAAATCATATTATGTATAAATTATTAAAAAGTATTTTTTTCTCTATTAAAACTCATGTTTTCCTTTGATCATAAATGGTTGTTATTTTTTCAAATCCATCACATTTGATGTGAAAAATATGACTTAGCATAAACATATACCCTATGAATGGCTTTAAATATTTTTGTCATAGTCCATATCCAAATTCACTCTTGATGATCATATTAATATCTAATCATCTACCTTAAATGTTGTTAAAAAAATTAGACTATGTTATATTGAATCATATATAATCATTCATACATACATGGATGTAATTTCCTAAAGACTAGCATAATATCCACTTTACAAAAACACCATGATATTTTCTGATAATTATATTTAACTATAGTGGATTTTACAATGATCTATAATCCATGTCATGGTAAATAAATAATATGTGGTCAACTAGAAATATAGGTGACAAAAATATTATATGAATATATATCACATCATTTTAGATGAATATTATACACAAATCATAACAATACACACCCTAGAAAGAGGGATACATTAGGTATATGAATAATAATTACTAATTCATATTATTCGTTGAAATATCATTAACATATTCAATATTTGTTATCTCATTGGGTTCAATTCGTTTACAATTTTTTAAAATATATAACATATATTTTCATATTTAGTAAATTTAAGCATTTATAATAATTAAAAAAATGAGGGTGTAACAGAAAACCAACTTATAATTTGTAAATATCGTTTCACAACTCCATTGAATGAACTAATTTCATAATAAAGTAGGCATAATAAGAAATTAGAATATTCTATATTATATATATCAATGTATCCATATATACACCTCATAAAAAGGCTTTGGGTGATAAAAAATAACATATCATCCGAAGTAGACCATTTATGATCATAAACCCCTTCCAATTTCATAATATTTTAACCAAAACACCATATATGAAATAATTATAAAAAAAATTAATAATTTCATAGGATCTATAATTTATAAAGGGTTTTATATGAACCTTATAAACATAAATTATTTTTTAACATCGTACATGTCTTAAAGAGACAACATGGAGTCAGAAAACCCTAACATTATTTCAACAATGATTTGTAAGTTATATTACCTAATATATAGGTTATTAAAATATAGAAATTATAAAAAAACTATATAAATTTATGTACTATCATATAATAGTATCTTATAACATCAAACAACTTTTTGTTAAGAATATATTATCAGAAATGTCATTCTGGGTGTTGTCTGCTTCGTTTCACGTGAAGGATTCTTTAAAATAGTAATGATCATTAATACATGATTGTAATTTAACAAAAAATATAACATTATTAATTCTAAAAATATCATATATATATATATATTATATATATATATTTATAAACAAGATTCATATCCCTCACGGGGATGAGACTCTGTACATATTCAAGAATAATACATCCATTTTCAACTAAGAAATTGTAAAATAATGTTAGATAATATTTCCACATTATATATTATTATTACATCATAAGTATCCTATATATTCATTGAATACATCATTTAGAACATTTAGTTGTGGTGGTGATGTAAGATTATTCACATTACTATGACAAGGTTGTAGTTTTAACATACACAAAAGAATAAAATTCACATCCATTGTGAGATAAAATAGATAGAATATGGTTTTCATGTAATAATAATAAAAAAATATTAATATATTTATGATATTGGATTAATTATTTTTAAAATGATCCACAAAATTTACAAGATTTATAAGAATCATAAATCATTGTTATAGTCTAATTTGTTTATTACCACTTCCATGAGAGATATCTTTTAGCTTACACCATAAGAAATTTGAAAATGATCATAGGGTAAACAAGGAGATCTAGAATTAATTTATGGTATCTAAAAATGTAATATGTTACATAAAGGCCAATATATATTTTTTAATATTTTTGAATAAAAGAATATATGATGTTCCATTTTATAATTGCAGTGTTGAAAAATTGGAAATTTCAAAAAAGAAATAAATTTAATATATATCACAATAAGAACTTGTGGATTTTTTAATAATTTATTAAATAAAAAATTATATAGTATAAATCCCTTTATCCAAAAATATATATATATTTATAATTTATTATAATTCATAAATTCTTTTATAACCCCTATTACATCTTTTTAAACATCACTATAATGATGCACATTATCAGGAATTAAGGGTAATAAATTTACTTCTTTAGGGAATATTTTCTTAAAAAATGCTTTTGTAATCATTTTTTTACCATCTCTCATCCCACATGTCATCTTTAATGATATTTTATAAAATCAATAAAAAAATATTGTTTAACATAAATTATATGTAATGAATTTTATTTTACCATGTATATTTTTTAGAAAAATCTTGGGAAAATTACAAGTTCAGGCACTAAGACAATGTGAAATTCTGAGGATCAGTGTGCCTTGAACATTCCGTCGAAAAATTTTAGGATTTAAAATTGACATCGTTCTCGATTTTGGTAGCATTATAACGAGTTATCAGATTTCAAATATAAGAGGACCATTATTTCCATTGTAGTGTGTTTTTCTTTGATGTGGCCTATCTTTTACTGGAACATATCCACTTCAGAGAATATTTTAGGGACATCTTATGTGAAAAAATAAAATATAATAAAATATTTATTTTATATCATAAATTTTATGCAGTGAATCAACAACGTTGTGATGAAACACCGATGAAGTTGTTACCCAACATAAGTGAAGAAGCATGAGAATGTGGTTATTATGTGTAATAGAAAAGAAGAAACATGTATCCTTCTTTGATGGATTATTAGACTTACGAGATCATGGGATGTCTTGGGATATTTCACTATTGTTCTAGAAAAATTATTTTGGTGATCAATGAACAACAATGAATACTGAATTGATAAAAACGATTGATCATGCTGTATATCAATAGATCACCAATGCTGATTTAATGTCGATGCCGATAGATTCTTGTTTCCATTTACTGTTTTTGGATTTGATAATTTTTCCCCATTCTTAAATTTTAAATGATATATGAAGATCATCCAATGGATAGGTTGACTAGTGGTTTGATCTTTCATGGGTCAATATTTTACATGTGGGTTCTAATTTGTGGATTTATTAATTGATTGATGGATTATTGGTTTCTTCTGTATTATCTTGATCATTCTAAATGATTGGATCGATTCAAGAAGAAACAAACAATCGAGGTTCAATTCTAGGGTTTCTGATTGTACTTATGTCCCATTGATTCTTCGTGTTCTTCACAGGATGACGAACGATCAATCATTGTGCAACCATTATTTTTGGAACAATGATATGATATCAAGGATCTAGAATGGATGCTGCGAGCCTGAGGTGCAATGAAGAAGGCATCGAACATATCGAGGTGTCATGAGAGATATCTCCATTCAGGCTTAATTCAAAAAATGGGCTACAACATCAATTCAAAACCCTAAATATTAAAAACACTAACAGAGCATTCTCGAACCTCTTCCACATCTAAGAATGGAACACCATAGTGCATCCAATTCCTAGAGGAATAACCCACCTACATGAATTGGCATCGTTCCTTGACGGCGGCAGAAGCTGAGTCTATATGGACTGTATCATGGAGGAAGGATGTGGTAGTAGGGAGATGAACATGTTGTAGAGGCTGAAAGCAGGTGGATTGGCGACAAGATGAGATGGCCATGTGACATAGATCGTTTGCCTCTTACCACTTTTGGGGCGGACGAACTAACCATAGTTCGAGAGGGTCAGGCTAGAGCCAGCGGGCCTGGACGTTCCACGGTGGGTCAGGCCTCCGGGCTAAAATTGTCGATTCCGCATCAGGTTTTCCCCAAGTCTATTTAGCGGACCCCGGTCTAGGTCATGTAAGGTTTCCCCACCTGGGTTAGATGAAACTCTGGCCAAACCGACCCATTCTAACTAAAATATCCATAACATTCAAATGACTAGTATGTTTGATGAGCCACCTGTGGTGTTGGAACCGATGAAATGAAATGGTTTTTTAATAGATGCTCCAAATGAGTTTGTTGGATTTGATAGAGGGCCTAATGGTTTATGTATTTGTTCTTCCTGGTATAATCATGCTTGGGCATAAATTTGTGTGTTTCTTAAATATAAGACTCCACATATCAGTGGAGAAGGTTTGATTAATTTAGGTAGATTATTCATGGGGTGTTACATAATATATGGACTAGGGAGAGGGCTGTTTTAGATTTTCATGAAGGAAGAGTAGGTAGTCCCCTGTGGGATCATGGAGCATTACACTATCATGGATTCAATTCTCTCGTACAATAATACGGCGTTGGTAATCCATATCTAATGTACATAGTGTCGGTACACCCATACCAGTTAGGGTAAATTTCATCTACTATAAGATTCAGTACTCCCCTATTATTCTAGAGAACATGTCCTCCGCAAATGAACTGACATAGTTGCTACTCCCCTTTCATATTAGTGATAGAATCCTCAATTAAATTAGTTGTATACCCTTACCGAGTAGGGTGAAGGGCCTCGACATACGAAGTCATAATCCCATGTTGCATCATAGTGTATGTCCATCTTGAGTCATACACCCCTATGTGACCTAGGTGAAGGTCCTAATTTATGGAGTTGCACTCCCTCATCCGGTGCAGCGGTGGGGAGTGGGTCCTCCATTGAAGTGGGAGGAATATCATCATTCAGACAATGTTATGAGGAGCATGCACATCCAATTAATGTAAATTATATATTGATAATATTTAGTGCTCCCTCGATTGGCCGAGGTTTGGTTCACTCCATATAATAGAGAAATAGGTTTTACGAGATGACTAGGTGAAGGGATCCATTATCTGTGTATAGTTTTGAGGGATGACCTCTCCACTTAGGTTCCCTTAGTCATTCATTGAGAACAAGACAATGATAACTGAATATCTATTAGTGATCACTAGAGCAGTACATAGTATAATGTTCTTGATTGACTATTCTCTTGAACATCCCATTATAAATGGTATAGTGGTTCCTAATGGAGTGTATCTCTCATCAGGTATCCATTTTGGATTCCTGAGCTCCTGGAGTGTGATATCCTATTTTTTTTGTAACCATTCGAACATTGGTGAGAATCCCAATGTTGGCTATGAGGTTGGGACCTCATGATTTATAGTGTCTGAAATGAGTATATTTAGATGTTATTGGAATATGAAAAGGAATATAACTGTGTTGTGGTCACTATATCCTTTTTGTTTTGTTTCCTTTGTGGCCTTTTACATTGATTTTTTCAAGGTCCCCTATTGAGTATTCTGTTTCCCACCCATACACTTGATTTTCTCACAAATGTCGCATTTTTTGGATATGACTGATTCATTTGTGGAGTCGTAGGAAGAGGATGACAAGGACCGGTACCGGATTGATCCTTGTGAGATCAGACAAGAAGAGGTGTTTATGATAGATTCTTACAGCAGCATCAACTCCCTTGTTTGCAGGTCAGACATTAAAATTGTATTCATTTTTTTTGGGATTGTATTCTTGGTTGGTTGTACTTTACTGCATTACATTATTTCTATCAGTATTTTTTTACTATAGTGTATTCATGCATTTTCATTAAATAATGTTTTCACTCTCAAACCATGGTCTCTTGGGATTGGGTTCTTGGGTATATCTTTATAAGAAATTGCCACCCATTTTGGGATATGCCTACTTTGCACTATTAATCATATCGTGGCCTATCAGATATGGTCATGGTATAGTAACGTCATGAGACCTATTGAATGGGTCATGCAAGATTGGTATCAAATGTGGTTCGATTCCACACTGGGATAGAGAGTTTTTTAGCATGGTATGGGCTGTATATCAGCAGTTCTATGATGTTTCGATTTAAGTTCTCACGCTATAGGTTCTAATTTTTGTGTGTTGATCGATGTATCCATTCACTAGGACTATGATAACAATATTTTCAACATGGTACATTATGAAACTATTCTCCATGAAATAAATAGTACATTCATCTTATAGGAATGGTATGTGCTTTCCATTTCCTTCTTTCATAATCTCTCTAAATAAACTATATTATCCATTGTTCATGATGATCCAATCATGATGAATCCACAATGATAGGAGGTAAGGAATCTATAGCATGATCAGCATGACGATCCACACAGTGAGTATGCTTTTGTGTAGGGAACTTGGTATATAGTGTTTTTACTAGGTGGTTTTCCAATGGTACAACTATCCATACAACATCACGTTTTATTGGAAGTTCATGTCAATAATTTACATAGGCTGAGTGCACTACATGAGTTCCGTTGGAAACGTACTTTGAGATACTAGGGTGATCTCGATGCCCATGTAGTAGATTAATTTCTCAATGTGTCACTAGAGTTTTCCTCTTATTGGGGACACATCATGTCCAGATGGTGGTCCTAGCAGCATGACTTCTTTAGGGAAAAGTTGGAAGACGGTGGAACTTGTTTATACAATCAAATTATGAGGCAAAATATATTTTCTATGAGTTTTAGTGACTCATAATCGATGATTTTTACCCATAGACATTGAGTTCAGTGTGTGTCCAGGAGCTTCTGCAACTTTGGCAGGGGAACATTAATTTTACAGAGTTTTCTATGAGGTAAACAGACATGTCGTGATACTACATGGATATGATGAGATACCAGTATTTGAAGACCTTAGAATTTAAAACAGGTCTTACACATATATAACATGGAATCGATGAATCCCCTATGCATTCCTACATATGTTGGAGTGTGGGAACCAACAATTATGGTGGACTGTTTCCTAGAATAGGAACAAGTGGATGTAAACTATAGCAGAGGTTCTGGTTCAGAGAAACCTACCAGAGCTAGTAGATGGTAGGATATAGGATCACTGGGTGGGTGGAGTACCCGTTCCTGAACTCAGACATGTAGGATAATGGTGTAGTATAAGTGTCGACGAATAGATCAGCCACATGAGAGGCGGTGTTATGCTTGTGATTGACAGAGGAACATCAATAGATATTTTCTGACATGTTGTGCCATCGAGAGGGAGATAGTGGGCGAGCCACCATGGTAGAGAAATGTATTGGATCAATCATTTCTGCAACAAGGTTCGTGAGGTAGATGAGTTGGAAGAGAAGATGGAGGTGGTCTACGCCAGGCTCTGGTAGTAGGAGAACCTGGGTGAGGACAACTACATGAAATCTTGGATTATGAACCAGAGGTTCCCAGAGATATTCAAGGTATGAATTGTGTATTTTATTTTTTCTATTGTATTAATGGAAACATGTTCTAGTTGTTATTATTTTTTAGAGAGATTCATTTGAGACATAGAGGTTCAAGTCAAACCATAGACTTGACCCTCACACTTATAGACTCCTGCTTGAGGAGACCCGATGATCACACACTAGCTTTGGTAGTGTGAAATTACTATTAGAGGTGAGAGTTATGGTTATGATCCCTTGGTCATAGAGTCGATGATTTACGAAATAATACACGGTATGGACTACTAATTTCCATGCCCAAATACATGGTTTTGGACAAAGGGTGAATTGTGTCCACAATGATGGAATGGGGTTTCCATTGTTAGTGAAAAAGAAATACCAAGCAGCATTGGGTAGATTCTCACATAGGAATTGTAGAGAATGGGATTCATTAATCCTAGTATTGGTGTACTTTTAGTTAATAAATTTGACTTTCATGTTCATTGTGAGGTTATTTTATGAAGCATCAGAGTTGATCATGGTCCATACAGGGGAGGTTTTCTGCCCAAAATATCATTCATGGTAGATCAATGAGAGGAATATCCATGCATGAATCATTATTTAGTAACATAGTTATAACACACAATGTTTCTGTTGTACGCAATGGTTTCATACAATCCATATTGAATTGTGATTCCACTAGTGGATATGGATGTCCTCCTATTTTAGAAAGCTATGTGGCCGCTATATATTATATAAAATGAACCTTCGTCAGAGCTAATTTTTTCTATTGGGATGCTCTTTTTTACATTGTGAATAACCCCTAGATGTTATGTTTAAAACATAAATGTTTGATTCAATGGATATTGTACAGTTCATCAAGGAGTGGATTTGAATAGTGGGGGTCCATTAGTATCTTCGTCAAGTTAGTGTATAGGTGATCCACAAGAACCCATGACTACAAAGAGACCCTCGTGTTTGGTGATTACCACGTGTTATTGAAAAAGATACATTGTGGCATAGTATGGGCCTATGAGAAGATACACTCTTGGGTGGTTGATCTTGATGCTTCCTCCAAATGTGTGCTAGTAAACAACATTGGAATCGTTGATGACATCACTGGCATGGGATTTCAGTAGGGAGATCAGTTTTCCACCATTTAGGGTGGTATTTTTCTTTTAATGGGTGAAATGCCAAATGTTTTGGAGGATGTAACAAATCAAATATTATACGGTTTATTTTAAAAAAATCATGGGAAAATTACGAGATCTGGAACTAAGAAGAGGTACGATTCTGTGGCTCGGTGTACCAGAGAAATCTGTTGAAAAAAATTATGTTTTTAAAGAGAGTGCATTAAAGGTTTCAGTATCTTTTTAACGAGCACTCGTATTAGAAATACATTGTCACCATTGTGATCAGAGTAATGGTATTTCCTTATGCAGGACCTACCTTCGACCGACAATGGTCTACAATGGAAAATCGATTATGGTCGTATTAAGAGAAAAACAAATTATTTATAAAAATTTATTTTATTTATTAAAAATTACGAATAAACTCTAAATAACTATTATGAAATAAAAAATTAGTTTTTATCCATCATAACTAATGTAGGATGGTGACGCGGCTACTCAACATAATCGAAATGATGAAACAAGTTTTCTATTTCATTGGATTACCAGAGTAACCAGATCATGGGACATCCCAAGAGATTATTGTGAGGATCTGAATGTATTAAATTGGAGATCAATTAATGGTGACAAATGATGAATTTAAAATGACAATGGATAATGAATTATATCAATAGATCAAAAAAATGATCAAACCCCAATGTCCACTGATCCTTTTTTCTAGTTAGGTTATTTTTTATATTTTGATTTCCCCGTGATTGACTTCCAAATGATAAATGTAATTCACCTCAATGACCTGTTGAAACGTGTCTCGATAATTATTATGGGAGGGTTTGACTTGCGGGTTTTAATTTTGGGTTTTTTAGATTTTTTTATTGATTAATTGTTAGTACGTTGTCATCTTTATCTTACTAATAGATTGGATCGAAGCTAGAATGAACAAATGTTCAATGATTGATTATCTTGTTTCTTATTATGCATATCTACCCCCACATTCATAGTATTATTCATGTGATGATGAATAATTGATCATTTCCCAAACATTTCTTTGTGTAATGATATGATATCATGGATCTAGAATTGATGTGCCACTAAAAAGTTGTGACATTGATGGATGAATATGGATTGTGGTGGCATGGGAGATCCAGAAATTTGATCATTTTTCATTGAAAGGGGTTATGAAAAGGATTTGAATCAATTTTGATGAAGATCAATGAAAAAGTATTCTTTAACAACATTCATATCAATTAATGGAAAACCAAAGCATATCTGGTGGCATGAAGGGGAACCCACGGGCATGATAGAGCCGACAGAGGCAGCCTCGTCTACCGGGATACTAGTCTGGATGAAGGCAGAAACATCATGTTGTAGGAGGGGGTGTTGTGGAGCTGGACCCACGGCTCAAGCCGAAGGCGTGCAAATCGATGTCCATCCATGATGGTCACGTGGCATGGAGTGGACGTGGTGCTTACCATGTCATGGGTGGACGAACTGGCCAAATCATTCCTTTTTTCTAAAATTTCCCAAAACATTCAAACAGAGCATCTGTTTTATGAGCTGTCTATATCGTTGGGACCGTTAAGACAAAACTAACCTCTTGAGATCCTTTAAGTGAGATTCTTTCTACTTTTATAGATAGACTAATGGTTTGAGGTGTAATTCCTCCCAGTACAAGCACGCTTGAGAGAAAATTGATATGTTTCATAATGATATGACCCCTCACGTCCTGATATCATGTTTGGTTCCATTGTTTATATTCCTCTAGGGGTGTTACTCCCTTTAATGTCTAGGGAAAAGGTTCCTAGAGATGTTTGTGAAGGTTGTGTAGGTACTCCCATATGGGACTATGGAGAGGGTCCTCTATCCATGTACTTGGTACTCACCTATAGGTCTAGGGAATGGGTCATTCTTATCTAACATACATAGAGTTGGTACACCCCAACCGGTTAGAGTTTGGGTCATATATTATAGGATTTGATACTCTGCTATTGTTCTAGGGTGTGGGTACTCCACATATGAACTAACAATGTCATTACTGTAATGTCATACCGGGGTGCAGCTCCTCCAGAAAATGAGTAGTACTCCCATAATGATTAGGGTGTGGGGCCTCAACATACAATTTTGGACTCACATGTGGGATCATGGTCTGGGGTATCCATGATTCATACATCCATGTGAGATCTTGGAGTGGGTCCTCACATACGGAGTTGCACTACCCCGTCCCGAGCAGCTGATGGGAGTGGGTCCTCCATTAGAGTTGGAGATCCATCAGCTGTCAAACATAGTTACCCAAAGTGGTCCCATCAGCATGATTTAAATGATACCCAGATAATAGTTAGTGCTACCTTGAGAGACTAAGCTCTATTATATGCTTTATTGGTTAAATAAAAGTTTCATGAGATGGTTATAGGTCTGGATCCTTCCTATGTGTATAGTGGTTAGGGTGGGCCTTTCAAATTTTGTTCCTATAGTCTTTTTTTGGTGAATGAATGTGATGATTGAACCTCTGGTGGTAATCAGTAGATATGGACATAGGATAATGTTCTAGATGAATCAAATTATCTCAGATGTACCATTATGAATGGTAGAGTGGTTCCTGAAGAAGTGTATCTTTTAGACCACTTCTATATTGGATCGTTGATATAATGGATTGTGATATCATATTTCTGTGTGTAACCATTCGAACCATCGAAGTGAATCCTGATATTGTAGATGAGTTTGGGACCTCGTTATTATTACATTCTGAAATGAGTATTTCAAAATGTTTTTGGTATATTTATGGGCATATACCTATGATGGATTGACTATGTGTTCTTGGTGGTGGTAAATTTTTGGTATTTTACTTTTGTGAATTTCGGAGACCCTACAATGTATTTTTTTACTCACCCTAGAACATGCTTCTCCTACAAGTTTCATGTCTTCTACAAAAGGCCATTTCTTTGGAGGATTCATAGGAAGAGCATGACTAGGACCAGTAACATATGGTGCCTTATGAGATCAGATGAAATGAATGTTTCCAACAGCTTCATGTAAGAGATTCAACACCCTTTTTTAAAATTAATACATTGTAGTTTTTTTCCTTTTAGTGGGATTTTGTTCTATGTTGTATTCAATTTACTTCATTAAATTATATCATACATTTTTGTTGGGTATTATGGTATGCATTTGTTTTTTTACTTAGTATTTTCCCTCTCAAAACACTATGGAATGTGTTTGGGTGAGTGTTAACAGGTTATTAGGAAAATATCACCCATTCGGGGTATATTCCTCCTCGAAAATAGTCACCATCCCATGTCCTATTAATAGTGTTCTTGGGGTAGTTATGGAACATTCCCCAAGGGGCTTGTCAAGAATGAGTGGAATCCGAGTTTTTTTCATTCCACATTGGGATCGAGAGTTTGTGAACATGGTTTTGGCTTGTCAGAGGCAACGTTAATATTAACTGAATTTAGTTCATATGAAAGTGGTTCTAGTGTTGGTGTGGTGTCAGATGTATCCATTCTATATGACATTGAAAATATGCTTTTCAAATCGGTACATTAAGACATTGGTCACAGGGAAATAAATGGTAAATGCATCACATATGAATGTTTTGTGTTTTTTATTTCCTTCTTGATTCATCTCCAAGTACACTCTATTAACCATGGTTCATCTTGATCCATTTTATGATGTTTCCATGATTATATGAAGATAGGATTATAAAACGTGATCATGATGGTGATCTGACTCATAAAGAGGCTTCAGTGGAGGTCACTTGTTCTCAGATGTTTCCTCTGGCCTGTCTTCTGGTTGTACCACAACCCAAAGAGCATCACGTTTAACCATATGTTCATGATTTGGTTGTACACAGGATTAGTGTTCGACACGAGTTCTCGAGGAAGAGAAATTTAATATACCGGAGTGATCCAGAACCCCCAGGTAGAAAATGGTTAGCATAAGTCCCCTGAACAATATTCAGGAATTTTTTATGCCAATGGGAGTCATATAGTACTCATAATGACTGTAGGAGCATATTAAATCCTTTTTAGATATGTCCACATCTTCTAATCGTAGCTGGTGACAACCATATCTAAGGACAACCATTGAAAACAACCCTGGTCATCTCAACTGATCAAAGAGTACATCGATCATCATTAGTGGATACGTGTTCTTCATTTTCAATTGGTTCAATCACTAGTAAAAAAACACAACCTCGTGATCCATAATTTTTTTTGGAAACCAATATTGGGGCCACCTAGGGTAAAATAATGGGTCACACAAATCCTTTCCTCAGTAAATCATCCAATTCCACCCTCAGATCAAAAAGCTTATCTGGAGAAATCTGATATACATGTGAAGATATCAGTGACATCATGGGGTGTATGTTGATGCATATTTCTTTCTCTCAGTGGGGATGTAATCTCAAAACATCTTCAGGGAATCCATCCTCATACTCCACCATTGCGGCTGGGAACTAGAAACGCATGAAATATTCTACAAAAAAGGATCCAGATATGCAAGTGATGTATAATCAGGTTCACCTTCCTCTACATGAGTCCGTACCATGATTATTGTGATTCCCTTTCACTGAAAAAGGAAAATATTATTATATCACTATGGAAAGAGATAACCCTTTTACAAAATTAGCCAATTAGGGAATCGATCAATGATATCCAATACGCACTATGAATGGCGTCATAACGCCTCGATTCATCCACCAGGATGATCCAACTAAAACACTCACCTATATGGGTATGGTCATACTATCTTCAAATATGTGTGACCATCGAGTTTCCTCCTGTAGTTTTATCCAATAGTAAGGATCCAGTCAACTATACTACCAAAAAATCAAGGTGTAAAACATGATACGGGGTGAGAAAGGAATGACTATTAACTATGTCTCTTAGTATGGGAAATAGAGTTGGAAATACATAGAATATACATTGAATCATTCATAGAGACTTGGGTCATATGCCTCGACTGCATACAACTATCCCCAACCATATCATCCAGCACCTTGAGCTCATAATGGACAACCTTGGGGTGGTGGTGGAAACATATCGAAACATTTAACACCTCCCACTACTCTACTATATCCTATGAAACATCATCCTCCTTTTGGATTTACATTATCCTGCCTCTTCCTATTCCATAATGGACCATACATTGTCTACCTATCAGAAACATGGCTAGATGGAAAATATCAAGAGAGATATCCACTTCTATCACATGAGCAGCACTGCAATTTCCTAAGATAACCAGATCCAACATATGAACCGTAACATTAATATCATCTATCTTGGGAACCAATTTGAAATGTATCACACATTAGGATCCCTTACACTAATTTTAGGACCCTAATATAGAGTTCTCTTCACCTACCTATCAACTACTGCCTATAACATGTTGTCTTTATTCTTCCAAGAAGCACTCGACCACCAAATCTCGCTCGAGCACCCCCAACGTATATATGAATGCTCATAGTGATAATACAGGCTCAAATGACTCTCCACAGACACATTATGATGTTCATATTTCTGAATTACTGATCCCTGACCATATACATTAAATAAATGGAGAAGATGGTGATTAGGGATTAATAATCAGCATCTATTATACTGCCGTGGAGGAGCTGAATAAGCCCCATGTATACTGACATCTCTCATGATAATTGGAAAAAATTCTCCATGAAGAGGTTTTGGACCTATATCCACAATTGTGTTGCCTCACCATGAGTTTGGATAACAAATATCCCTGATTGCTCTGGTGAGTCCTACATATGGATCTCCACCAGGATCAACATATGATTAGTTGGTTTCCTATCTAGACTGAAAACCCATGTCACCACCTCAATATAATCCTCAGATGACCGAGGGTTTGGATTAACTTATAATCTGATGGAACTATATCTCCGAAACACATGGATAAATCTATGAATTTACTCCACATCTTAAGGTCGTATAGATAGAAATTGTAACACCATAGTTTTTCATATAGAGGGTTCACCGCTTATTGGTATAATATGTTATAGGCATCCATATATTGAATTCATATCATTGAGGGGGTAATATTCATGATCGAGATGATGGATCCAAATTAGTATTCATCATAAAAAAACCTGTAGAAATAGAATATGTACGAAGGACAATGATTATATCTGGATTGTTGCCTAATGATGGATGTGGAAACCACAAATCACTTCTATATGACTCATGTAAAATTAATTCCATGCAACTTGTGTTCTCCTACGGTAATTAAAAAAGTATGTAATTAGTGTATTGGAGCATGAATACGTCATCTCTCACACTAATAGTTGAGTCCCTATCCTGAAATACGAACTTGTAACACATAACACTTTTTCCATAAACAAATCTCAATGACTCTTATTCCTAAAGTAGAAATGATCGCTGCTGATAACACTCTATCACAACCCATTCCAATATGACATGTTCCGAAACTCCCCAATCCTACATATAATAGGCCATGGGTTGGTGACAAGCACTGACTAGGAAAATTCCTAACATTGGAGGCATTACCTATGTATATGTACACACACACACTTCTCCATGACTAAAAATATGAAATGAATGAAACCACTAAGAATGTAAATGTGTGCATACCACTGTACCAACTAATAGAATACCATAGAAGTAATGCAACTAATGTAATCTAGGAAAAATATAAATCCCACCAAAATAGTATATAAATTTCCAAGCCAAAACTACAAACAATAATATAATTGGACTAATAGTGAAACTCATAGAAACACATTAGCCTTCCAGAACTCACAATTATCTATCTAGTCCTGTATCTCCTTCGACTCGATCAAAATTTCACACATCTACAAAAGACACAATTCATGTGGTCAATCCTATGCGGGGGTTAGTATAATAATACTCACTCGTACACCCCAAGACCACCATTAAATACACAATAAAATATTGCATCATAACTATGGAAGTATATTTCGACAAAAAATAACAAGGATAATAAGATATAATCAAAAAAATACATGTAATCTAGAGGTACGTCACAACTACCACACACCAAGACTAGGGATCCAGTATAATGATTCCATAATTCACTCATTAGGGAGAATTCACTCCTGTGTATAATTGATATAATGTCATCCATCTGAGATGTAATGTTTTTCAGAAACTATCATGATTGAGAGATGAAAATAAATCTGAAGTGAAATATGATACATCAGATGAGGATCACATCCAGGGACATGGGGTTCTACTATGAACTAAATCTAAAATAACCATCTATGTATATGATTAATTCTTGGTAATGTTGGTGATGTCAATCTACAAATATATACATAAGGCAAGAAGAATGAATAGGGGACCCCTCACCCAGTCTATTGAGGGATTCTACCAAAACTATCTAGGAAATCCTTCTAAAGTAATATTAATCGATTGTGCAACAAATGATACACACCAACCAATTGGGAAATGATCAAGGGTCTGATCCATAATAAAACATGTGCAAGGTATAGTGGAAAAATTATTTATTCCATGTAGAAATGGATACACATTGTATAATAGGAACACATGTCTGGTCCCTTGACATTTTGCACTTCCAGTGTACAACGGCCCCTATCAGGAAGACATGTAATGTAGAAAAAAATACACAACATATAGAAAGTCTCAAAAAAAAATTCCATCCATAAAGGGTCCACTTGTGTTCCCCAACCATGTGTTGGTACACAATGTCAACCTATGTATGCCTACCTATGTACTTCTACATGGGATATCATGTGTAACCTATCTGGGATTGACCATACGGTGGATTAAATGTTGTGTACCCCAACCGTTGTCCATGTTTCCATGAAGATAAACACCAAGTCCTAGGGAAGGGCCCACACTCAATGTGATACATTACACCTTACCAAAACTATAGGTTCAAATCAAAGGGGCCAACATGCTAGGTATCACAGGTAACATGTTGTGTTCTTTGAAATTTTCCAAAATCATAGTTCTTCCTCCACAAAACATGAATGATCATATTGTGTTTGATTTGGTGGTCTTTTAGTCCCAATTCAGATGATCCAAGGTCTCATCATCCTCATATCACTAAATGAGTTAGTATTAGGCCTTAAATCAGCTTTGAAATCCAATTCTGATCACCCATAGAATGAATGATCAAATAAAAATATTTTGGTAGATACATTGATCCATCCAACTCCATCATCATGTCACCTCCTATAGCTTTTTCATATGTCGGATCAACAATCTCAAAATATTAGGTAGCGAATTGATGGTGCAACGAGTGGACGTCTTGATTTGGATACTTATGTGATATTTTATTTGTTCTAAAAGAATATGTATACCCCATAGTCTAGATTTAATTCTTATGTGGATATCCATTTAATAATATAGGAGTTAGAGGTATGGGATCATGTTTTCCTACATGTATCACTCATACATAGGAATATATGGAAAAAGGCGAAAGGGAATATGAAACTGCATTTTGTCAAGATATTTATGTTCCAGGATAGGGTGTGGCTAGTGCCCTATCTATTTCTAATAAAAATGGATCTCCATTTCATGCATGAACATTTATAGGATTAATGTTTTTAACTTCTAATGTATAACCATATCATATGTTTGATCCTGATGATGTAGAATTATATGTTGGTGTTTATTTTGTAGAGTATCCTAAATACTTTATTGACAGAATCATGAAGGAACATCGATGTTGTAAAATACCATTTGTATGAGTGATCTGGAAACATCGATGTGTAAATAATTAGGCATGTGAGAAGGAAGATTATATAAATTATCAGTGGTGGAGTTTTTAGCAGACAATGTTTCACCACCATTGGATGGTGAACTCAATGAATAGTTTAATTAAGTATAGAAGACTATTAGTAAACCTTTTTTCTGAAAGTTATGGATATTTAAATATTCAGTCAAAATCTTCATTTTTCTCCTATTATGGATTCCTAATTAGGTCATGCAGGTTTTGGGGGTGTTTGAATATTTTTAATTATCTCAGAACCCTAGATGAATGATATGGGAAATTTATAACATGACTAATAAAAACCATGCAAGCCAGGGTGGGATGTATTCTTAATACTGTGACGTATAGAAATAAGGCCCAAAAAGGTTACATGAATTGACATAATAATGAATCTACACAATAATTTACCTCTAGGTATCTTAGAAAAAAATATTTCTGATGGAAAAAAATTTCATGGAATTGTTTTTCATACCATGTCCATGAAACCATGTTGGTGACACCTTTAATAGTGGGATGTGCACAATTGAAGCATCATTTGGAAATCCATGTGACCAAAACCTATAAACCAGTTTCTCTTAGGTAATAACACCTGCATTCATATATGTTTCTAGTTAAATTACCACTCTATCATATTTTCATTTATTGTTTTTGGGACTTCCATTTTCTATTGTTGGAGATAGCAAGTTCCTACCTTCTGGAATTTTATCCTGATTCTTCATTCTGAATCCAATTAAATATTCCATAATAATGTCTTATTACTTCTACTAATAGATGTAATAATTAGTCTAGAATTTACATTTTCCATTCCATTGATGAATCTTTTTTAAAACTAGACCTATTCATTGTTTTTGATAATTTATTTATTCTTCTTGTTACGTTTTGTCAATGACAAAATAAATTCATATATTATTTGAGGAAAGTGGTAAAAAAATTAATTATTTTCTATATGATTCAACCATTGTGTATTAAAGTTTTATAAACTACAATCATGTTGTGTGCAATGATTTTATCTAGAGTTACCAGTTTAATTCATATTCCATTTTTCAAATCATCATGATCATGTTCTAGAAACTTGTTTATAAGAGATCATTATAATTCTAGGTAGATACCTTAATGATTTCCACCTCAACTAGTGTGTTTCATTAGGTATGCCCTAATATACAATTTGGGTTTAGCATTTGAACTATTTTGGTGTGTGGATAAACTTACTAATTTGATGTTCTATTTAATCAAAAAAAATTATCAACTGATAATGAATATAATGTGTATTTGGTATTTTAATCTTTTGTGGTGTGTGATTAAATATATTAATTGGATATCAATTGTAAATGTATAGGAAATTATACATATATATATATCATAAACTAATTTAATGTAAATGAATGTCTTGGGTGCATGTATATAGAATACCATTCCATGTTTAATACAAGGATGTAGAGTGGAAATAACTAATGACTATAAAATCAGAATACAATGTTTTTTCATGTGATGTTTACCCTTTCTACATACTATGGAAGGAAAATTAATGATCCCATTCACATAAAAAAGGAATGAGTATTAAGTGACCAAAGATAAATAATGAATTTTGTTTAAGGTGACTATTTTATAAAAAACATTTCACCATTATATGAATTGTATAACTTTATATATTCTTTATAATCTAGAAGAAATTCAATGAGAACTGAGAGGATTCCATTATGATTCAAGGAGTCAGTTTCCATGTGTGATTCCCACCTTATAAAATGGTCCAAAATCTATTAATAAATGCCAAGAAAGATTCCATTACACATAATAACTATCATATGAATATTATGATGCATTGGATACACTACTATTATCCTTATTGATGTGTTCAGACACATGGAGCCATGCATCCACCCGATTGTGTATAATAATTCATAGCTCATTTAACCTTGGATGAGATCCTTAGTCAATTTTTAAACTATTATTCTGTAATTACCTATGAGAGTAAACATGTTTTATACTGAAACCAATTATTTCATGGGTATTGGTTATTACAACGGTGTATTGAACTCCAATGTTAATGATTACATTGTTATTTCCTTATATATCATACACAAATATCAGTATAGGATTTTTTTTATTACACTATGGATCCTCATCATTATAGTTATCATTACGTAATTATTTACTATTACATGTAAACATTATAATTAGTATTATCATGTTACATGTTATGGATGTTATTCAACACATGAAATTCATATATAAATAGGAATAAATGAAATTTTTTATATATTATATGTTCAGATACCAGTTTTTGTGAATAACATATAACTGTATTTAATTTACTATACTACATTTATATTATAATAATAAAAAACTATTTTAGTTCATATACATCATCTAGATTATTTAGAAAACATCATTTATGGACTAATTAGATTTATATCACACCCAATATACGCCACCTTGGGTTTACATGATGAATATATTTAAGCATGTATGGATAAGGGAAGGACCAAAAATTACACATAGAATGTTGATTCATTTATTAGGATGGAGCTTATTATAGTATGACTGAGAAGGTGATCATTATTATTATCCAATTTTTAGCATATTTTTTATTAATTTCTATTAATGTTTACTCTCAATACCTGTTCCAATTGTTTTTGAGTTTCCTAGATACATGAAATATATTATCATTGACATTTGTATATGATTCCATTTTCATATTTTCAATTATCTATTATTTGGATGTTAAAACATACTTATTCCATGCATGTTTAGGGGAACTATAATTATAGTGTATTTTTTAACTATTCCATCTGTATAAATATGATTTCTCTGTATATCTGTTATTACTTCTTCATTGTTCTCACAGTTATCTATAAAGTCATAGTCTCCCCATCGACATTAACTTGATGATCTCTTATCATAGACATCCTCAAGAGTACCAGGAGGTGTGATTTAGGTAATGTGGACTACAATCATCAGGTCACCCAATTTAATGAGTCATAATTATTTATTATAAATAACATATATTTATTTAATTTAGATAAATAAATATTTGGAATTAGGTCACATTGTAGGATTCATATCCATCGATTTACCTCTATTAGATCATTTATTTAAGACCATTGGAATTGACCTTTATGATGAAAAGGACGTATAATTCTTGTATATGGAAGATCAAAAAAGAAATTTTTAGGTACTTGTTGTGCTATATATCTCAACATGGTGTAAATAAGAGAATGGTGGGGTTTCATAATATAATTGATATAGAAGATTCATGAAGAGTTTACTAAAATATTATAATATAATAATTTCATAATCAAATATTTTTACAAATGAATAGTGAAAGAAAGAGTGGATTTGATTTGATATATATACGTCGATTTAATAGGAATTATAATTTTTTAATTGGAAAACACCCTCTAATATATGGATTTAATCCCCTGGTTTACTTGTTTTAAGAATAACTATGGTAACGACTTTTCCAATCTAAAAAAATTAAAATTTTACATAAAATATAAAATCTGGATCATAAATAACCAAGGGATGATCATATATTTAATTTCCCATTCTTGATGTATTCTATTAGAATTTTTAGGCTTTTAAACTAATTTAATAGATAATAATTTTTTATATAATACAATTAATGTCATTCTTGGAACTATTAATTTCATTTATCATTAAGGAAATCATTATAAAAATTTTAGTTCTAATATAATCTCTTTAACTATTAACTATACATCACCATAAAAATTTTTGTTCGTTTTAAAATGTAATTCATCCAAATAATATTACTATTTATGTTTTAAAGTCAATTAATTTTATTTTATCGATATATTTCAAATGATTTAGGTTTGAATTTCTATTGAATATCATGTTATTATGTTATTACTAAAAATAAAATAAATTATGATAATAAAATAAATTAATAAGGTTACCTATTACTTTTTTATTCAATTATATTCATTTTTTATCACTATGTGATCATATAAAATGAGTTAAAATCAAGAGAGTTACATTTTTAAAATTCATTTTCATTAAATATTATAAATATACATATCAACAAAATATGAAAAAAATAAATATATTATTGTTAATTATTGGTATTTACTAATTTATCAAATATAATAAAATAAATTTTTATTTTGGGTATATTTTGTGGCATTATCTGATTATTTTAATCATGTTTTAAAATTTTTACATTTTTTGATGTAAATATTATTGAACATGTTTTCTATTCATAATGACTACAAAAATTTGGACATTTTTCAAAATTTTAAACCTATTGATTGAAATTCTATAATATTGTTTTCTTTATTTTTTATCTATAAGTGTCCAAATGAAATTTTAATATAATTTCCTTAAATTAATTAAAAAAAATTTATGAAAAATTTGTTTTTAACATAAATATTGAAATATAACGAAATCATTAATATATATGATTAAAATAGAAATAATAAAATTATTCTAAAATAAGGGTCACATGTTACTTTATAAACAAATAATCAAATTGTATAATTAAATTTCATGATTGAATTGATAATTTTAATATATAACTATTTAAAAAAAATCCACCATTTCAAAAAAATTACATTATGCCTTTCATTAGATGACTTTCAAAAAATATATTCATTGTATAAAAAAATATTTTTAAAGTGGAAATAAATGAGTATAATTTTCCTCCAAAAAAACTAAATTACAAACATTTAAGATGAAAATGAATTATGAAACAAAAAAAGTCATTCAATGAAAAATTAATTAATTATAAAATAATAATTATTAATTGATTTTCGATTGGACCATATATTTCATTATTTTTTTACTCATAATATGAATATTGAAATTGAATGGATAGTTTATATTGCTCAAAATGATAAATATATTTAGTATATCTCAATTATCAACATGCTCGGTGTTTCATGTTATGAAGACTATAGAGAATAGTATTATTTTAAAATCATAATTCACCCTGATTAATTCTCCCCATTATAAAAAAAGTTTCATTATAAATTTAAATCGACACTAAAGGATTAGTAATTAAAATACATTTTGTGAAATTACTCATCCTATAGAGGGGTAATAAATCTTATATTAAATAGGGGAAGTGGAAAATATGAAGGGAACCCTTAAAAACACCTAATATCATATTGATATATTAATACCATTTATATGGAATTAAAATATATACTTGGATTATAAAACTACCATCAATGTACTAGTATATTATGACATAGAAAATGATCACGAGTAGGTTAATGATAAAAAACCATAAATCAATGATTGGTTACCAAACCGTTAATTCAATGAAATGAATGTAAATGAATTAGATAATTTATTTCAATACATATTCCAAATGTTGGGGAATTATTTAACCATAAATATAGGGAAGAATAGTAAATAGAGTGAATTTATTAATTCCATATCAAAGTAGTTAATTCAATATTAGGTAACACTTGGATCAATTCCCACATCATCTCATACCTATTGTAATGAACATTCAAAATGATAATTTTTAGTGAATAATGATCTATAATTTAATTTCACCTGATCATAATCTCCATAATGGAATTAATATTTTTCACCTATTTCTAAAAGTATATAATAATTAAAAATATGGATATAAGAAGACATCCAATATTAATAAATATTACACCTTAATATCAAAAACATATATAATAACTCTAAGAGTTCAATTTAATATATTCCTTATATAGTTAACCCTAAAAATACTAAAAAATATTATTGACTATATTCAGATACTCTAAATTATTAATTTCATATCACATTATATTTTTTATGTTAAAATTTACCTTTTTATCCAAAAAATATATTTGGTGGTTCATAGTGTCACATAATAAATAAATAAATACAAAGATAATATATTCTTTTAAGATATATTTATAGCATGAATAAATAAATCCAGAATGAAAAAAATATAATTTTCGAAATAAAATAACACATTCTAATATATTCCATAAATATGAAAATGTGATAATCATCATCAGGGATGGAATAATTCAGTTTTTCATCAATTCAATTTCTATTTTCATGGAATAAAATACAATATATTTTATATTATTTTAATCAATAGTCTATTTATCCCAATAGAAAATCATTATCCCTACATTATGAACATATTAAGGGGTATCATTCCATTAATCATGTGTTCCCCCAAAAATATATTGATACCACTAAATTAAATTTTAGGTTTGTTAGTTTCAGTCCGTATAGGTTTTCAGATCCCCAATAAAAAAATATTATTGAAAATTTCATAAATACTTGTTGATTTTTATAACCACACTATCTTTGATATATCACTTCTATAAAATAATTTTAAAATCCCATCAAATATACACTAAAATAAATACACATCTGTTTCCAGAATAACATATATACATCCATTGTATAGTTGTTTTCACATAAATTAGGGATTGATTCTAAAAATTCCCATTTTACCCAATCATAATAAGAAATAAACCACATACTTATATAATTATTTATTATAGACTTGTAACTATTCTACCCTTATTTATTAAAAATCCCTTAATAAATTTTTTATTTTTTTTGGTAAACTATATTCATTTCTCATAAAGTTTTTGGTTAAACGGTTTATTTGATTGAAACGTTATAATGGTCCCTTCATCAGCACTATTTTATTCATGGTCTTAAATTCAAATATAATCACTAGAACATATTTTTAATCCTTAATAGTTTGTTTATATATGAAAATTATTTACACCATTCATAAAGAAGGTAGGTCGTATGTGAACATGGATGCTATTTTCATTTTCAAAAATGATAATCGAATTAATTAATAATATTATCATATAAATATAGAACAATATTAATAATATATCTTATATATTTATTTTATAGATCAATCAAAATTATCATCACAGTAAAATAGAAATGAAAAATGAATCACATTGCTTTTGGGTGATGGTAGTCCACATATACACATTATAGGTGTAATCATTTTCTAATGTATATGATATAGGTATTATAGATATTATATTATAATTTTAGAATAATAGTAATGTCATAAATATCATAAAGAATTGATTAATTAATCAAAATAAGATTCAATGAAATATGGTGATGTAAAATAAGTTGAATCGGCACAAGGAGTCGGTAGTCCAAACAAACTCAGGATTGATAATTTCAATACATATGTTATCTAAAAGTGATATAAAAATGTACTTCCAAAATTATGATGAATTTTTAAAATATTTAAGATACAAAATTTATTTTTTATGAGTTATTATATCAATTTTTATGTGGTAGATGATAAACTAATTTGATAGAGGTCGGGTAATATTTAACTCCAATTTTGTTTGATTACTTTATATCTAGTCATGAAAACACATAGAGAGGTATTTTAATAATACCAGAACATAAAATTTATCTATAGTGTAGTTGATATGGAACTATGTTGAGTTTAGTTTTTATATATAAGTCAAACTGGTTTGAATTATAAAATAGAGAGGTGTCTTTTTATATTTTCAGGGGAGGCCACAATTAGAATTTAATAAAAGAATATTACATAATAATTTAGTTGTAACCTTTTAAAATTTCCAGTAAATCACTCAAAATATTATTATGTGGTGATTTATGGAAATTTTTATGGATTCACGAAAATACATCTGATGTATTGAATAAAATATTATCGATATAGATATGTTGATTGTTTTTACTAATAATATATGTAGATGCATGTGAATAAGAGATCATATTGGAGAAAGAATGTTAAATTCATTGAATAACATAATTTCATGAAATTTGAATAATTATCAACATGAAGGTGCATTATATATTCACTATATAGTAGATTAGAAGATAATGTGAATAATATTTCCTTGCCTAATAAATAAAATTTCTCGAATGGAAATTGAGAAGGCCCATAAAGATAATTATAATTAAAATAAAAATTCATGAAGAATATGAAGAAGGTTCTTAAATATTTTACTATAGAAATAATTTTTTTTTATATTTTATAAATATATTTTTTTACATAATAATTTATGGAATTATTAATAATATGTTGTACAAAAATACATGTCATCCTTATACAAGATCAACAATCAAATTTACAGGACCTAGAATTCAACCACTACCAAGGGAGCCGATCCCATTCTAGACATCATAAAATAATCTTGGGGATTTTTCCCATGTATATGGCCAAAATGAAATGATAAATCTACTATGTATAATTTTGGATGTTTTTAGGAACAAAAGTATTGGGGGACATGGAATTAGAGAGTGAATTGATGGTTCAGGTCCAGTGGGGGTTTGGGAGTGGTCCCTAGGACTCGCATTGGGTGAGTTGAAGGAACACCAAAGTTTTTTAGGAAGATAGTGATTTTGAGAACATCTGTTGTGGGGTATCTGATGTGTGAAGTTATCATACTAATTTATTCAAAATAAAATTTAACAATGGACCATTTATCTAATATATTTGGACTATTTTATCAAGATGGGATATTTTTTATCCGCATCGAACATTCAAGGATATATACAGTGAAGTTCATCGACATGGTTTATTTCAATCCTTGATAAGAATAAATTTCATTTGAAATTCATCGCATGGATGTAATGAAATTATATTTCCCATTATGGAATTAATCATTATTATTTTCTATTTGTATGTTGAATGGATTAGGAATTGAGAACCTCGTATCATTTGAGTTCATCAATAATTCATGAATTTTGTGTTATTTTAAGGGGACATGATGATGATTTATATAATGTGGACTAATAAAGGGATTATTTAATTGGAATAGAAACTTTTTTTCATATTTTTTGTGAATTCAAAAAATTTTTTTTCCTATTATATGAATTTTTTTGGGTGAAAAAAATATTTAACTAACATTTTGATATTTTTAATGATGAGTTACATGTCAATTTATGAATGTTTGTATTAATATCTGGTATTCCATGGTTTTTATCTAGTAAAAATGATGAATAACTGGATTCCCCATTTTTTGGGTATTCATATCTCAACATTGATACACAAGGGAAATTGTTTCATGGGAAGAAGAAGACAATACACAAAATAAATGGGTATTTGAAATGATAATACACGTATGCATTAATACGATGAACCAAACACGTTGATGTAGTATGAAGAGAAGTTATTACATAAACCTATGGGTACATTATTATTGATAAAACATTATATAAGTGTCATCTATACATGAAGTCATTGTATGTACAAATAAAAGGGGATACTTGAATTTTCACATGATGGTCGAGAAAAGTATAAACTAACTATCATTTTGGTTTTTAATGATAAAATTACATATATAAGACAAAAAAAATATTTTTAATTTAAAATGAGTAAATATATTATGAATAATTGTGTTGATTTTTAAAGTTAATCATTGAAATATTATGATTATTCATAAAAATTTTAAATGTCTAATAAAATTGAGAATTTAAATCATGAAATAATTTAGATTAATTAATAAATATTTACTGTATTTATAGGATCATGAAGGTGGTGTAATTAATCTTCTTTAGAATATCTTATTGAGATATATATATAGTTATTGTATCAATGTGACATGTCTCCAAAGATAAGAAAATTTCCACAATGCTGACCAATCATACACAATGATTTGAAGAATTGTTTCTACACCAGAGGAGCTGATGATAATTGTATTATACAAAGGAAATTGTGAGAAAGGGTATTATTCAGTCAAATGAATATTTCATTCACTCTACATGAGAGAAATAAGGAAATTTTCCACACTACACAATTAGGATATGGCATTGGAATAAATCGTCATTGATTATCCTCAGTAAGACTGATAATGAAACTGGATGGAGAAATCCCACAAAATTCATTTGTGATGAGAACCTATTAGGGGTTTTCCAATTTAAAATATTAGGAAATTTAAATAATTTATTTTAATTTATTTACTTGTTGGAATAAATTTTTTAAAATATTAAATACATGGTATATAGTATTAATTTTAATAAAACATTATAAATCTATCAGTTATGGGACTTTTTACTATATTATTTGAGGGTGGGATGAGTTTGTTAAGAAGTATGGATCGATGATTTAACAATACCTAGAGGTTGAATTAAAATTTACTGTTTTTAAAGGGTTTAATGATTCTCCCCCTCCCACTATATAGTATGTCACAATTATCTAGACCCAATATTTTCTACAAGAGGATCAATTCAAAATGAAAATATATAATATTTTCATAATAGTAATTATGTTGAGTAAATAAAATGTTTATAGTACAGGAATGGAAAATATATATCATTTCATCCATTTAAATTATTTAATTTATTTCCCATTGGATATTTTTAATTTATCATTTCATGAAAGTTAAATATGATGAATAAAAATGTGTATTAAGATTATTCAACATGTAATTAATAAAGATATTTTGTTTCATATATAAATTATAAACCATTTGTAGAAAAATGTAAAATAAATAGTTAATACACATAAATTGATGAGGGTTAGTAGATGAAGTATTTTTGGAAATAAATCACAAATTTTGTAGAATAAGAAATTAATTATCTCAACAAAAAAATTTATTCAATTATGTTGAAATATAAGTAATATTAAATGGAAGGAAGACAATACTTTTCATATTGTTGATAAAACAATTACTACCAATCACTCATCATATAAGGGAATATTTTTTGAAAATACTGAATCTTGTTGTATGATGTTCATGATATTATTGAATGATAAATTTATCGTAGGATAATAATAAAAGGTTACTTTATTTTATTATAATTCTATGAATTATAATGTCGGTTTTATTTATATTGATGATCAATTTTTTATTTCAAGAGAAATATGGGTGGATAATTATTCTAGGATCTCACTAAATATGCATGAATCAATTCAAAGTGACATTCGAATTATTTATCCCCAATGAAAAAATAAAATTAATGGGGGATTTTTTATTTTTTTTTAATATTTAAACACGTACAACAAGTTTCACAAGGGATGAAATGAATTTTTTTGTTACCATTACTATAGCTTTAATTTTAGCTATCACACAATTAATTGTTTCAACAATCTTTATTGTTGTGAAAATTAAATTATAAATAAATTAAAGGGTGGAAATTATAATGAGAAAAGAAAACCATGAATATATATGGATAATTCATTTTTATTGAATAGTTTTATATTTAATATATATGAATAGCATGATGACTTTTAGGAGTATTTAAAAAAATTTGTTCATTGGATTTGAGAGTGTTGAAATGTATTGACCATGAAAAAAATCATCTATTGACATAAATAATAACACCACATAAAAGTTCAATTGATAAGTAAATAAAATGAGATTTCAATCAATGTTTGTAAAAAATGAATAAAATTTTTAAAATAAATATCATGATTTCTGGGAAAAATATTTTGAGGGGTGTGAAAAAGAAAAAAATATGCCTCTATTCTAGAAATAAAGGGAACAAAATATAACATTGGGAGTTTCACATGAGCATTGACACTAAAAAAATAAGGATTGATAAAATAATTAATCAATCTAGAAAAGAAACAACAATATCAATTTATTGAAATAAAACACCAAAATCTTAGTATAAAATATTTCGGAAAATCTTAATGAGGTGAATGCTAAAATAGTGTCATATGTTTGTGAATTAAGATAAAAAATTCTTCAAATGCTTTCTAGGAAATTAAAAATTACTTGAATGAAACTGTTATTTATAATATTGAAAAGGAGTCTACAAAACATTTATAGACTAATCGTGTTCCCAAAAAATGCATGATCATTTAACCATAATAGTTGGAAGAGGATGGAATGATATAGAATGAATATAAATCTCTAATATCATTACTATAAAATGTTTATAATCCTACATCATAAAAGAATATATATGGGTTCAGAAGAAATCCTAATCAATTTTTCTCTCAATACTAATCATAGAGGTAACTAATTATTCTCTTAAAAATTAATTATGATGTATTAACATACTTATATTTGTTGGAGATGTATATATCCCTCGAGTGAAAGCATTAATGATATGGATATGTTAAATATTGACTACATTGTGAATCTAGTATTTCTAAATAGAAATAAAAATTTCCATATGATTTATTCAAATAAATAATTCATCACTTGTTCATAATTTTAATAATAATTTCAATTAACATAGAGTGTTTTCTAGATTAGATGATTAAAAACATGGGGAACAATAACTTTTTCAAATGAAATTATTATTGTGTAAATAAAGTATTTGTAGGATTTACAATTTCATTGATAACTATGAAAACTTCCAAACTCAATGTGATAATTGATACTGATGGATCATGATACCACATTCTTGGTTGATAATGGATTACATAGAAAACATAGGTTGTATCTCTCATTTTTTCTATACTAGGTTACACCAAATAAGATTATAGTAGACCAACAACATAATATTTTCTAAGAGAACCAGGTTTTAATATACCAACTTCCAAATAATGAGAATAGATATAAAAAATATATATATTGGAACAAGAATAAAATCCATTATCATTTTAATTGTATTTTTAACAAGGTGGAGAATGATTGAGAACACATAATTAATTTAAAATTTATGAGGTGATATTGAGATGAAAATACAAGTTTATAGAGTGTTGAGACCATGATGCACTTGTTTTCAATCAGTAAATATTTCGATGAAGTGGTGAATCGTTGACCCTACATATCATTTTATGAATGAAATTATATTTTAAACTTGGAAAATTATCCACAAAATTGTGTGGATTGTTACCATACTTCATAATTATCAAATAAGTATTCATTGGAGTCCATCTTTTATACAAATCATTTATTTCCATGAAAAAAACTGACTGAAAAATAATATAATAAGACAATACCATAATATTATGATCATTACATTACTCCAAACTTCATGAGAATGTGATTAGAATTAACAATAAAAAATAATAGAAATATATAATGGTTAATTAAGAAATCCATGAAAATTTATTAATTTTTTTTGATGATTTTTGAAGAAAATGAAAATATATGGTTTCAATATTATTTGAGGAATATTTGATATAAGAATTCATAGTTATAAAATTTCTATGTCCATGAGAATTGGTGTACATATTAAATTCAATGTTCTATACGTTGAAGCCTTATCCAAGATCAATCAAACCATTTGTGGGTCTAGAGGTCAACCAATCCCAAGGGAACCCATACTTGGATGGCCTACATAGAGACATATAGTATGGTGGGCCCATAAATAAGTAATCCAGGCAATCAAAAACCCATATAGAGCCCATGGAATAAGCAGTTTTGCATCCTTATATGGTTAAATATAGGGGGAGATAGATTATATGGGTTAATGATAGTGAGGGGTTGTGAGAGGACCACCATACATTTTCCATGATATTGATGGAATAGAAAAGTTTATCAACAAGTTCCTCACTAAAGAAACATTATATGTGGGGTGGATGATATATAATGTATTATTCCTTTATAATTTATAATGACAGTATTAACCATCACCGGTTGATCAGAAAGATCAATAAATTTCTACCGAGAATTAACCCTTTCTTCTTCCAATCAGGTTCTGTGATGATTTTATTATGGATATGATGCCCTTAATGTTCCATCTAACTCATGGTCAATCATCCAATGACCAAAATGAGGCCACAATATGTGTTATGTCAGTGAGATAATGATATGATATATTTTAAATCACCATTCTTTCAGGACACTCTCTTGAGTAATGTGATTACATGATGAATATGAATCCATAAAATGAAATCATTTTGTAATGATTTAGTTTAGTCATCTCATCTTCATTGATAATTTTGAGCATGTTATAAATTATGGAGAATTATATTATTATATATTTGATTTGATCAAATTTTAACATGTATAAACTAATTATTCATTGGGTATCTTAATTCGATGTGATGAATGGAGATGAATCAACAAACCTAATATTATTGATAAATATCATAATTCTTTACGTTGTTTGAATAGAAGATCTCTGATAACAATTTCTTCCATAAGTTTTTGGATAAGGATGGATCAAAAAGAATAAATATATTGATCTAAGTATTCAAGAATTTATTGAATTATTATATTGTATTCTTTTAATATATAAGAAGGAATAGAGTCCCAAAAACAATCATGAATATTTATTGATGAGTTTTATTTTTTGGATATGCCTCCATGTATGAATATTGGATTACTACATAGTGCTTTCCAGTCAAAATTATGGTGAAGTTAATTATAAAAAAATTTAGGTATTCATAAGTATAAATTGATCCTATGGTGACATATCCATGGTAGACTATGTAAAAATTGTAAATCCCAATTTATTTGAAATGAGAATTCATGTTTAACAACATAGGGAGAACCATGAATATTTATTCTGTTTTAAGATAACTTATTACATGAACATTAGGGTATTTATTTTATTAACAACATTAAAAAAGTGAGTTTTATTCAAGATGACATTGTATGTATAAATGTAGTGGGAATGAAGGTAAACACAATGATGGTAGTGTGAAGTTGAAATAAATACCCATTTGAGAAAGTATAGAAAAATTTGAAATATAATGCACCTAAATTATGGGGTATTAAAAATGAGTAAATTTAATACCCAATTCAATATGGGTATTAATATTTTATGGATGAATATATATATATAAATATATATTACTCTTAAGCACATTTATATAATTATTTAAATGAATAATTTAAATCATACAAGTTTTGTGATCCCATGAATAATTATTTTTTTATGAGTACGTGCATGATGGTGATTGAAAATAAACACATTTTCAAATATCTATTTGTGATATTTATACTGAAATAATATTAATGAAAGATGGATATGATGGTGATTAATTCTTCATTATGGTGATTACATGTACCCAAGAAATTGATAAGAGTTTCAAGAGCGGTGGATAATTATTGGATTCTAATGAAGAAAACATGATCAAAGAAAATAATTAGTCTGATTAATATTTCAGTGGTTGATCACGAGAAGAAAAATTTCAACCTACACACTACACTATCAGAATGAATTCTTACTCCTGGAAATGTTTGTTGGATTTTCCAATATGGATTCCAGCTAAATCTTACAAACTTTTTCTGTATTAGGAATTTATAATAATCCTTTTAAATTATAATAATTTTTCCATTAAACAAAAAAAAATTATGTGTAGTTTTACTAAAAATAGAATGATGGATCTTGTTTTTAAATAGACAAAGATTTCTAATTACAAAGGATAGAATTGTTAAAAAAGGGATCTCTGATTCACACAATATGCCTCTCAATGATTTCATATATATATAAGCAATGTTATTTCCATATTAAGGAATAGTTGTTCCAAAAGGAAAAATATTCTATTTTATTATAGGATGAAATTGATATGTAATGATAAAATAATATTTAGAGAAGTTAACTCTGTAAATATAAAAATTATCTCTATTTTATACACTATGTTAAAACCATTTAAATATTAACCACAATATCAAATCATTAAATAGTAAAGGAATATTACATCAATTATAAGGAATTAATAGTATCATATATGGAAAATTAATTAATATTTCACCCATTTAAAACCCAAATATTCATGTAGATTTATTTATTTCTTTTTTGAATAATTTTAAAAAATATTAATTTTCATAAAATATCATCAATATAATTTTTGAAAAAAATAAATAAATTTTTCTTTAGATATATAAATATAACAATTTAAATCCAATATAATCTATTTAACCAAAAAAATTACAATATTATTAGTTAAAAATTATTTTTAGTCAATTTGTCATCGTGAAAATTATTAATTTTTTTTTAAAAAAATTTCTACATTGGTTTTTTTATTTTTTTGTCAAAAGAATTATAGAAGGGTTGTGTATAAATTGAATTTAATTAAACAATTACTCAAAATTATAAATATGATTCCATCCTAAAAAAATTATAAAGCTCAAAAAATAATTCTTTTCATTTATGAAATATTCATACCCCATTGTGAACATATAAAAATGTTATTAGAAATTGAGTAGAATTTCTAACTTACAAATAGAGAAAATAATATAAATGTCACCATCAAGGAAAAATAGAACCTGGATTTCATATATTATAATTTGGGATTCATAATATCTATTTTCATTCATAATAATAAATAATTGTAACACTATATTTTATTTTTAGACATTATATCAAGTAATTATAAATTCTATTTTCTATTTTCCATTACCGTGGTAAAAAATATTTAATGAGGTTACTATTTAAAATAACGCAAAATAAAAGTGAACTCTTTTCAAAAAATTTACCTAATAATTCAAAATATGGGATCAATTATTTAATATCCATTCCCTATAATATTTAGAAGCAATTTTAAATATAAACATGTACAAAGCAATGAAACATGATTCTTAGAACCATAACAATTAACTTATTTGAAAGTCATGAATATTATCAAATAAAATAATTTTAATTATAGTTTCTTAAATAAAAATTATTATATTTCACTGGAATACCAAAATAAAATAATATAAATATTAAATTACTTGATTGACTGAAATTAAACCAGTTTATTTGAAAAAGTTTTATTTTTAAATATGCTTTGGAAAATCAATCATTTCCAAATAAAAATCCACAAAATTTCACTTATTTTATTTTAAATATTATGATTAAAAAATCATATTAATTTTACTAAATATTTTATCTAATTATGGATGAAATTATCTATAATTATCACACACAAAAACAATAATAAAACCCATTTTTGAATAAAATTAATTTTTTAATTTAAAATAATCACTTCCCTAAGAATTATTTGATTATTTAAAATTCATAAATCAATAAATTTGTATTCATAATGATCATATATTAAATTATTATTTTTTATTTTCCTTTTATACAATTTTTATTGAATGTCACAATGGTCAAAAATAATTATATTTTAGATTCATATCTTAATACTCTTAATTCTCGATTTCATTTGTTAAGTAATATAACAATATTATAATAATAATACTAATTTTATAATTTTTCACACTGGTACAAATGATATACCTTGGTAGTATTCTATAAATATAATATGTTCAATTTGGGTTTATTTTTGTTACAAGGATAAGGGTGATGATTTTAGGTACTCCTCTGGTATATGAGGTACACATTATGTAATCTCCCTTTAGTTATGTCTTTTATACCCTTTTATCTAGAGATATAATGTGACTTTTCATTATTCCATTTATTTTTTTTCCTATCGATTAAAATATTGGAATCCTTCTGTTGGTTATAGATTTTATGAATGGTTTTATGTATTGATATTTGTAAGGAAAGATAATTTTATGATGTTTTTATTTTGAGTCCCCTTGTTGGATAGGTTCTATAATGCGGGGCATGAGTGAGGACTATGTTTATTTTTACCAACATTTATTGAGGGATCTATGTTAGTTTGTTAAGGATATTTTGGATCGTTAATTGAAGGGGTGATTGATTTGTTTCAGGGATATTATCTGTTGATATGGTATCTCATTGATTTGATATTCAATGTTGGAGACTAATTTTATTGATGTTATGTTCATTTAGAGACATATGGATGAGATGAAATAATGAGAATAATGTATAGCTTGGTTCAATTGTGTAGATGATGAGAATTTTTACGGGGACCTATATGGATACCCTTGTTGGTGTATTCATCTTGGAGGATTCCCTTTTATGTATGTTACTACAAGATGATTCCCATATCAACAGGGTAAAAAAAATGAAGATTATTTTACTAGAGTGACTATATAAGGGTTCCTGTGTAAGGGTTTGCTTAAGGTTTTTCTTTTGTTTGAGGAACCCTTCAATGGTTTTTGTGTTTTCCTAGGGTTTCATGGGGGCACTGATTTTCACTTGTGAGTTTTTTCAGTGAAAAAGAAGATGATTTTGCTCATTTGGATATTTTTACGTCATGTTAGTGTGTTATAAGACACTTTTTATGTTTATGGTATGATTTTATTGAGGTATGTTCTACGTAGGAATTAGATATTATAGAAGATCATTTTAAATTTATTGGATTACAAATTGGCCATTAGATTAATCTATGAAACAATCATGTTGCCTTGTTGTAGGAGGATGCAAGGGATATGTTTTTGTTGACCTATATGATTAAACACATCCTAGTTATGAAAATTCCCAATATTGGGGATATTGGTTGGTTGACAACATAGTGGATACCATATATCCCTGATTAAGATTCAATATTGTTTCATTTCATGTGGGTGGTCTTGTTATTTATATAATATAAATAAGACAGGATAAGGTTCTCCAATAGAAATAGGAGTTACTTCATCCAATTCAGATCATTTTATTAGAATACTAGTGATTCATTAGTAATGATGGCTGGTTTTATTAGATTCATATGATCATATCAAGTTTTTTTTGTATTAATTCATGATGATTTTATAGAAATTTTGGTGGTACTATGCCGATCTCTTGGACATATTTGACAGTTTCTTTATATGTGATACAGATTCAATAATTCATATGAAATTAGTTAGCGTAGGAGTAAATTTACCTCTAGTGAAACGTTGTATACTAGGTTTTTAGTAATTAAATATTTAAATTTATCATCTATGGATTTCATTATCATATACAATCTATAATTACTTTTTAATAAGTTAGGATTCTCATGTGTATATGCACTTGTTATGATAGAATGTTATAGAATCACCATTATGGGTGGCCTACTACGATTCACTTCTAAACACATGTCTGTCATCATTATGGTGCTTTATGATATTATATATTTTTTAATATTGAAAATAGGTTACATATATTATTGGACAGTGTCCTAGTGTTTTATGATTTAGATACATTTATCATGTGGAATCTCAAGACTGTGCATGTGCAACTACACAGTTTTAGAGACTAGTGAAGAGTTATGAGTTAGTGAAGGAAGTGTATAAAATAATATTTTATAATTTTATAACAATTATATATTGTGGTAAATCTGGTGGGTTAACAATTTATTTTTATTTCATGATCATGGAAATTTATTTTCCCCTTATGAGTTTGATATATCACTCTTCTTGTTCAATTTTATGTTATAAGTTCAATGGTTTTTTATTTTTTATGTCAGATTTTTATTTATTTTATTATTATACTAAAGTATAGTCGAATAATATCTAAACTATCCCAATTTTAGTTATCATCACATATTGATAGATTATATTATATGTAAGTGAAATTCTAATTGCATTGTGGAGAATCATATCGGGTGGAAAGCTTGGTCGACCCACGATGTTTAGTTAAATAACATGTATCAGATTTATTTTTGAATGACTAGACAGAAAGAAAAACGAAATTACTTATCATTTCCATAAATAAAATAAGAGAAAATACAATAATATTCAATTGGTTTTTCATATTTAATATTAATTCTCATCCAAATTGTTATAGTGACAGGAATAAAATGCCTCAAAAAGAAATAGAATACATGAAGTTATTATGGTGAAATTTTTATATGATCCACAAAGGAATTGGGTAAAATAACTAAATATATTTATTTTATTTCCCTTATAACAAAGTAATTTAATTTCAATAAATATATTTACTATCAGTGAATACAAAATTTTTCTTAGAACAAGGTCATATAAATAAAATACTCCCAAGAGGGAATAAATAAAATAACTATAGAACAAAAAAATTTATTTAAAAAATATTGAATGGGGAGAACATTTAATTGAACCTATGAAAAAAAACATATAATATACATCTTAAAAATTTATTTCCCATATTATTATAAGATTTATAAGAAATAAAATGCATCCTTAAAGAGTTCATTGATATTTATTATAATCCCACATTATGTTAACTCTATTAGTTTTGAAATCATCACATATATATTCCACTACTAGATATATAATGTTTTCCTCATTATAATAAATACAGATATGTTACTGCATTGTCTATATTACATTTATTAATGATATATTTAGTGGGTCTTAATTTAATAAAAACATTTTTGATATATAAACTATTATAGTTATTTTAATGTAGGATTTTATAATGTAGATAATTGTATCCTTCAATCTATAACATGGACTAATGTAACTTATACTCCTAAATTTCCCCAATAAATTATTTTTATACATTAAAATGATAATAAAATTATAAAAACAAGTAGTCAATATACCAAAAATTTTATGATCTCTATGAAATAGTATACTTATATATATATATATAATATCACATCCACAGTTATTGATGCCTATAAAATTTATAACACCATATAAGTTTTGAACTAATTTATAAGAAAATCAATATTTTATTTTAAATATGTGAAATTCTGAAAGACAATTTACAAAAAAAATAGACATAAAATATTGGTAATAAATATTTGATAAAAATTGTAATTATGATAAATAATTCCCCTTTTATGAATCTATTTGTCAATGGAATGTGATAAATGTTATAAAATTAGAAAAATAATATCAATTATCATCATCATTAAATATTTTCATATACAACATATGAATATAAAACATTTATAATAAACTATGATATATATTTTAAAATTTAAATTTTGTATAATATACATTAAAACTTTCTAAAATGTATTGATCCGTAGAGATTGAATAACCATTTCCCATCCTCATTTGATGATGATGATGATAAAAACTACCAAACCCATCAAAATAAAAGTCTAAATAAACCATCTTATAAGGCATTAAATTTTAAATTTTTTTCTAATATTATAATTTCTTTATTGAAAATTTATAATGAAAATCATGTGGGGTCAATATATTTGATATCCATAACTTGAATAGAAAAATTTAATCATTACTGTATCAAAATTGATTTCAGTGACCATCTTGTTTTTCCTAAAAAACGAATGAGTAATGAAAATATTTATTATATATTTTATATTAATTTATTGTTTATTATTACCCATGGATTTTCTATTCATAATATTTTCTATCACTTAGTTTTATAAATTTATTTGGCAACATGATTAAATAGTAATGAAATTTTTTCATATTCTAATGATATTTTATATATAGAAGTTACATGAGGACTAATGAGTTCAAAATTTTCATTATAGGAATCCCTTTACACAATAGGGATATATAAAAGTTTATAAAAGTGAATATTATTTAACTGTAATTTATATAATATTTATAATATTCAGAAAATAATTATAAATATTTAGGTTATGAAGACATTCGCAGTTGAAGATCCTAGTAATACTAGCATCACAATATAATATACTGTAACTATAGCAATCATGTTTGTAATGAGATCTCCCAAAAAATTATTTCACAAATTAAATGAAGAAATATTTTTATCATTGATCACTGTTTCTTCAATATAATATAATGTTAGTAAATTTATAAGTCTAATTGGATGGAAAAAAGTTCTGATTAGCGGTTATCCAAATTAAATAGATGATCCTCTAGATTTTTATGATGTGAAGATTTTTCTCCCCTTATTTTTATATATACATAATTTTATTCCACTATATAATCAATTGTTCATTTATGAATAATTGTTTAAATGAAATTAAAATCAAAAAAAATTACTCACTATAAAAGAATACCATTAAAATTCATGGCTCGACGTTCCAAAACAATTATTCAAATAAATGAAATATTACAATGTCATGAAATAAAAGGGGGTTGAAAAATATAGTAGATAAACACTGCCCACATATATACAACCACAATGGGTGTAGATTAATCCATATCACAAAATGTCTATATTGTACATATTTCCTTGAGTGATCTCATTGATAGTGCGTTCTACACTTTATTTTCATGTCTATAAAAAATGAAACTATTAAATTGTGATTCAAGGATGGATATAAAAATCAAATCTAACTGGGGAGTATTATCCTAGTTAAATTAATTTTCATGATTTTAGTGCCTTGAAAAAAAGTATAGATTGCAATTCATTCCATATCACATTCCAGTCATTGTAAGGAGAATACATAATATAATAAATAATGACCCATATTTCAGATTTATATGCAATTCCCTACACAATAAAGGGACTGAAATAAACTTTGAAAATTACCACAGTGAATGAGGTAGACACCTCTATAGCCCGAGATCCCTGGAATTCCAATGGATGATCGATCAATATATGCTTTAATTCTTGGAGATATAGGATGAATATAGAAAAATATCATAATCATTATAGGTAAACTTGGTAAACCTAAAATGACCCTTTTTTTTGAGTGTTATGATCCATGTAAAAATTTTCCATTTCACTAACATGAATACCAATTGCAACATTTAAATCTCTATATTTCGACAGAGAACCTAAATGAAATGATGAAAAATTATTGACACAAAAGGAGGTGTTTCAACATGTACAAAACGAACTGAAGACTTCTATAGCACCAACTAACATGAGGTTCGATATCTCTGTACTTATTCTACATATACCTATATGAATCATTAGTTCATCCAAGTATCTATATACACACAAATCAATGTTACATATAACATCATTGTAATTCTACAACCTTTAGGAATGGGAGTGACTAAAAAATAGGTGATGCACATAATCATATTCAATTAAACATATATGACATATTGGAAAAATATAATAGAAAACCTTCCTCAATTAGTCATGAGTGTAAAATTTATATTTACAATATATCCTAAAATATAGGAACCATAAAAGTTGGATAAAGGGGTTTTAGGCTTATATAGCCCTGTTGGTGTTTGGGTGGTTCCATCACAAAATATAATGTTCAAATCACATAAATTAAAATGGAAACAACTATTTAGAATTGGAATGAGAGTGTTACTATCCCTGAAAAAATATTTTTAAATTAATAGTCCAGTTTTTGGGTATCAATTTCTTAGATACACTCATTGTGATTCACAAAATAAAGAATATTCATATCAAGAATATTTGGAGGAATCGTTATATTGTTGACTGGGTTTTCAAGATAGGGTTATCTCAAAAAATGTGTCTCTACTGTTGAATACATAGAAACATGGAGTTATGCATTATTTTAATGAAATATTTCATGATTTAGGGCAAAAAAATAAAATAAGAAAATTATGATTCTCATTCAAAAGCTTCATTTGAAACTAAATAATATGAAGTCAATATATCGTTCATTATAAGTTAACTGAATCCATTTAATAATTTTAATATGTGAATAATTTAAATAATAAATCCTTAATTCCAAGGTCGTAAATCTAAATTTGAATAATACACTCCTTCCAAGAATCAAGAATCAGTTTATTTTCACCAACTGACGAAGTCCATATGAATTTCCTCGTCATGAATTGAAGATCACAGATAATAAATCCTGTCCTTATATGGAGATAAAATGAATAAAAAAAATATGATTATTAATTAGGAACACCAGCATATATTGACACATAACATTCCACTTCTATATAGCTAGATGATTAATAATACAAATGTATATGTCATCAAGATATTATTTTGGTGTCTTTCCCCAAATTATCGAATCACCTACAAATTGAATGGTGTGGAGACTTTCCCCACTCTAAATGTCCAAATGAAACCATTTAGAATAATAGTTATTCCATCTCTGATGATAATTATTGATTTATTCTAGATTATTAATAACAATCAATATTCTCACATCATGAAAATAAATATTCAATCAAAGGATTTCGTCATCATATAACATGTGTAACGATAAGATGTTGTCCCTTATAGATTTTAACTTCATGTAGAATCCAATATAAGTGATTCTAATATATAATCTAATCATATAGTATTTATAAATAAAAAATATGAGTCCTAATAGGGGTCTCCATTTCTATCACCTTTATGTTATTGGAACTATCATATAGGTGATACATTAATTAGGATAAAATGTATTACATAAAAATAGTACTTCAATTAATTATACTAAATTCATTTGAAAATAAAAACCATCTATGACTAGAGAAGGTAAATATCAAAAAAAAAATATGGAATCCCATTTTGATGTCAATTTAATCTGCAACGGTTTGTTTTATGGACTTCAATTTCATCGGAATTATAATTTTTGATGTAGTGTTGAAATAATTATTTTCCCTTTAACATTCACTCTAATACAATTATTACTATTAGTACCTGGATTTGGGACCACTCTCCAATTACCACATACCAATGTCATTTACCTTTCCTTCCACTACCATTATTCCTATTTGATCCATGACTTGTGACCACCCCCACAGTACCAATAGTTTCAGACTGCACATCCTCATATATTATATCAATAGATTTACCCTACTTAATATTTTGATGTGATAAAATTTACTATTAAAAAATTACATGTCTATTCTATGAATGCTTTTATAGTATGATAACCCATTTTATGATCCAATAAATCTTGGGGAATTGATATATCCACACTCGACTCATTCTCTTTTGGAATCCTTATAATCAATTGTTTATTTTATTTTACTTCTTTTGTAGGATATCACAATGTATCTCTCATAGTATACATATAATAACATATATATTAATCAACCCAAAATTATGAGTTTAATATAATGGATTTAATTATTGTAGATTTCAATGATCATATAATTTTATAGGAATATTGAATTTTTAAAAAACAGTTACATATTATACCCTTGTAATTCAAATTAGACATATCCACTAAATGTCAATTATTATCAAAATATCAGGATTCATAAATTTAAACGTGAATGTCATTTTAAAATCATTTTATTATATTAATATGAGTCCCCATATCAGAAATATGTAACTTGTGATAGTTTCAAATTATCCTGAATCTCTGTTCAACACAATTGAATTAGTTTAGTGATTATAAAATGATTAGTAATGATGATTAACAAGAACTATTCAATTTTGAAAATCATGATATAATATAAAAAAGTTTCCTTCAAGAAATTAATATTTAACATAAAAATAATGAATAAAAAATTAATTTTAGTGTAATATTCATATCACCCATCAATATAAATAGTTTAGAATGATCAACAGATACATAAAAAATAACCATTCATTTAAATTTTAAATCATATAAAATAAACATTTTAGAACATCTGTTCTATAAAATTCAAGATTCATTAAATTATTATAATAGATATCCATTTCCATTGAAAAAAACCTGAAAAATATCTCATAAGATAATGAAATAATATCTTCTTTCGAAACACAACAAAACATGCATTTGAATTTTATTACTGAAAGACATTTATATTGGTGGATAATTAAGGTAATTTCATACACATTAAAAAAACACACTTTATCACATTGTAATGAAATTCAAAACTGATTAAAATATAAATTAGATAAAAATAATCATCATATTCATTTATATAGAGATGATAATAGTTTATAAAATTAATTATAAATAATATAATATATATAATAAAATATAAAAAATTCATTAATTAATATGGATACATTGGAGAAATTTTTTAAGACTTATCAAATAGTATTTTTTTATAGATCACTTATGATTATCATTCAATTTGAATAAGAAGAAATATGAAGGATAAGATAATTAAATTATTTTAAAAACACAATAATTTCCATAAATGTTTAATAAAATAAATTGAATTGATATTGTATGAATTTCTTATAGATTATTTTTTGAAAAAGGAATAATTATAAAATAATGTGTATATAAGGGATAAATCTATTACCTTAAATATACAACAACTTCATATATTATCTAACTCTTGAGAAATAATATTAAATTGGTTTTCTACATACTATAGAATATCATTCAGGCTCATTCATTTTTAATTAATCAGTTTAAATAATTTCTTATATATTTTTATTTTGTTACTAAATCTGTAATGTTCATATCTGATGTTTTGTGGAAATTGAATACAGATTTCCCAAAACACATTATTATATTTATAATTATCTTAGGGGTTATTAGAAAATTATATCTTGAATATTAATCATTACAAGATTATAGTTTTTTTTAAATAAAATGATATTTTATAACAATATATAATGTTTTTAATGAATAATTAAAAACGTTTTTTCACAAATATGGTTGTCTATATTTACACATGATTTATTTTTCCCTTTTTAATAAATAATTAATGAATGTAAAATAGAAAAATTAAAAACATTTAATGTATTTTTTTTAAATTATTTTATTAAAAAATAAATTTAATCCTTATGACTTGGCATGTGATGTGGGAATGACAAATTAATTATATCAAATCATGGAGGTTTTAGTCCACAATTACTCAAGATGGGAAATTTTCAAATAACAAAAGGATGGAAGGATAATACTATCAGTAAAAAACTCATATTTATATAAAAAATATTTTTTCACAAATATCATGTATATTTATTTTCTATATAATTTTCAAAATTTATTTTAGGTTTTGGTAAAAAATGATTTACATCACTACATGGATATGGTAGTCAATATATATGGATGAATAAAGATAAATTTTTTATTTTATGATAAAAGTAGATACAAATAATGATATCATAAATGTAATAAATTTTCATTACTTTTTAGATGCTAGTTTTTTATTTCAACATATTCATGATAGATCAAAATAATGAAGTAGGAAGAATAATATGAAGGAACTATATAAAAGGGTTATACCTATTTTTGTAAAACCCCTTTAGATAGACACATAAAGCCTTCATTTTTATTTATTGGTGTGAAAAGGAGCCTATTTGTTATGGGGAGGATGGTTTTATAAATAATTTTTCTTTTCTTGGTTATCAAAAATATTTCATGACGTGTGGGGAATATATGATATGTGGTTCCCTTTTAGAATTCAGGTGGTTAGAAGACATGTAAATACGTGAAATAGTATTATATAATATTTTTATAAATACAGTAAAATTGATCGAAACATCCATATATTATAATTTAATGGCATTAAGGAAAAATTAAATTAAAACTATCACATTTTCATACTGGTAAAGGACATATGAAACCATATATTTTACATTAACCACCACTGTAAAAAATTTAATCTATATATGGTATCTAGATTTTCAATTTATATCGATAATGAATAAAATTCTAAATAATGCTTCGAGAATATAATTTAAGCATCCATTCATGGAATTACACCATTTAATTTAATTAATTCACTATTTAATTTTTATTCCTTTATAATAATATAAAAATAATTTTTTATCATTATCAAAAATTTGTCGTCATTTTTTATGTATTCAAATAATTTTAATTCTAGAAACATCTTCATAAATTTTGGATTTTAAATAATATTACATATTACATTTATTAATAAAAAAAATAATTCATTATTTTATTCAATATATTAATTTTTCGATAGTACATCACTTTTATTATTATTATTCAATCTATGTTACATTGATTTTTTACCCACATACACCAGTGTTGTATAAATGACGATTATGGATTGTTGGTAATTATATATTTATAAAAAATTAACTAAAAATAATTAATCTATTTTACTTTATTCAAATTAACAATTATAACCATTCATACATTCTTTTTTCTAGAAACCCTCAACCTTGTAGCACAAAGTCGTAGTTTTAAAATGATGCAAGTAATTTCATCTCAATATATCAAATAGTTTAGTATTAGTAGTAAAATAGATTCATACATGCATATTTTATTACATATGAAAAGAATACAACATATTTTTACAAATATTATTATTAACTATAGAATATAATTTCATATAAATCAAAAAACACATCATGGAATCATGGATAAAGGAAATAAAATATAGGTAAGAACAACTATTCTGTAAGGGTAAAGTAAAAAAGATTCTAAAATGATTAAATATGAATAATTAAAATGGAAAGGTAAATATCTGAAAAAAAATAAAATATAAATAACTCAGATATCATTATAAGATAATTCACATCCAATGTAGAATGTTATATTATTTAATAGAGATATTATTTAAACAATAAATGATTAATTAAATTTTTGGTGAGATAATATTATTGTTAGAATTTCAAGGACAATAAATACAAAATTCATAATTAAATAAATGACTAAAAATTTGATTCTGAAATTTAAATCATCATGATAGCTCTACCATCATGTCTATTCATAAGATGGCTTAAACTACTGAATAAAACCCCATTAGGCCTGGACTAAGAATTTGAATATAGATTACTAATTTGTATCATGGGAATAATTATTCCTTGAGGGGATACAGTTATCTTGGAATTACCCATGGATATTATGTCTGAAAAGTTCCTTAGATATCGAACAATAAATTTAATTCATAACGATTTTTACATAACATTAAATATAAATTTTAATCAATGTACATAGATTGATGGATTGTTTAGTAAATAATAAAATAAAATTAAATGTGGAACATAATATGCCGAAATGATATATGGTATAAAAAATAAATATATCCATGATAAATTATATGTATATATAGAGGATATTTAATTTCCAATAATCACAGGACAATAGACATTTAAATGTAATTATATTGACTAAAAAACTATTCAATATTATGGATATAAATACATTCAATAAATAAAATAATCATATACCTTCATTAGAATTAATAAATATGGAATCATTAAAAAATATTCCCATTGGATAAATAATAAATATATTTGACTGTGGATTAATAGAAATACCATATAAATAACATAAAAACATTCTTGGAAATCATAAACTTTTTCTTTTGGAAATCACATTTAAATCTAAATGGTCATAGGGAAAATTTAATTTAACATCATTAAAATTAATATTTCTCCCTTATAATGGATTAAATATAACATTTAATTTGTTATGATGGATGGTGATTCAATTCATGTCTAACATGTTAAAAAAACAATCCATTCACTTTTTATAATTTTTTTTGGGAATTGTTTTATGAAATATATATTTATTCTATTGATTTTAATTGTAAAGAGTACTAAATCAATAAATATTTCTACAATTGAACAATTTTAAATTTGAAAAACTAAATTATTAATTTTTTTAGAAAATATGATTTGGAATGAAAATAATTTTTTAATCGAATAGAGAAATGACGTTTGATAAAATTAAGAAAATTAAATAATTTTTAGTAATAAAGAGTGGAAAATGATACTATAAATTATTAAAATCATGAATAAATATAATATAATAATATAAATTTAAATTATTAAAAAATTGGAAATTAATTTATTTTAAATAAAATTTATGTATAATAATTTTTTTTATGATTGATATTGAGAAATAAACCCATAACATGAAAAAATATCAATATGATAATTAATCAATGCAAATATTATGAGTGTAAAATTCAAACCCATAAAAACCAAGTAGAAGAATAAAATTATAAAATAAATTTTTTAATTCCTACATTATTAGATGTTTAATAACAAACCCACTTAATAACTAAAATAGGTAGAAGAAATTGTCATATTGAATAAATCATAATAAGGGTTATATTTAAGATAAAATTATTTGAATGTGATGATATAAATATGGATGGAAATGATTAATATTTATAGAGTTTTATTGTGGCTATTAACAACAAAAATATGATTGATCAATTGAATGTCACAAAAATCAAAATCATAAATCAAATTAGTGGAATGATTTTATTGATATCATATAAAAATGTGGTAATAGACTAATTTTTTTTAAAAAATTTTTCTCCTAATGATAATGAATTATCATTTTTTCTATGAATATATTGAAAAATACTATCATGAAATGTTTCTATTTTATAATAGAAATTCTTCATTTGGTTGTGGATTAAACAATTTAATGTTCAACTATTACAATAAAAAATGATTATCTAAGGAAGAGTATTTTATATTTAACGATCTGAAATAAATATATACTTAATCATAAGATCTATTAAAATATAAAACTACTTTATCTGTCTCTAAAAGTTTTCTAAATCCAATATAGTTATCACATGTTATCCAATGTAATATGTTAATCTCGAAGAATAAAAAATAAACACATCTAGTTCATCATTAATATTTATTCATCAAATTTTTAATCTAAAAATATTTCTATTTTATCCTAGATATCCAATATAATTGTAGTATGTGGTAAAACCTTATCAATCTTCATTCATGCGTTCATGCCACATGAAATTACAGGATGCAACAGGTTGCAATGCAGTATGCAAGATATCATTTTTCTAAAATATATTAATATAATTCCTATATAACTCCCAAAGAAATATGATTACAATCAATGGAATAATATTATATATTAATATAATTTTTACTATGGTTTTAAGAAAACATCAATAATTATAATAATATAATCAAATAATCAGTAAATGTTATCAATATATTTAAACGTATGTCTACAAAATTTAATGGAATTATTCATAAAATAAATACTCTTCTAAAACATATAATTTAAATTAATTTCTTTTAAATTACATTAAAATTTCTAGAATCCTATGAAAAAATTCCCAAAATATATGTTTGTGATGTTTAAAAAATGTTTTTTGGATAAAATCTTTATCCTATGATGGAATTAATGACCCATATATTATTGAATAGTTATATTTTTAAAAAATTTATCACAACCCTTATATGATTCATTATCATTATAACCAAAAATACATTGATAAAAAAAATCTACTACCTAATTATTGAATCCCAAATTCCACAACCATATTAATTCAACATAGGTTCTTACTTGTTCTAGATGATTACTGAGGTCATTAATTTTCATTGTCTAGTCTAATAATTCATAATTGTTGGTAAATAAAATTTTAATTGTCTTATTCATATCCCTTGGAGTCCAATCCTAGGTGCACAATAAGACTCATTTTTGTGAACTGCGTGGTGTTTTAGCGAAGAATAATTCACAATTTTCATAGTTACTACCCAGATGTACCTATGTAATATATCTACAACCAATTTAATTATTTATACATGTATTTATTTCTTGAAAACCACCATATTTTTTATCAAAAAATTATTCAGGATGTTATTCTATACATATCCCCAATGACTATCATAGGGTTATGATTCATAATCTACACATTACTTTATATAGTTCCAATGAGTTCAATTAAAAATCATTTGATAAAAACTATAGTGATTCTGGACCCATTATCCTGGAGCCACTCTCTTATTTTTTAAATTTGAATAATATAGAAGGATTCAAAAACTGATGTAATGGGTAGCTTAGTAGACTTGGTAAGCTATAAACATACACAAGACATTAACTAAATATGAATACTCAAATTACAACTTAATCATTTGTGACGAATATTATTCTTCCCTATATGATATCATTTTATATCAATCATTATAATGATCACAAAATCCAATGGAAAGAAAACTAAACATGAGTCAGTTCAAATTCTATGTAAGGGTTATGTATAAATAAATCTGATGATTCAATAATCATCATAAAAAAGAACGCTAAATAAATGAACACACATTCCATCAAAATAACCTGACTATCTTGATATGATATGTATTAACCAATATAAAATAGTAAACAAATGAACAATGATTTCATTTAATCAATAAATTGGGAATTTAACTCATCCTTGCATATTGAATTTATAATAATATAATGTATAATAATCTGAAATTTTTTAATTAATTCTATTATTAACTACATCCTTCAATAATATAATGAATCATGATACCTTTACAATCAAAATCATTCATAAGATTATAAAAACATCATTGTAGGGGCCAATTGAGATTGCTAAATAAGAATATGATAACTTAATTATTTATATCGTGAGACTATTGACTATTTGAGGGTAATTCATTAATCGGGACCCACCCATTTCTTTCATGTTGAAGCCATTAGATAGAAATAAATAATCAAATCAATTCAAAAATTGTTTTTCTATTCATTAGATATTTTTATTGAGTTAATAATAAGGATTTTACATTATTTCCGAAAATAAAATTATGAATTTAAATATAAAACAACATATGTAGAAAATAAATATAATTTAAAAAATATTTTTATCCAATTTGAAAAATATTGATATTTAGGGTAAATTTACCGTCCAATGATCACAATAAATCGATAATTTCCATTGCATGTTATTGAATACATGAATAATTCAAGAATATGAAGGTCACAACATTCCCCGATGAAAATTTACATAGATAAATAAAAGATAAAAAGGGTCATATTAATAATTATAATACATATTGGTGTATGAGTAATGTTTGTTTGTTAATCATAAATAAAAAACCCCTAAATATTTATTTGTAATTACTCCTGGAGAATATATACATCAAATATTTTAAAAAACATTTAATGATAAATATTATCAAAATATTTTTGAAAATAATTTACTTTGGAATAGAAAAAAATGAATATCCATATATAAATATATTCCAAAGCAGAAGAAGATATAATAAATATCATTAAAAGAATAAATAATAATGAAATTTTAATAATAATAGAAATCCAAAAGGCTATTTAATTTTTAATGATGTCAGGGAATGGTGATATACAAAATGGGAAATATTGGACATCAATAGACATCATTCTATAGAAAAAATGGAAAAGGGCACACCCACTAGAATCATGATCACATTCATAGTTATCTAATCCTGTGATATAGGGCATATTGTAATTAATCAAACATAAGTAACAAGGATCATTCCATTATCCATACTAGAGGAAATTAAATCTAATCAAGTAGCAAAGGATGCCAGAGAATGATGTGAGATACACTCAATAGGAAACCACCATTGGTGTATATAAATAATCCATCCTATATACATATAATTATAGTTTTATTGTATTAATGAAAAATAATAAAATATTAAAAATAAGTACCATATTGTTCACGTTCCAGCATGAAACATGGTCAACTCAACACCTTTTGAAATTGGCCAGATTATGTCTGATATTTAATAATATATATTGGAATATAAAATATATATATTATATTCATGTACATGATCAATTTATATGGGGACATAATTAAACATATACATGTATAAAAGGTTCCTTCTAGACCCAAGTTGTATCTCCATCATCTGTGATCTTCCTATTGAGCTATAGTATGTACCAATGGTTTAATTAATTGAATATAATAATGAATGTGATTTATCTTGATCATAACATTAGATATGTTGGTATACATCTCTCGACCAACAACCGAAGTAGGGGAACCTATAATGTCATGCACATCACCCATCTTGATTAATAATTGTGAGAGACATCATGGAAAACACCCATTGCAATGGAGTTTGAAATTTCATTATCAACAGGTACCTTAACCATTATTCCACATTCAATATAAATGGAATTATTATTATAATAATTTTTTGTATAAATCATTTACCTTTTTTCATCAATCTCTAATACATCAATTTTCATCAAAATTGAAAAAAACAATAAAATGTAACAATAATCATTTGGAGTAGCCTTTCCTCTGATTTCCATTTTATTTAAATAATAAATTTAACATTTTAAGGAAGGTTATTTCATAATAAATTTTGGGAGATTCATTATTAATCATCTGAATTAATTATTTTAGTTAATTTATCATGTCGATTTCATTTAAGTTCAATATGAATACTTGGAAGGTGTTCTGGTCCATTTAAAATATGTACTTAAAAGGGAACATTTCATATGGAAGACTCAAGAAGGATGTATATAATTGATCTCCCAATACATTAACAATATATAATTGATTATCTTATGTATAAAAATGTGAGTAATATTATTTAGAATTTAAAAAAACATTATAAGACCATGCACGATGATGGATGGTTTTAAGCATAATAACATAGCTATGAAAAAAATGAATTTTGTGGAAATCCAATAAAAATCATACCATAGGGAATTAAATGATTCCACTTCAAATAAATGATTCATATATGAAGTAGATTTGTCGAATAATGAACAACGGTTATGTACCCTTAAAATAATCCAAATGAAATCGCACCAAATTAACATAAGAAATAAGAATATAATCCAAGAACAAAAGGAATAATATAATGTGGAATTACTCTATATATCCATCTCATATGAAATAGATAAATTACTATATAGGATTGAGTACCAATTAAATAACCTAGAAGTGTAATAAAAGGATATCTCATTTGGAGAGACAGGAGGCCTCTACCGTATGAAATGGAGGGATACATAAGAGAAATTATTGTGATATTCATTAAGTGTAAAGAAGTAGAATCACCCATAAATATCAGTTAATGAAGATTTGATGAACTAATGGAAAACAATTTGAATATCACAATCTATATTGGTACATTGCAAAATTTATAGGCATTGTTTTTCAAACACATTACAGACCATGTAATATGCATTTGTTAAAAATTGTACACATCCAGAATGGGTGTGAAACTCTGATAGATTAGTTTGAGATATCTCATATGACATATAAATATATAAAATTTCTCATCGTGGTTAATCCATAAAATTTGTATTAACCATGTTTAAACCAATAAGAACTCATTCTTTTCCCCATTTTATGATCTTTGTGCTCTGAAGAAGCCTCAAATAATCATGGAACAATCCATATGTCTTACTTAATATTTACTATGAGAAAATAAATGATTAAAATCATAAACTAAAATTATTCATAGATTAGTTAAATTAATTTTCGTTACAACCTCTCTATATTAAGGAATCCCATCCCCAATATGGACTTCTAAGGGTAAAGAGAGATCACCTAAGAATATCTCCGGCTATTGAGATTATATATCATCTTCCCTCTCCCAAGTCTCATCATGTACTTATATATTATTCTATATACCTCATACTAAAGGAAGTGAAAATCATATGATGATACAAATGATTCAGAACACAATAAAAATATGGTAATCCTAATGAAAAGAAACTATCTCTTTCAGATCCCCATTTAATGGAAAAACAATGGTATAATCAAGATTATAACAGCTAATAAAACAAAAGTGAATTACATGATTCATAAAACAGTATATATGTGGATATTATAACTTGTAACCCATAGGTCTGATCAATTTCCCAGCATCAGAATGTCCACCAAGTGGAGGTGAAATCAAACCATTATTTTGAATACACCTAAAAGATATCATGGATGAAACTATAAAGAAAACATGATCCTTGTCAATGAAATCATGATTTCATTAGAATCTATTGGCATATGACTATCCTATTCACAGATCTATAATCAATGAATTTATAATCAGCTGACTTAATCTATTGTATCCGGAAGGAGACATGGTTGTAGATAAGTTACTTATCATTCCTCTAACATAAAAAAGGGGATCATAAAGTCGTACCATATAATGATTCATAAGGATCCATCTTGATGTTAGAATGAAAATTAATAGAATAATATAACTAAATACGGGGTATATGTTTCAAACACAAAAAAACCCAATCTCAAACACATGTACATGAATTATTTACCATGACACATGATTCATACAATCTATTTTTCCATCACTCTGATGGTGATATGTTGTGTTCCGAAGCTCATCTGTACTGAAGGACTCCTATAACCCTTTACAGAACCAATATGGAAGGTTATTGTCACTATAAAATATGATAGGTCATTCATTTCCATGGATATATATGAATTTATTGAATTATATAACCATATATTATACCTATAATGTCGCTTGATCAGGTAAAAAGTTTTCTACATTCATCAAACTTTCAAAAAATACGCATATATTATAATTTCTTTTAGTTGATCTATTTATCTTATAATGAATTAAATAAAAAAAGCAATCCCATTAAAATTGATGAAGGATAAATTATAGTAACAACCACTATGATCACTAATATTCCTCTTTCACTTATAGACAGGGGGAATAATGAATAATAAAAACTGAAATTTCTAATTTCATAGTAGGACACAAATTCTAGAGACGTATATAATAATAAATTATGGTGACAGTGGGATATAATAGCCAATATTATGTTTGAAAATAATATATCATATCATATTTTATGGTCTAATGGGACCAAAAAACTCTCATTAATGCATGAAGTCTTATCATCATCCGCATTACTACTAGAAGATGAATCTTCACCTATGATACATTAACTATGGTCTCAGTCCTATGGATTTTAATTTTATCTCAGTCATACTCATTCAATAAGAGTGGAAGTCTCTACAAAAAATGAGATATTGGACTTCACATAATCAAAATTAACCACAATGTTCATTACAGAAAATTGATCAATGAGATTTGACTAACCCAAGGTCTCCTAAACTCCATGTGCCTCTGTTTTCCTACATATACAATCATCTATATCATTGAATTTCCCATTCACATAACAAATCTCAATGTCAATGGATTGTAGGTAGTCAAATAATCTGAGAAACCTATGATTGAAATCATATTGTGTAAATATGTAATTGATTATTTTTTATCCTTGAATACCACAACATGCACCTATGTATATATTGCAGCCAACATCATAGACCATGAACAAAATTACCTAGATCATGATGGAGTGTCCTTTAATTCATATCATAATTCCTAAAATGATGATTACCATACACTAAAACATGATCATCATGCCTAAAAACATCTCCAATCCCAATACCAAATACTTTAATGTAATAAAGCCTGTATTTTTACAAGCTTTGAAAAAACCATGTTCGACGTTGATGTCAATCATCATTTCTACTCCATAAATTACACATTAAAGGATTTTTTCCATATAAATTTCACATAATTATTAGAAAAGTGTCTAAGGGGAACTGTAAGGATTATTAAATCCATGATATTGTGTTTTTAATATCCTAATATCACCAATATACTCCATATGTCATGGAGGTTCTTGGGATAACACAATGAAATCACATCTCTCACATTATCTACATCTATATATACTCATGACTAAAAGATGATATGTCCCATAAGGGTAATTTTTCAATCCAGATGTGTCATTTGATGATAATTTCATAATAAGAGTTTTCTATCAATTTATTATACATGATCTTAAGATGTTTGTCATGGTCTTGTTGAAAAAACGAATAAACTATTATTTAATCTGCAAAGACACCCAAGAAGGAATCTCAGTACGGGTAAAAATATGATTTAGAAAATCCATAGACACATCAATTGAAATTCCGAGACTGAAAGTCATTGTGAGGTACCAATTAAGACCACACATACTCCTGAATGTTTTAGGATATGTGTCTGATGTTATGAAACACACATGATTATCTTCCAAAATCAAATCATTATTTCAAAAACCACATTCTCCTTTGAGATGATCTAATAGGTTTTATATTTCTATAGGTTTATAAAATATCCATTTAATAGACTTTTTCAACCAGTTGAAATCCACAAAAATCCTGGGTTTACATCTCACATTCATGTAATAAAGGAACAGTGAACCCCAAGTAGAAGGGACGAGGGGTATAAAACCACCATCCTCTAGATATAACTATTTACTGAGCTCAAGAAGCTATGTAGGTTCCCTTCTCGATTGAATAATGGAAACCAATTCCAATCATAACGATTGAATAATGTTTAGTTCTCCCTATTTCATTATAGGTGCCTTTGAAAGAACCTCCATGATGAAACCACTAAAATGATCAATTATAGGGGGAATCAATTGGTTAAAACCCCTGATAATCTAAGAATATAACTATGATATGTGTTATCACTGCCCCCATCCCATGACGTTGTGGTCCTACGAGGGTAATATAGAGAAAACATTCTCCAATGTTCACATGTATATCACCATATGTTGATTTAAATGTCACCCATCAATAATAGAAATCAATACGGGATTTATTGAAAACTAACCCTTCTATCCTAAGTATTACAACAAACCAAGTCACCTCAAGTATTAAAAGTACCCATACAAAGTGATATCTTATTATCTTCAGGACATGCTTGTTATAATGAATAACATACTCTAATAACAATCATAATGTGGAATCAATGGTTATCACATAACGCAATTCTTCTAATATGAGAACCACGATCTCCATGATTTCTGCATGTATAAAAGAGTTATGTGTAATTGTTTCAAATAGAGAAGAAACATATATTTAGGATACTATAATATTGCATACTATAATTGAAGGTGTAGTTATATAATCATCCAGAATATGATGTTTTTCATTAAATTGGACCATACCATTTCTCTAAGCCACAACATAACTACCCTAATCAGGCCCACGCTAATGGATTTTGAACTCTTGGGGCTAGCTTCCACTGCCTAGACCACAACATTCCCATGAACAACTGATGGTATTCTAGCTACGTTCATGATTGGATACTACTATACCAACTCCATAATAAGTAGTTGATGTAGATATCTCCCTCTATGAACCCCATAAACATCTAGTAGAAGTGAGAAACATGCCCCTCATGTCGATGCCTCTACATTCCACTTCATCTAATAAACATTGGGGTTTTGTAATCCTGAATATCCTACATTATTGACATAATATAAAATAATATCCATAAGATATATAACTATTAATTACCCCAAAATAATCATCAAAATTTCAATTTCACCCTCAAACAATTAAACTACAAGTTAAGGGTGTTGAACTGCTCTAGTTACCACCATCGACCTACCCCATATTATACTTAGTAACAAGGGACGAGTTTTATCAAATACTATTACCCTGGAAAATATTTTTTTCTGATCAAATATTGTATTCCATCCCATGATTGATTCTATTTACTGTCATAAGATCATCACCATAATTACTCAAACATAAATGTTTAAAATTAGTATATATGAGTAGAATAATTCATGATAGGCATTTCTCCGTACTACTTGTACTATAAATCTATAGTCTAGTCAGCCATCAGATCCTATGAAATTTTTCCATCACAAAATAATACAGTGAAATCTACCCATATCATATCAACGTGTTAATATTTTGGGGTAATAACATCCCACCATATCATTGGAATACTCATGTATCATACAAGCTTTGAGACTGAAAATCTACTATAGAGTGATCTATATATTCTCAAATATTTAATGTATAGGCTTGATCCATGACTCAGTAGCATGTAGTCTTCAATCCCCATAAAATGTGGGAGGATGTTGTTGCTGTGACTTTTAAGTAAACTATTATATAGTCTTTATAGGATGCGAAACACCTTAAATAAAATAAAACATATGAAGAAAATCCATCACATATCAGGGTGTAAGATACCATTTTTGAAATAGAATGTTTTTCCAAATGTGGAACTACATGAGGAATCATTAGTGGATCATGAAACATAGAATCTTGTATATGGTCAGAACCTCCTTCTAGGTAAACCACTCATTTCCCTAGTGGAGGCATTATTAGAAAATGCAAAACAGAAAGCTCAAATTTTGTCTTATCCATTAAAAACATTTAAGATGGATAACTATGATTGGTAAAATGCTTCCTTTACCAAAGATCATACATCTATACCTTCTCCCAAATCCATGTCTACGTTAATAGGAAAGACTATCACATAAAAAAAATAAGAGGAAACCCAACTACCCACTATGATAATAGAGTTTGGGTTTAGGATACATATAATATAATAGAGGTTCCATTATATGGAGTTTCAATTGCACGGTGTAGAAAAAAAAGTCCTTACATTACAGTTGGAATAAAATTTATCAGTAAATGTTTTGTAAGGATTTAGTTCATCTCAATTAATAATATTTATATAAATATATTCTTATATCATGATCATGTTTAAATAGTTCTATAACCGATAACATTGTGTAATTGTAACATTAGGGTGTCATTACTAAGCTATAGAGGAAAACATAATTTAGAATGATGAAAGAACTTTAATTATTCCTATTACACTCTCCCTGATGGATATTATATAACATTTCCATATATATATTAAGGAAATAAACATATATAAGAGGACAGTGCAATGTGAAAATAGATGTGGAATGGAAATATTTTTTTTTCATATTATTCATACCATGCATATAATAATGAATAAAAACACCCCATAATTTTATCAATAATATGAAAAGGAAATATGATTTCAATAAAAAAATTATAATATCATCCTCTGATATGTTCATCAACCAACAGTGAATTCATATCATTGGTAACAAGATAAATCAATTTCAATAACATCCCATCACAGATAATATGGATTTTCATAGATCATGGATTACGTACAGCTAGAAAATTTCTCAATACCAAATTCATTTACCTACTAGTACCATTTATAAAACCCCAAAAACAATGAAAACCCAAAAAAGATCCCCTCAAACCACATTGTAACCTCTCTACCTAAGATTCGGATAACTAATTCCTTACGCTTGTCTGTCACATGGCTCGAAGTGTCCATCCTAGTATACTAGAGGATACGAACTAGTAGTGAGGCTCTATGGTAGTACAATGAAGAATCGATATTATGATATCAGAGGGGTAGAGTGAGATAAATAAAAAAATAAAGTCAATATCATGTACATTTCTATATATATATATATATTCAACAATGAAAATGATATAATTTATAACATAGATGAATTAAAATCGATAAACACTAATAATAATGAAAATCATAATGGTTGAGTCATATATAATAATGACATGGCATGTAGATTTAAAAAACTGAAAATATGTGAAATTAATATAAATCATGAGATATAAATATAATATAAAATATGTCTATACTAGTATCATATAAATTTATTTTTTCCTTTCCTCGAATTCTATATTATATAAAATTAATAAATTAATCATTTTTGTAGGGGGTTATCTATTTCCTTAAACAAAGAAATGTAATCTACTCATGTACCAATGGTGCTCTATATATGGTGATAGATTTACTCAGTAGGCTGCCTCTAATGAGGTTTATAAATAACCTAATAATTTTAAATTTAATATTACTGTGCATTTATTAATGGATACAAAATATTAATGACATATATATACTAGTCAATACATGTTCCATTATGACACCTAGAATACTCTACCTATTTCAGTATATGTCAAATTTGTTATAATTTGTAAAAATATATATAGTAAATATATAGATATATATATCTATATTATATAAATATATGATATTATAATGTGAGGAAATAAGTTGTCATATATATGGATTCTATGTAATTTCTCAACTCAGGGCATAACTCATGTGCCCATAATGTTTATGACAGGGATACATACAACAGTAAATGGTACAATCCATGATTCTCACAATTAATGTTAAATTTAATTCTCATCAATTGATATTTATTGTGCGAGAATTATTTCCAAACACATAATGAAAGTCAATGTGGAACACAATTCCTATTATAATGATAGGAGTATAATATTGAAATATGACATTAAAAGAATCCGATATAATGTAACATGAATTTTCATGTTCTTCATGTCCCTTAACCATCATTCCATATCCAATAACAATTGTGTAATAATAAAAACAATAATAATTTTAGGGACCACATGATTAACATTAAAATAATCAATCCAAAATGCATCTAACTGTGTCACATTTCAGATTATCCATATAATAAAATATGTATCCCATGGAATTTCATTACCAAAAATTTCAATTTCATTTAAAAGATATATCTAATTAATCATGAAATTAATTTCCATAATCATGGAATGTGAATATATTATTATTGATTTGATTTAATGTATTTATTCTACAAAGTAATTCAATTGAATTCATTTTCATGAAAATCATAAGAATAAAATTTCTTATACATTGAAAAATTATATAAAAGAAAAAAACTCTCTTCAACACAACAAGAGTGGTAATTATAATTTAGTTTGTGATCCTAAATCCAAATATAATGATTCATCAAAAGTATAAAATCATGATTATTATTAATTTGAAAAAAATACATTTTTATAGTAATGATCATCAATGTTGGCTTGTGGGAAAATGGAGGAGCATTGAAAAATACAAGACAGTAAGGGGGAAAATGGACCACTTACCAAAATAGAATAGATTCCTCATAATCTAATATCACATTCATATTTGAAGTAGACCATATGTAAAATGAATAATGGTTCAATTACCAAGAATTGGTGTGAATGCGATCACACTAAAATATATCAATATATGATAAGGGAATCAATGAATGGAAGAAATACGAATATGTACATTAGTTAGAGCTATCTAACACATCTGACACCATTCAATTTATCATTCTTAAGGATTAGAATTTTTTTCTCTTATAAAAGGATTGAAATGAAGAATAAACATGAGATAAATATATCATCAAACATTCAAAATGAATGAAAAAAGAAGATAAATTGTTTTTATGTTCATAATGATTAAATTCATAAAATTGTAATTCAACAATGCTATCAGGTGTAAAGTGTCTATTTTACATCCCCATTCCTTTTGACTAGTTGTTATGGAAATCAAAATAATAATTCTTAATTGTACAAAATCTAATTATTTTATTCCTAATTTATTGTTATATGTTCTTTAATGAGAAAATATTTTTTTACCATACATTGAAATAATAATAAATTATTTTATAGCGTACCATAGAATTATCATAATGAAATTGTATCATATTATGATCAGATTCACATTATCAAATTATTCTTATAACTTTAATTCATATACTCATAATGAAAATAATTTCAATATGATTTGATAGCAGCTCAGATATCATCATATTCACGTTCAAAATAATAATTACAACATGGATGTAAATCTATAAGATTGACTGTAATCGTAAATACAAAAAACTGTTTTATCTAATCCATTAAATTTAAAGATATTTTTAATCTATAAAAAGGATAAATATTTTATCATGTTGGAACATGTTATTAGTAATAATATATAATCAATACAATTTTTGGTAATATGTTTTATGTGTTGACAAAAATTATTTCACAATTTCAGTTATAAAATGTTGGTTGAAATTCCATGTCTCAATGTCCATCTGATAATATAGGTCAAAATATGACTATTGGAGTTTAAGATGACCATTTGGATAGACAACCATAATACATGGTCATTTGAATACATTAAAATGTATGATTTTCTATACGTATATAAACTATGTGATATATCTTATACATTTTATCCTTGTTTGTGAGGTCTTATGTATACATGAAGTGGACTTCGTATTCCTTATTATTGTAACATTTATGAGTTCATTATTCCTTATATGACTGTTATTATTGTGACTATGGTTGAGGGAATCAGAGGATAGGAATACTATATCTGTTCATCATGATTGATGGATTTTAGGGATAGAAAAAAATTATCAGATCCATGAGATTGAGGTCTTCTAGGTCTAGGAAGACAGAGGAGCTGGTCACATTTTTGATCCAGTGAATGTAGTGATATTAAACCAAAATTAGATCATCATATCAATGATATAAACTTGTGTGGGTAAGATGGACATTTATGATAGTATAAATCAAGATACCTTTATCCTCGGTTGTTGTATTCCCTTTTCATTGGATTTGTATATTATATTAATTTATAAACCGTAACATTTTTAAAATAAATTTTATTATTTTCGTATTTATATTTTTATGTCATTTATCATAGTAACATCAATAATAAATCTAGGAATGATTCTATATATTTTTTGATAGAATCATTATTTTATATTACATAGATTTTTCTTAACCACTATAATATTATCTATATCATGCTTACATGAATTACATCATTCTATAATGTGAATATGATTAGAGTCTTCATACGACCAATGGAATACATATCAGAATCTAATTGATTATGATATCCATTATCATTAGATACAAGGGCCAACTCTGATTAAATTTTTTAATACATGAGACTTTTTGCGAATATGATTTTTTTATTATTAAAGAAATATTTCTTTATGATTAAAAATTTAAATTTTTAATCCTATAATTAAACCACTCTTGCATTTTGATATCTATATATATATTATCCTTAATATTTGTATCCAAGACTAGAAACTATAATAATAATACGAAAATTAATACCATATCCATGTCTAAGTATTACAAGTACCTATATTTAGTAACAAAAGAGGATCCAACTACTAAATTACATTATGTTTCATTTAATTTTCATGATAGATTAATTTAAATATAAACCCATTATTTAAAAATATTTTTTATATTAACCAGTATTTTTGAAAAATAATTTTTTTATATTCTTAATCATTGTTTTATTAATTTTCGAATTAATACACAATATAAATATTTCATGATAAATTTTTTTTATGGTAATGATTATGAGAATTGGAGATATATAATCAGTACTTTTTTGATAGAAAATGGAGTTTATAATTTTTTAATGATGACTGGTGAATAAAAAATACCTAAGAAGGAAGTCTGAACCATTCAAAATAACGAATGGGAGGAATATCAATTAAATTATAATGTATGGAATTCATTATTATGTTTTATGAAACAAAATATATACAACAAAATTTCTTCTTATGAATATTCCAACAATATATTGATGAATTTTGAGATTAATCACCTTGGAAACTCTAAAGATGTTGAGATTAGAAGAGCCATTCTAAGTGTCTATTTGAAATCTATTGATTTTACATATGGAGAACCTATTTTCAAAGACTAGAAGTTTTTTGAAAATTGAAAATAGTTTTTAATAAATAGGTGGTAAATGATTAAATGATGCAATAAATAAGGAAATGAATATTGACATTATTCCAAGTGAGTGGGAATCTATGAGAATTGATTTTATGATTCAAGAAAAATTATTACCATTACTCATTAGGATTTCATTGGACGCATTTTACTATTTAAAAATGTAATGAAACGAGCTAATATGAATGTTATAAAGAAGAAAGGAGAAGTTACTTTTAGTAATACTACTACAAATACCACAATGTTTTATAGTTTGGAAAAATTTATTATACTAATAGTGAATTTTTTTTACACAATCTCATTCAAGTGTATATGAATATTCTATGTATGATTTAGCCAATATTTATCAATGGATAAAAAATATTATTGTTAAAAATGATTTCATGTATCAATATAATAAATTTATCAAAGATAAAAGGGATAATAATGATTCTATGTTTACTTGTTATAAATGTAATAGATATGGAAATATAAAAATAGTTCATTAATAATTAAAAAGAAATTATAGAAACATAATATGTTATAACATAAATTAGAAAAATAATTACAAGGCATGTGGGAATAATGTATTCAAATCCAATCACTCATAGTTTCCAGTGTATGTGATTATTCTGATTAATCTGTAGTCAATAAAAACTATGTACTTAAGAATACTAGTCCACATTCTATAATCCCCTTTTAATTTCAATGTTTAATGGAAAGGATACACATATTTTATTCCTTATCATATATTTCATCAAATGAAAATTAACTCGATCGGAAGAGTTCTATAACTTTGGTTGAAGAATCCTCAGAAACTAGTCATAATAATATTTTATCTTCTTATAATGAATTTTCTAGATTTGGTAACTTTTCTCAAAATAAATATTTTAATGTTATTAAGGGAAATGAGAGATAAAATAAATAAATTTTTTTTTTGAAAAAATTACTATCAGATCTCTCTAAAAACATTAATAAGAAACCATTTTAAATAGATTCAATTTCAAAAAACCTTGAAAATGGCACATATTAGAAGGATAATATTTCTAAAAATAATTAGAACATATTTTCTAAGAAATTTTTTATAGAAACTAAACTCAATTTAAAATCAAATACATGAGTGGATAAGAAATAATTTTTTAAACAAAACATTGAAATGTTTTCTCAAGTGAATCTATTATCATTTTTTACTAATGGGAAGGAAATTTTTGAAAAGATGTATTATCAACATTATCATCATGGTAATAGTTATTGATGTTTTTAAACTCATTCAAATGAAATATTTAGTAAAAATTACATTCTTCCAAATAGATCCCCCTATTGTACTGAATGTTATAGGTGAGGAAATTTGAAAAAATATTACTCTTTTAATAAATATCAATATTTAGGGTTCCAAAAATCCTTTTAAAAAATTAATTTGGATACCTCAAATATTTGTTTCCAATAAATCTGGGTCGATGAATTGTTGTGTTTCTAAAGGATAATTTTATTTTTCAGGGAAAACAATTAACAAAAATAAGAATAATTGGTACATTTATAGTACTTTTTACTGATATATTACTAGAAAAAACAATTTTTGAAAAAATAGAATCAATGTAAAATGGATAAAAATAACATCCATAAAAAATGTTTTAGGAGAAATCATTTTTATAAGTAATATATTTTTTCTTTGAAAATGATTAATTTATAATGTTTTATCAATTAAATGACATAAGAACAACCTTATACATGTAAATAAATTATGTCAATATTGTAACCTTGTGAATTTTATAAATTATAAATGTGTAACATACAATTCAATGCATGAATTCATTCATTTCTTACATTAGCTTGAGAGTTTCTATAATCATAACACTGATTACCTCAGGTTCCACGAATTAATTTGTCATAGTGTAGTTGAATATCAATCATGTTTATGTCATGGAAGGTTAGGACACTGTAATCATAGAAAAATATGAAAATTGACTAATAAAAGACTCATTATGGATCTTCTGGAACATAGAGATTATTCATAAAATGTCTATAAGCCAGGTAAATATATCGAGAAACATAAGTCAAGATTTAAATATATTAGTGATGTATCAAATACTAATTAGTTATAATAAGAGAACAATGAATTATTCATCCCTACACATAATATATGTATCATATACAAGTATTATTTATTTTGTTTTAGTTTATGATCAAACTATTTATATATGGGTTTATTTTCAAGAAATTAAATCTGAAGCCTTTTTCTATTTTAAATAATATTATCTAATTTAAAAAAATTTATAAACCATCTGAAGATAAATATTCATAGTTCTAATGGGGTAAAATTTATAAATTAATATTTTTAATCATTTTTAGTTTTAATGGCGTGAAAAATAACATTTTCTCTCCTATAAATCCTCTGAAAAATGGTGTTATTGAATTAATAAATAATGTCCTTCAAAAAAAACAAGAACAATGTCGAGTGAATACTCAATTACATGACATTTTTGGGATGATGATGTGAGTAATAATTTCTATACAATATATATTTTTAATTTTGCGTTTTATTAAAAAATTTTAATGAAGTATGGATATACTAAAAACCAAAGGTTTTATTCTTCTGATTATTTGGATGAAAATTATTTATATTTAATACAAATGATAATTTATTTAAAATCACACCCATATCTGATAATGGTAATTTTCAAGCCTATTCCACTACTTATAGGAAATGAAGAGTTTTTAATAAAACTCCATGACCTATTGAGGAATCTCTACACGTTAAATTTAACAAAACTAATCCATTTATATTTAAACAACCATAACCAACATCTTCTATTTTTTTAAAAAAATATGTTTTCCAACTTTTTATAATAGAATCTTATAATAAGAAAATTCCCAATAAATTGTTTTTGATGTATTTAGGGAAGAATACATTGTACATTTTATTAACGAAAGGTGTTAAAAAAACCAAATCAGTTTTTTCATAGGAATTTTCCAAGATATAAGATCATTGGGGATGTAAATCAACCCATAAATTCTATATTTTAATTTAGAAATTATGTAGAGCATATATAACTATTATCTTAATTTGATCAATAAAACACTGATGATGTCGTTAGTGGGGAGGAATGTTTTAATGAAATTTTGGATGAATCAACTGAATTATAAATTTAATAAGTACGGAATATGTTTGAATAAACTAAAGAAACATATTTTATTGTTGTACAATTTTGTTTTAGACACTAATGTGATGAAATTGGGATGATCATTAGAAATAAATCAAAAATCATTATAGGGATACAATTGATAAGAGAGAATATATTATAAAGATACATATTCTATGCTACCTAGACAAGAATCTATTCATATTCTATTAGCCTTTACCATATTCATTAATTTAAAAAAATTCAAATGGATGTTAAATATTATTCATTTTATGTATATGTACAAGATTATGTCATCGTTGAAAATCCTCCTGGTTTTTATGATTTATAACACAACTAATATGCTTATAAATATAAAAATAATTATATTACCTTATACATGCCCCAAAATCCTAGTATAGTATACAGACATAATTTATGTTACAAAAAAAAATTAAAAGGAACCAAAAAACAAATTTTTAAAAAAAATATATAAAAAATTATGATTGTTCTAATGTATGTAAATATTATTACATTTGGCTCAACACAACATTCCTTAATATATTACGTTAGACGTATTATGCAAACTAAAATTGAAATGTGTTTTATTGGTGGGTTATCTTTTTTTAATAGTTTTTGGATTTACAAAAAAAAATTAAGGAATTTATATTTATCAACAAAATAAAATTGAATATTTTCTCAACGAGTCTGGATATGAAAACACTACAAGTATTATTACTCCCATAAGTACCTTAAATACTATTGATCATGAGGAAGATGGGAAACAAATGGATCAAAAAATAGAGTTATGATAGGTTGTCTGCTATACATTGATAATTTTTCATAAGTAATGTAATTAGCATGATTATATGAATAATATCAAGCTAATCCAGAGGTATTAAATTTAAAAGAAGTGATTTTTTTTATTTAATGGAAAAAGTGGATTTTGTACTTTTCTATTACTTTTGAAAATATTTTTAATTGAAGTCTTTTTTCGATGTAGACAGTAGTTGTTCCATAATCGATATTAAAATCAAATCCAAAACATGCCATTTATATGGAGATCCATTATATTCTTGGTATTGTGGGAAATAACATTCGATAGCACATTCCACCGATGAATATAAATATGTGGAAACTAGAAGTTGAGGTGATAATTTATTTTTGTTGAAACACAAACTTATATATTATATAATGAGTTTTACAAAAACTAAAATTCATGGTGACAATATATTTTTCTTTTCCTAAAGTAAAAACCCTAAAAACACTCTCATGTAAAACACATAGATATTTAGCATCACATTCTTAAAAATAACAATATATAACAAGATATACTTTTATAATTCATTATAATTCAATACTAACATGTAGTTATTTTTACAAAACTGTTATCTTCTAATAGATTTGAATAATGTAAACCAATATTTAGGAATATTTAATCATTCATACCTACTTTTTGTTTAATGAATAACCTTTCATTAAGTTCCTTCTTTTAATTGGGTGGGGGGGTTAAATAAGAATTCTTTTTATAAAATCGTTGATTTGTTCAAAAATTTTAAATATATGTTTTTTAGATATAGGCTTATTTTATAAATATTATTTAAAATATTAGATTTTAAAATAATTCATATTTGAAAATTGAAAAATTTTACAAATATTAATTAGATGTCGAAAACCAATTAGAATTGAATTTAAATTTGTTTTATAAATATCAAATTAGAATTCTGATCGGATTTGTGTTTTTCACATTGCATTCATATTCATAATTTTATGAGATTTTAAAACGATTTCATAGATTATCAAAAATTATCATATTAAAATTATAATTTTTAAAATAAAGATGAACATGTTATCTTATCCATACCTCCACATTGAAAGTTATTTTTTTTATATTATAAATAAAACACATTTCTACTATAATTAATATTATTATAGCATCTTTTTATCCGAAATGTTTTTTTTCATATATTTATAAATTTACAATTTTATTCCCCAATTAAGATAAAATATTATATTAAATTCTCATGATTTTATATCTATGAGATAATTTTTGGAAACAATATCATTCGACAGATCAAAAAAAAATTTCATCCATATTGTTACATTTGGAATCTGAAACGTCCCATGATTTTACCTATAAATTGGTGACCACCCTTGTCCTACATTTCTTATCCTAAAAAATTATCCCTGATGTGAATCCAAAATTAAATCATAGACTAGGATTATTTGATTCAAACTTTCTCCCTTTCCACCACTAATATAAATTCTGAAACCATGAATTACATGAAGTTTTTTTCTACAAAGACATTATGTTTCAATATCCTCTTACAATAAGTTTTATTCTTCACCGAAAATAATGATTCAATTACAACGATTGGAGTCATTATGAATTGAATAATCATATCTAATTTTTTTTTATTGATATTATGAATATTTTTTTGATCCTATTTGTTCATATATCAATTGGGAACAAAAATATTTCATCATGGATTTATGAAAAAACATATTAGATGACTCACAAAGGATTCACCAGTTTTCTAGGAATATAAGATGAGGTCGATGAATTAATTTCTTCCTACAAATTACCATATTATAATGTAATATTTTTTAAAGAGGGAGGTGATAATTTTATCTTTAAAACTAATTAATAGCCATGTAATTAACTTGTTTGATCCCAAATCATGATGTTTTAGTAACATGGATGAAATGTTTTCTTATACAAAGAAGATAAGTTATTGATACTGTGAATGTTTCTGAAGTTTTTATTATCAATTATATTTTGAATATTATAAAGATGAATCTAATATGATTTATCCTTTTGATATTTATAAATATCAAATCTAAATATATCCAATTTCATATGACCATGTTTCATAGTTTTAATATCAAGATTAATGAAAACGGCTTGAGGAATTTCAATGTTCTGATTATAATAGATCTAGTCAGAGAAAATATTTCATTCATTAGTGAAGATGGAATTTTAATTATGATATTTATTAAATCAAGAGTCAAAAAATAACAATCTGGAGTACCAAGAAATATTCATTAGATGAAGAACCTTTCTCCACAAATAATGATGGTAGTATTGAAAAGAAAAGAAAATCTAACTCCCTTCCTATAAACAATGAAAAGGAACAAAATAAGTATCTATAGAAAGTCAAGTATTAGTGTAGGAGAGGAATAGAATAATTAAAATAATGATAGCCACAAACCAGTCTTTACCGTGTAGAATAATTTCTGTAAGAATTCATGGTTAATAAGACATGAAAAAACAAGTGAAAGTGAAAATCAATTGGAAAAATTTAAGTGAAGAAAATAAATGATAGAATTTATTTAAGGATGTAGAATCAGGATCATACCAAAAAAATTTACATGACACAAATGGAGATATTTATTTCAAACAAAATAAATTGTAGTTTAAACATATTATTCCGCTATTATGGAATAGGGAATGAAAATTTTTGTTTCTCAAGAATATATTCTCCTAGGAAAAGCATATATGAGATCAGAACCTTATATTTGTAAAATTTTGGAGAATGATGCCAATTCAATTGAAGTGGATGAAAATATCTCTAACTATATATAAGAATAAAAATTAGATAGAGAAGGAAAAGAAGAATAATGATAATAATAATAATAATAATTATAATAATAATAATAAAGAAAAGAATGAGAATTTAAAGAAGAAAAATAAGATTGGGTTGATTTAAAAGAAAAACCAAACTCTTATAAAAAATAAGTGGAGAAAGGTTCTGAAATAATTTATATAAGAACAAATACGGGTTTATTATAATTATTATCATCCTTAGGAAATCGTTTTAAGAAGTTAATAAAAAATGAGAAAAAACCTCTTTTTAATAAATAATATTTTCATTCATAATAAAAGAATGATAATAATTGAAATGATGAATCTAGTAAGAAGAATGATATTGTTGCAATCCAATTTTCTTTTTCAAATAAAAGATATTAACACGATCATAATCCAAATTCATGAAAAAAAATATTGGTGGAATTAGAATTTTGGAATTGTCATATCATAACATGATTCCCAAAATAAACTCACTATAAAATGAGTTGATTATATTTTCCCTCACTAAACCCAAATAAAGATATATCATTCATATTTTCAATGAGTAGAATCAAATATTTATTTAAATGTAGAGAACGAATATATAAATAGTGACTATAAAATGACATGTTAGGAAAGCTCATAATAATTTACATATATTTAAATGATTTAAATGAAAATGATGAGGCCCCAAAAATGAGATGAAATAACAATCTAAAATGGAATCTAGGAGTTAATTTAGTCCTTAGTATAATTTTTTAAAATCTTTTAGTATTCATAAATCCCACGGATAAGTACAATTTTTCATTTAATAGTCTGACAAGTGATATTGAAAAATAGAAAGAAATGTTTTTATATCATAAAATTTTATTATGTGAAGAAGAATAAATATATTTCAAAAATACAATCGAACATCAATTAACTGATCAAAGAGATTTCTAGAGTCAATTTATACATATATTAAATGTTTACCTAGTGGATTTATCATGAAATTTTTCCTGAATTAATCATAATACATCAATCTAAAATCAATTATTTTAACAAAAAAAATCATTATCAATAACAACGAAAGGAAGAACATAAAAAATGGATTTAGATTCAGGATAAAAGAAACCATGATTTAAAAAATCAAAATTGGATATTTTTTTAAAGCTGGAAGATCATAGAAATGACTTCAGGAAGGTCAAATCAGTTGTTTGATATTTAATTCCAATGACTAATCTTGATAATGATCGAACATCCAAAAAACTCTTGTTGTAATTTTTTTGATGTCTCTAATATCAATGAAACACATTTGTTCATACCTATTAATTTTTATTGAATTTCATCCATTTTCTAGTGGAATGTTCTTTCATTTATTTTTGGATGACTATATACATCAAACTGTTTCAAACATATAGTTTTTATAACCCTTTTAGGCACCACAATGGTTATTCAAATTATTTTATGAAAATATCAAAATAGGAAAACACTATTAAAGTAGGAGAGAACACAATATATAGGGGATAATGAAATAAAATAATATAAAATCCAAATGTATTGGAGAAAATATGATCTTTATCTAGATTATAATCCAAAGGGGAAGTTAGTCATATTCATTATCATATACAGATTACTTTATAAACTCAATGGGAGATAAGTATATAGTTTTTTGAATATGATGGTTCTTAAAAAGAATTTTATATGTAGATTGCATTGATATGTTCTATTCTAGACTTGTGGTCAATGATTTCCTAAACGAAGGGATATTGTAAAGTCACAAGTTTCCAATTGACTCTTCTACTACATCTATACATTTTTTATGAAAAATAGTAAATCATTCATGAATATAAAATAAATATTAGTATTATTTCCAATGTCTATTTTTAATTTTGTTTAAATAAAATATATTATTTTACTATATATTGAAATAGTCCAAAAAATTTCACATTTTGACATTACAATTATCAAAATTATCATGAATCTAATTATGATCAAATTCATCTTATCAAATCTGATTTTTAAATATCTATCATATATTTATAGAGAAGAATGTTTCAATCAGATATGACATTAGATATATGATCACTAAATTATTAATCAATATCATAATGACACACTGGAAGTAATTCCATTTGATTAACAGTTATCCTTAATATGGAAAAAAATTTTATTCAATTTATCTAATTGAAATCTATTTTTAAACATAAATATGAATAGTTGTTCTATCATATTAGAATATTTTTCTATTAACTATTTATTGTAAAAAGTATTTTGTGTATTATAATTCATGTGTATATCAAAACAATGTTGTCATTTTGATTATAATATGATCATTAAAGTTGTAATAGTCAATGTACCTACAAGAATTAATTAGAAAATATGAGAGTTGGAATTCAGGATGACCATTCGGATGTAAAACTCTAAATACCTTTTAATTTTATGAATTCAAAACATAATATGATGATACATAAAGACATTATGTGAGATATCTACAAAATTTTATATTGTGTATGTGAGCTCTGATGATTACAGGACATGAACTTCTTCCTCTTATGCTTCTAAATTCAAATTGTTTTTTCTACCATATGTGAATATGATTGATGTGATTAAGATTGAGGTGTTATGAGGATAGGAAGAATGAATATTATTAATATGATCGAGGTATTACGAGGATATCATTATTGTATCTGGTCCATTATATGGAGGGTGTCTGAGGCTAGGAATAAGGAAGAGATGCCCACATTTTTAATCGATGGATTGCAGGTATAGAAAGACATAATATGATCATCCTATCAAGGGATTCACATTATTTCTGTATGATAGCCATTTTTTAATGTATAAATCAACGCACCATTTTTACTTGGTTATTGGATACACTTCTTTTCGGGTTAAAATAATTGTATTCATTTACTAACAACACCATTTGTAATATAATCTTAATGGAATTCATATTTAAATTTGTATTTCATTTATAATAATTACATAAATTATGATACAATTTTTTTCTATTGAATTAATTTTTTTATGTGACATTACTCTTAAATGATTATTTATTCATTATGATATTATCATTATTATATTACGATGATTTATCATAACCACTGTGATTACGATCCATATCACACTAACTCTGATTATTTTTTTTCTTCTACAAATACTATTAAACTATTAATATAAATTGTGGAATACATATCTAGATCTACATGATTACAATTTTCATTTTTCATCAGATCCATTGTATCCTTCGATTAACTATTTTATTAGTAATGATTATATTTTCAAATGATATGTTTAATAATATTAAGAAAAATTTATGTTATGATTATAAATAAATGCTTTTAAATATAACATACACCCAATATTGTGTTAATATTCATAGAAACATATTTTATTCCTACAAATGTGTCTCACATTTTAGATAAAAGGTTCACCAAATGTGTGCAAATTGTATGCATCTCATTGTCTAAAGAGGTTCCCCAGGAGGTATAAGCAAATAGTTTTCTAAAAAAGGATCTGACCTTGTGATTTTGAACATATAAAAAATAAATACACCATTCATTGGAATTGACCACATCTATAATGATTGTAGAAAAACAATAAGGCCCTATACTGTACAAAATTTCCTTACACCATTAGGAAATATGGTTTTTACTGACCGTACACTAACCATGCGACCCACTATGTTTTCCCAATAAATCCATCTCTGGTCAGTACTTACCCCTCACAATTAAGAAATATATTATCATTACATCATTATCATAATAATATAAATACAATATTATTTAATTACATATTATTTTATATCATTAATATATTGTGTTGACTAGAAGGATTCATATTGCTTCATTGAATTAGTAGTATACACTTACATGAACTGTGTTTTCATCATTCAGTATAAGAATGAAACTGAGGTATTATATATCTGTAATTTTAAATATTTCATGGATATCACATATAGTAATTATAATTCTCCATATCACTTTCCCTAAAAAAATTAGTGAATTAGGAAAAACATTTCTTATTGAGTTGTTAGTCCATTGTTCAAAGAAGTGACATTATTGTATCAACTACAAAATTAATATTATATATATATATATTAAACAACAGATAATTTGTATAAATGTATTATAAATATCACATAATTTTATTATATTAATTACCTTACATAACTTTTAAAGGGGGTAATAGGAAAATGAATGACATAAATTCAAGATTTTATAATCTACCATACACAAAAATGATGAATTTATAACCAATTATATGGAATTGGAGATGATTTTAAGTCACCAAAATATTGTAAAAACATATAATTATATGTGAGATACTAATTGTATTATATCACCATAATTTAATAATAATTTAATTCGGTGGAGATATAAATAATATATTTTTCTCAGTGAGTAAAATTGCATCATTATTAGGTATCACTATATAGTTTTCTTCAAATTCCTTCCTAGGTTTGATTTCATAAAAAACTAATGATTCTTGGTTGAAGAGAGGTTTGTTGGGAAAGATATTTTGATATGTATTGATCAGAATATTCTTTCCTGTTGTGAATAATATAGGAGATGGGGATGAATTTTATATGGGTGGTGAGTGGGATACTAGTAAATTTTACAATATATTAAATTATACCAACATAAATATCAATTATAAATCATATAACATGTTCCATAATCTATAATATAATATATATGAACTAAATATTTCTAGAAAATGGGTTTTGGAAAAGGTTTTAGGACATTTTAACTCTTAAATTCTTTCATTATACCACTGGTAAATCAGTTCATTCAATAAACATTGATATTTTTAGATTTTTCACTATTAAATTTTATTAAAAAAAATTATTTTAAGATATTAATAATTACATATAGTTATGATTCCAAAAATTTAATTTAAATGTACAAATTAAATTCATATTAACTGAAAAAAAAAATTAAAATTAATCCATCTTACGTGATGATAATTTTGGTTTTTCCATGGAAGATGTCTCAGAGATGGAATCATTTTGAAATTATAATTTAATTTAATGAAAATTAAAATCACCTAAATTTGATAATATATATATATAATTTACATATTGTTTTCAAAAGTTAAAAATATAAATTTTCAGTATAAAATAATTAATATAATATATAGTTTTCGATCAAAATTCAGTTTTTTCACTATTCATCGAAATATGAAATATTTCAATAAAATATAGAAAACAACCCTAATATAATTTCTTAGGATTATATAGAAATTTATGAAGATATTTTAAAAAAAATATTCATAAAATATGTAAAAATAAATTTGAATAATTGCACAATCGTCGAAAAATATTTATATTAGAATAAATTCATTTTTTTTATAAAATCAAATCTATGTTCACGATTCTTATTATATTTGTAATCAAATAATACCAATAATGTACATATATAGTTTTAATTATCTATATAAATCAATGCATGAGATATGTGATATAAATCAACAGAGAGAAACAATGTTCATAAATATAATTTATTTGAAAATAATAATTTTTAATGTATCAAGGTGTTAAATTTTCTATTATCATTGGTGTTTCATGTCAAATGTTTGATCTAATAAAATGTTTTTTTAGTATTTCGGGGTGTTACCCTTTTTCTCGAGGTAAACATATTTTTTATATAAAATTCAAGAGAGTGGAAATTTTTGAATACAATTTATGTAAAATTATATAAATTCTATAATCAAAGGAATGTAAAAATATATGGAAATTTATATAAATATTTGATGATTTTGGTCGAATAAAAACAATAAAATAAAATAATTCCATGTATTATAAAGTTTTATAGACAATATTCCAACATATTAAAAACATTTAATATAATTTAACCATTACTAGGTTAATGATTTTTTACCATGTTTAATATTCATTGAGTAAAAAATGATATTTTACTCTTTACTAAAATATAAAATGCTAATTCCATTTGTTTGATCCATTTTAAATGTTTTAATTTACAAAATTATGACTAATACCTTTAAAAATATGTTCTCAATAATCAATAAAAAATTATCTTTTATATAATAGCCCATTTAAACAATAATTATGATATTATATCAAAATAAAATATAACATTGATTCAGAGAGAAATAATTTTATTATCTTAAATAATGGATAATTATTTTATATTAAAATTTTAAAAAACCTAGTTGATCCTTGTAAATAATTTATCAATATTTAACAATAGAAAATAGTTTTCCATTGAGTAAAAAAATTATGTAGATTTAAAAAATATAAAACAAATACTTATCAAACAAATATATATTTAAAAACATTGTTATACTTATTATAGATAAATTATCCCTATAATATGTTTCATAAAAATTATTTTCATTCCTATATTTGAATGTTTGAAAAAAAATTAAAATATTGGAAAAATCAGTGCCTTCTCTATTCGATAAATATCAACTAATAATGAACTATAAAAATTATTATTCATAATTAATTATATATATTTCATAAAAAATTAATACATTTTAATAAAATAAAATCATAAAATTTCAATGATTAGCATTTAAATAAAAATAAAAAATATATAGAAAATTTAAATTTATATGAAAACCAACCTTTTAATCATTAATGGTTATTAAGAATTATTATTATGATTCATAATTGTAAATATATTTCCTAGAAATAAATTAATATATAATAATAATTAATACCTTCCGGAATATATTTTATAGTATTGATATTCCTAATAGTAATTAGAATACAAAAAACTATGTTATGAATAAATTTTTTAAACAATAATATATTATTGTATATCATAGACCAGTTAAACTAAAATGTACATATAAAACGCAAAACAATAATACATTACCAATCAAAAGATGTTTTTAAATATTTTCCTGTTTAATTTCATTCCAAATAATGAAAATTATGTATTATATATTTTCTATCATTTTGATAAAAAATTTAAATCATTTAAATATTAATATCTATGAAATGGAAGATAAATATACATAACTGGAATGATAGAAATTTAAATAAACCTCAACATATATTCCATTTAAAAATAAAAACATTATAATTTATTAAACATGGAAAAATATCATTTTCTAAATATTTCATTTACCACACATTAACATTTCTGACACACATAATTAATAATTCTTTACTAAAACTATACAATATTAATTGTGTGTTGATTTCAACATAATATTTAATCGAGTTATCATTATTAGGATTGATTTGATGAATTAATTTACATTAATGATATAGATTATGTAAAAAAATACATACAAGGTAATATCCATTCATATATACACAATTAAATCCTTATGTTGTGTTTCAAGATTTTTTCCCCATTACAACATCTCATTTTTTAAATTATGAAGAATATATCACTCCCAAGGTACTACACACAGATTCCATTGGATCATTATATCCATATCAAAGAATAATTCTTTTTCTTCATATCTCTATCAATTGACTAAGCCCATAATTGTTATGATAAGATAATATGTTATAGAATATGAATAAACATTCATATGATATAATAATACATTATTCAAAAAAAACATAAAAATAAAACACCTAATGTTATTATTAAAAAATTATCCATATCAAACACACACAAAAATTTATAATTTATATTTATAATATTTGAAACCCATAATTCATGATGATTTTTAGAAATATTCCTTTAATATAAATATAATATTTATCTCAAACTAACAGTAATCACTCATAATGGTAAATTCAAAATATTTAAATGTTTTATCCATAAAATTTACAAAATATTATAGTCATATTAATAAATAGCCATAAGAAAAATAAATGTATCACAAATATTTCTTAGATATAACATAACATTAATTTTTTAAATGAAAATCTCACTTATCCTTTAATATTTTATTTTCCATTACAATTTTCTTGAAATTAACATTGGTTACCTAGTCACGAAATAACTTCTAAATATAATTATTGAATACACAATCAATCATATATTCTATTAATTTAATAAAACATTATCTTAATTATTTATCTCAACATAAATAATCATATTATCCTTAAATAAAATCCATACCTTGGAACTTATATCCATAAAACATAAGATGAATCTTCATCAAATAAAATTTTATATAATAAACATTTAATATGTAATGGTTCAATATTATATATTTATGTATTAAAACTACATAAATATATATTAAATTTTAATTTTTAATCCTAAGATCCCATAAAATAAAACATATAAATGGTTTTAATGATGTTAAATTTAATATAATCCTTTTTTAATTTATCGGTGAATGCCTCTTTTAATTAAACATATGTAACACTCATTCTTTTTAGGAAAATAAGACCTAATTAAATGGAATTTATATATATGGTATAAATTTAATAATATCTATTCCTATGTCCATAACAATAGGACCAACCATTTTTCCTTATAATTCATCATTTTCAATCCCTACATTATCCTACACTCCCACCACCAGAGCATTCTGCCTAACCCTAACAATGCATGTATGACACCTTCATTATCTAAGACCACCATCAACATACCCTACCTCACATTCGTATCTATGAAGCCATTACCCAATGGAGGACATAGTATATTCTACACTCATAATCACTTGTCAAACATGTACTATTAGAGGTCGTTATATGCATTTCACCCAATTCCACCTGTAAACCCTCACCACAAAAGGATGTCATCTCGACTATTATTATCCACAAAACATAAGAAATATACCCTGCCATATCTTTGTCAATTAGGTTCATGGCGAGTATACACATCCCCCATACACTTCCACAAGGGGAATTAAATCATCCATATCTTAAATTAGGGGAGTTACGTAAAAATGATCAAAATACAACCACAACTACATAGAATTATCCTATAGATCCCAGTCTATATAGGTTGTGTCACCTTTTCTTATTATAATCCTTTAATTTATATAACCTTAGATAAAACATGAATACATCATTACTTTGGAGACCCTGTTTGTAGTAATATCAACAAACCTTAAAAAATCATTAACCATGTTTTTATGACTCATTCGTCGGGGCACGGGCATCCATATATTTAAGGACAAATAAGATGCATTGGTGGTTGCCCCGCATTCCCTCATTGAAAAGGCGGGTGACATCCGTCAATTATTCAAGGATGTTTTCTCCTATATCTAAACGACATGATAGGATATCAGTTGTTCCTTCCATGGATACCTCCTCAGAACTCATGACCTAGTCTGGGTCTCTCTTATAGATTAAGATGTTGATCATAAAAATATTCCTAGTGACATATCATCATGGATTTCGGTTAATTACACTTGTTCATTTGGGACATTACAAGGGGTCTAGTCATAGAAGAAACCTTCTATTGGGAGAGTAGTCATGTTGGACATCACTGACTTTTCTGGACGCTAGAACACTTGAGCATCTGGAATTCATTCAATTATTATAGGGCTTCCCAAGGGCGCGTAAGCCTATGGCATCCCACGTCTATTGTGGGAAATTATATGACATAGGAATGCCTCTATTTTTTTCCTCACCTTCCCATGTTTTATACAGGGTATGATGCAGGTTTAACATCTAGATGAGAATGATCAAACTAATCAAAACACTCACTCGAGTGGATAAACTGGTTGATACCCCTAGAGGACAAACTGATATCGGGGATAACTCATCATTAGTTACCCGATTATTTTTAAAGGGAATGGGAAAATATGTGTCATAATCCCAGCAAGATGTGGTGGACTGGGTATGAATCAAGATGTATAATGGATAGTTATGTTACGTGGACAATGAATGAAATGGATTCGACCTAAGGATGACAATTTTGTTGGGATGGAGCCTCGAAAAGACTTCCCGCATTTCCTCATGATGTGGAATCAAATCCAAAAAGTTTAGGGTGGGATATAGGATCAGGGTGTGCGTAGTGGACAACAACCTAATAAAACACTGAGGATTACACTTGTTTAGAAGCCCAAATATGCATAGACCCCACTCGGACTGACTAGAGATATGGGTCCCAATGGAAGGGAAGACAACATCGTACCACTATGTTTGGGTTGACAACGGCTTACCGCTGGTTGGATTTAAAAATATCATACCACCGAATGGGGGTCACAACATCATACCAAAGTGTGAAGATCAGAACGGCTTACCGTTTGGTAAAGGATCACAATGGCATGCCTCTTTATGGGTGTTACAAAGACTTACCTCTTGATGGGGGCACAACAGGTTACCACAGGAAGGGGGAAAATTTAGTGTCATGTGGGATAGAAGGTGCATACAGATTAACATCAAGCATGATGTTGGAGGAATAATGAGGAGATGGTAGGGACCAATGGGTGTTGGAACCAACGTGAATATGGTCGGGGCCAATGGATGGTGGGATTTAACCTCAGGGTGGCTACTTATGTACATTTCCATGGCATGGATCAATGTCCACATGGTTCGGGATGGTTGGAACTAAAATTAAGAAGTTTGGGACCAATGGATGTTGGGATTGAACCAAAGTGAAAATTACTATGTACCTTTCCGTGGAAGGGATCAAATTCCACATTTTTAGGGATAGTTGGAACCGGTGTGAAGATGGTCGGGACAAATGGATGGTGGGATTGAACCATAGGGAGGCTTTCTGTATACCTTCCCTTGGAAAGGATCAATGTCCATGTAGTTTGGGATGGTGTTGGTAAACTGGCATGAGGATTTTTGGGACCAATGGATGGTGGGATTGAACATCAGGGAGGCTTCCTAATAACTATTCCTTGGTAATGATCAATTTCCACATAGTTTGGGATAGTTGTTGGGGAAGACACTCTAGGATGTCCAGATAGGATATCATGGTCTATGTTTATTCTAATCCCACCTGAGTAATGATCAGTATGAGAAACAAGAGGCATCAGAGACCTAATGATCCTATCATGAAAGTTGCATCTGTGGGAAATGCAATGGGGCTTATTTGTAGAATACGATACTAAATGGAAAGAGGGGTATACGCGTGGTCCATAGCCCAGGTAGATAGAAATCAGGACTTACTCTGGGATGGAGGCCCAGTGTTGATAATGGTTAAAGAGAGAGGGATTTGGCACCGAATAAATGAGGGCACTAGGGAACACCCCCTCTTAGTCCATGGCATCAACGAAGTGAAGAGGATCATGTATGATAACTCATGTAAGAAATGTTACTTGCATAAAAAAAGATTGTTTCCCATTCCCCATGATTGAAACCAATCCGATAAAGAGGATCTCATTCCATGTGAGGAATGATCTCAATCTGTTGGAGACTAGTGGGCATAGAGAATTTCCGAGAGGGGGCACCACACATATAATGTGTGGGGTTAGGACACATTTTAACAAAATGTGATGAGGACGGTGGTGCTTGGATGTTTAATGTTATGCAGCTCGGATGAGGTGGGATTAATCCACACCTCACAGAATTACATAACTGATAACCACCCTCCCATGGGTAAGGGAAGGCATCAGCAATTTAGTACAGAGGGGGTATTATGGAATGATCCATCGAGCGGGCCACGTTAGCATGGCTATGCGAATAATTAATAGCCATTAGTGTGAGCTATGAGAAGAAGCATGAGGCGATGCGACACAACAGGAAGTACCACCCAAGGGATCTTGAAATCACACCGTGCAAACATGGAGGGTCACACAGGAAAAAGAGATGTCGAGAAAAGGGTTTCATATGTAGAAGCCTCGCGATTCTCTGGTGATTCATGTAGTGGAGGGGCTTCACGAAGGGGTATGATTTGTGATATGAAGTGTCCTAGCCTTGTCGTAGGGAGAAGGTGTATATGGAAGGTGCTTCATGAAGTGGAAATGCATTCATAGAGCAGTGTTACTTGAAGAAAGTGTTCCCTACGAAGGGTAGCATTTCCAATTAATGTTCTCTATAAAACAAAATGACCCTTTCATAGCATCTGTTTCACATGTTCATGGATGGTATCTCGTGAAGCATATGTTCTCCGAGAAGATCGGAGTCCCCTTGGGGATCCACTTCCTTCGTGGAGGCCCATGGTCTACCAAAAAGGAATACTTAATTGAAGAGGGGCTGAATTAAAACCAATAGATAGGCATTTCATGATGAAAAAGTACCTTTAGAAGCTCATGGTTCACAGAGAAAAATTTTCTTCACGATTTTAGAGCTAATAAGGCAAAAGGTCGGAAGATATGACCTTTGGGATCGAGGGGACCCTGATATTTACAGGCAAGAGGCGCAAAGAAGAGCTTTATGAGGAGGAAGACACATTTACATTTTTATATCCGCCAAGCCTTCCTCTCGCTTGCTCTGGGGTGAGTTGTTGAACATCAAATGGGTTCATGGAACCTCCCGCCTCCTTGATCTACAGTGGGTTCACGAATGTCAAATGTGTTTGCAGAGCCTCCCGCCTCCTTTCTTCGTGTCGGGTTCACGAACGTCGAATAGGTTTGTGGAGCCTCACGCTTACTGGCTCTGCGTTAGGCTAGAAAAAGTCAAATGGTTTCATGGAGCCTCCTCCCACCTTGCTCCCCAACGGGTGTTCCAAGGGAGAGGTTTGTGCCAATCACGTTTTTTGGGGATCCACGAGAAATATTCCCAAGGCACCCTAAGGGACTTCCATTATTTATTATTCTTCCTCAAATTTCGGTGCCAAAATATCCCCACTAGACTGGGAGCAAAGGAGAAAGCGAGGGTGAATGTATAATAGTCAATTGAAAAAATTTCTTAGTCAATCATGAATCTGACTCGCGAATGAGGCTCATGAAGTGGAGGGGCTACGTACGGGATGCAAACGCTGCGATGATCACCTCGGTCGAACACGCCGCGAAGCCTCGGGGGTCCTCGCCTATAAATAAAGGAGGTTGACCTCTATTTTTCCATTCTAATGTCTTTGATTTTACCTTTTAGTTATCTCGATTGTAGAGTCACCACGCACTTTACATTTTCTCTCTATGAATCAGGTCTTATAATTTTTAGTGCACAACATGTTTTTTGAATTCCCAAAATTGTGCACTGTAGAATGTGTATGATGTATCGAGCAGGTCTCCATGTATGGTCTTCATAAACTACCTTCATGAAAGAGCTCCATGAATGAGCCTCGGGACCTAAAACCAAAGAATTCCCATACTAAAAAACAAAACGTCTCACCAAGATGCTTGTAGAGACCCGGCACCTGACGTACATGGACATTACATTACATTTGCGGAATACTTAGTACATAACAAAAAAAACACACACACAAGGATCGTAATAGTTTAGTTTCTTTGGAAACTAGGAAGGTAATCTTCTAATCGTGGTGAAATATCTTCAATATCTCCCATAAAGATCTCCCCTTTTTTACCTAAAACCTTTCTTTATATCCTGGGGAAAAGAAAACATAAAAGGGTGAGCTCAAATGCTCAGTAAGGGTAAACCGAAGAAAAATCAATCACATCATATTCATAAGAACATAACTTTTGGAAATCTTAACCTGCAAAAGAGAGCATAATTTCATAACATGGGATAAATCATAGTAGTGAAATGAAATCCCAATAATCATAACATAAAACATGAATCTTTGTGAATACACACATAATCATAGAGAATCATTTCTTGTTAGTCAAGACTCATTTCTAAGACTATCTTAGTGGACGAAGTCCCTTTCTGAACCGAGTCACCCTCGTTTCAGTCATGTTTCACTGAACCGGTATAACCTACCATTCCAGCCATGTCTATCTCATGAGATATAAAATATTTACCCAATGCATTGGAGGGAGATATAGGTCCCACCCATCTCATAATTATACCATTCTTATGTGTGCCACAAAATCATAAACCATACATCATATCATAACCCATGTAATAAAAATGGGAATCTTTAAACATCACGACATCATAAAACAATTCATATAAGATAAAGGTATTCATAAAAACAATTCCATCACAACATAATCAAATCAATGTGATAATAGGGATAGAACCATAACACGTTATTATCTTAGATGGAAAATAATTTTGATAAAACACTTGAACTCCATTCTTGAGGAAAATATCATTTCTACTTCAAAAACACTTTTCCTTTCTTAACATGTCATAAAATTTTAAACTAAAAGAAGTTGATTAAAAATAAACTTGAAAACTTGTAAAGGAAGCTTCTTGGAAATAATGTTTTAAAAATCCATTCATGTCTTATACATTAAAATAAAACATTCTTCTCGTACTTTTGTCGGAAAAGTCAAAAAGTACCTCGTACGAAAAATGACAAAATATTCCTTTCATATCTTTTAAAAAAACTCACCGATGGGTAAAATTGGATTTAAACAACTATAGGTGGATAGAAATAATATTAAATATTGAGGAATCATGGATGTGGATGATAAAATACACCCCAGTAAATACCTAAGTATAAGCAATCTCGGATAAAAATGAGATTGTGATATTTCCCTTACCTTAGGTCTGATTTGCTTTGTAAGTGTCCGAACCTCCTGTATAATGATTTAAATCATGTTATTGAATTATTCCATAATCATATTCATTGTTATTATATCATATATGGTACACTTATGACTTTATATTACCCGTTCTTTTGTAAATTCATGTTGAAGTAGCATTTTGGGTAAAATCGTCTCATTTGTCGTTCGTGTTTTTAACTTGTAATTATTAATATGATTAATTGGATCATGATTACTTATATCCAGAATGTAAAACATTTTTTATATATATAATATATCGATAAATGGAATTAAATACACCGTTCATGGAGACGGTAGTCCGTACGTATGCATGAACGCTGTTTTCGTTTACTTATTGAATTGAATGGAATTTAGTAGATGAAATACATATACATAAATCTAGTATCATTATTATGTCATATATTTCATTAGTACTTATTATATATACTTTATAATCATTCATTAATGGTTAATCCTTGAGAATGAATCTCATCGTGACGTGGAGACGGTAGTCCATATGTATGCACGAGCGATGATATCGTTCCCATGGTCGTGGAATTGTGTTGAAGTGTATGTATACTATTTCAGTATCAATATAACTTTATATTAATCATATATAGTTACTAATTACACCATTATACCCATCCAATTAAGGTGGTGGCGGAAAATAGATTACACCACGGCGTGGAGACGGTATTCCGTACGTACGCACGCGCGGAGATTTCCTTTTCCCGTACGATGGATAGAAGGTTAATTAGAGTTGTTTCATATTTATAATAACATATCAGTATATAAGAAATACTGATGTTATTACTTTATCATGAAACAACTAAAGAAGAATAAGTTGAAGAAGAAAGAAATTGAAAAAGATCGGTAATGGATATTACCTCTTTTTGACGCGCCTTCATGTAACCTCCACTTAAAGAACTAAGGATGGTCTTTGAATAAGACCAGGACCTCTAGGATGATACTAGGGAAGTGGAGAATAGATTTGGGCAGGGTTTGGCCGAGATTGAATGCTCAAATTAGTGTGAGGAGGAGAGGGAGGAGGTGCCCTTTTATAAGGGAGGAGAGGGGAATCTTAGGAAAATATCAAAATATTATTTTATATTAAGGAAAAATTCGGTTTATAATGGTTCCAAATGGTCTTATTTAGAATCTAAAGTGGGGATGGGTTGAAATCAGCTCATCCAGTAGGATTTAGACAAGTTTAGGTTATTATTTTAACCTTATCAATTAGATTTAACTCTAAGTTAAATAATTTAACTTTTTCCGTGTCTTTTTGTTTTCTTACACTATATGGTTAATAAACTTACTATATGAAGCCAAAAGAACCCAAAGTTGTTTATTATTAATATATATATCCTTATCTAAGTCATTTGTCCGAACCTTAGATTTTTAAGAATTAAATAAAAATTAATAATATAATATTTGTTTTTAAAACTAATTTATGTGAATTTTGACACTATTTGGTACAAGATTTTTATGAAATTTCTAACGGAATTATAAGTTCGAACAAAGTTACTTATATCAACAATAACATGTAATATTATCCTATAAAATTATTGTAAGTCATAAAAAGTCTCAATTTACATTTATTTGGGCATTTATAACATCAATTATGTTAATATTTTCTTAAAAAGGTAATTACTGCATCATCGTTGTGTAATAAATAAATTATATTATTTAAAGTATAAAAATTACAAATAAAATACGATTCTGTATTAAATCTTGTTATCTTTCTAATGAATATTTATAGTCTACATTATATTATGTATAACCTTATATTAAAAATGTTTTAGTAAATAAACATTGATTTTAACTCTTTTAACTCTTCTTTGAATTAAATAATAATAAATGTCCTAATCTAATCCAAGTGGGACTAAATGATAATATTTTACAATTAAGGTTGTTTTTGGTCGAGATAAACTTTTCCAATAGGATTAGGACATGTTTTAGGGTAATATTAATACCATTTTACCCTTAATTACCCTATTTACTTTTAACCGTGGTAAATAAAAGTAAAAAGTTACTATTCACCAAAAATTATTTTCATCTCATTGAACCACATTTTACTTACTGACATCAACCGTGTCTCTCGGATTTTTGAAATTCCATTCACCATAGTGATAAAATAAATATTTATGAAAAATAATATTTTTTTAACTACCACTTAGTAGTTTCACTATTCATCAAAAATTGAAGTTTTTCAGAAAAATGCAAAAATTTCACCCTAAGCTATAATTGATTTTACGAAATCAAAAATGATTTCTATTTTAAAAAATTCCCAACATATAAGTTGCATTAATTAATTTTATAATTAATTTCCGCTGTCACAACAAATAACGTGTTTTTAAGAGATAATAACTATCAAAAGATTAACACTTGTTTATGTCTGGTGTAAATGTGAAATTACATCCAATGACCAACATTGTATTGAATTGTAAAAATATATTATAAATATACTTTAAAACCACTCAAATTAATAATTTATCACTATTAATTATTTCGATTAAAAAAAGTTGTTTTTAATTAAAATTTAGTAATTTTCACTATTCATCAAAATATGAAAGTTATCTGAAAAGTACCAAAATTTCACCTTAGGCTAAATTCGATACTCTGAATCCAAAAATGAAGTCCATTTTGAGAGATAAAATTTCTAAAATTTTAAAAGGTGGTTATTACTCTTCATAACGGCTAGTTTTAATAATATTTTAATAGCATATCGTTGTTTAGTGAAACTCGGTATTGCGTACTACACACGCTGTCGAGGAAGGTCACGATTGCGTGTAATACAAGGCAAGTCAAGGATGCGTGTTGTGCAAGCTCCTTTTGGTGTAGCGTACAACACAAGACATTAGTGAAATTAAAAAAATATTTTTCATAAAATTTCGGGGTGTTATATTCTACCCCCCTTAAAATAAATTTCGCCCTCAAAATTCGTCGGGGTTATAAATGGTTTACTATTCGAAAGTTTCTTTAATAGAAACCCACGTCGTAAAAAGGAATACCAAAACCAGTCTTTAAAAACAAAGGCATGAAACATAACGGTTACCCAAATAAACTAATCACTCGGTTTCCACATAGTTGAAAATATGGATATGGAAGAGAATTATAACCATCGTGTTCTGATGGAGGGTGGTAGAGAACATGGCTATGGAAAAGCCAGTAATCACAAATCCATAGATTTGTGATGATATAAGGTACCATCTGATTCATCGGGAATAAGTTCACTAGGACAACATTTTTGGTTTTCAAGATCATTTCCCTAAAGTTGAAAATTAGAATTATAATAAATACTTACTTTATTTTGGTACAATCTCACTGTTGTTCGTTCCTTGAACAATTTCCACTTCATCTCTTAAATAAATGAAGTTGAATTTATTATTCGTGAAGTGTTAGCAGATCATGTGATAGAATGACGGGTCATTCCATCTGTCTTAAACAAAAGGTTAGCAAAAATTATATACATAAGTTGATCTATAGTGAGATTAATCATATATGGTTCCTAAAATGGACTTATACTTCATATATAATACTGATTAATATAATAAAACTTGTTTCTACTAAACAGGGACTTCTTGTAGGCCAGTGGTAGGCGATAAAGGCCAGTCGCACTTCGATTGTGGGTTCGATTTCCACAGTCTTGTCTGACGCGATGGGCTGTCGCCCGTCCTGCAGGTTGTACTTTTTCTAAAGCTATATTACTATAACATCTCATCAATAATATCGAAAAACGTTTTATCCTAACTTATGTCCAACATAATCCATTACAATATTTAGGCATACCCATAATACTGCAGTCCACTCTCATAATATAGTGAAAACGATTACCAGAGATTTAATACCATCATTGATCCCCATATATCATATGATATGTCATGTTGGTCACATTCCAAACATTCAAAGGCCTTAATAATGTATTCTCTTGAATACCCATTGAACCATAGTGAAGACTGGAATGCAGTTAAAAGTTAACACTTTTCACATACCAAAATCCTCAAAATTCTATATACTCAAACCATGATATCACTTAGTCCTTATATCAATCATGATCTCATGAATACTGTCAAACATTTCATTTTCTCCTTATCCCTTCATTATGCGCATATCATCTACATTCCAAAAATATCTGAATAACCTTTCATGGATACTGGTACCATTAATCATACACTTTCAAAACTCAAGGAAGGACAACAGTGTAACAATCCTTAGATGTGTCTTTATTCCATAGTACCATGAGATTACTTATACAACATTACACATGATAAACATGTAATCATTCCACTGCATTCTTAAACCATTACCGAGCTTAAACAATTCTTTCATCTCACATATCATTTTTAGTCTCTTCATCATCATCAACATAAATACTACCCATACGACCATACTGACTCTCTTCATGAGACTTTCCCTTAGGGCATTGGTTTTCATAATGCCCGTACATTCCACATTTAAAACATTTAAACATTGTTGATGTCGTAGCAATACCATTATCCTCATCCCTGGTGTTAACTGAACCTTTTCCTTTGCACTTACTAGCTTTTTGTCCTTCTTTTCCACACCCAAAGCATCTTCCAGTTCCTTTGACACATTCTCATTGATGCCTCTTCCTACATGATTTACATAGGGGAAATTGAACTTTCCTTCCTCTATGATCATCATGAAACTCCATCTCTCTCTTATTAGCTGAGTCAGGAAACTTACCAAATTTTACTTTATTGATCATATTATGATATTGCTGATTCGACATAATAATGATGTTTGGACTTCCAAATCCCATTTCATTTTATTGCTCATGAATAATATCATTCCATTGTCCATCATATCCTCCTTTATCGTGAATCATCTTGTTTCCAGCCATTTTCTAAAACCCAAAAAGAATAATGTTAGAGGCAAAAATCATGCTAGGGAAAACAACATAATAAAGGGGGAGTACCCTCAATATCCTACATCTTAGGTTAAATTATAATATCGTTAGTGCAATTCTAGGACTATAACCTATACGTATACTTATCCTTGGAGACATCCCTAGACATACCTTAGAAATATCTCTAGGGATCTCACTAAAATTCTCACATCCTAGTTTCCAAAGGTTGAATAAACCTTTCCTCTGATACCAACTGTAGAGACCCGACGCCTGACGTACATGGACATTACATTACATTTGCGGAATACATAGTACATAACAAATAAACACACACATGAGGATCGTAATAGTTTAGTGTCTTTGGAAACTCGGAACGTAATCTTCTAATTGTGGTGAAAGATCTTTAATATCTCCCATAAAGATCTCCCCTTTTTTACCTAAAACCTTTCTTTATATCCTAGGGAAAAGAAAACATAAAAGGGTGAGCTCAAATGCTCAGTAAGGGTAAACAAAAGAAAACTCAATCACATCATATTCACAAGAACATAACTTTTGGAAATCTTAACCTGCAAAAGAGAGCATAATTTCATAACATGGGATAAATCATAGTAGTGAAATAAAATCCCAATAATCATAACATAAAACATGAATCTTTGTGTCATACACACATAATCATAGAGAATCATTTCTTGTTAGTCAAGACTCATTGCCAAGACTATCTTAGGGGACAAAGTCCCTTTCTGAACCGAGTCACCCTCGTTTCAATCCTGTTTCACTGAACCGGTATAACCTACCATTCCAGCCATGTCTCTCTCATGAGATATAAAATATTTACCCAATTAATTGGAGGGAGATATAGGTCCCACCCATCTCATAATTATACCATTCTTATGTGTGCCACAAAATCATAAACCATACATCATAGCATAACCCATGTAATAAAAATGGGAATCTTTGAACATCATGACATCATAAAACAATTCATATAAGATAAAGGAATACATAAAAACAATTCCATCACAACATAATCAAATCAATGTGATAATAGGGATAGAAACAGAACCCTTTATTATCTTAGATGGAAAATAATTTTGATAAAACACTTGAACTCCATTCTTGAGGAAAATATCCATTCTACTTCAAAAACACTTTTCCGTTCTTAACATGTCATAAAATTTTAAACAAAAAGAAGTTTATTAAAAATAAACATGAAAAATTGTAAATGAAGCTTCTTGGAAATAATTTTTTAAAAATCCATTCATGCCGTATAAGTTAAAAGAAAAAATTCTTCTCGTACTTTTGTCGGAAAAGTCAAAAAGTACCTCGTACGAAAAATGACAAAAGATTCCTTTAATATCTTTTAAAAAAATCACCGAATGGTAAAATTGGATTTAAACAACTGTAGGTGGATAGAAATAATATTACATATTGAGGAAACATGGATTTGGATGATAAAATACACCCCAGTAAATACCAAAGTATAAGCAATCTCAGATAAAAATGAGATTGTGATATTTCCCTTACCTTAGGTCCGATTTGCTTCGTAAGTGTCTGAACCACCTGTATAATGATTTAAATCATGTTATTGACTTATTCCAGAATCATATTCATTGTTATTATATCATATATGGTCCACTTATGACTTTATATTACACGTTCTTTTGTAAATTCATGTTAAAGAAGCGTTTTGGGTAAAATCTTCTCATTTGTCGTTCGTGTTTTTAACATGTAATTATTAATATGATTACTTGGATCATTATTACTTATATCCAGAATGTAAAACATGATATATATATATATAATATATCGATAAATGGAATGAAATACACCTTTCATGGTGACGGTAGTCCGTACGTACGCATGAACGCTGTTTTCGTTCCCTTGTTGAATTGAATGGAATTAAGTAGATGACATACATATACATAAATCCAGTATCATTATTATGTCATATATTTCATTATTACTTATTATATATACTTTATAATCATTCATGAATGGTTAATCATTGAGAATGAATCTCATCGCGTCGTGGAGACGGTAGTCCGTACGTACGCACGAGCGATGATATCGTTCCCATGGTCGTGGAATTGTGTTGAAGTGTATGTATACTATTTCAGTATCAATATCACTTTATAATAATCATATATAGTTACAAATTACACCATTATACCCATCCAATTAAGGTGGTGGCGGAAAATGGATTACACCACGGCGTGGAGACGGTATTCCGTACGTACGCACGCGCGGTGATTTACTTTTTCCGTAGGATAGATAGAAGGTTAATTAGAGTTGTTTCATATTTATAATAACAAATCAGTATATAAGAAATACTGATGTTAATACTTTATCATGAAACAACTAAAGAAGAATATGTTGAAGAAGAATGAAATTGAAAATGATCGGTAATGGATGTTACCTCTTTTTGACGTGCCTTCACTTAACCTCCACTTAAAGAACTAAGGATGGTCTTTGAAGAAGACAAGGACCTCTAGGATGATACTAGGGAAGTGGATAAGAGATTTGGGCAGGGTATGGCCGAGATTGAATGCTCAAATTAGTGTGAGGAGGAGAGGGAGGAGGTGCCCTTTTATAAGGGAGGAGAGGGGCATCATAGGAAAATCTCAAAATATTATTTTATATTAATGTCAAATTCGGTTTATAATGGTTCAAAATGGTCTTATTTCGAAGCTAAAGTGGGGATGGGTAGAAATCCTCTCATCCAATAGGTTTTAGACAAGTTTAGGTTATTATTTTAACCTTATCAATTAGATTTAACTCTAAGTTAAATAATTTAACTTTTAACGTGTCTTTTTGTTTTCTTACACTATATGGATAATAAACATACTATATGAAGCCAAAAGAACCCCAAGTTGTTTATTATTAATATATATATCCTTATCTAATTCATTTGGATGAACCTTAGATTTTTAAGAATTATAAAACAATTAATAATATAATATTTGTTTTAAAAACTAATTTATGTCAATTTTGACACTATTTGGTACATGATTTTTATGAAATTTCTAACAGAATGATAAGTTCGAACCAAGTTACTCAAATCAACAATAACATGTCATATTAACCTATAAAATTATTTGAGGTCATAAAAAGTCTCAAATTACATTTATTTGGGCATTTATAACATCAATTATGTTAATATTTTCTTAAAAAGGTAATTACTGCATCATCGTTGTGTCATAAATAAATTATATTATTTAAAGTATAAAAATTACAAATAAAATACCATTATGTAGGAAATATTTTTAGCTTTATAATTAATATTTATAGTCTACATTATATTATGTATAAACCTATATTAAAAATGTTTTAGTAAATAAACATTGATTTTAACTCTTTTAACTCTTCTTTGAATTAAATAATAATAAATGTCCTAATCTAATCCAAGTGGGCCTAAATGATAATGGTTTACACTTAAGGTTGTTTTTGGTCGAGATACACTTGTCCAATAGGATTAGGACATGTGTTAGGGTAATTTAAATATCATTTTTACCCTTAATTACCCTATTTACTTTTAACCGTGGTAAATAAAAGTAAAAAGTTACTATTCACCATAAATTATTTTCATCTCATTGAACCAAATTTTACTTACTGACATCAATCGTGTCTCTCAGTTTTTTGAAATTCCATTCACCGAAGCGTTAAAATTAAGATTTATGAAAAAAAATAATTTTTTTAACTACCACTTAGTAGTTTCACTATTCATCAAAAATTGAAGTTTTTCAGAAAAATGCCAAAATTTAACCCCAAGCTATAATTGATATTCCGAATACAAAAATGATTTCTATTTTACAAAATTCCCAACATATAAGTTGCATTAATTAATTTTATAATTAATTTCCACTGTCGCAACTAATAGCGTGTTTTTAAGAGATAATAATTATCAAATTATTAACACTTGTTTATGTCTGGTGTAAATGTGAAATTACATCCAATGACCAACATTGTATTGAATTGTAAAAATGTATTCTAAATATACTTTAAAACCACTCAAATTAATAATTTATCACTATTAATTATTTCTATTAAAAAAAGTTGTTTTTAATTAAAATTAAGTAATTTTCACTATTCATCAAAATATGAAAGTTATCCAAAAAGTACCAAAATTTCACCTTAGGCTAAATTCGATACTCTGAATCCAAAAATGAAGTCCATTTTGAGAGATAAAATTTCTAAAATTTTAAAAGGTGGTTATTACTATTCATAATAGCTAGTTTTAAAAATATTTTAATAGTATATCGTTGTTTAGTGAAACACGGTATTGTGTACTACACATGCTATCGAGGAAGGTCGTGATTGCGTGTAATACAAGTCAAGTCAAGGATGCATGTTGTGAAAGCTCCTTTTGGTGTAGCGTACAACACAAGACATTAGTGAAATTAAATAGAATATTTTTCATAAAATTTTGGGGTGTTACAAGGCTGCCACGGGGGGTCATTGCGGATACTTCCTGGAGGGAGGAGATAGCAAATATCTCAGGTATAGGGGAGTTTATGTGGATCCATTCTGACCATAATATTATGGGGGAGATGTTGTTGGAAATCCAAAGAATTATCTAATGTTTAAGAGGCTACCTTTGAATGTATTTGGTTGAAGGGATGATGCCTTCATCCCTGGTTTGATAGGGAATAGCCCGCTTACTATTTATGAAGCACATTGATCAAGAACCAGTGGTTCTGGGATGCTGGTAGCCCTGCCCGGGGGGACATCATGCATGTCAATTCTGAAAAACATTAAATCACTTGTAAAATGTTGACGAGAAGGAATTGTAGTTAGAGTCATCTCCCCCACTTTATCATTCTATCATGATGGTGTCTCAGAGGATCCTGAGAAAGGGGTAGTCTGATTACCGTGATCTGTACCTGGGAAGAAATTTTAGAGATGACTGTGTTGGGGCCTACTAGGTAGGTTCCTCATGCGAGGAATCTAGGGAAGTGCTGAGAAGATTGGTCCAATATGAGGTGGAATCGGCATCCCAATTCTATATCTATCAGAAAATGTACCTGGTGTCTTATTTGTTGAGAACTTGGACATCGAGGACCAATAACTTCTATTTTCACTATTGAGAGGTCTGTATCAGTTTATTGGTCCTCCATCAGATCTCAGCGGTCCTAATACTATGGGAGATATACGACTCATTACTCCCTATTATGGGTGTGTGGGAGGATCCGGAAATAATTTCATCACTGGAGATGGCATTGACGAAACTAATACCAGGAGAGGATAAGAAGTCGGTGAGGGATGCCTACTTCAAACAGTGGTTTATGTTGTTCTTGAAATTCTCAGAAAATCAGCAGTTCACTGTGAGGCCACAAATATGCCTCAAGGGGGCTCAACGAGGCATAAAGCACTTGTACTAGTTGATCATAGTGTATATGTAGTAGAAGATGAGGGGATTCTGCGTCAGTATCGTGCATTAACCAGTAGTCAGGTTGGTATCATTCATTGTGGTGCTCATCTGAGGTTGGATCATGTCATTGAGAGACATGAACATGGTCATGCGACCGAGCACGATTATCATGTCATCCTTGATTGTGACATGAGGACGGGTCAACCTAGGTGTCACGATGCTCTTCAAGCTGTAGAAGGTTTTGTGGCATATCAGTGAGGGGAATAAGACATAGAGAATGTGTGGTCCATTCCACCTCTTGTATGGGTTGATAACAGTGCACATTAGGGAGATTTATGAATATCTTAACCCCATCTACCATCTATGATCAACCTTCCACCAGTCCATCCTGAATTCCAAATGAAGATTTCCAGCAAAACTGATCGTGAAGGTTGTACGGAACTGGGTTTGGAAGGTAGAGGAGTTCAACATTCACTCGTTACTATTGCCAAAAGGTATATTCACTGATAATGGTCAGGGAACAAAGGAGCATCGGTCCCACCTCTTGGCCTTTTGAGGTGGAGGCATAGTGGGATGTGTGGACAGGGAGCCCCTATGTGATCCATACACCCTGCACTGATTCTCCATGAAATTTTGGTGCATGTAGATATTGAACCCACAGTTCTATTTAGGGGTTATTTAAGAGGACCACCCGTGTTTGATGAGATAGATGTGGATCATGTTCACACGGGAAGAAGGAATGATTCATAATGAGATGCCTCTTCCCACTACTATGTTCATTCATGTAAAATCATATTCCAAAATCTGGGAAGAGGCCTACCATAGGGAGATGTATAAGTAGCCAACCATTCGGGCCAGGGATGATGTTCCTCCCCAACCTCAACGACGGGGCCAAACAGTGGCAAGGTAATCCCACGGTGGTAGGGCTTCCATGGGGGCGAGTCTCGCACCGGTTGAGGTGGAGTCAGAAGTAGTAGATCCAGCGGCAGCAGCGAACCCGAAAGTTCTTGATGAGAAGTATTATCTGGAGGGGAGGCCACCAAGAGGATTCCACAAAAGATCTCATCGGGCTCTTGGTATGCGGCTACATCATATAGACCATCCAGAGAATGATGTATTCATGGAGGCCTGGGAAATCTGGGATGTCAACCGACAATTCCTCGGCCTGTCTAAGATGTGAAAACACTTGAACCATCTCAATATGTATTTTTCATATATTGTTCATGTTAGTGCCATCATTGCAGTGTCCCATGTGGAGGCAGAGAAATACATGGCAGAGTTGGAGGACTCTGTGCCATCTCGGGGTGCACCGTGTCAAATGAAATACCAGGGGAAGGTGTTGTTTGTTCAAACGACCCCTCTGTAGTTATCAGATGAATAATTAAAGGAGAACATCCCTTTATTGATAAATCAAATGAGTCCTCTTAGTGAGGAGGCTGGTAGAGGGATCCCAATGGAGAATGGTGTAGTTGGTGACTCAGACCTAGATCTTGAACAATTTGCAGAGGCTCTCGAGGTAAACCCCAGATCCGCTTCCGTGGGATCTTCTTCCAGGCTACATTGGACCCATCACTAGCATTTGAATAGGTCAGTGCGGCCTCATACATTGAAACCTCTCTCCCCCCACAATATATAAAGATGTGGGGCCTTCAGGATCTACGCCCGTGGATAGGTAAATTACTGCATCCTGTGAGGCCAGGACCCCAGGGTGGATCCTTCAGAGTTTTTAGACTTTCCAAAAATATAAGGAGGGCCATTCCTCAGGGTTTCTACTGCAACAACCCAAGAATGAGACAGAGAATTCGATCTCGGAAAGTCTCCTTTAAAAAAATCATGACTACCACCCATTGACCAGGCCAACTAACATTCATTCCATTTTTTATGCATAGTTCTTCTGCTAGTGTGGGATTCCATGGAATGTTTGGTTGGTAATTCTGGTGGCGCCTTTCCCAGGGGAATGTTGGTGATCATGGATGATGGATATCAAGACTAACCAAGAAGTTTCATTCCTAGTAACTAGTGGTAATACTAGTAGGGATAATCCTGGGATTATTGAAGTGGGATCTGATGATTAATATCAATAATACAGCACGGGTCCTATCATACCCCAACCAGACACTGTATGCGGACCCTTCTGATGAGTTCATAGGCTGTTCCCCGCGTATGATCCTTCCAACACCACAAATTAGGAAGAGATGGCCTCTGACAAAGAGGACAAAAGTATAGTCTGTCACCTATCATGGAAGTTGATCAACGCTTTTTCGATGACACCCCTCATGCTCAATGGATATACTAGATGAAGATAATTAATTCATGACTATATGAACTATTCGATGGATGAGTGGATGTTCATCATCCCCACATGTTCGTCTAAGATATCATGGCAGAGAAGATCTAGGAATATGATCATGGACTTGGTGTGGGTTGGCAACGTTGAAAAGCGTTAAAAATCAAGAGGCTCCAGGAGGCTGAAAACGACATTCAACGGAAGAAAATCTAGGTGGATGAACATTATTTTTTCCTCAACACATAGTTGAATATTATATTCCGGCTGAAGGCCCCTCTAGAAGAGCCTGAAGAGTGCATGATGCAATCCACCGAGGAGATTACCATTATCCAAACCAATGAAGAGTGGGCTCATATCGCGGCTGACGAACTGTGCCCCATTGCTGCCGTGGAGGAGCTGGAACTGAACAACCGACAGTGAATCTTGGATCCCAGAAAGAAGAGGGTAGAAAACCGGAACTCTCTATTGATGGGGTCATCCCATCCTTGGGAGGGGTCTATCCTCATGTATTGTGATGCATGTTCCTTTAGAATGTGTCTTAATTCTTTAATTATTCATTCTTAATGAATTCGTGAGTTATGTTATTCAATTTTGGTGTACTACACTTCTGTTATATTCATGCAACATACAGTGGTCAATCCCTAAGACCACGTGGGTGAGGCCACAATTGAGAAACAAGGGATGACCACTATGTCCTTCCATCCGAATATAAGAGTAAAATCCAAGCATCCTGCATCCGAGATTTGAACCATAAATCGGGGATTCCAGGAATCAAGGGATAGACCCTACTGGAGGACGAATACGTCTGATCAATCGAAGTTTCGTCTTCCCAATGTGCTATAGTGCATGAGTGGGATAATGAGAGGGGTGTTTGAAATCAACCCGAACATAAGGGAGTGGAAAGCGTGAATCACGATACCCCATATTCAGAACACTGTAGGGGTGGTGTGATAATGAAGGATAACTCCTGACCGCGTTTTAAGCATAGTATCTTTATTGTGTTAGCTTGAAATAGAGATAACAAACAAGGGTTGAACATTGACTATATTCAAACAACATGGCCTGACTGGAAACATCATCCATTGGTCTTATAGAACATTGGCCCATCACAGTAGGCGAGCTATAGTTTGAGAATCCATACTTTTAAGGGATTTTTTAGGCGTGAAAGATGACATGTGTCTGAGAAAAGGGCATGCAATGTGTGCAGTGTGTAGTGATGGGTTGTTATAATGGAGTCCAATACTCTTGAAAGAACACCACCACTATGAAAACACATTAGGTGGGCATACCTGTCCGATCGGGGATCAATGATAATTCCGAACAAAAAATCAGTAGAAAGGACCTCGTGTGTCCGATGAATGGCATGTCGCATCGTGAAATTGTTCATGGAAGAGCCTTAGTTTAGTGTCATGCGTTGAGGATATATGAACTCTTGTAGTTTAACAGCATATGATAAGACGTGGAGTGAAAGTAAAAATCCCAGAAAGGGAGCGTGTGATGCAACCCGACATGAATGAGAATCCAATAAGTCCCCAATACACCACGTATCCCTGGAGGATGTTTTTTAGCTCGAGGGACCAAACAAATGGTTAGGATAGGCCCGAGGCAAAGTTATCGGGTGTTCTTATATACCCCATGATGATGGAAATCAATCCAGACATAGTTCCAAGAGTGTAGTTTAATTTAAAGAAGGATGATGAATGGCATGTGTGGCGGGGTTTCTCCAGTACACATCCTACCAAAAATAGTAATCACACGTGAGTCGTACACGATGTGGGAAACAAGAAGTAGTGATGGGACATTCCTAGCATAAGAAGGATCAAATTAGGGGTTGTGGGACACTAGGTGAGTGACATCCCCATAATGCAGACATGAAAACTTAATGCACTTAGATGCACGAAGGGGTAATGAAAAGTATGTCGGAATTCCACTTAATCATTAAAGAGTGGAAATATGTGAATCATGATGATCAATTTCTATCCCATAATGATTATTTCATTGTGATAGGGATACCTATTAACCATGTTCAAAACATAGTATCCATATCGTGTTAGCCTGGGATGGGGACATACAAATGAGGGTCAACAACTAACCATAATTGAAACAAGAGACCTAAAACAATAGTCATTAGAGGTCCTCAGGGACGTTGGACCAAGATGATATGTAAGGTAATGTGGCCTGAGACCATTCCATAAAAGGGATGTCCCTTCAGATGTAGAAGAGGATGAGGATCCAAATAATAAACTCATGAATCATGGACATGGAAGAAGTGGAATGTCCCTGTGAAAATTCCCCACATTGGGCTCATTTTCAAAATTCTTCTATGTACGAAGAGAAGATGTATCAGATATATGTAGTTGGGTCCCTTTCTAAGGAAATGGTTCGTTAGGTCTCATGCTTCAGGGTTAAGGTCCAAGGGTGTTCGATTAAGGGGGAACATTGATTTAACGGACTCTCCCTAGGTTGGTGAAGTAGAAAAACTTGACGCATAGTTCCCATAGGGATATTTTAGTTTAGAGTCATAGAACTCAGACCAGATTGGGAAAAAACAATAGAGGAACATGGTGAGACTTTTGGAAAACCTGACATGAATTAAAACCTAAGAGGTACTCGCCACTCCACATTCCCCCAAATATTTTGGATAAAAGGACTAAAGAGAAGGGGAAGAATTTTATATTCATGGGACTGGAACTAAAAGCATGGTTCCTGAGCATTCCTACATATCCCACGAGGATGGGAATCAAGACATACATATTTCACAAATGTGTTGTTTAATGTTATGTTGGACAACATAGAGTTTAATGTCATGGGAGACATCATATAGTTTAATTTCATTCACGATGTGATGTAGCAGGGACATGTTCCTTGAAGGGGAGTACGTTGTGCATCTATTGTAAACCCGAAGTAAATGATGTCATAATTCCACACACAGCACACCACGCAATCCTAAAAGTTTCTGGGCATAAATGGTAGAAATGAAAAGATAAATTATTGGAACTCGAGGATGACCCAAAGAGGATATTTCTGGGCATTCCTATGTATCCCATGAGGATAGTATTCAAGCCATACATAGTTCTAAAAAGGGTACGTGTAAAGAGATCTTAGTTTAAGGTCTTAGAGCATGGACCATGGAGAAGCGGAACTCATCCATGTAGGAACATACATCAATCCAATGCATATTCCCACATGAGTCAAACATGGTATGGGAAACAATGGTGGAATAAGTCATTTCAACACATGGACTACACATAATGTGGAAGTCAGTGCAGAGCCCCGAATGACACCTTACCACAGATTTGTCATTATAACATGAAAATGAGTACTAATGGATATCACCAAGAGTGTCAAAAATTCTAATTTGATAGGATGGGGTAGAAAATGATGTGAATCATGTAACTGGAATTTAAGGCATGTAGGGGTTGTCATTATGATGAAGGATGAATGATGATCGTGTTCAAAACACATCATCTATATTGTGTGACATGAAATGGGAAAAAGATGTGCCTCAACTCCTGACTATATTCACAATACGTGAATTTTATAACCTTTTTGTTAGAAACCCTCAAGGATGTTGTCCCATAATTCTAGGAGATCCCTTGGTCTAAAAATCCATGCCATTTGTGGGTCCCTTCAGATGTGAAAGATGTGGGAAACCCAAATTAATGGGATCACGATGCCAGAAAAATGGGCAAAACATGTCCAGGTAGAATCTGTCACTCTAGGCTTTGAACCAGAGTGCTCCTAGGAACATTGGTAAATCACCAAAGAGGGTCGATGGACCCAAAATGAGAAATAATGACTTGAAAAGATGAATTTTGGTTAAGGGAACGAAGGGAACTCAAGAGAGAGAGGTGTGTGGAGTGGTTGTTATAAACCCGACGTGAATGGGAATATAAGCCCATACCACAGCATATTCCTCTGTACTAGAAGAAATCATGTAAAGGGGCGAATATGATAGAATGATTTCAAAGAGATGTGGAAGGACCTGAAGACTTATATGTTCGGGCATTCCTACGTATCCCATAAGGATAGGAATCAATCCACATATAGTTCTGAAAAAAATGAATTTTAACATTGTGCGGTGAAGACGATGGTGATCTTATATTATGGTCGTAGGGGTCGGACCGTAGATTCCATGTTTAAAGTCATATGCATGGGATAGCTAAGTGGAGATGGAGAATCATCATGCTTGTGGAAGCCCATGAAATGGAAACAACGATAAAGAATAACTATTGACCATGTTCGCAACACAGTATCCGTATTTGTGTGACCGGAGATCACGAGGAAAAAAATTGAGAATCAATCGTTGACTTAATTCATAATATGGGACTTGAATTAATTTTTTGCTGGAAATCCTCAAGGGTGTTAGCTGTAATGGCAGGAGAGCCCTTTGGTCGCGCATCCATGCCATTCAGGGGCCCTATGGGTATAGAAGATGATGTAAGCCCAAATGATGGGGCTCACGAAGTATGGTAGGGCCTGTGCTCGTGGAAATAGATATAAATGGAGGGATGTCTCAAAGGGGAAATTTTAGGCATGGAAAAATAGCCTGAGATGAATAAGGATGTGAGTCCATACCACACCACACACTCTTAAATAAGAACACGTGCAAGGGAGCCAAAGGGGTTGAGGGACCTGAAGCTGGGAGTCTGGGCACACCTTCTCCATATGATACGTCATGCAAGAATTTCATTAACTCAACTCCTAATCACACGTAAGAAATGAATGGTGTTGGAAACAATGATTAAGACTAGGCTCTTCTCATCTAATATGGGTCTGAAACCTGGAATTACACTCCTTCCCAAGGCATATAAATGCATGAAGAAACAACGGGGAAGATGAGAAACTTCACTCTATTTCGGGGACATATTGTGGTGATGAAAACAAAAAAGGATATATGTTGTCCAATTTCGAAACACAACATCCACATCGTGGTGAAAGTATAGGGGAACAAAAAAGGAGCATCGACTGTTGACCATATTCTCAATGAGGGACTTGTATCAATTTTTTATTCAAGGTATTCAAGGTCATTGGACCGAAACGATAATAGGTCTCATAGTCTATTTATCCATAATGTTCAGGGGCCATTTCGTAGGTGAAAGATAATAGAAATTCAAATTATGTACTGTGTAGAGCATAAGTGTCCCGTGAAATTTAATGGAAACTTTGATAGTAGAAGAAGTGGGGATCTTCAGGGAGGAGGGTTACACGTTACAATCAGGATGAACTTGATGTGGATGATATAAAAGGCATGTACCACAACTTATTCTTCAACCCAATTGGAGGTCTGAATGTTGGGGCTGTGAATATGGACGAAATTTCCAGGCGTTTAGAAATAGCCATTAGGACGGGAGTCAAGCCATACATAGTTCTGATGGCCATGTAGTTTGACGTCATGCATAGAGGACGTCAGAGGAGAGAAGAATGTAGGAGGGCATGTGGTGAAATCACTGTATTCCTGACTTGAGTGGTGAAAAATAAGCCTATACAACACCATATGGGATACTCCAAGAAAACTATACCTATGGGGAGAGTCAAATAGGAAAGTGTGGCAGGACTCAAGACGAACTGCCTGAGTGTTCCTATGTATCCCATAAAGATGGAAATCAAGTCGTACGTAGTTCTAGAAGGTTCATTTTAACATCATCCAAAACAACTTATAGTTTAACATCCTGTAGGACAATAGATAGTTTAACGTCTTTTTGGATGACACACGGTTTAACGTCTTGCAGGACGACACACAGTTTAACACCTTGCAAGTTGACATACAGTTTAATTTCATGTGGGATATTTTACAGTTTAAGGTCATGTGGGACTGGAATGTTTAATGTCATGCTTGACCCTAATGCAGTTTAGGGTCATGCAAGACCATACATTTTAAGGTCATGTTGGACCAGGTGGCTCTGGTAATGTATTTATTGAGGAACATGGGAATGTTAGAAGGAATTATATGCTCACCATCCACGATAATCAAAGAGAATGCATCATTGGAGTAAACCTTGTGACTGATGTAAGTTCTTTCTTGTTTGGGCCCCAACAAGGGTGGTTTCTTGCTAGCTATCATTGGTGTCCGGAGAGACAATACCAAGTCAGCGTGTAAGTAGGATAAGAGGCAGACAATCTTTTTGAAAGCTATAGTTATCTTGTTCTGATTCCTTTTTAAACTTTGTAGGGTACACACCTTATTGATGCCAAGCGTTTCCATCTCATTCAAATAGATTTCAACAACATTATTCGGTGCATTCTGGTCATAGACATTTGTGAACAATGTGGGAAACTGGATCTCGATGGGTTGGAAAAACTCCATTCCGTACACCATGAAATTTGGGGTCACCTGGGTGGAATTACGAGATGTCATCCGATTATCCCAAGGGGAATTGGTGAGCTTGCCCGTCCAACAATTAATGTTTTGACGAAACATTTTTAAAAAAAATTTAATACGGTTTTGTTGAACTTCTTGAACTATCCATTTGATTGTGCATGATAACTGGAGGTATGGTTATAATAGATGTTGTACTTATCATTCAATTTCGTCTGCTCAGCTGGTCAGATGTTTGTGAATTTATCGGTGAGGATGGCATGATGGAATCCAAATCGGAGGATGATTTTGGAGCTCAAAAATTCAACGATTGAATGTTCCTTGACCAACATGGGATGAACTACCTCTTCCCACACGGAGAAGAAATCAATAGCGGTCCAGATGAACATTCAGTGGCGAGTTGTCCCTTGTGGATATGGTCCCACAACATCCAGTCACCATATCGCAAATGGTCAAGAGTAATTGGGGGAGTGGAGAGGCTTTGATGACTAATGAATAATGTTTGAATGAATTTTGAGATCATGGAACCTTTTGGAGAACTTGATGAAGTCATGGTTCGTGGATGGGAAAAAATAAACCAGCCTCCAGATCTTATGAGATAGTTTCATCCCAATCGGATGATCTAGTAGGAACCAACGTGAACATCCAGCATGACTGGGGAAATTTTGACTCCATGAATGAAATAGAGTTGAACCCCATTGAACATGGTCTTTAATGTATCTTCTCATGACCAGGATCGTCTTGGAGGTTGAATTATAACATGCTGCATCAAATCCTCCCACGTTCATCTTGATCTATCAAGATATTACCGTTTTATAGGTACTAACCAAAGGTGGTTCCTCAGTCAAGAGTTGCATAAATAGCTACTTCCTAGTGACCTAGGGTTCCGGACGTAGAGCCACCAGTGATAAGTTGACCTACCAGCAGGCTGCCACCATCATCTAGAGTGATGGGAGCAATGAATCAATGGTGTGTCATTTGAATAATAATATCATCCTGTTCGGGCCTTGAAAATAATGCAACATGGCTGGCTAGGGCGTCATCTAGACCGATCTGACATCGAGGGACATGAGTAAATTCTGGCCGAGATGGGAATTTGGCCATTAGCTCGATAGTTCCTTCCATTAATGGTACGAGCTCTATCTTTCTGATGAAATTGTCATCAATTATCTAATGGATTACTAGTTCAGATCCCCCTTTAACATGAAAATGGGGGACATCAATCTGAAGGACCATCTCGAGGCCAGTAATAAGAGACTGATTCTCTGCCTCATTGTTGGTGAATCCTTTTGACAATTGAAATGAATATGGAAGAATGGATTATGCTGGGGTAATGAAGACTATACCCAGGACTACTCTATTGATCTTGGGGTTATTGAGATTTCTACTGGTGGGGCTATAGGAAGAACCATCGAAGTGAATTTTCTAGCATGACATGGCATGTTCTACTGGGTGAATTGCTATATCGGGGAAAAACGATCCATGAAATGGTCCGCTAAAGCTAGATGGGCAGAAAAAAAATCTAACAAATTTTCCCCTTAATATCCTTATGAGGGACAAACCTGATGTTGAACTACTTGAGAATAACTCACCACTGATCTAGACAACCCATCAACGTAGGGAATTTCAAGATGTTCTTTAGCAGATCTACTCGGGACACCAACTGTTCCTCATGGTGTTTCATGTAATGTCGAAATTTCTAATGTTAGAATACCAGCACGATGAATCTCTACCCAATAGGTGAGTATTTGGTATCCATATCTAGGATCAAGTAGTTGAGATAATATATTCTGTTCTTCTTACGTTCATTGTTCTTCTAGGTGAGAAGAGCACTGAGAACCATTCTAGGGCGGTCAAGTAATGGACCCACAACTTTCTAGAGATGGACGACATTTTGACCAGAGGCTGTAGTAGGTACTAGTTGATTTCTTCAAAAGAAGTCTCACATTCTTCATTTAATTCATAGATAGTGACTTTCTTTATGAACCGTGAAATGGTATTACATATTCCTGATAGATTCATGATGAATCGGTGACTGTATGCCAAGTGGCCATGGAATCCTCGAAGCACATTGCAATTACATGGGGGAGACATCAGGATAATGTTCTTGATCTTCTCTAGGTCATTATTTATACTCATGTATCTAAAAACAAAGTCTAGAAACATTCTAGAGGTGACCTCGTAGGAACACATCAATGGGTTCATCTTTAGGTGGCAGTAACAAAGGAAGAAGAAATCTTTCCCACGGCTATTGAGATGGTCGTAAGACTGGCATGATATGACCACCAGATCATCAACAGTACATTCCACCAACATTCTGAAGATCTTCTCAAAAATACAATGCATAGCCCACTGATAGGTGGTTACGATATTCATTAGACAGAAGGGCATGAATTGGCTGCAAAAGGTACCCTGTGGTGCCCTGAATGTCTTATAATCCTCATCCTCAAGTACCATTCAGATCTAGTTATACCTAGAGTACCAATCCATGAAGGATATGCCTTGGAACTTGGATGTAGCTTCGATCAACAGTTTTGTCAGAGGAAGGATAAAATCATCCTTCGGAAATTGATAGTTGATATCTCATAAATCGATATAGACTATGATCTTTCCATTCTTTTTCATTACTGGTAAAATTTAATTTATACAATTATATTAATGGACATCCTTAATGACATTATATTTAATGATCTTGTCATTGTTTTCCTTGACCAGGGCACCATTAGAAGGGTGCATCATTCTGGGAGGGTACTAGAACCAATGATGATTTGTCGAGAGACCGATGTAGTGGACACCTACCTCATGATCTAATACTCGCATCTCATCAAAACTCTAGGAGAAAACATCACAGTGTTGTTTAAGAAAGTCTATGTTGTACTCTTGTTACAAGAGGGGTATGGCGGCACTGATCAATGTGGGATTTGGGTCTGCCTCGCTAACAAGGTTCACCCGTACCAATTTGTCGATCGTGGAGGATACACCCTCTTAAAAGGATGTATGATAATCCTATAAATCATATTCTCATTTATGTAGGAGGGATCCTTAGCAGGAGGAGATTCCTCTAAGTCAGATGATCCTAATGGAAGGTTGGTACCAGCCTGAGTGGTAGTGGACACTGCATCGGGGAGCTTCTGTGCTGCCAAAACAATTGAGATGAAGGGTGTTGATCTGATCCCATATTTTTTTCTTCCAAATGTTCCACACATGATGATATTAAAGAAATAATAGCATGTTTTATGGATCTGGTTAATTCTAGCCCGATGAAACAAGAATGTATGACATATTATCATTGCCATGGGGTAGACATCCCGAAACCTTCTTAGAGTAGGAGGATCCAGGATCCCATGATCCTCATTTATATAGTAGTATGAGGTGATCATCCCTCATTGAATATACATGGGAATGTGTTCCCACATTGTTCCAAAAGCAACAAATCATTGTCACATGTCTGGAGTTGTAGCGTCCAATCAATGGATTTTAAATATGTAAGCGTTATCTAGATCTGTTAACATGACAGTCATGGTCAAGGCATGCCTATCCTCGTTATACTGAATCTTATTGTCTTTTCTCTTGTAGTACTCGGCATCCAGATAGTTGGATTCACAAGAGGCAAAGGAAGATGCATCACCATGGAGGATGCCCACTCGGCCTTTAATGGTGTAAAAGAGGAACCAGTGATATGATGAGGGATCCACCACATGTCGGTGGGGTCATAGCCTTCCAATCAACTCATTGTAGGCACTGTCCTATGAGACAACCATTAACATGGTGTTGGCATCTAGACCACCATACTGGGTCTTCAAACGGATCTTTCTGACCGTTTTCTGCTTCGTCTTGTCATAACCTTGGATTCATAGGTCATAGGGACTCATATCATCATCAGAAAACCCCAGTTTACGCAATGTCTAAGTCTGGATTAAGCTGATCCATGATCCTGTATTGATAAGACATCGATGAACATCCAAAACAATGAACAAACTAGTGATGTATACTGTTTGAATGTGCCCCTATATGGGAGAGCCTTCATCTTTTCCATAAAATGATATGATCGCATGAAATTCATCATTCTCGACCGCCTCATAATAAATGTCTTATGTTGCTGATAGCTCTATCTCAAACTGAAGGGGGCTTCTCAATTCCTTTATGAGGGCCTCACTCACATCTGATGACAGGTGAAGGGCCTCAAGGAAGAAGAACTTTGCTGGAATGCTAGAAATATGTTGGAGAACATCATACTTCTATGACATACATGAACTTCTTCTTACATGAGGTCACTCTAGGATAGTAGGTATGGTGGGCCCTACCAAATGGACCATCGACTGACTGGTACTAGGAATATCCCTCTTCTCACTAGTCAAAGCCTATAGAGTGACTACTAGATGTGGGAACTATGTCTGACACCAGTCCAGAGCATAATTTTGTTGATCACGACATAGTCTAGGTGGCTCTTCCAGATTCGACAATATGAATGACATAAAAAGAGGACATGATGTCAATAGATGAAAAGGCTGAGTGTGTTGAGCTCTATGCTGGGCATGCTGCGTGTTTTCGACAGCATGCACATCCTAGCTGGAAATACAGACCGAGGTTCTCTGATGGCCCATATTGTCGTGGCTCCATCGATGCTGGAGACAACTAGGGATGTTGGGGTGGATCTTCCCGGTGCGCTACATTGTCAGGAATAATATAGGGGTTTACCATCTCTATGGTATTAATCGAGGCATACCATTTACTGTCCCTTGACGAGCCATATACCATTCGATGGATTCTGTGGGGAATCGCCATCTCTGGGGGCATGAATACCCCAAGAGTACTGTATGAAGATGTCATTGACTGGGGATGTTGTTTTCCCTCGCACCGTTGATGTTTTTTCCTCGAAGGAGGGGACAATTGACATGATGATGCAAATGTAGTAGTAGGTGACTCATCTGCTTCTACATGCTTTGGTCGATTTATGAGTGCAAAAATAACACTATTGTAAAGAGAATCTGTTTTATGAGCCATCCAGTTTCCATAATTCTACGACCAGTAGTTTGAAAACTGAACCCACTCACCTTCGCTATCACTATTGTTGTCAGGCCTCACGAAGACGCATGCCACTTCAGCTAGAGCTATGACTAAATAGACTTTTTTTATCTAGATATTAATTAATACATTATATAAACACATTTAACTATTTTAAGTTGTACCCCAGGATCCGGTGATAGGGGCATTATTTAGGGTGAATAGTGAGGTTTTCCACTTTTGGCCTGCTGCACTCAGGAAAATATACAATCCCTTACTCCAAGGTACTGTGGAAAAAACTGAGGACATGACCCTTATTTAATGAGTATTATGGTTATTCTTATACGGGATGGGGGATCATAGATCATGAACCTGAAGAGGGGCTGGATGATCCCATCGAGGAGGTTGAGCCTGGTTATCTCTCTTTGGCGGTGGCGACATGTTTTATGGGGGAACCTGCCTGTTCTTAGGTGGGATTGCCCAGCCAAAGTCTGTTCCTGAGGTGGAGGGCCTCTGCAATACTAAGAAGGTGGATCCAATGGTAATATCTCTACTTTCTTAGGTACCTCTATTTGAGACACTACGGCAGGCTCGACCCTGGTGGCCCTTCTCACAGTGATTGCAGGAGGAAACATACATGCATGCTTATCCAGATGTAAAGATTCCTCTTGTAATAGGACCTTATCAGATATGTCTCTGAATCCCATGGGGTGGTTATGGGTGATCATTGAGGGGACCAAGTCCATATTAAAATTCCATACACACAATGTCAGCAGTTTCTCCTGGGTTAGTGGCATGTTAAGGGAGTATGTGTTCCCTTTCAACATGGTGATAATGTTTGGAAAACACTCATCTGGCCTCCGATTGTACTTGAAGAGGCATGCGATACACATCTTCCAAGTGGTGGAATTGATCTGGTATTGAAAGTTCATATTGAGGGCTTCCTTTCCGGCTACTGATCAGATGTGGAACTGGCTATTCAAGATGAACATTGACTCCTCTAATGTCTTTAAAATGAATCATATATTGGAGGATTCTTGTTGTGCCATGGTTCCCAACATGGGCCCACACCTTGAGAAAATGTTGGCCAAGTGTTGTAGCGGGTCCCATATATTTTTAATGGGGAAAAGGTGTGATATTCGAATCCTGGAGGTGCTGGCATATCATCCACCTACATCAGATATAGATTTCTATGAAGAGGGATTGCCACCTGTCATGTCTCTAAAGATTTGAAGCGAGCGATTACTGCCTCCATTGGATCATCTGGGTGGAGATTCATGTCTTTCTGGGGATACCTGACCACCTTCACGGTGGAAGGTTCATTAATGCAATAAGTAGTCCTCGCATCTCATGGAGAGGCTTGTGGAAATACCTGTGAAGTAGCTGGGGGAACCTGACCTGTGTACTAAGGATTGTCACGCCGTTCGTGGGAATTTGGCAACACATTCCCCTCCCACTTGTTGTATGATCCAGCCTAAACCCTATCTGCATGGGAAGGATGGTCATGGTCACCTAGTGGTAATTCGATGAGAGGAAGTTAGGCCTGCCCCTACTTCCCTGGACAAGGATCACCGTAGTCTGGATGTCTCTCTGCAACACATTCATCTTGGAGGTCATCAACCATCTTCTTGTGTTTAGAGATTTTCTGAAGCCACACACCTTTTTTAGGGTCATCTTCCACCTTCTTTACGGTTCCATAAGGTTTGGTGATATTGACAGCTTCGATGTTCTAGATACCCTTTTGGGATTTTTGCTATGGGCCAATGCCTCTGTGGGAACAGGAAGAACTAGTAGAGTCCTTTGTTGACGAGTAATCCTTCCCAATGGATTCCTAAAGAGGGAAACTCACTCAAGGGTAGGTCCCCTCCCAGAATCTCTAGATCATTCTTACCCCATGGTAGGTTGGCCATGTTAACAGCGACCCTGCTAGGTGGCATATCTTCTCTGTCTCCCTGAAAATCGGGATAACACTGGATGAAACTAAAATAAAGGGTCTTGTACTACCCCAAAACATGGATTATTAGATAGGGATAATCCTCCATGATTAAACTACTGATCACTTTAATGATCTGGAAATATCATTGTTGGAGGGTCCTATAGAGGTTGGGAGACTTAGGGTACTAGGTCACGGGGAGTGTGGCTAAACCAACAAAATTAAAATGTTGGAAGATGAATTTTAAATGAACCTAACTCTTGGGGGTAGTCCATTAATCAATGGAGGAGATGAAAATGTGCCACCCAGACAGTTTGTCAAACGAATTTGACCTCTTCATGGGTGAGTGATTCAAGAACACTATAATTTGGTGATGCAAATGGACAAAACAGTTCAAGGAAATGGTACACTGCAAAAACATCCCACAAGATCCTTGGTCTATATTTGGGGTATGTCCCATAATTTCCCCACTAATTTTCCAGTGGTGGCTGGGGAACCTATAGTGGTACCAAAATAGATCGTTTGGATGGAGGGCTGGCCGGTAGAGAATATGACGAGCGAGATTCCAAACCGAGGCATCTAGGGCTTTCATCCGAAGAGTGTAGTGACTTACCCACCACATAATTTTAAGGCAGGCCAACGACCATGGTTTCTAGTGCATGGAATATGGTTGTTGGCGATGGACCACATTGATGCTCATCCACCTGAGTCGTATTACTTCTAAGAATATGTGAAGCATACTAGATTAATCACAGTTGGTATCTTATCAGTATTATTTTTATGGTAAAAAGGACCAACTCTCCTTCCCCAATATGGTTCTTCGTAACATGATATATTTCTAGCACAATGAGGTCCTTCGGCCATACTGGTGATGGGGCAGAGAGGATTTTTTCCTGAGTGAGTTGGGGTGCAAGGAGAAACTACGAATATACCAAAGGGTACATGGGGAGAACCTCAATGAACACTGATTGATGTGTGGATTAAATATCTACAAGAAACACTATAGTAGGTATGACCTCTGCAGGAGATGATAAGAGCATGTGTAGGACCTTCATTTTTGTTTCACATGGAAGAATCAGCACGAGGAGGATCCTTATATTGGTCAAGTCGAACATGATTATGTCCTTCGTGATGGGAGTTGGTGAGAAGAATCTGACAATCACCCCTCTTATTGTTGAGGATAAGAGGACCATTGACATCTGCTACAAGAACGTGGCGAGGTTTCCTCACTGATGATTGAATGGAAGTTCATCTTTCACACACTTGCGGTCTGTGGAAGGAGGAATGATATCATACCCAACGTAATGAGTGCATGAGAGGCTTTCGTACTTAGTGTCACCATCGTGGGGAGGGCCATAAATCACACTGAAGGTATCACGAGGAATACCTCCATTTTGAGCTTGAAAATAGGCATGATCCACATTCTTTATAGTGGTGGTAAGAGGAGGACCTCTGTACTCGGTGTTATTGCTGCGGGTCAGTCCGTGGAAACCACTACATGTGCCAAAAACCACAGTGTCGGCCCATCCAACCTGTGAGGTAGTTGGTGCCTTCAACTGAGTCATGTATATATATGTCCCCCTATTATAGGGGGATGATGACACACACTGGTATTGGCCCGAGACAAATTGGTTTTTGATGTTGATTCCACTTGGTGGGTGTACTCCTTGGCATGTGCCCGACTCTGGTGTTGTGTCAGTTGGACTAGGGACAGTGGAGTTGTTTCTTGGATTACCATCTCATCGATTCATTGGTCCAGGTGGCAGTACCAAAGAGGCCTAGGGGATTCCTCCTTGGGGTTCCCTGAAAAGGGATCTCGGACGGACATTCCCATTCATCCATAAGATCATTGGCGCAGTGTATGGAGACATCGAAGCGTTCTAGGGAGAGTCTCCCGAAATGATTGTATGTTGGAGTGGGGAGTAGTGGCTTCATGTACAGCCCTTGGGGGAAGTGTTGGAAACGAGGCACGGATACCTCTAAATATTGGTTGGCCATATCCCGAGTTGGGATAAGTCTCTCATCCTAGTAGCAGTGTACATGTTCATTAATTACCCTTCATTGATCAAATTTAATAGGGGAGATAAGGCTTGGGAAACCAATAGATGTGTTTACAGAGGTTGTTGCAGAAGTGGTGGAGCCATTCAAGATTGTCGTGTTGGAGATGCCCCAACCTCTGTGCCGGTTGGTGGGTGGGAATCATATTCCTAATGTTTCTTCTTGGATCCTAGAAAGCTGGGAGATTAAACCATTAGTGCTGAAACAAAGAAAATTACATCCAATGCCCCTAGTGAAATTTTTTCTTCCATGGCTGGTAAGACAAATCTACACTGGAAACATCAAAGACCAAGATGTACAACTATTCAACTGCCCGGAATTCTAATGAGTTTCATGTTTGGGCCACTATTTTATTGGTGAGTCCCGATGATAGATAACCATATCATGTGACAAGCTAATCCATTGATGTCTCGAATGAAAATAATCTACATATTGTGGATAAGAACATCCTTTTGGGTTCACTATTTCTGTTTTTGACCCTTTTATCATGGTGCACACATCCACCTATTTGAGGATGATGAGGATGCACTTATTGTTTCCATGTATTCCCGCTTTCCAAAGGAGGGCAGAATACATCACATATTTATGGATGTTTACTTCTTGATCAAAATAGGATAATGGAATATAGGTTCATCCATCCATGGATTCCTTCTTGGAACTCATGATCTATTCAGGGTCTCCCTTATATATTGAGATGTTTTTCATGAAACTCTTCCCAGTACCATCTCTTCATGGATTTGGGTTTATTACACTGCATCATCCGGGAAATTCCAAGGGGCCCAATCAGGGAAGAAACCTTCAGTCAGGTGATTAGTAACATTGGACATTGCACTAGTGTCTGGACGCTAGAACACTAGTGAATCTGGGTTTCTTTACCTTATTATAGGTCTTGTCATTGGTGTGGATGCCTGAGGAATCCCACATAAAATGCAGGGAATTATACGCAATGAGCATGTCGTTGTGGTTTTCCTAAGCTTCCCATTTTTAACACAGGGTATGCCACAGGTTTAATGTATAGAAGAGACAGATCAGACAGATCTAAACACAGACTTGAGTGGATAAGATGGGTGTGACCCCTAGAGGACACACTAATATTGGGCCAACCACAAGTTTAGTTACCCGATTGTAGCTAATGGGAATGAGAAATGTGGTTTCATGATACCATTTTGATGTGGTGGCTTGGGTATGAATCAAGATTGATAATGGATGGTTAGTTGATGTGGATGGAGAATGATATGGATTCATCCCGAGGGTGACATTGATGTTGGGATTCATCCTTCAAAAGACCTCCCACGTAATCACATGGCTGGAAATCAATGTCCACGTAGTTCAGGGTAGGGTATAAGATCGTGGTGTGCTTAGAGGAAAATGACCCATTGATATACTAGGGCGTATGCGTGGTTTGTAACCCAAAGTTATTCTGATTCCCCGGGGATAGACAAGAGATATGGGTCACAAAGATAGGGGGACAACGACTTACTATTGGTTCTAGGTTGACAGCGTCCTACCACTGGATGGAGATGGCTACTGCATACTGCTGAATGGGGATCACAATAGATTACAGCTAAGTGGAGTACACAACAGATTAAAATTGGGTAGATGATTGCAATGGATTTCGGCTAGAAGGGAGATACAATGTCTTACTGTTGGATGAGGGAACAATGGCTTACCATGTGATGGGGATAATTTATAGTCATGCGGGACAAAAGGGGCGTACAATTTATCATCATGAAGCATGGGGGTGGACCAACGTGGAGATGTTTGGGACCAATGGGCGTTGGAACCGAATTGAAGATGGTCAGGACCAATGGATGGTGGGATTGAACATTAAGGAGGCTTCCTATATACCATTACATGGAAAGGATCAATGTTTGCATAGTTAGGGATGGGTGGAACTGACATGAATAGGGTTAGGACATGTGGATGGAGGGATTGAACCTCAGTGGGGATTTCTACGTACATTTCCTTTGCAAGGATCAAATTCTACATAGTTTCAGATGGTTGGAACCAACATGAAGATGGTCATGACCAATGGATGGTTGGATTGAACCTCAGGGAGGTTTCCTACATCCCTTCCGTTGAAAATAATTGATTCCCATGTTGTTCGGGATGGTTGGAATCGACGTGAAGATGGTCGGGACCATTGGATTGTGGGATTGAACCATAGAAAGGCTTCTAATGTACCTTTTCATGTAAAGGATCAAAGTCTATGTAGTATGGTGTGTTGATCATGAACTGACGTTAACATTGTCGGGATCAATGGATGTTGGGCATGAACCTCAAAGAGGATTCCTGTATACCTTTCCTTGTTAAGGATAAATGTCCACGTAGTTCGGGACAGTTGTTGGGTCTTACATTCTAGGATTTCTAGAGAGGATGTCATGGTCGTTGCTTACTTTATTCCCACTTGATTCATTCTCAGTGTGAGAAACAAGAGGTGACATAGACCTGATGATCACACCACGTACGGTTCACCCATGTGAAGTGTAATGGGGCATATAGGTTGTTAGTGGCCAATTATGTAAATATAGGCTTACACATGGACTGTAGTCTCGTAAGATGGATATCGGGACATTCTCAAGGTTGGAGGCCCAGTGGTGATAAATCCCAAAGTGAGAGGGGTTTGGAACTAAATAAATGAGGGATCTGGTTGCCCCTTTTATTCCTTGGTACTGATGAAGAGAGGAGGAGAATAGGTGATACCTCCTACATGAAAATCTAGAAGCTTACATCAAGATGTTTTCACATTCCCCGAGGTCATAAACTACTCTCATAAAAATCATCTCATTCCATGTTATGAATTTTCTCAATCTAATGGAAACCAGTGGGAATATAGAATCTCTAAGATAGGGAACCCCTTTTATAATTCATGGGGGTGAGGCTACAGTTTAACGTCATGTGCTGAGGATGGTGGTTCTAGGTAGTTTAAGGTCCTATATCTCAGACGAGGATGGATTACTTCACACCCCCAAGACATTATTAACAGATACAAACCCACTCTTGGGGAAGGGAAGGAATCACCAATGTCTGGGTGAGGGGTGTTATGGATTGATCCATTGAGGGGTCCACATTAGTCTGGGTATCTGAAGAAGCAATAGCTGATAGAATTCTATGCATAGAATAATGTGGTGAAGCAAGGAAATAGGAAGTACCACCCAAGTGATCCTGAAATCACATCATCCAAACCTAGAGGATCTCACGAAAAAAGGAGTTTCTGAGAAAAGGGGTTCATAGGTAGAGCCCTCATGAAGATCTGGTGCTCCATGTAGTGGAGGGTCTTCGCGAAGGGGTATGCTTCACGATGTGAAGTGGCCCAGACTAGTCGTATGACATAGTTTCATATGAAGGGATCTTCACAAAGTGGAAAGGCAATCGCGGAGTAGTGCTTCACGAAGAAAGGGTTCCCTTCGAAGCTTAGAATTTCAAATAAATGTGCTTCATGTAGGATAGTGACCCTACTATATCAAGTGGGCCACGTGTTCATGAAGGTTATCTAATGAAGAATAAGTGCTCTACGAATACTTGACTCCCCTTGGGGATCCCCTTCCTCCGCAGAGACATGTGGGCTATGTGAGGGGAATCCCACCGTGAAGAGGGGATGAATTCAATCCAAGGGAGAGGCAGATCACAAGGATAAATTACCATGAGTAGATCATGGTTCACTGTGAAAAATTTGATTCACTATTTGATATCTAAGAAGGGGAATGGTCATATATTTGTCATCTGGGCTTGAGGGGAGCCTGATATTTATAGGCAAGAGGTGTCGTGATGTAGTGCTTCCTGGGTGGGAAGACACATGGTATTTTGTCGTTACTATAAAGCCTCCGACCACCTTGATCCGTGGAAGGTTCACGAATGTCAAATGGGTTTGCGGCGCTTCCCACCTTCATGTTCTGAAGCGGGTTCAAGAATTTCAAATGGGTGTGCAGAGCCTCCCACATCCTTTCCCTACGGAGGGTTCAAGAATGTCAAATGGGTTTGTGGAGCCTCCCGCCTCCTTACTCCATGGCAGGTTCACGATCATCAAATAGGTTCACAGATCCTCTCATCACCTTTCTCCATGGATGGTTCACGAAGGGGAGGTTTGTGCCTTCTCGTGGGGCTCCACGAGAATGCATCGCGAAGCACCGCAAGGGATTATCATTTATTCCTATTCTTCCCAAAAGTTTTCCGCTAACACATATAATTAATTCATATTCCATAATAAAAATTTCCAATTAAAAAAACAATATGAATAATTTTAAAATACTCATTAATAAAAATATAATCATATTTTATATTGAAATAATATTTAAAAATTATTACATTTATTAATAACTTTTTTCAACCATTCACATTCAAATCATATTCCTCAGTTGAACATGTTAAATAATTATTTATATTAAATTTTCATTCTTCCCAAGAAGAATTATTTTTATGAAAGTTATTTGAACAATGAGAATACATTCCACATTTAAAAAATGTAATTTATGTCATTGGTTTAATTTTATTTCCATTAACTACATTATCCACATTGTTCATTTTCTCTTAGTTATTTATTTTACCACTTCTTCCATTATAACATATGAAAATGTTCCCTGTTCATTTAACACATTTCGTTGGGTTATTCATCCATAATTGAGGGAATAATTTATTTTAAAAACTAATTCTTGATCTTATTCACCTAGTAAACCATTAAAAACACATTAATCATTATTAATGATGTTAGTAAACAATCATTGATTATCTTCTTAAAATAAATATAATCATAACTAGTTAAAATATTCAATAATTTCTCTCACTCTAACTAAAATCCTTATTGGTTTATCACTAGAATATAAATTATATTGTTCTTGACACCGATTTTTATCTTCTTTCCTGCTATTTACATTCAATTACCAAAACAAGAAAAATTATGACTAAATATATCAATTCAAAACAAACCATCTTATGTAAAGGATAAATATTATTATTTATTAAAATAATGACATCATGTCCTCTAAATATATTTAAAAACTACATTGATACAAAATATAATGATCCTACCTCAATTAAATAATAATTTTTAGATTAATAATAAATGTATATTTTTTCTACTATACCACAAGGATTTGTGTTAAGTGTTTTACATAAGAATGTAAGAACTATTATATATATTCAAACCGTATAATATAAAGCCAATAAAAAACACAATGTCCATTTTTTCATATTATATAGGATTCATAATTGTAATATATATTTTAATTTAAGAAAATTTCAATTCTTTTATGATTATTCAAAATATTAAAAATATTGTCCTTGTTATAGTTTATAGTCATCTTTATTCACATTAAAAAATAGTTGAAAAAATATGGTGAGAACAATGATATTAGTATCATATCTATGTAGAATTATACCCTCTCTCCCATTCTGGTAATAATGAAATACAAAGAAAAAATAATTTTTAGAAATGTTACCTTGAGTAGAAATTAATCATTTAATAATAAAATAAAACTGCTACAATTCTAAAAAAATCAAAAACCATCAAAAAAATTAAAAATCATAACCATGAGGTATTATATTTAAACAAAAACAATATGTGAAATGAAATCATTCGTACATAGAATATAAAATCCATCCATAAAATCCTTATCTCATTTTATTAACATTAAAAATAATATAGTTTCCAAAAAATCGTATTTTTAATTATTGTAATAAATTTAACTACATTATCATAGAATCATTATATAAAGAATAAATTGAGACATATAATATATCATATTAACATAAAAACAAACATGGTTAATTCCAACATATATCCCTTTAAAAAAGGTTACCCAATGCAATAGAGATAAATATATGCCACACCCACCATCATGAAAAATAAAATTGGAAAAAGACATGAAAAAATGATCATATATGATTTTCTTTCTATCATATTAATATATAATATATAATTATTAAAACATATGTATATACAAATCCTACCTTCATGTAAAAACTTTGGTTACATACCCCATTAAATTGAAAAAAAATAAAAATGAATCATTCCTTGAAGAAAAATTAATGAAATATTCTTTCTAATACCATGAATAATTATATAGGATCATTTTATGAAATACTATTAAAAAAGGATGGCATCATATAAAATAGATTCACAGATTTGAATTATGAAATTTTTATAATTAAATATTACTATAAAATAATTGACTGTTTTGTATTAAAAAATTTATAAATTCACAAGATCATATATATAGATTTTAAATGATTTAAAAAATTAACATAATGTTTTAAAAATAAATATGTTAGGAATATTATAAAATTTAAATGAAGTATACTATGAAGGATATAACATTGAATATATTAGCTAATTGTTTTAGTAAATTAATGATAAATAAAATTTATATGATATTTAATACAATGAAAGCTGAAAAATTTATGAAAACAGAATATATCTAAAATACAATTAATTGAGATGAGAAATACCTTATAGAAAGTCATACATCACTTAAAACATTATCTAAATCCAAAATAATAAATGTATATTTGTATTATATTTTAATTAACATATATACCATGTTTCATAAATAACATTATTCATTGATTTTATTTATTAGATTGTTTTTATTAATTACTAAATTTGTTAGGTTTTGGGAATCAATTTTGAGGTCGTTCGATCAATATTCCCATAAAAAACCATAGTATATTGGCCATGGTTAATATGTAACTATTCTAAAATATCATGAATATTAATCATCATGTAATATGAAATATTTCAATATTTCAATAAAATTTATAACTATCTACATAGGAGTTATTGAATAATGAAAAAAATTGTTTCACCGATGTTGTAGTCTGTACATATATATATGATCCCAAACAGGATGGAGTTATATACTTGTTTATTTTATGGTTTCAATATCTTGTTTTTGGATAATATAATGTTTCTTAGGAGTATGAGGTATTCCATGTGGTTTTCCAGGGGTTTGAAACACATGAGGATGAAAAACCAGGAAAACCCAAAAATGCATTTGGTTGGTGCTAGATTATGTAAACAATGAGGCCTTCATAGGAACAATAATATAGCCATCGATAACGTTTTAATGAAATGATGGCACATGTTTAAGAAAACAATGTGTATCCTACCAAGTAACTATGTGACATAACTTCCTTGATAGTGTCTTGTGCACGGTTTTGTAGTGTTTCTCAAACTATGTGGGTGGACAGTACAGATTAGTAATGATTCCTAAAAAATAAAAAATGAAAATATGTTATTTTAAACACTCACATGATTTTCACCCATCACATTATATGTTTAACCCTAGTAATGAATGAGGGATCCCAAGTGATCCCAACGGTGATTCTCCTTTATCTCAATGATGTTTGGAGTTATGTTGGTTACAGATCAATGCTCTGGGTAAGCCTAATAGCATTTTTGCTCCATCTTCTCAATTAGGGTATTTATCATTATATATTCCGCATAAGTATATATAAAACCTATTTTTTTGATGACATATAGGTTGAGGATTCAAAGTGTGGTTGAATCTAGATCTAATTCATCTATTAAGAGTTCATTAATAAACATATATTTGGTAAGTGGTCTGCATGTTATATCTTATAGTATTATTATATAATTCTAAATTCTTCATTATGTTATTGGTCACCATTTTCCTGTGATTTTTGACTCCTTGGGTGAGATTTTAAAAATGGGTGTTAAATTTTTTTAATAAACCCTCACGGTTACTGTGGGATGCATTAAGGATGATTTGACCTATTTAGGTCAACCCATGGAGTTTCCGATAATTTATTGACATTTAAATTGGTAAGGTAAGTGAAAGTTTATTGTGTGATAATGTTGGTACCTTTCTCATTGTGATGAAATTCATAGTGGAATTTATGAATATATGAAATGATATGATATGTTGGAATTATTTAATATTCATAGTGAGCAATGACTGATAATGGGAGTTGTGCTAAATGTTATTACTATTGTAAATTGTAATTGTTTAAATGGGTTATAACATAATATTAAATTCAATGTTTATTGAATGAATCATGATTTTTATAAGGATTGGTTTTTCATTGATTCAATGTGGTTTATGTGTGGTGAATGAATGAATAATCATGTTCCCGTGGAGGGAGGTGGGATATAAAGGACTGTGGATCCTCTCATTGTCTGAGTGGGAATTGTTCTCTTACTCCATACACAATGCATGGGTTAGGGAAGGGGACTATGATCCAATCTCATATGGTTTAATTATTCATGGAAAGAGGGTTCCTGGTGGGGACAATGTGATATGTTATCCCTAGTGATATTGGGATGTGACTTAGTCTTTTATACAGGATTATAAATGACAAGATTCTTGTGTGAATGATGTAAACACCTAATATGTTGATTATTTATTGACTATGAACTAGTAATGAAGAAGATAAACATAGTGAGTTTGGATCTTTGGATACTAATAGATATGTAGATACTATTAACTAGTGGCCTTAATTGTATTTTATTTACATGGAATTTATCTGTACATGCATGCACTATTTGTTAGACATGATATTTTGTATATACCATTGGTGGTGGACTACTATGTTTTACTGACACAATGCTTGGACATCCATTTCGTACTAGAGAGGATTTTATGGATTCATATCAAGAAAAGGAAAGGGTAACTTTCTTAGGAAGTGAGTCAGTTTTAGGATGTGCATGGATGAGGTTCCGAAATTGATGTCAGGACCATTTTAGGGATTCCATTGATTGAATTGATTTTGGTTTTTTTTTCACATAGCTCTATTAGTATATCATAAAATGTTAATTATTGTCTATGGTTTGTACCCAACATGGTAGATATATTGTTTTTCATTTTCACTAGTTAAAACATGTTTATTCTGTGATTTAGTATATTTATATATTGCAGAATACTTTGGAAAAAAGGTTATAGTATCCCCAAATGACTAATAGACACTCAATACTAGTTGGAAACCACTAGTGTATAGGGAGGCGTGATTGATTTCATGTGACGACATGTCTTGGGGAACCAATTTAGTGGATCCATGGTTGGGTATATTTCAATGTGGTATTTGAGTAGTCTTTTTTTACATCTTACGATTTTGGAATGATAGAAAGGTGGTTGGAAGGTGTTTGGACAATGTAATAACATTGTTCTTCGGAGTATCTAACCCATAGACTGTAGAAAACCGATGAAATCCATGGATGTAATTGTGGTTCTTGTTGTGTATTGTTACATTTGATTGTATTTCATCATTTTGTGGTGAAATTATAGGGCGGTGTGACCATTTTATGATTTTGTTTCATTGTTAGAATGGAATGAGATTTCTCATTAATGTGTCATTATAGGATCCTATGTATATAAGTTACATGAATCATGGTAGTCACACACATGGGATGAGTTTTTGGGAAATGAAAGGGGAGGATAAATTTGATTTAATGAGAATGCTGATAATGGTTACTAAAAACGTTACAGAAATGGATAATAAGGGAGGATATGTTAAAAAAGTTATAGAATAATTCATGATAAAGGGTTGTAATTGAATTTTAATGTTATTGAACTTATTTTTAATAAGAAAGTATTTTTCAAATTGTGTATAATATAAAGCTATATATTCTGTGATTTATTAACCATGAGTTTTCTATTTCATAGGTAGGGATGGTCGGGGTAGTGACCTTAGTATGAAAAAGACCATTAGAGTTTTAACATCCCAAGTACATAGAGAATATAAAATTTTCAAATTTATTAATATTTTTGAATTAAATATTATTTTTACTTTAGATGTGATGTTATATTCTATGGCGTACCAGATACGCAACAACGACATTCTTTGAAATCTTACGTTGCACACAATGTTGATTTATAAATAAAATTAATATAATAATATTATTATTTTATTTGGTAGTTATCAAATAGTCATTATAATGGTGGAAAAGAATATAACGAACTAAAATATGAATATATATGATTGTTAAATGATTTTACATTTATCCAATAAAATTTAAAGGATTAATATGTGAATAAATATAATTTTAAGAAACAATACTCTAATATTCATTAAAAGGTAGATTTACCACCATTTGATGGAGAACCCTCGTTAAATTTAGTTCTTTCACTTTTATATATTATATTTGACAAAATAAAGTTCTTATATATAATCGGGACCTCTAAATATACTTTTGGTAATATTTTGGTATTTTTCTGATAAAATTCATTTTCTAATGAATAGTGAAAAATATTGTCTTTTAATTCAAAAATAATTTTAATCTAATTCAATTATATAGATACATTATATTTTTAAATGGTTTTAAATTGTAATTATTTTATGTATATACCACTTAATCTATTTATGTCATTGTATATAATTTCATTTTGAGATTTGGAATAAACAAGTTTTAATCTTTTGATAGTTATTATTTCTTAAAAACACGATGTTTGTTTTGACAGCAGTAATTAATTTTAAATTATTTAATGAAACTTCTATTTTTTTTAATTTGGTAAAATAGACATTATTTTTTAATTAAGAATATCAAATATAGATTAGGCTGAATTTTATGTATTTTCTTGAAAACCTTAAATTTTTGATGAACAATGAACATACTGAGTGGTCGTTAAAAATCCCAACTTTTTTCCATTAAATATAATTTTACCGCTACTATGAATTGATTTATAAAATCTGATATACATGGTGGTAAAACTTATGTAATATTTGGTTCAATAAGATTAAAATATATTTTGGATAATAATAAATTTTTACTTTTATTTACAGTGGTTAAATGTAAATATGGTTATTCGAGGTAAAAATATTTTTATATCAATAAAAAATTTCCTTAACACTTTTACTAACCTTATTGGAGGAGTAATGTCTGACCAAAAAATCATTGGCAGAGATGTTTTTCCTTTGAAAGACACATGTGTGAGATAATGACATTAATAACTCTTTATTTAATCTAAAAATTAAAATATCAAAAAAAAGTTGTCTTAAAAAAATAATATTAATATGATGTTATAAAATTAATATTTTTGACTATAAATATTAATTATAAATCTAAAAATATTTTCTACGTCATGGTATTTTTTTATAATTTTTGGACATCAAATAAATAATATTATTTATGACACAATAATGATTTATTGTTTACCTAAGTAATGAATAATTTAATTAAATAATATTATAATGATTAAAACAATATACAAAACCTATCCAATTCTTATTGGATAGATTTATTTCTAATAAGAGTCATATTACATTCTACTATAATATGTTATGAACATTTAGAAACCTAAAATAATTATATAATAAAATAATATTTTCAAACATTCATAAAGAGCCCCTCTCCCCCTTATAAAAATCCCTCTCCTTTAACCCTTTACTCATACCACTCAAGCCCCATGTCACATCCAACCTCTTACCAGATAATATCTCAATATCCATATATTCCACCTAGAAGCCTTACCTTTTTCAGAATGCCTTTCACATAATCCTTTTGGTTCCAACCAAAGGGAGTTACCATATTTAAAGGTATCATCTTCTATTAAGTTAATTTATTTAAATTATTTCTCCAACACCCAAAACAACTTCTATACCATTCTTTTATAACAAGAACAATATTATAAATATACTAATATTTTTTTATGCGAATGATTCGATCTACACCTATACACACCTCCATCTAATAACTAAAGATCATATTTTTTTTTGTAGACATCGAACTACTACCTCACGAAATGATGATTGTTCAATCTTCTCCTACCACCTCTCATGGAGTCCATTATAATGGCACAATATTTATATATGATATATATTATTTTTATATTTTCCCTATTCTTATGTAATTTTTATTTACCAAAATATCTGTATACTTTCTAATATGTGTAAATATGATAATTTCATTTGTGGAAATGCGGACTACCACCCCCTCAAGGTGATATTATTCGTTCATGACATACGTGGAACATATAAAAGATGGTGTTACTGAAATTATGTAACATATATATCAAATTATATTATATTTTAATTATAATATACCTATGTACCATTATGTATTCATTCCATTTAATATGAAATAGAAATGCAATTATCGTTCTTGTGTACGTACAGCTTACCATCTCCATGAAAGGTGCATTTCATTTCATATCTCCAAATGTGATGTACTATTATAAATATATATAGATACTGGATATATATAATATATATGATATTAAAATCATGACTATTACACTGGATATAATTGACTTATGACCACATGGAATATTTGTAATTATAACAAGTTCATTTTTGACAGAAGTACCAAATTTCGAAATAAAACCATTATTATCATAAATGATTGAATAATGATTATAACATAGAAATAAGTGATATATGAGGAATAAAAAACCTGAAATGTGTTCTTAAGAAAGTATAAATTAACTTTAGTATATTATTTAGGAGATTAATGAATGAACGGGTCTAGTCGGACACATGGTAAGTGCTTTCTTATCTCTCTTTTAATTCCATTATATTTCCATTGTTCTCCACTTATTTCATGAATTTGGAATATTTTTTATTTATAATTGATATATATTATCATAATTCAAGGTATTCTATGAATATTTTGGTTGTTATTAACTTTTGGTCATATGAATCGATTGATTACAATGTGGTGAGGTCTTTCTTATCTCACTTTTATTTCCATTAGATTTCGATTATTTGCCGCTTATTTATTACATGTGTGGTATTATATACTTCCATTTGATATATATTATCATTATTCATGGTATTATTTGAATCATTTTGTGGTTATTAACTTTTTTTCATTCAACTCGATTGATTACAATGTGGTAAGGGGTGTCTTATCTCACTCTTAATTTTGTGAGATTTCAATTGTTCGCGACTTATTTCTTGCGTGTGATATATTTTTTACATCCATATGAAATATATATTATCAAGATACATGGTATTCTGTGAAATTTTTTTTTGTTATTATCTTTTTGTCATACAACTCGATTGATTAAAATGCGGTAATGGGTTTTCATCTCATATTTTATTCCTGTGGGTTTCATTCTATATTTGTAACTAGTTCCTTTAGTGGGGTGTATGTACATCCCATTATTGTATTATTTTTGTAATATACATTACTTTATGGGTATATACATCTTCATTGTATGATCCTTTTTTCATGGGTTATATGTTTCTTAAGTTACCAAATTGGTAAGGGCACCTTTCACCCTCCTCTTTTTAGAAGACTTCTTTTTGGTTATGTATTTTAATTTACATCTTATTGTGTTGGGATATGTTCTTTTATATCCTTATTTATGTTAATTTTATGTCCAAGTGATGAGATTCAATTTTCTCTCTCATCAACTCATTTTCGGAATTTTAATGTCATGCCTTTGGGCTGTCGATATTTTATAAGGGAACTTCTTTACCAAATTTCAATTCTTTCGGAAAAAATTTTACTTATTTATTATGTAAAGATATGAATATTTTTTAATGACCTATGATTGTTTTAAACATAATATCTTCTTATATTTAGTGTATTATTATTTTCACTCATAATAATGTCATTTAATTATCTTTAATATAGGCATACGATCTTTGTAAGGGACATCATCTCAATTTACATTCCATTGAGACTTATTTGTTTCCCCCACCCAACTCAATTTTAAATGGTTTATATACTTCCCTTTTACATATTATATCATAAAAATCCTTATTATCATGGTATTATATGTTTTTTTAATGTTATATGTAATTATTTTCATTCATGTATTTTCTCATGTGGTAAGGGACTCATTAACTAAAAACTTTATTTAATATTTTTAAAAAAATTACACTTCTAAAACATTATCATTAATCTCTATTGTATTAAAAATGTTTGTATGGATTTAATAATATGTATGTGAGTTTTTTGAAATTAAAATTTCTTTCAAAATCTTCATAGTTGTATGGGACACTTTGATTCAAAAAACACTATTAAATGTTTTAAATGGTTTTGAAAATGGCGTGATAGAGTATTTATTATGTCAGTATCCTGAAATTATATATTGTGATTGAAATATGGAAATTCTATGTTTAAATTTTTCGTTTTTAATGTGTTATGAATATGTTATGGTAATTGGTCATTTTTCAAGTATACGGGTGGTTCCGTTATAAACCTAAGGAGGGAGAGCCTGAGATAGTCCTATAATGCATTCCATAATGAGATGGAGGTAAACAATAATGTTTCTCCTAAGAGATTTATAAAATATACTATGATGGATTTTCCAATGTAACTCCCTACATAACTGTGATAGCTATAGTAAAAGTAAGATATAGATGCCACAAGTTTCCTTTATGATTTATTATTTATATGTGTTATTCCTAAATCTAATGATTTTATGAGGTATGTTATGATTGAAAAGTATGTTATCTTTGATTTGTATTTATTGATGTGTTAATGTTTCCATTCCTTATTTTACAGCCCAAAATGATCTTTTTATCCTCATCCAATGTTTTGAAATATTTTTCACAGGACATAAAGATGAATAGGTTCAACGATGGGATCATGGAAACAATTATTCTGTCTAAAACATGGATATAGACATTTTTATTTTTTTAGAGTTTTAATTTTATGAAAAAATGGATACTAAGTAGAATTTTCTACTTTTTAATTTTTGAAATGAATTGTAATAGTTATTGAAAAATTCTCTAAAACTATAAACCCTGAAAGATCCTCAATTTTTATTCTTGACATAACTCATTATTATTTAATTTTTAAGGTCGGGTCATTATAGTCGGTATCATAGGTCAGTTTAGATAAATTTATAGGTTAGGGTATTATTTATGATTAAGTGACAAAACTATAATGGTTAGCATATTGGAAAGAGTCATAGTTTTTTTAGATAAATGGAATGAGTTTAAGATAACATGAGAATGTATGTTTTAGTGTCTACCATCCACATAATATAATATATAATGATTTTACTGATATAATCACACTGAACATTTTTGTTTTATGAAATTGCTGAATCTAGCAGGAATCAACGTAACAATGGATGTGAAGAAAATTGCGACAGTTTTCGGAATAAGCAACTGAATGAAATATAATATTCAATGAGAACTCTTTTGGTTATTCTTAACAAACTATTGAGAGTCATGATCAACCACCTAAACCTTGGAGATTTTTATAAGGCATCATATATTCAAGAAACAAAATCGCTACATAATATTAAATAATAATCATAAATTTGAGTATATTTAAAAACCAATGTTTCAAGGATGTGGAAATAAAAACATAAGAAAATGCTTCAACGGGACAAGAAGATTCTATATATGTGGTAAAGAAGTTCATAAAGAAATAACCTTCCATGGAAAAAGGAAGTGTCAGGTTGACTTCAAGAAAGGGAAAGAAGTTATTTCTGAAGGATCAATTGAAAGTATTAAATTTAGTGCTCATGGTCATTATAAAAATAGATGTCTTGTGAAGATGGTTCAGGAATGCGTTCAACAGGACCTTACAAATATTTTTTTAAACAATTCATAATGACATTAAAATTGATGATGAGGAAACTAAAAATTACCAATGAAAGATATGAATTATTTCTTTGCTGTTGTTTTGAGATTATTGAATATTAGGATATGATTAATGTTATTGTTTGAAGGAATGAAGTTTTATGGAATATGATGGAAAATAATGGATAATTGATCATGTATAATGTTGAATGAGTAATATAAGGGATTCAAGAGTTATGGTACATTTTATGATGATGAAATGAATAAAATTATCAAGGATCTATTGATGATGTTATTAATTTGGATGAAATTTTCACATATGTGCAACCACGATGTTTGATATGTGAATCTTTTATTCAATAAATAGTTATATTTTATTATGTTCACAAAATTGATACGATTAGGGGATCTTATGGTCTTTTTTTCAGGAAATTATCGGTTATTACTTTATGGGATGAAAATGTGAGTTATGAGATACAATTTTTGGTTAAAATACGTTTTGGTTATTTTTGACGGATTTTACCCTTTTTGGAATTTTATAAAATTATATATTTTTTGAAGAAGAACATCACGTAGACCTTGTGACAACCCATCATGTCGTACAAAGCTATAGGAATCGAACCCTCAATAACGGTGTGATTTGGACTTATCGCCTACAAATGGACTCTGTGAAGCCCCTTGTTAGTATGACTAATTCTTTTCAGTTAAATGATCTTATTTAAAAATAAAAAGTTTATTCGGGATGTTATGTTTTATCAAATATATATCATTAGTATAGGGAAATTATTTGTAGATTATGTGATAAAGGTTATTTTGGAAGGCATTTTCGCCTTTGGGAACACTATATGCCTAAGGAAAATAGAATACTATGGGATTTAATTTGTAGAGTAATGGATAAAATATTATTTTGGAAAAATCTATGTTTTTATTGTGGACATAAGGTGGTTTGGTTTATTTATGGAAATGATTAACCTGAAATTGATAACGTGTGATTATTTTATATACATTTAATATGAGACTTTATGAGTAGTTGATGTTTTTCAAGATAAATGATATGATTCACTGTGGAAGACTCAGTGATTAAATCCCTCTGATTTTTGGGTTGCAATATTATTTTGGATTTTAGTGATGAATTTTATTAAAAATTATATATATATTGGTCTTTCATGATCTTTGGGTACTTTATGTTGAATTTTTGAGATTAAGAGTAGTATATATTTTTATAAAGGATTATCCTTTTGTGGATTAACTGATCTGGTACTAACCAACATTGTTTTTGGTTGATGTCTAAAGATAGGGTAAATATATAATTTATTTTTTGTAGATTATGTGATACTCTATATGTTTATTCTAGAATATTAGGTGTGACCATGTCATTTTGGATACTTACTATTTAGAGAAAAGTTGATTTTGTTGTAGAGTTTTATTAAAGGATGGCACTCTACATGACATGTAAGTATATTTCCTTATGAACATAGTATGTTCTTAATAAAATTCATCAACTATATTAAAATGATCTTGAAGAAAATTTTTCATAATCTCTCTTTTGTGATCAAAAATTTACCAAACAACAAATTTATGGTATTGTGGTGGTTAACATTATGTGATCATGTTCCCTATCATTTTCTATTAATCTAGGAGAGTTAGTTTCTCTTCCATATCCATGTTTTAATTGAATCCTAGTATATTCTCTCTCGGGTGAAATTTTTACTTATCTTCCATTTTTTTAATGGGATATTTTTATTGACTCTTTTTCTGATGTGGGACATTCAAGGAAGTTTCCATGAGCCAATTTTAAAATTGTGAGGACGCAATTCCCAATAAATTTGAATGATGTAACATCCTAGGTAAATAGATAATATTAAATTTTTTTATTTATTAATATTTATGAATTAAATTTTAAAATTACTTTAAAAGGGATGAAATTTTTTACGGTGTACCGGATACGCAACAATAGGTTTCATTGAAATCGTACGTCGCACACAATGTTAAGTTATACTATAAAAAATATATTATATTATTTTTATTTTAAATGGTAGGTAACAAATAACCATTATCTTGGAGATAATGAATAGAACTAAAAAATATGATTTTATATTTTGGTTAAATGTTTTTACATTTATCCAAAAAAATTTAGAGGCTTAAAATGTGAATGAATCTAATTTTAAGAATAAATATTGTAATATTCATTAAAAGGCCGATTTACCACATTTTGATGAAGAAACCTTATTAAAACTAGTTTTGTTCACTTTTATATGTTCTATTACGAAAAAAATAAAATTCAACTTTATATTTGAACATCAATATTTACATTTGGTAAAATTTTGGTATTGTTTTGATAAATTTCATTTCATAATGAATAGTGAAGTATACTATGTTTTAATTCAAAACTACTTTTCACCTGATTTATTTATATGGTTATATTATCATTTTAAATGATTTTAAATTTTAAATATATTATATTAATACCGTTTAATCAAATGTTTGACATTGGATGTAATTTCACAATGAAATTGGGCATAAACAAGAGTCAAACTTTTGATAGTGATTATTTCTTAAAAACATGCTTTTTTGTTTTGACAAGGGGAATTAATTTTAAATTAAATAATGTAAATTCTATGTTTTGAATTTATTAAAATAGACATAATTTTATAATTCATAATATCAAAGATAGATTATCCAGAATTTTAGGTATTTTTCTAAAAACCATCAATTTTTTGTCAACAGTGAAAACACTGAGTGGTAGTTAAAAAAAAATTTCATATTAAAATTTTTTTACCACTTCTTTGAATTAAAATTTGAAAATATGACACACATAGTTGTTATAATTATGTAAAATGAGGTTCAATAAGATGAAAATATTTCTTGGTGAATAGTAACTTTTGACTTTTATTTTCCGCGGTTAAAGTTAAATTTTGTAATTCAAGCAAAATACAATATTATAATAATATAAAATTACGTTAACATCATACTATACTTATTGTATGAGTAATTGAGGACTAATATAATCTTTGGGTGAAACATTTGGCCTTTGAAAGGAAATTGGGTAAGATAATGACATTACAAACTTTTTATTTAATGTAAAAATTAAATATATCATAAACATGAATTATTTTGATAAAATATTTTTAATGTTTGGTTATATAATTGATATTTTTTACTATAAATATTCATTATAAATATAAAATTATTTCCTCAATCGTTGAATTTTTTATAATTTTTAGACATATAATAAATAAAATTATTTATGTCACAATAATGATGTACTTTTTACCTCACTAATGAATGAATAAATTAAATAATATTATAAAGATTAAAACTATATCCTAAACCTATCCAATTCTTATTGGATGGATTTATTTCGGATAAGAATCATATTATCTCTTACATTAATATGTTTTGGAGCTTTAAAAACTGAAAATAATTATATAATAAAATAATATTTTCAAATATTCATAAGGATCCCCTACCCCCTCCCCCCATTATAAAAATCCCTCACATATAACCAATTACTCACACCTATCAAGCCCCTCGGATCGTACAAACAATGCCCAATTAAGCTCTCAAGTTTCCTCTCTTCCACCTATAATCCTTACCATGAATCATTGTAATATATATCATATGGTAAGGATTCATACAACCTGGTTGATTACATCATGGAAATGGGTTTCTTTTCTCACTTTTAATTGTAGCATTACCATTATTCATGGTAAGGGTTCATTCGACCTGATTGATTGCAACGTGGAAATGGGTTTCTTATCTCACTTTTAATTGTGTGAGATTTCAATGGTTCACCAATTCTTTCATGCATGTGATGCATTTTATACATTTATTTGATATATATTATCGAGATTAATGGTATTAAATGAATCATTTTATAGTTAATTACTTTTGGTCATACAACTCGATTGATTACAATTTGGTAAGGGTTTTTCATCTAACTTTTTATTAATATGAGAATCAAGCGATAATTGTAACTATTTCCTTTAGTTGGGTGTATGTACTTCCCATGATTGTATTCATTGAGTAATATAATAATTTATGGGTATTTAAATCTATATTTTATGATCCTTTTTTCATGGGTTGTATGTTTCATAAATTACCAAATCGTTATGGGAACCTTTCGCCATCCTATTTTTAAAAGACATTTTTTAATCACTTTTAATTTACATCTTCTTATATAGGGATATGTTATTATGTATCCTTATTGCCGTAATTTTTATTTCCAAGTTATGAGATACCCCTTTCTCTCTCATCAACTCATTTTTTGAATTTTAAATTGAAAAAATTAGGCTATAAATTTTTTTTAAGCAAACTTCTATACACAATTTCAATTCTATGGGGTCAAATTCTACTTCTTGATTATGTCCTGATATGAATATGTTTGAATGACCTGTGAATCATTTATAATAAATATCCAATTGTATTGGTTGTATTATTATTTGTCACATATAATTATTCCATTGATTTAACCTTAATCTTAGGATATGATATTTGTAATTGACTTCTTCTGAATTTACATTGCGTTGTGTCTTATTTTTTGTAATACAACAACTCAATTTTATATGGTGTTTATATTTCCCATTGCCATATTATATCTTGAATTTTAATTATTCACATGGTATTATATTCTTTGTTTATTGTTATATTTAGTTATTTTCATTCAAGTATTTTCTCATGTTGTAAGGGACTCTTTAACTAAAACATTTTTTTAAATGTTTTAATGATTTATTCTTCTAAATCATTCTCAATAATGTACATGTTTTAAAAATGGTTTTATGAATTTATTTAAATGTATAGGATTATTTGGAAAATAAAATTTCATTCTAAAACTTCAAAGTGGAATGGGACAGTTTTATTTGAAAATATATTTATTAAATGTTTCAAATAATTTTGAAAATGGTTTGACAAAGCATTAATTATGTCAATATTTTTAGATGATATATTTTTATTGAAATGTGAAAATTTTATCTTTCCTTTATTCTTTTATTATGTGTTATGAATATGTTATGGTTTTTGGGAATTTTTCACAGATACAGGTGATTCCATGATAATCCTAGGGCGAGTGAGCCCAAGATATCTCTCCAATGCATTGGGTAATGAGACAGAGGAAAACGTTAATGTTTATCCTAATAGATTTAGGAAATATAGTGTGATGGTTATTCCATGGCAATTTCCAACATATTTGTGATAGAAAAAATATGAGTATGATATGGATTCCACATGATACCTTTATGATTTATGATTTATATTTTTTATTCATATATCTTAATACTGCTTGAGGTATGTTTGGATTGAAATGAATGGATTCATTTATTTGTATTTTTTTATGGGTTAATGTCTCCTTTCTTTATTTTATAACCCTTACTGAGCTTTTTATGCTCATCTTATTTTTTGAAATGTTTTTCACAATAATTAGATATAAATTGGGTCAAGGATGAGATCACAAAAAAAGTAATTTTTTCTAAATCATGGAACACGACATGTTCCATTTTTTAATGATTTTTTATGAATGAAGGGACACTGAGTAGGAGTGTATAAATATTAATTTTTGAAATGTAATGTAATTGTTATGGATTAATTCTCAAAAAAACTAAACCAAAAAATATCCTCAAAGTGAAATCTTATCTAAACTCAATATTATATAATGTTTATGGTCGGGTCCTTATAACAATAGTTTATCTAGAATGGTTTTTATGACTTTTGATGAGCCTTACATTGTAAAATGAATGAATTATTGTTGTGTTCTATAGCTCATGTTTCTACTATAGCACCCATCGACCTTTACTACAGTTGGTGGTAATGAGGAGTCCTTGTTCAGGATATATTATATCTAGAAAATTCTTGATCATATAAAGACTCCATTTGAGAAGCCTATCATGTTATTCTCCTCTATGTTGTGGGGCCATTCCATTAATTGTAAGTACATAATTCTCCAAAAACTACAGCATAAAAGAATGGTGTGGTGGGATTTTCCAAAAAAATGGTCATTTAACATTAGTACCGTGAAACCAAGATGTAGTAGAATGCTACAGAGGTTTTGAGTCTGACTTATGGTTCTGTGTAAATGATGTATTATGATAGACTTTTCTTGCACTTATTCAGTTTTGTTCTGATGTTGACTATAGATTAGGCATATATTGATAAATTCTTCTAATATGGGATAATTAATGAGATTATGTCTTAGGGGAATATATTTCTCCTGATGTTGTCTCAAGAGGTAGTGGATCATAAGATTATCTCAGAAGGGAATAAGAATGGTGACACAAAAGGTGGACTTGTGGTCCAAGCTAGGTGGATATGTGGTATAACCTCCAATAGTAAGAATCATAGTTTTTGGGAATTTCCAACACAGTTAATGTGTGTAGAGTAATATGAATATAGTTTCAATCCTTTAAGTCATTGATTAGTTGTTCTGTTACCATTGTGACCGGTAGAGGAACATGTGGGGTCACTGTCCCGGACCCCTGGTAGAGTGCAGATCATGTGGTAGGTTGGAAAATATACAGTGGTTCTTCGAGAACATTCGGTAGTAAGCAATATGTGGAGGACATAGGTAGATGATGATTGTGGGCAAGGGGTTGGTCACCTCATATCAGGGATGTAGTTGGTGATGCACTTGTCGTATAGATATAGGTTATAGACATGTAACTCCATGGGAGGACCATATCTACCAGCATGGTAGTATACTGTGGGGGTATTTATGATGCTTCCAAAGATATAGGGGAGTTCATCCTCATGCAGCTTAGTCTATTCCAGAATGATGTGAGTCTATCTTGTCTACCATTGGAGGTATGATTCATGTTTCTTCCACACATCCAAGTGATTGTTTTAAATTATGTTCTACACACTCTTTTCACTCTGGTCAATTCGTTGTCATTTTGGGAAATGCTATAGAATGGTTCTATAGGGTTAGTTTGACTGTTATTTTGTTTATTGGTGTGAGTTAAGGAAATCAGATAGTGTAAAGTTTGAGCTATAGATGATGGTGGATATCATTTCTTGTGGAACCCATGTTTTCCTTATGATTTATTTTTTGACCTTATCATGGGTATGGATTATATACTGTTGTATCAAGACCACATCAAATATCTACATATTTCGGGTAATATTCACACATCTTGATAGAGATAATATGCCCTTCATGGTATGTGGGAAGGATATACATGTCCAATTTATCAATTTTTGGGAGAATTAAAGTCGCAAGTTTCATTTGTTTCTAGATGATGGAGCAAGGGAACAACCAATTTTCCATTCCATCATGGATCAATTGCAAGATGGGTTTCTTGAGCACAAATTTGGGCTACCAATCAAGATGGATGTTGAATATCCTATCGTGCTACTATATGGGGAATACCCAATATCTATTCCTCAATCTGGAATGGAACCAAATGAAATCCAAGAACTAAAAATTAATTTGGAAGAGTTGGGGGAGAGGAGGTTTTCCCTTCCAAGTACGTCACCATGGGGATATCCTATTATTTTTTCCACCAATGTAGACAGATCATCAAGTATATGTGATGCCGTTAGTAAAAATATTTAGATGATAGGATATTATTAATACCCACTTCCGATAATTGATGATTTGTTGGAAAAACTGAAGGGTGCCTCAATGTTCATAAATATCAATTTGATATTAGGATACCATTAGTTGATGGTGAGACCTTATGACATACCACATACAACATTATAGAGTATATAGGAGTTTCGTGAGTTTGTGTTGATGCTAATTAGATGGGAAAATTCACTATTTGTGTTCATGTATTTAATGAAAAAAATACTTCAGAAATATCAAGTCCAATTTATGGTAGTTTTGTTGATGATATATTGTTGTACTAAAGAACTCTTTAAGATCATGTTAAATATAATGACATCATCCTATGTACATTATGGGAGTGTCGGATTTAGTCCATGTTACCAATATATCAATTCTGGATTGATAAGGTGAACTTCAGGGGGCACATAATTTTTCAGTCATGTGTTTCAGTAAACCCAAAGTTGGTAGAGGTTGTTGTGCCCTGGGAGTATCCCATGAATGTTTCATATGTTTTTTGATTACTTGGTTTGTCCTATTATTATTGAAGATTAATCAGTGATCTATCATTTTTGGAATACCAACTCATATTATTATCCTTGAAATGATTCATGTATCAGTGGTTTGAGGCATGAGAGAATTCATTTTAAGAGTTAAAGTAGCGGTTTACTACTAAACTGACTCTTATCTTACCCAAACTAGTTATGAGGTACACCATGTTCAGGGATGCATCTGTTGTTGGACATGGGGATGCGTTGGTGTAGGATTATCGGGTTGTAGCTTATGGGTCAATATAGTTGAGGACTTGTGAAATAAATTATACAAATCATAACCTCGAGCGAGCTTATGTGATTTATTCCTTAAATTTTAGGATGAATTACTTGCTGGGAGAGCGATTCATAGTGTTTACAAAACATAAATGTCTTATGTAAAGATTCTATTAAGTGATTTGTATCATTGATAGAAAAGGTGGGTTCAGTAGCAACAATCTGTTGATTTTGATTTGTTTTAAACACTAGGGAATTGGAATTGTATTGTAGATGCTTTGATCCAATAGAACCAAAATCAGTTTGTTTAGGAATAAAAATCGAAATGGATAATGATGGAATAAGTTGCTGAGATGCACATGTAGGTGCATGAGGGTATGGGGAAGGTGATATTTTCATGTATTATAGATGATTACGTTATTTTATATAGGTTAAAGGTTAGATAGCTGGTGGACTCGGAGTTTTTGTCTATGAAGGAAAGTAATAAAGATGGAAATGACCTTCTACTAGTTCTTCGGGTAATGATTAAATTTTTTATGTTCGTAACCATGTGTTTGTGCTGTTATGTGTGAATGAACATTTTATGCATCTGTTCTATAAATATTAGTGGGTAGTACATCCTGGTTCTCAAAAAATTTAAGGTGGCCTATATAGGTAATATTTGTGGCCATGAATAAAGAAATTGGTTTCATTTTTTGTAGAAGAACGCCCTACTTGTCAACAAGTGAAGGTGAAGAATCATCGTCCAAGTGGGTTTTTACAGTCATTACCTATTGTGGAGTAGAAATTTAATGAATTAATGATACAATTTGTAGTGGGTCATCTGTGGTCACCTTATAAGAATGAAACAATTTTGGTGGTGGTGGATAGGATGACTGAAATGTCTCATTTCATTCGGATCCTAGAGACCTACATGGTTGATTAGTTGGGTGTAATATATGATCAAGAGATTTTTAGGAATCATGGTGTTATAATAACCATAAACTCTTATCACAATACATTTTCCATATCCTACATATGGAATGGGTTATAGATAGTTCTTTGTACTAAGGTGTTCGTGTGAATGACCTTTCACTAACATATGGATGGGTAGTCAAAGCCTACAATCTAGTTATTAAATGAAATGTTGCAATCCTTTCTTATGTATTTTTATTAAGTCATGAAAAAATAAATTTCCCCATATTAAATTTTACTACTGAAATGGTGTTTTGGCTATAATTCATATGGATCCTCTTGAGGTACTCTATGGGAGGGCATGTAGATATCCATAGTGTTGTTTGGACGATGGGGAGATTTAGTAGTTAAGACCTAGTCTTATATAGTATATGTGAAAGAAGGATTTATTGGTTCATAAGAACAATAAAATGAAACATATTAGTCAGAATTCCTATGAATAGTGGTGTCTAGACCTCTTGAATTTGGGGTGGGTGATATTGTGTTACTCTTGGTGTCACCAAGGTGGGATCACTGTTGAATTCAAAATAATGGAATGTCAACACCTCTATATGTGGGACTATTTGACATTATAGAGAGGATCAAGATGGTGGCTTACAAATTGCCTCTTCCACAATGTAATGGTGTGTTGTATGTTGTTTTTCGTGTTTCACAACTCCAAAAGTATCACCCGGATCCATCTCATTTGAATGATGTTAGAGATTTTGAGCTTCAGACTAATGATTACATTGAGGATCATCTTGTTGCTATTGTAGACCATTGCATGAATGTTTTTTGGTCAATATTTTTCTTGTGTATAGAATTTTATGGATACATGGGTTGGTTTAGGAAGAACATTTGGAATGAGAACTGGATATACAGGCTGAGACCCCCATCCCATTTCATTTGAAAATTAATAAGGATCTGGAAGAGAAAATTGAGGATGGGTTGTCAAAAGGTTGGGAGGATGTAGGTTCCCAAAAATCATGGGGGTATTTACTTGTTTAAATCATGGTTTCAAACATTTTTTTATAATGGTATTCTACCCTTGAGTATGTGGGACCTTGATGGTGTTCCATGGGTTTATGATATGGAAAACCTATCCAAACTGTCCATGCCGCATGGTTGGAACATGATTAATTAAATAGTGTATACTTCCTAAAAAAACAATATTCACTTAGAGAAAAACAAAGTTCTCTAATAAAAGGTCTTAATGCATTGTGGGAAGATGGATAAGAAACCTGCATAAATCATCATGGGTAATTGTGAGACCCAACTTCCTTGGATAGTGGCTTGCGCATAGCTGGCACAGGATATTTCCAACCCCATGGTTAAATCATGTCTCCAATTAATGTTTTGAAAAATTAAAAAAAACATTATGGAACATTAAAACATCATCCAATGTTCACCCATGACTTCTTCTACTGAACCCTAGTGACTAACAGGTTCTCTCAAGTGCTCCCCTGGGCGATTCTCCTTCATCACTATGTCATTTTGAGTGTAGTAAGATGCAGATTGAAGCTACAAGAATGTCTAATCTCCTCACATACACTTCTAGATTATATATTTTATATTTCTCTCTTATACATAAATTTATCTAAACCCAATCATTTATTATGATACATAGGTTAAGGCATCATATTGTAGTTGAATAAAGATATAATTATTCGATTAGGATGGAATTCGTGTGTGGATTTGAGGAATGCGGTCTATATGTTATATCTTATAGTTTCAACATTTATTTTCTCATCCTTGGTTTTGTTCTCAGAAACCTTTTTTTTTTGTTTTATTAATTTGATGAGGTTTGAAATAATGGGGATTTAAATATTAATTAGAAAATATCTTGGTTCCCATGAGACACATTGAGGAATATTTGACATATTTATGGCACCCCATGGAGTGCAATGATAATTCCAAGCCTAGAAATTATTATATTAAGTCAAAGGATGTTGTGTGATAATGTATATCCCTTGATGAGTATGATTAAATGCATAATAAAATATATTAATATGTGCAATGAGGTGATATATGTTAATTATAATATATGATTAGTGGGCTTGACATGAGAATATTCCTTTTGATTAAGGAGATATGTATAGTGAATTGAAATTGTGTTAGGAGGTAGTATAATAATATTAAACTAAATGTTTATTGTATTTATCCTGATTATTATATGTATTGGTTTTTTATTGTCTCAATGATTCTTATGTGTGGTGAATGGATGAATAAGAATGTTCCCATGGCATGATTTTCAGGATAGATGACTAAGGCCCCTCACACTGTTTGAGTTGGAATGATGCTCTAACTCCACCAACAATGAACATGTCAGGGAAGGGTATTGAGCTTTATTCCCATAAATTTTCATTCCACACAGATTGAGGCATCATGGAGAGGGAATTGTCATGTTATGAATTGATTCCCCTCGTGAGATACAGAGTTTACTTATTACCTTATCTAGGATTATAAATTCGATGAACCTCATGTGAATGATGTAAATTCCAAACCCATGGGTTATGTTTTGATGATGAACTAGTAATCAATAAGAAACACATAATTAATTTGTAAAATTGGATAATAATAGATATGCAGATATTGTTGACTAGTTTATCAAATTGACCTTTTATAATTTTCATTTATTTATACTTGCATGAACATTATATTAGAATATATAATTTTTTACAGACTATTGGTGGTGGCCTATTTAGCTGTACTCACACCCTAATAGGGTCGTGATTGGTTACCCAATCATATTTTATATATGAGGGTCAGAGAAGGACATGGTCCTTGTTCTAAGGAATTTAGTTGGTTTCAGGATATGTTGGTATGAGGTTATGGACACGATGTTAGGATCATTATGTGGATTACATAGTTTTTCTGAATTTTGGGTTTTTTTTCACATGGTCCCAATAGTAGGACATTTCATTTTTGCCATAGGATATTGTTTGTACCCAACATGGGCGATAGATGGTTATTCATTTTCATGGATTATTAATTATTTTTCCACTATTTCTTCTATTTAGATATTAGGTCATACTCTAGTATAGACAGTATAGTCTCCCCATGTGACTCGTAGACCATATCCATAAATCTAAAACCTATGGAATAAATTGAGGTGTACTTCAAGGCATGTGATGAACTTGATCATAGAACCGTTTTAGTTCCTCCTATATTAGGGATGCTACAATACACATGACTGATGTTTATTTCATAAAAAAAAATTGATAAATTTTTGCAACTAAAATTCATTTTTATATCATAATTATAAAATTAAATAAGTAATTTAATTATTATTTCTAGTACTTTGATGTGGTAAGAAAAAATTAATCAAATCAGTTCATACATGTGGTAGTCCACTAATATGCATGAAAGACATTATCATTATCCAAATAAATGATGAGTAAGAAAGTATGTACTAAATATTATTTAGAAAATTTATTATCATGAATGGAATATCATATTTATTTTATTTATACATCATTCTATCCAATAAAATGATATGGTGATGAATGATGTATTATTTCTATAAGTGGTGACAGTAGTATAAATGTACTCATGATTTATGTTTCAATATTCTATGTGATGGAAAAGGGAATAAAGAAGGGTCATAATATATGAATAATAAAATTAGAAAATATTTTATATACATATGTTTTTATATCATCAATTTTTTTAGATATAATAATACGGTATAATAAATAATAAAATAAATGAACTCAATTAATATGTATACCCCTTATTTTAGAAAACACTTCATTCATTGATATAATGATTTATAATTAGTATTTTAGTGATAAGGGATCATCTATGTCACAAGGAGGATGTTTTAGAAGTTATGGTGTCTTTTATTATGACAATGATCGTTTATAAATATTACCATGATCAATATTTTATTTACATAATTATGTAACATAGTGTCAAATATATGGTCGATCTCCTAATGAAGATCTAATATAAATTGATTTTCTTTTTTCATAATAATATTATAACTAATAAATTTTTTAAAAAAATAAAATAAATAGAGTGTTATAAAAGATAAATGAATTAATATATATATATATATTAAATGAAATATAAAATTATTTTAAAAGAATGAAGGTGAGAAATTACTCTGGGGGGTGGGGTTATTTACTCATTATTCAAAATAAATCTCAATATTCAATAAAATTAGCTAATAAAGTCCTTTAAAAAATCTCCTAATTAATTGAAATGTGATTATTCCATTCTAAAACCTCATCATATGGGAAAACCCACTTCTAAATCTATTCAACATAACAAATTGACTGCCCCACAATACTAAATCAATGCTCGTCCATATCAAAAATAAAAATATTTAACATACTATTGATTGATAAATGAGAAGAAAATTTTTTGTGATAAATAAAATGGTGATACTACTCATCAAAATTGATTTAACCATCACTAAAGATCACAGGATTGAGAAATATAAAATTAATAATGTAAATTAGAATGAATAAAACCATAATTCTCTCCCTCAAACATATATTGATGTTAGTTCACCATTTGTAGTGGAATATAAAGGGTAATATGGTGAAAGAAACACATAAATTAAAAATGGAGAAATATGATACACATAAAAGAGATTAAAATAATATATATATATATTAATAATATTAGGAAATATTTCACCATCATAACTCCACCTCATCACCTTGATCATGGTTATCCTTTTGTATGTGAGAGGGGTTAAAAATTTTAATGGAATTATGGGATAAATGTTTTCCCTAAATTATGTCCATAAATATTTTGATAATTTTTTGAATAATAAATTGGAATAATTGGGAAATTGTTTTTCTAATAATTTGTTCATATATGTCTTCTGAGTGATTTTCAAAATAATCACATCTATTGGAAACTTCTTTTAGATTTTATGTCAATTTTATTCTAGATAATTTATTATTTCTTTGTGAGGACTGATATGCCAAATAACCACATTCCCAGGATATTATTACCTTTATAGAGAATAATTAATGTATTTAAATTTTTAATGATCATGTTCTCTAATATTTTACCCTAATAAATGTTTTATATGAGATGAATTTTGACATCACTATTTGACATATAACTACCCATCGTTAAAAGTATTCAGAAAGGAGGAATTATTTTGAGTTTGGGATTATGATATGGGTTTAGACCATTAAATATTATATTTATCTTTGGATCACCAATATTTAAATTATGAAATAGAATATATGACCTGAAAAATATGTTTCACAATTTCAATATTTCTATAAAATGTTATTTATTAAATCATTAAATATATTTTAAATGTTAAAGTAAAAAATATGGTAAATATTCCAATTAAAGTTAAAATATAGAAAATAATAGAATATATAAAAATTCCCCATAAAATTGTCATATTATTTGATTTAAATAATTTAATTACTATATAATCCTTTTTAAAATCTTATATAAATCACTCCTCCACACATAACAATTTCACTCATAGTCAATTATTAATTATTGAGGATAAAATCAAAAAACCAATAAAATAGGAGAATTCATCAATTTTTAATTCCAATTCAGAATTCCATCATGTATCTTCTATGACAAACAATTTTTTATTGTTTTAATCCCTCATATATAAATTTTATCACCCTAATAATTCTAGACGTGGCCTAATCACAATATACCTCCCCATGAATTTTATATAACTCTTCCCTTAAGAGAAATCAAATATAGAGTCATTGTCATATATGAAAAATAAATGCATCACCAAAGAAATGTGATATTTCACATATCACAATAGAAAAATGCCTTAAAATTAATAAAATAATTAGGTTTTTTCTATGTCATTATTTCTGATTAGGTTTGGTGGGAAAATTATGGAATAAATTATGGCTACAATGAAGTGTTTGAACTCTTATGTAAAATCATGAATATTAAAATTAAAACAGAGGAATATACTCCCTCAATCCCATTAAAAAATTTATAAATTATGAATTTTTTTTGACATTGTACATGAACCAAGATGTTATAATAATGAATGATTTAATCCTAATTATCTTCACCTTTTAATTTTTTTAATTATTTAGAATGGTGAAACTTGCATGTTTTTCCTTTTTTATAAGTTTATGAACAAAAATTTGAATCCAATAAATGAATGTAAATTTATGGACTTTATTTTATTTGTGAAGTGATTTGTGGATGTTATAAAAAAATAACGAGGCACAACATATTTGGGTTTATAATATATTGTTATTTATTTATTTTTTCTATTTTTATTAAGCTTAAAATGGTGTTACAAATAATGATCAATTAAATTATGACTCATGAAAAACTATATATATATAATTCATAGTATTATTACACAAATATAAAACAAAAATAATATTAACCACATTCCAATGAATGTAGATGATTAACCATACCCCAAACTCAAACATGAAATTTCCGTGATAAAATACTATGTGTGGAAGTAGGTAATGAAAAATATTTTAGTACAGTGTCATGAAACTATAAATAGATAAATATATTCTATGGTCTAACATTAGTATATGGTAATTTAATTCTTAATTGAAGATTTATATACAAAAAATAGTTCCTCAAACCTGTCAAAAAAATTCCATGATGTATACAAATTTCAATGAGAAATATCACTTGTTCTAGCTTCCATAAAAAATAAATGTTTCTCTTTTGATCGTGTGGGTATTATGAATAAAATTTTAATATTGTTCATAATAAGCAATAGAATTGGAAAAATATTTTGTTCCCAAATGTCATTATAATTGAATTTAAATAAAGGTAAAACTCAAAAAAAATCGTTAAAATACAATTTAATGAAAACAGTCTATTGCCAATAGTAATTTAAATTCCACTATTTCACAATTTAGTAATACTTTCATCAATTTAATAATCGTGAGAGATATTATAAAAAATAATTTAATATTATTGTTTTGAAAATTTGAAAAAAAAAATTATACAATTGAAGATGTTGGAATCCCAATACACCTTGATTTTATTGCCCTCATTTCAGATCAATAAATAAATATAATTAAATATATAAAGGGAAAGAAATATATAACATGGATTTATACTTAAGTGGAAAAGTTTTGTTAGTATCCCAAATTCAACCCCATTTAACTATATTATAATATAAATTCATACATTGAAATTATAAATAAATATAAATATAATGTTAAAAGAGTATAAAAGATTATTTGGAATCCCATGTGGTTGATATGTTTTTAGATCCCTTGTTTTGGAAGTTATAGTTGAATAACATATATCCGATGATGGATTTGGTTTCTACATTTAAAACACATGAGATTATTTATCCCAACATCCATGAAAAGAATCAATGATTTAGTACCCCAATTTTAAATAACAACCAATATTACTAGCCAAAGCGATACAAGAGAAATATTTATGTATAGTGGGGGAGGAGAAAGGATATACGTGTGTTCAATAGTTTTTCATCTAGAAGATATAATTACACTAGTGTTTATAATAGAATAAATTTTATATCTTCTCTTTCGGACCATATTTATAAAATTAATCTATACTTGTTTCTTCTTACTATAAAATATGATGGCTACTCCATTATTTTTTAAAGAAAAAGACATATTAATCTATAAATTTTTGGGAATTAAATAATTGTACTGTTTCTAAAAAATCATCCTTCGAGATTTAATATTTATGATATAAATAAAAAAATAATTGAATATAGGGCTCTAATGTTGAATCTCCCTTATAACATTCAACCTCACACCCATTTTCCTTTAGCTGGGTAGATGGAAAAATTTTTATCTATTGGAATGTGGATCATCAAGTTTGTCTTCATCCAAAAAAATCATTATTTAAATGTAGATCCAATACGAATATTGGCCTCATAATCATTTCATTGTTTCAATTCCATCCATATTAATCTATCTTTATCAATTTCATTATATTATTATAATTTTATCTTTCATGGTTTTTTGTGAATTATAAATTATATAGATTCAAAAATACATTTTTATACATTTGATTCTTGATTGTTCATTCCCATATAGAATAAACCATTATCTTTATTAATAGAAAAATAATTAATTTAATCACCGGAAAAATTCATCAAGAACATAAAATCAAATATATCAATAATGATCTTTTTATTTTATGAGTTTTTTATTAAAAAAATTCATTAACCTTTGAATCCCTAAAAATAGAGTCAACCTGACAATAAGGATTCAGTACTGTTACCTAAGTAAATATTTTATAATATTGGTATGAAGTATATATAAAAGGATAAATTTCCAATTTCCAATATAATATTTTATATAATAATAAACTAATATTAATAATACAAATTGGGAATACTGAAATAATGCTAACATAATATATATATATTAATTGGAAAAAAATTAATGAGAGAAATATAATGAAGGAATTTTTTCTCAGGAATTTCAGTGATAAAAATCATTTTTATAAATAATCTCAATATTCATCGCGATGTTTTGATATAACCATCTCAAAAATAAACTAATCTTTTGAAATGTCATTATGAAAAACCAATACCATTAAATATGAGGAAATACTCTAATAAAAATCATATATTTGTGTTCATCGGAAACAATCACTACTCATGTCAGGCTTCACTATATGCATGACAAAAATAATGAATAGAAGGATGATTGGTAAATGTGAAGAACAATTTAAATGATAGAAAAACTAGGTGACTAAACACCATAATAGTTTTACACATGATAGAAATTTGATGAATTATTTAAATTATTTTTATTAAAGCACATGACCTATTCAAACCACAATTATATTCCTAAAATATTTATGGGTTTTGTTATCCATTTTTTGTGGAGTTGAGAATGAAATATGGTGGGAGAAACACATAAAAGATAGAAAAAAAAGGGAACTATGACATGAATAGGATAGCTGAAAATGTATGTCATAATATTATTAAAGACTATTAAAAATACTTCCCTATATTTCTTTTAATATAAATATCCTTTGACATCTGAGAGGTGTTATAAATTATTAGGGTGAAATTGAAAAAAATTCTCAAATGTCTATCAGCCAAAAAATTTAATATATTTTTAACCAAAAAAATATCTAAATAGGTGAATTGAATTTTAATTAATAATTATTAGTATGAATTGTGAATGACTATTAAAAAATCACCTTAATAATATATATTACGTACTATGTATTTCAATTTTATTCCAGAAAATGTATTCTATAGTGGTGATTTTTCATACTTCAAAGCTCCATATTCATAGGACATTATTACCCTAATTGGGAAAATTTGATTCCTAGAAATACTTATGAAAAGTGTTCCCTGTCCTCGTCCCAAGATCCATGTTAAATATCAACTTCATTAGTCATATTTATATATATATATATATATAACCATAAATAGATGTATCTATATTAATGCATAGATTTAGAGGCTCTAATTGGGAGATGGTTTTGGACCTTTAAATGATAGATTAATCAATGGATCCATAAAAAATTAATATAGAAATTTATATAATCTGAAATATATTATTTAATCAATATCAATGAGTTTTAAAAATTTTATATCCTAACTATAGAAAAATATTAAATAATTTAAAATAAGAAATTATGTAAATTTCTTAATTATGATTAAAATACCTTCAAAAACAAAATATGTGAAAATTTTATATAAAAATATAATACGAGGGGATTTAAAAAATATAACCAAAGTATTAAATGATTTAATATATTACCTTCATCATATTGTACATTTAAAATTGATTGTCATTTGTGAGGATGATAAGAGTGGTGGTGAACCTTTAATATAATGATGGTTTTAATCATGTAAAAGCATGGAATGTTAATATTAAATATTTTATAACTCATGTAAAATGGATAAGAAAAAACTTATAATTAAATATAATTTTTATTTTGTTCCAAATAATTTGAATAAAAATATTTTTAGATGTTTATGTAAAATTTTGATCCTAATCTCTTGGTTTAACCCATAAAAAACATTCCAATCTAAATTGAATTGAAAAATATTTCAATCCATAAGGCCCATGATGGTAATTTCAAAATTTTAAATTCATAAAGATATGAACTATTCATTATATTTTCTAAAATAACCTATTAAAATTTTTTATTATATAATTTTCATGAATTCGTAATTATTTTACAAGGGGACATTAACATCAATTGAAAGTTAAGGTCATTTCTGGACTATTCATTGATTTTGAATGTTAAAAACATCTAAATAATAATATAGTTCTAATATAAATTCATAAAATATTTATTAATTTCATTTTTTTATGATAAAGGTCTTAATAAGTGATCATTCACATCATCACATCACTTTTAATATCATTAATACTATTTTACATTTAATTTTTCACATACGTGCAAATATTTTCAGCCAGTGACGCATAGGTGTGATATTAATATATATCATCATATGTAATTATATATAAATTAATATAAAAATATAATTTATTTGTCTTCAAAATAACCATTTATAAGCATTCATGACCTTTTTTATACTAGTGATAAAATATTTGAGATATTAGAATTACTAAAATGACAATGTAATGGTTCTGTGTAGTAAAAAAATTTACTGGTTATAACAAATGTCTCCTAGAACTACATATCGATATATTCAAATATATTGTTATTAAGGATTATAACCATTATTAAAATGAAATTTTTTAACATTTTTTACTTATTCAGATGCCTTATGCTAAAAATTTTAAATGTTTATCACAATTAACCCTTTACTATGGTAATAATTTTTTCCATGGTTATAGTTCATTATGACAAAAAAATAAATTTATAATAAAGTATGAATTATAAAATATGGATTATATATTTATAATACAATTCCTATGATATAAATTCCATATTTATTATAAATTCTATTTAATATAACTTTTCCAAATGTAATGATTATAATTTTTTGAAAAATTATTTTTTAGTAATTATACTTATCTTTTAAAAAATCGATGTTGTATAATGATTCCAATGGAATTTTATATTAGGATAATTAAAATTTCATTTAAATGAAATTAAATCCTACAAAAAATATAAGTAAATATTTTTCATACATAATTTTATTAGAAGAATCAAAATTAGTTTTTATTTGTATAAATAAATCACATTGATTTACAAAATGTCAAACATGGTCTATTATGTTAAACATTGCAAATTTTAAATTATATATGTTACATAATAAAACAATATTCGGTATATAATTTTTTAAGATGAACATTAAAGTCGTTTTTATATAATGGTATTGTCATTCAAATGAAAAAATTTGAAAAAACAGTGTTTTTCAATAGTTCCAAAAAATCATATATTTTAGAAAAATTGCTAGAGTTCATAAAAAAAATTAATTATGAATATAAATTTTTTTTATTTAATTATATAGAATGTTATATATTTCTAAAATAATATTTAATTAAAAATTCAATATAATATGACAAACCATATTTCACAATACGGTTTCGCTTGTTCATACCCTCTAAAACAAAAAACAAGTTTATAATATCCATATTTAAAAAATTATATTTCTATATAATTTAAAAGATCATTTAATATCAGTATTGGGTATACCACACACTAAAATACATTATTTGTTTTATTTAGAAAACATTCTAAAATCATTTTTTGTTTTCATACCCCATGCAAAAAATATTTGAGTGGGAAATTATAGATATATTAATAATTTAATTTTACCGTTTAAAATGTTTACAAAATAATGGAATAATTAATATCTAAATTACATCTTAATTTTTTTTATAAATATTAATTCCCTCATGTATCGAAATTTTTTAAGGGGAATGTATAGCATCAAAACCCATTGGTGTGACTATTATTATTGTGATTAATGGTGTGTCTTATATTCTCAATGATATAATCAAATAAAATCTTCTATTACACATGACTAAAATATAAAACCTTCATTTTTATAACTTATTTTTTATATCATGTCATTCACTTACTCATTAGAATATATATATTAAATTGAAATCTCAAACTATTATTGATTTGAAATATCAAAATAATAACATAAAATACTAAAATACTATTTATTACTCATTCAATTCACCAAAATTAATAATTCTGGATTATAATAGATGAATATTCTTATTTTGGACCATATATATAATATAAAAAAATATAATATTTATTAATTGTTATCTAGTAATATGTTTTTAATAGAAAACATAACTGACTATAGCCCAAATTTGATTGGCCAGGGTTCATGGTGGATACCTCAGTGCATTAAATAATATTTATAGAGAATTTCATAATAACCCCTATATCTTCTCATATATCTCCATTCAGTGAGTTGTTATAATGTATCATTTCCCACCTATCATCATTTAGGAATATGTGATGATTTTATACCAAATATATTAAATACCCAATCATTCCACCAATTATAATCTTATTCTAATGATCCACAATGTTTTCCATTCAATTTATATTTAATATTTTATTCAATTTAAAAATAAAACATCATTGAGTATAGATACTCACCTTGGTTTCAAAAAATATAAATAGAAAAGATAGTACATTATAAACACAAACATATGTTCACCATGTTTACCAATTATTCTACTATCTATGTGCATCCCCAAACATAAACCCTCCTTGTCACATGTTGCTACCCTTTTTATGACACATTTATTTGTCATGGGAATCCTACAAAGAGTATTTTGGTATCCTCCCTACATTAACCTGAGTTATATAATTGTTTAGGCATAAAAAATAAGCCATTTTGTAATCATGGATAAGACTAAAATGGTCTCCCATTTTATATAATAGGTGTTATCGTATGGGGAACATCTATATATGTTGTCCCCATTTACATCTATATATTCCTCATATACATTTTAATGAATAAAACAACATCAAATTCATATTGTTGGTTAAACCCTTCACAATACCCTAGTATTAAATTCAACTAAATAATTCAACTATTTAATACACTTTTCATTAAAAATAACGAGTATCATTGGTATAGTGGATTGGTTGATTTTATCATTATCATAATTGAGATGCATCATCGAAATATTCTTCAAGTATGAGGAAAAAGTCTCTAAAATAAATAGTAGGTGTATTGACAACATGATAATAAAATTCATTAAAGGGTCATCACATTTGACATTAAATTATTTCATTCGAACTATTTGTGATATTATTTTATGAGGATAAAGTCGTTGTATATTTTATGTTCAATCCCAACCACCTAAAATATAATTTCTCATATGAGATTTGCAAATGATATCTTTCGCATTTGTAAAAAGTAATGACTCTCCTTTTGGGTTCCATAATTTACCTTGAGCCAATATAATCATCCTTGTAACATAACATATATGGTGTCCAGATACTAATTTGTGGTTCACAATATATTGGACCCCATCATGGTGTGACCTCCAAACACTTTAGTCTATCTTACTTGACTATTTTTCAATATAAAAGTTGTTGACATCCTAATAGAATCCTCCTAATATGTGTATTTACTAACCATACCTTATCCCTCTTTATCATTAACAAAAATAATTAAATTGAAATGTTTTTCAAATTTTATTTTCAAAACAGTCCACTTCTCGGTGCCTCTAAAATATTAGTCAACATTTCAAGACATTAAAAAACATTGACTAGTTCGTAAATTCATTTCATAACTATATGGATTTAAAATTTAAAATTTCAAATAAATAATATATTAATGGTGAACGTATATCAAAAAATTATTTTTAAATATCCACATGGATATGATCAAATAATATTCATAGTGGATACTAGAAAAATAATGGGGTTGTTGAATGATTAATGAATATGAGATAAATCTAAATTATAGTCAATGATTATGTATAAACCCATTAAAAAAAGTGGTTTTGAGGCTGACCTCCCACCATAACAACCAAGTAGAATTTCAAAGAATCACAATAAATCATCCCCTTTAGCTAATAATAATTAACAATAAATCCCATGAGTAAATTCAAATATATCCATTATGGATGTGGGATCCATCATAATTTTTATTAGAATCATGCTACAGAGGCCATTATGAATGGTTCAATCTAGTAGACATTGTTTGATAAATTCAATTTCTTGTGTCATAATTAATCAATTCTAAATTCACATCTATTATCAACCCAATTTAATCAAGAACTAATATTTTTTTTTGTATCCATGTCTCATAATTATTTTATGATTCCAAATTATGAGATATTCATTTAAATTATGTTATTGACCAAACACCCATATATAAGAACCAAACTCAATAAAACTGTGACTCAGGTTTTCTACATAATACAAAATAGATCAAACCAAATTACATAGAACATATAATAGTTAATTATATATCAATTTTAGTATAATAAATATACCCTTGGTCCACTTTCAAAACATCAATGTTTTTATAAAATTTAATTTAGATTCATAAATAATTCCAAAAATAAATTGGAATAAAATACTATGAAACTCTAAATTTCTATATTTTACTTCCATATTTTATCTAGTTATTGATTTATATATCAATAAATTAATTTTTAGGATTCAATGTTTGCATAATAATCTATATTGTTATGTGAAATATAATGGTGATCCAGTTATACCACAAATTGTAATATTGAAAACATATAATTCAAAAAAGTAATTCTACGATAATGTTCTTATCATCATATGATTTTGGGAGACCAGTTCTATATATATTGGATGAGTAGTAATAAAATAATTCAACATCTCCCTCAAAAATGTATCACTTCGTTACAGAACCCTCTCGAAGTCATTAATTATTGACGTACGCCTTAAAAATATTTATGAACAATTAAATGGGATATTTCAAATTATAATGTACAAGAATACATAGTAATATATCTAGAACCGAGAGAACCATATAATAAAATATAATAACATAATATAGAAATAGAATAATATCTACAACTCCATTAATAATTTATGCAAATTATACAATATTTTGAAAATTGAAGGGATCAATAACATTGTTTCATATAGTATTCGTATGGAAAAAAGTGTTTGGTAAAAAATTATTATAAATTATTATGTAGAATGTATTTTAATAAAACAATTACTAAATAATTCCTCCCAACATTATAATAATGTAATTTTAATTCTTTTAATATCAAATAAGTAATCTAAATGACATTATTTATATTTGTTGTATACCATTATTATACCGTTAAAAAATTGTACATGTTGCAATACTAAAATTTATCTTTAATGTAAATAGTGTATGAAAATGGAAGAAGAAATATATATAGTTCACAACTCCAAATTTCCAATACTTCTCTTGTCCTCAACCCAATAATGTCTAACCAATCATTAACGCGAAATTTTTTATTTCATGGTAATTTTTTCAATCTATTAATGTGAATATCATGTATATTTTTCACCATTTGAATGAAATTAATAAAACATATTCTTGGAAAAAAAATTAATTTATATTCATTCCAAATAATATATCATTTTTACAACGCATTTTCATTGTTATATTCAAAAGGGTTCACAAAAAATGATGAAAAAATCAATTTATTTCTCAAAATGATGATAACCTGTTGGGGGATATGTTGTTTTACCTTTCTATATATCCTAATTAACTTCTATTCAGTGACCAAGAGATATTTTATCAATGTAAAGTTTATGATGTTCATTAAATGGATTATCATGGATTTATTCAGCCTCAATTATTTCATCCATTATTAGAAAATAGGAAGCCGTAGTATTAATTTATTTTTATATCCTAAAAATTATCATTGAGAAGGAATTAAATTTATCTCCTTAATAATAATGGATCTCAACATGAAATATTCAATTATATAACCCCATACAACGTAAAACCTAAATACCACATCATCATTAGGACTTCAATAAATGTATCGAGAAGAAGAATTATTTTATTAATATTCTTCCTTAGTCATGGTATATACATAAAAAATTATTATTTATGCGATATATATATGGCCATGTTGGAATGTTATAATTTACTATCATGACTGCACATGTACTATGTGTAATAATTTTTAAACCAATTGGATTATTTTAATCTGTTGCTAGAAAATTACAATTGATTGTCATATTATTAAAAAAAATCATGATATTCATGATAATCATTCTTCCACTATGTAATTTCAAATAGATGATATTTTTTCACATAATGAATTCATTTATTTGTGTTCCAAAATAATTTCCGTAATTTATTACCTCATATATATATTTTCCTAATAATTTGAATAATTCGAAAGCATAATTTATCATTTAGAGTTCTATTTCTAGCATTTTTATGTCATGATACACTAATATTTGGTAGTTTTAATATGATTCATTCTCAAAAAAATAATACACTTTCCTTTTTACATGCATTTTTTCTTGCTAAGATAGTTCCAGTTGAACATATAATTCAAATAAAATAATATAGTAAATAAAAATATCATTATCCTGCCAATTATATTAATAAAGTTATTATCACTCCTTACATTATGAGTTTTAAAATTATATATATTAATTATTTTTGAAAATGTACTATATTTATTATGACATGTTATGAGTGGAATCTACTTATATCTCATAAACTTATCAATTTTATTTAAGATGCAATGAATTTCATATTCAACTACTATATGGATTTCCCCAAAATAAGTTTCTAACCTATTTTATAATCTTAATGTTATCACATGGTCCGTAAATTGTAGTTTTTCCTAATATATATAAATATAATGGTCATCCTTGTTTTAATCCAATTTTTATATCTTCTATCTATTCAATGATAATAAATTTATTCATTTTACTTTTCTAGAAAAACCGATATAGATTATTTTATATTTATTATAAATTTAAAAATTATGGATCTCTATCTCTCCATTTTCTAACCCCATTTTCATATAAATTAAATGCACCCATTTTTAATAAATATTTATCCATTTTTGTAAAATAAAATTACTATTTATCAATGAATAAATATATATAACGAACGTGTGAGTTTACAACCCTACAATTGAATTTTTTTATATTCAATCATATTGTCGTAATATTTGATATAAATATTTATTTCTCTAAAAAAATTTATAAAATATATTGATAATATATTATATAAATAATAATCATAATTTAAATTATTTATTTTATCCCAATAAATAACATATCATAATTCATATTATTTTCTGAATAGTTTCACGATAGAGGATTATTATTTTTATTATGAAAATAAAATTACTTTTGTAATATCTTAATAATGATTCATATATATATATATATATTGTAAGGTGTTTTTAACTAGATGAAAAAGTGATGGAAAGTAATATTTTATTCCATTAGTAGGGCAGGAATGATTTATATCCGAGCATCTAAACTTTTTATTTCTCATTGTTGACCCTGTGATGTGTACATGAAAGAAATTTTAAATTAATTAGATTAAAATTATAAAAGAATAAAATTAAATGACATGTAAATGCCTTATTAATGAATTGGAATATTTTATGAAATATTATTTGAGTTTGAAGATGAGTCGGAATTGGATTCTGAGACCTGTAGACTATCAATATTGATAGAATAGAAATATTAAATTTATTTTATTCATATGTGTGTTTGTTTTTTTCAGAAAAATTAAATTACACTCAAATGGTACATCATATGAGAAATATGAGTCCACTGTTAGGTTTATAACTCTTGGATTACCCTAGGAAGGGTATAACTATGATGCACATCCAGTGTTTGGAATCCTAGAATTGGAAATTACACTTTTTATTTTTAAATAATTTATTATTACATTATTTATATAATAAATAATTATTTGATCCCAAATAGTGAGTCAAATTAGAAATATAAGAACACTGATAGATCCGAAAAGTGCGTTTTACCCAAGGCGGCTTATAACACTAGCAATAATTAGATGTTTTGTCTGATTACACTAGTAGATAATATATTTTGGTTATAAATATTTTTTTTGAATTGTTAGAAATAATAATAATAATTTTATTATTAGTAATATTATTTTCGTTAATGAAAAAAATTGAAAATATACATCCACAATTAATAAATACTTTCATGGTGTAAATAATAATTAGGAAATGTAATAAATGTTGTAATATTAATTGTTCTAATAAAATAAAATGAGGAACCAATATTAGATTAATAAACCGTTAACTTTTTTTCATAGTTTTTTTCAATTATTAATCGTGTCATTGTTTAGTCACAAAAAATAATAAAAACATTAATTATTATAATGCCACAACATAAGCCGTTGTATATTACCTAATGTTTTCATGTCCAAATATTTAATGGAAACCAGTATGCGTACCTTATCACCATGATGCGAATCCCAGGAATCTATTTAAATTATTTAAATAATTATTTGGGTATTATGTAAAACATTACATCAGGCCCGATCACATCATTTAGGTTAATAATAATTAATAATAATTTATGGAATTTTATGTAAATTAGAATACATTGAAAGAAATGAAAATAAATAATAAAAATAAAATAGATAATGAGAAGAATTGATAAATAATTAAAAATGGTTCTAAACATTTTTTTAATTTTTAATTTTCACTTTTCCCCATTTTATTTTTTTTTATTTTTTTTATTTTTCCTTGTTTCATTATTCCTTTTTTTCATTTTTTTTCTTTAATTTTTATTTATTTCTTTTTTCCTCTACTCATCTCATCCCCATCACCTATGTGTTTCACACCCATACCTTGGTGATGCGCACCCCCTCCTTCGCGCTTCAGAAGGCCTCGGTTACTCTGTTTCTCATCCATCTTATTCGCTATCAGCCATATAGTAATGCTCTATGTAAGGCTATACTTAGGCACCAAGAATTATATGATCTTCTTCTATATCAATCACATGATCTACCGCATATGGTTTTTACCTGATATTGGGGTTTCACAAAAATCATCTTGTTTCTTCCATTTAAGGTCACGTCAATGATTGTTGTGGAGTGTGGGATCCACTAAGAGTATAAGGATGGGCATATACTCTATTTCGCTTCATATTATTGTGTCATTTAAATAACAAGTTGTTCCACTCATTAGTACCTACTGGTGAGGTCTAATTTTTAACCCTTCCTAAATTAAATAATCTTCTTTGCTAAACCTTCTTATCTGTGGTTGTATTTGTTAATTATTTCCTAATGAGTTTATTCATTTTTAAATTACTATCTTTTTGTAACATTATAAATTAATATGTTCATTTTTTTATTTCACTGATAAATTTCGGTACCTATAGCCACTCAGTTTAAATGAACATTTTTTTGTTGTATTGTTACGTATAATGATTATTTGTAATTATAAATTCAAATCTGTGATAAATGTTTTTTTCAATTTTAATTTAATTCATCCTGTGGAGATAATGTGGATTCTGTATTAAGGGGTATACATGGACACTCCATTTTGCACAGATTACCTCTACACATGGGGGGTGGTCTTAGGATTTTCCAGATTGAAAAATACCAAAGCATTCTAAATTCATAAGAGTGTTGTAATTTCAGAAATGGACCATCTATGATAGATTCATTAGAAATGGATCTACACCACATTTAAGATGATACTCGAACACTTTTTGCGAGATTAATACAGAATCATGGTAAATCCATTCCCTAAGAGATACTTGGTGTTTCGAGATATTTCATTGTATAAGGTTAGTGGAATTTGGTAATTTGATGTATTTTCCAATGCGATACATTCATGACGTGATCAGACTCCAACTATCAATGTCAAAATTTGTGTAATTATTCTATGAAGGTTTATGTTAATTCCTCTTGTGTCATAGGAGATTTTTGATCCTTTATGGTACATTGAAGCACATATCGATGACACATAACTTGGACCCCATTTTAATGCACAAGAATGTGTGTATGCCTCTTCATTTTTTACATTACGTGTCTATGAATATATATATATATATATATTTATTTATATATTTATCTATGAATCCTTCTTATTATATTTAATTCTTTTAGATACCCATATCAGGACTAATAATGTGATTACAAACAGTTGTTTTTGGGAACCCAGACTGAGTTATTTTATTTTGGTGGGGATCAATTGATTTTCCTTATTTAATATATAAAGACACACTGAATTTAATTACTACACAAAATGGAATGGTTTAGAAACTGTTTGTGCCAACCTAATGAGATATTATCTCACACACTTCTCAAGAAACATTGGCACCAGATTATTTTATATGCTTACAGGTATTGTCAATGGGAAGCATGCTGCTTATGATGCTTGAATGTTTCTTGCTACCTAAGATGTAGACTTGGGAGAGTACTGAACCATTATCATGATACAGTGGTTGCAACTTTTGTCTTTCCTTTTTAGTTGAATGTTTTCTTGGGTTTCTATTTACTGCGCTTTCAGTTATTCACAAACAACATATCATGACATCATTTTGAATATGGTTTTATTTATCAGCTTCTGAATTTATAATTTATTCAGTTGTATCTATTTTTTTTTCTTGTTTAAGTGAACTGGTATTTGTTACAAATTTTTTTTCCTTCTGATATGTAATATCTATTTATTATGAGGGCATAGTCTCCTCCATGGACCTAGTAAAAGGGCTCTCACTGCTAGTCGGGATCGTCTGGTATTTGGGGAATTGTTCTTGAGGTCATGTGTCCCACCAGTCCGAACACCTTCTTAGAGGTGAGCGGGCAGGGATGTTACAATGTGTTATCATAGGCGGTATTTTACTTTGTATTACAATTTTGTATTGGTAGATAGGGGACTCGGAATGTTTCGGTATTGTCTAAAAGCCATTTTTGGGACTGATAAACCCACTTATGAGAAATTACCATGTGGACAATGTTGGAAACTCACGTTCATGCTTTTTTATATCACAATTGGCATTATTTCACATAAAGTTATTGGTGTATTTTAATCTTCTTTTGGTTGTTGAACCTTATAGTATTTTACCCATGGGATATTAATGTCTGGATGAAGCATTTCCTGCATCATTATAGGATCATACGAATTTGGATTCCATTCATAGTGCATTGCAATGTAGTTTCATTTTAGATTACCTGTTGATTCATATTGTGTTACCTAAATGAATTCCATTTCTTATAATTATTTAGCATCCCATTTTAAATACCATGTTTCGTGGATTTATTTAGTCTGCTACCAGTTTTCATGATGCTTTTTTAATATGATGTTTTCCTTGTATCACGCTTTTATTCCTATTATCATGTTTCTCTAATTAAAATGTTTTTCTTCAATGACTAAAACTTTTATATATAACATAACTTCTTATAGTGACCTTCTAGCTTATTTGATATGTAATTAGTTTATTTACTAATATATATATATATTTTTTGAATGGGATCCAAAATCCAAAAAACTATAATGTGTATAGTCACTTTATTTTTGGATAGCCACATATTTATCTTAGATGAGATGTGTATGGGAATGATATAATTAAAAATGAATTGGTTAACTACTTAAAGGATCAAATCGGCCCTAGTAGGCTAGTTGCTGCATTTTCCTTATGATATATCCTGGTAAGGGTGTTGTGACTCCTAATAATTAAACAATTGTTTTTGGATTTCATTCTAAATAACACATGTCGTCTTAGTAGAGCCCTTATTGTTTACCTTATCAGCATAAAAAGAATTTATGTGATATATTACGAAATATGGACTGGATATTAGTTAATGTTAAATGTTTTAAAATGGAGTATTTTAAAACATTCATGTTTTTTCCTTGTTGTATTTGTCATGATAATGTACATTGTGTTTTGTTTTAAAAAAATGAACATGATGTTTTGATAAAACATTTTTATGATTGAAGATTAAATGTGATCAAATTAAATTTATTAGATATTACACATATACAATGTAATCTATTTATGACATTGGTATAAGGTTAGTTTATGTTCCTCCTTAATTTTATTTAGAAAAGAACCATTTTCATGACATTGTACCAAGTCAGACCCCTGGATTAAAATGACAACCTTTTTTGGACGGGTGATCATGTTTTAATTGAAATTTTTTAGGACATGAGAATCGGGTAACACATATATCCATCTGGTTAGATATAACATAGGAATTTTCAGTGGCTTCATAGGTCATTTGAACATCTCTTATCCAAAACGATATATGACTCGATACATCATTATTTTAGATAAATGTCATCTTGCTTCTACATCACCTCATGGTAGTGTGAGTTCATGTACAAAGTGATGTCAAGTGCATAACGTTGTGTCAAACCAGTTGATTTTATTGTAATCAGCATATCTTGGACTGTTATGTACATTTCAGTCATCTCTGCAATACAGTGAATTATATAGTCAATGAATCATGTTCGCCCCAGTGCTTGGGATGACATCCAGGGACACATGTTTTTCGACACACCAACCATTTTGGTTGTGATTTAATGTAAATTGTCTAAACATTTTATTTCTATTGTTCTCGAAATCTTCTTAGTCCAATCTTCATTATATGATGATCATGTCCCATATCTTTCTTTCTTCCTTGATCCACTAAGAGATAATCAGTATTACACCATTCCACAACTTTAAATGTTGTTGGGTTTGTTTATGGATGTCTTCTAAATGTTTCACGGTGATGTATCGTTCATATCAAGACCATTGATGGACATTAGTTACCATCAAATTTATATGTAAGAATTATTTTTATGACTCTTGTACACTAGCCATTTCATTTGACGTCACCACTAAGTGGATACTACTCTAGGCTCTATCAATGACCTGTTTTGGACATCATATCCTTGTACCTACGAGTCACTCATAAAAATGGTGTATGGAATACCATTTGTTTGTTCCTTATACTCATGTCATGTTGATCCATAGTTACCTCAGACTTTTTCTCGAGTTCGGTGATGCCAAAACCATAGAATGTCATCGGATGTTAGGTATGAATTTTCATGGACATGTTCATCATAAATGAGATATACCTTTGTAGATGACAAAATAGTTTAGTTTCTGAAACATTGTCCATATTAGCCATGCGCCTTCATGAATGGATTTCCGTAGTGGCTCCTCTATTTATCTCTCTTCTACTATGCAATGGTTAGTGAAGGACTATTTATGGGACATCGTTGATGTGATGAACTTGATTTGGGTCGACTATGGATTTTCATAAAACAGAGGCTTGACTTGGAATTTATGGGGGATGGGGAATCAACTATTTTATCCATTTCATAAATCACGCGATATGTGTCTCTATAATTCTAAAGAGAATGTTTTTATGAAATTCAGATGGTGGAAGGTGTCAAAACATGAAATTTACCCTCCCTAACATTAAACTAGAAGTTGGGAATTAATTTTGACAATATGATTAATTAGAAAATGACATGGAAATTTCTATAGCTAAATGAAATTTGGTTTGTACTATATAAGTGATTTGGTTGGAAAATTTGTGTGTCTCAGATCTTAATGGCTTATGTTCCTCTTACGTAACCAATGTTTGAGCATGTGTGATCGTTTGGAGACACAATACAATATTTTTTATGAGAATACATGACCATGTAGATTGTATGAGGGATATGTAGTTTCTGTAGGATTCTCGGGGATGATAATTTCTATGGTGGTAAGGTTGAAACATTGCGTGTTTTGAACCAGATGAAAAATCATATGAAATTAATTTATTTTATGTTAGCTTTGCAGTTCGATTTTAAAACTGAGTGTGATAACTCTTTATTTCTTATAGTTGACGATGTGATGTGTCCTTAATGATTATTTTATTAAAATAATTAAGTTAAAATTAAAATAGAATACATAAAATTAAGTATATAATCATTATTAAATTTTTGGAATATTCTATGAAATATTTTCAATGTTTGATGATGAGTCATCGCGGGATTCCGAGACCCATAGACTATCTATGTTGACAGAACAAAAATATTAATTTTTATTTATTTACATGCCTTTGTGCTTTTTTAATGAATTAAATCTCAAATGGTGCATCATATGAGATATCAGTTACCACTGTTAGATCCGAGACACAAGTTTTACCTTATGAATGACATTACTTTTTTTGTGTTGGGTATTTGGAAACCTCACATTTGATAATACTTGATTTATTTTTAATTGATTTATTGTTCTATATTGTATATAATACATAATTATTTTGTCTCAAATGGTTTGTCGAATGAAAATCATGAGACCACCGATTGTTCCAGGACATGGGGTTTATGCTAGCTAGTGTATATATTTGGCACATATTTGGTTTTTTGTCAAATCGCAACAAAATATAAATTACTTGGGTTATAATTAGTTTTTTAGACAATTAGAAAGAATAGTAATAATTTTATTATTAATAATATTATTTTAATTTAATATAGAAAATTAAAATGTATTTTTAAAATTAATAAATTATGTCATGGTGTAAATAATAATTGGGAAATGTAATGAATATAAATATATTAACTATTCTAATTAAATACAAATGCACGATCAATATTAATTCAATAAGAAGTTTATTTTTTAATAGTTGTTGTGTTTAAATTATTAATTGTGTCATTGATGATTCATTTTATGTAATCATAATATTAATTATTTTAAAGTCTCGTAAAAAAATTATGTAATAGAAAGTTAGGTTTTCATGTCAAAATACTTAATGGAAATCAGGGCGTATGCCTGCGTACATTATTACTGATCCCAAGAACTATTTAAATTATTTAAATATATGTTATGGTCTTAGGTAAAATATTGTGTCTCTCCCTAACATAGCGTTCGATATAAAAATATTATAAAAAATATTAATGGAATTTAAATGAAATTATAAGAGATGGAAAAGGAATGAAAATAAAAAATTAAAATAACAGCGGGAATGAGATGAATAGAAAAATAATAAAAAATGGGTATAACAATTTTTTTATTTTCCATTCACTCACATTTTATTTTTACATTTATTTTATTTTTTTTTACATTTTACAATTTTTTCATATTTTCATATTTTTCTTTATTTCCATTCATTTTTGTTTCATACATCTTCCTTTCTCATCATCTACTCCCCCTCTCTTTTGTGTGGCTCTCCACTCCCTAGGTGATGTGAACCACCTCCTTCATTATTCCGAAGGCCATTGCGACTTCATTTCCCATCTGTTGCATCGCCATCATATGCCTAGTAATTCTCTAGTTATGGTTAGCCTCACAAACCAAGAATTGTATGATCTTTTTCTCTATCTTCCATGTGATCTCTAACAAAATATTTTTAACAGATATTATCATTTTTCTAAAATCATATATTTTCATCAATTTATAGTAAAATCAAATATCATAATGGTGTGTATGATCCTCTATGATTATAAGGTACAGAATATAATCCATTTCATTTTTTTAGTTTCATTATTTAAATTGAACGTTGTGCTGCTCTTTGGTGCCTACAAGCAATGTCTATTTTTTTACCATTTCTTAATTAAATAAACTCCTTTGTTGAACCATCAAAACATTGTGTAAGACATTTTAACCCAAATAAATTATTTCAACATAGTTTTAAACCCCTTTGTGTGTGCCTAAATTATTCTCCTATTTTCTATTAGCCTAGAATTAATTAAATTAATAAATTTCACATGTTGTGTGATACCATTTTTTGAGAAATAATTAAATAAATTATTTTGGGTAATTCTGAACAATGATATTTTGTTGTGTTTGTCAATTCTTCATACATAATTTCTTCTTTGTTAAATTATTATCATGTTGTGAATTTATAAATTAATATGTATGTTTTTATTGGTTTGGCTGATATATTGCTTTGGTTGTAGATGATCGATTTAAATCATAATTTTTTGTGGTATGGTTACCAATACTATTTAGTATCAATTATTAATGCAGCTATATGATACATGTTATTTAAAATTTTAGTTAAATTTAGGTTGGGGAGAAAATGTGGGTTCCATAGTAAGGGTCAGCCACAGACTCTCCATTCTCGACCCATTACCTCCACACATCGGGTGGTGGTGTCTTAGGGTTTTTGAGACTGAGACTTCCTCAGGAATTCTAAATACTTATGAGTGATATCGTTTCCAAAATGGCCCATTGAGGACAGATCCATTGTAAATGTGTCTATTCCAAGCCTCCTATGACACTCAATCACTTTTTTCAAGATCAGGACAAACTCATGGTAATTCCATGCCCCAAGTGATACATGGCCTTTCGAAAGATTTCCATAGACTGGCTCAGTGGTATTGGGTAATTCGATGGATAAATCATAGAGATACCTTAAGGAAAATATTAGACTCCACTTCTCAATTGAACATATTAATGATGATGAATAGATGGTTTATGATAATGTCACATGAGTCCAAGTAGTGTTGTGATCCTTTCTGGTATGTTGAAGCACATATAGATGAAACATAATTTAGAACCCATGATAAAGACAAAGATTGAGGGTATGCATCTTCATTGTTTTTTGATGTATTTATAAAATTTAATATATATATATATATACATATGTCCATACTACTTATTAAAGGTACTTATTTCTGACACCCAGCTTAGGACGATGTAGGTGATTTGGGATGCGTGTCGTTGGGAAACCAGACATACATAGTTTAATTTGTCTTCGCTTAATTTATTTTTTTACATTTATTATATATTTACAAACTCTATTTAATTACTGCACAAAATGGAATGGTTTAGACACTATGGGTGTTGGCGTACTAATATTTTATCTCACACCTTTCTCAAGCATCATTGGAACCCGAGTAGAGTATATGCTTTTATAAATTAACACAGGGAATCATGATACTTCAGATGCATGAATGTTTCCTACTGACTAAGATAGAGAATATGGAATAGGAAAGATCCTTTCTAGTGATGTAGTTGACTCACCTTGTGTCATTCCATTTTAGTAGGTAGTATGCTTGGGTTTTTATTTTCTATGCTTTCATTTTTTCACAGACATCATTGAATGAAATCATTTTGTTTTATATTTTTTTATCAGCGTTTTCTTTTATAATTTATTCAGTTTCATTTACAATAGTTTTCTTTTTTATACAATTGCACTATTTTGTATAAAAAAATTCCTACCGCTGCATATTATCTCTTGCATACGAGGTAATAGTATCACACACTTATACGTTAAAAAGGCCTTCACTGCTAGTCAGCAGCCTTTGGTGTTCGCGGAGATGTTCTTGATTTCATGTGGCCCACCAGTCCAACCACCTTCTTAGAGGTGAGCCAGGTCAAAACGTTACAATATATATTAAGAATAATATATTATTAAATTTTTTAATTTTGAATATAATTAATCCTTTTAAAAATAATGAATATAGAAGTTACTTTTTTCATGAACTCATAAATTATTTTTTTATTCTAATCATATCATAGAATAATTAGTATTCTCATTTATATTTTAAAAAATTCAAAAGGGGAATAGACTAAGTATCATAATTCTAAATCTTGTTTTCTAAAAAACATTCATTGGATTTATAAGAGTTTTTTTAGGAGGATATAGACATTGAATTTTTTGAAATGATGATATTATATATGTTTCTATTTTCATTTTATTATTATTGTATTCCATTTAGATTTTATATGGCTATCTCACCACTTTTCATTTTAATCTTTTATAGATATTTTCCATTTCCAATTGTAATGTATTAATTTACACTAATATATCCACAAATGTGGCTCTGAAAATTTTCATTGAATAATGATTATCATTTTCAAGAATATAGAATATATATAAATTTTTACTTTTCTCCAACCATCATTTTATTTAATAAATAGAATTTCATTTTAAATATTAAAATTTAAAAATGATTTCCGAAAACAGATATTTAAACTATTGTTTTTTTGTTTTTAATATCCACCATTCAATCCGTGATGGATTAATATTCCTTAAAATGTTTTTGTGAGTTTCAATTATTGGAAAATATTTGTAACTGAAATATGAATTTATAGTGGTCGAATATCATGAAATTTAAATTTAAATGAAAATATGATCACAAATATACATATAAGGTGTTTTTTATTATATAAAATTATTAACGAAATGAAAAATATTGAGAATTTTTAAAGTGTAAGAATAAAAATTTTATTCTTCATCATGTATAAATTTTTAATATTTGAGTGAGATCTAAAATAGTAAAAATTAGAATGAAATTATAATTTTATTCGACTGATGGGTTTATTTTTTGTCTCTATAAAATCAAATTCATAATTTCATGTTGAATATAAAATTTATATAGATGATTTAATTTTTTACACCTATTACGATTTGAAAATTGTTTCTACGTAACACCCATATAATATTTACATACGATTACCTTCAAATAAGGAAATGTGTTCAAAATAATTCACCACATGCAATACCGACCTTATGAAAATTTAAAATATATTTAGATAGAATATAAATATTTATAAATACCGACTTAAACCATGCTATTGAAGTTGTGGAATAAAATATAAGTAACTAATTTATGATATATTTTTATAAATAAAATAAAGGCTAATATTATTATCAATAAAAGTCTATGAAAAAAATTTAATGACACATGAGATTACATGTTTAACAGAAATGGATTTCTCTAAGTAAAATATATTTGTTTAATGTGAAGTTAAATTAAAATAAACATATTAATATTGATGATAAATTAAATTTTATATTAATATTTGGTACTCACCAGTTTTTTTAATGATATAAATTAATAATTTTAAAATTAGTATTCAATAATCTTATTTTTGAATAAATTTTTTTTTCATTATATTATTTTAAAAAATTGAAAAAATTGAATTTATATATAATTTAAATTTAAATAAAATAAGTTTTTCATAATTTTTTAATACTTTGTATCAAAATTTTCAAAGTATTACTTTTGGGTGTTTTCATGAATGGTTTCTTTTAACTAAAAAATATTTTCTTCGATTAAAATTTAATTTTATAACTTTATCATTATATAATAATGTTCTAGAAGTTGTAAATAATGTTTATGTAGTAAATATAAATATAATAAATAAATATATACATTTTATCATATTATTTAATCTTATAACTCTTATTTTCTATGCTTTTATATCTAATTAAAATTTTATCAAACATTTTCAGGATATGGGAAAAACATATTCCATTAAAAGTAATAAAAAGATAAAAAATAAGAAGAAAAAGGAGGTTTATAAGGTAATAATTAAACACAAGACACTTGTCAAAATCAAAAATGTTGAGTCAATAAGGTTTTCCTTAGGAATTTTGTATTCCTTCATGTAAGGGGGAGATTGTTGAGTCAATAATGGTTACCTTATGACATTACCATTACTCATGTTTTGAAAATCACAAAGACCTTTTTTCAAGGGAAAACTCATTTTACCCCTTGTTTTACTCCATTAAGGAAAATTTCCTTACCCGAGGAAATTTACCCTTACCTAGATTATATTGTTCATATCATAAATTCTCTAAGTGTAAATCTCATATTGAAACCAAAACCTCAGAATCGTATAATACATAGTTTTGAAGCATTCTATTTTAGACTCTGAATTCCTATTATGAACATTTATGATGTTTTACTCCAAATTCCTATTATGATCTTTTATCAAGTTCTACTCCGAATTCATGTTATGAACTCTCATGAAGTTCAACTCCGAATTCTGGATACAAACTCTCATGATGTTGAACTACATTTTCGGATTACAAACATATGTAAAGCTCAACTATGAATTCTGATTATGAATTAAGAACTTCTCTGAGTTCTGACTCTATGTTTTCTGAATTCATACACTAAACTCCTATGAGTTCTGACTCCGAATTCTCATGAACTCAGACTCTGAACATTTTCTGTTCTGGTTCAAAATTCAGGTGAATCTAGATTTCAAATTTCCTTGAAATTCCAACTCTATAATTCTATAGAATTCAGGTTCCAAATTCCTACAAAACATAATCTGAATATCCTTGTATTACAGACTCCGAATTAATTTAGTTACATTCCGAACTTTCACTAACTTACATTCCTAATATCCGAATTTTTTTATTCTTTCACATTTTTAATTATAAAACTATGTTGATCTTTTAGTTATCGACTAACCAATGTTTAAAGGACACATGTACAGGTCCCTCTGAAATTCAAGGAAATATATGATTGTTGGAGGAGATATTCGACCATTGGAGTTGTTCCTATAAATAAGAGCTCATTTGAAAGAGCTCGATACTTGACAAAATCGTTGAGAACCGTGCTTACATGCTGTTCAAGTGATTTATAGAGAGGGAGAGAGAGGCTCTAATAAGTTCGCAGGATTCATGCAGAATGATAGAATGACTTTTTCAGACATTTCTTCATGAATATTTTCATTGTGCGACTCCGATTGTTGCTATGTAAAATCGAGGGCTTCCGGGGATAGGAAGATAGAGGTGTCGACTACCTGATAGTTGAGGGCTTGTTGGAAAAAAAGACAGACTCTGATCTTCGTATCAAGGTCAGACCCTCATTTGGGTAAGATAGAATTTCATGAAAGTATAAATCAAGGGACCTATTATCCATGTATGTTGGATACCCTCCTTTTTTAGTTAATAAATCTTCTACTTGTTACATGTAGTGTTACTGTATTGTTCAGGAAAGTATAACTTTCATATACTTTCATAAACATGTACTCTGTTTTAGTAAGATTATATATACTTTATGGTAGAATATTTGTTGGTATAAACTTTTGTTATGTTTCGTTTCTGGAATCACTTTTCCGTAATAATGCAAGTTATTAGGACTTGGAGGTTTTGTGAATTTTTGTTATGAAAAATTTCTTTAAGGATTTTTAAAGTATATAATTCACCCCCCCTCTTGTATTTGATCATCTCATGTTGACATATTCGATCCTAAATTTGGTATTATAGTGTATATGATACCTACATACCATCTCACAAATGAAATCAGAGGGTTTGGTTGCATCTAAATTAATATCACGATTCGATTCAGAAGAAAATTATCAGATTTGAATTTTCAGAATCAAATTTTTTAGATTCATATTTTTTGAAATATATATTTTTTTGAATCACATAGTATGGATTCATTTTTTTATAGATACAATATCATTTTCCTTGGTTAGAATATTATCTCTTGTTTACAAACGCAGACTACTAACAAGTATGTGTTCCTAAGATCATCTTAAGGATGGAATGTTTAAATGTTCGCTCTATTGATAATCAAAATCCTACCAGACCTCGTGTTTTTTATGGAAATTAGTATGAGTACTGGAGGGATAGGATGAATAATTTCTTTATCAATACTAGAGTTGATAACTATCTATTGCTGACAGATGATTATAAGATTCTGGATAAGGAATTTATAACCTTTACGAATCAGGAGAAATGAAAATATCAATCAAACTTCAGAGTCAAAAATACTTTGTTATATTCCATGACTAGATAAATATATAGTCAAATATCTTCAGTTTAAGCTGAAAATAGTATTTGGAAGAAACTTGGAGTTACACATTTTCGTACATCTAATGTCATAGAGACAAGAAGAGCTATGTTGAGAGCTGAATACCATATCTTTATCTTTCCTTATGGAGAACCTATAAGCATAGTACAACAAAGGTTTATGACTATCGTTAATAGCTTAAAATCTATGGGAGAATAAGGATTAGATGATAACAAAATTTTGGACAATATCATAAATAACATGCCAAATTAATGGGAGTCCAAGAGGACATCTATTGATGAAAATAGGAAAGTCACTTAGATGTCCTTAGATGAGTTGTTTGGAACTCTTCATAAGCATGAAACCAAAATGAAAAGAGATGCTGAAAATGTTAAGACTAAAAAGGGGAAAGGATGAGTTGCTTTTACAACCAATTCTAAACATATGAAAGGCAAGACTCCCGAAAGAGTAACTAGATCAGAAACAAATAATGTCATTATTCAATCAGAATCTAGTGACACTGAAAAGTCTGAGAATTAATTGGCCAATCATTCTCAGAGAATTAACAATATTCTAGCCTAAATGAAACAACAGAATAGATATAAAAGAATGACTATAGAGATATGAAAGATAGAGAAGTCTCGTGTTATTAATGTGAAGGAAACGGTCATAGTATACCTGATTGTACCTTTTTGAAAAAGAAATGTTAGATGGAAAGATATTTATAAAGAAATAAGTATAAATTCTATCGATCAAAGCACAAGAAAAGACTTAAAGCTAATGATACATGGAGTTATAGCTGTGGAGATTCTTCAGAAAGTGAATCTTTTGAATATGATTCATTAGCACAGATGCATATGGGATTCATTGTTACTACTTCATTCCCAAATACAAGTATTATGGCCAAGGTATGCTCTGACGATGCTTTAATAAATTTATCACATGATAATAATTACTATTCTAAAAATAGTACTTCTTATGAAGATACGTCATCCTCAGAAAATGAAGAATTACCTTCATATGAATAATTTTCAAGATTTTCCATGTCACTTGAGGGAAGAAATTGTTATGTTTCTATGAAATTAGACAAGGAATATACTAGGGAAGAAATTCTTACAAATGTGATTTCAGGTCTTTCTACAAATCATAAAGATAAAGAAGAGCTTTTAGATAATGATTTTAAAGACCATGAGAAAGAAACTTTTGTTAATGAGTTACATTTTAAAAATCATAATAATTCTATTTTAGAGATAAAAGTTTTGAATGAAAAATCTAACTCTACGGAAATGATTCTTGAGGATAATAATTTAGTCATCATACTGAAATCAGAAATATTATTTCCTAAGATTCTTCTTGAAAAATATACCTCCGAGAAGGAAACATTTGACAAAATTTATTCTCAAATTAAACCTCAAGGAAAAACTACTAGAGTAGGTTATACTCACCATAAAACAATTTAAAAAAAACTATTTTGTTCCTTCTAGACCCTCTTTTTGCACTAAATGTCAATGTGGTGGGCATTGAAGAAAATTGCTCTTTTAATAAAGATAAATCTATTGGGTTTCATAGAGATTATGTTTCTAAACAAATGTGGATAACCAAAATTTTGTTTTCTAACAATTCTGGATCCAAGAATGTTTAGATTTCGAAAGTCCAACTTTTTGAAATATTCTGGAAAATAGTGAAAGTACCAACAACTATACGTTCTACATGGATAGTGGATGTTCCTGGCATATGACTGTTAACAGAAAATATTTTGAAAAGATTATCATGATGAAAGGAGGAAATGTAAAATTTGGTGATTATTCTCGGGGAGAAATTATTGGTATAATAACATCGTTAATCTTGGAAAAACATGGATTTAAAATGTTTTATTTGTTAAGGGTCATAATCACAACCTCATTAGCATAATTCAATTATGTGATGAAGGCTTCCTTTTGAATTTTAGGAATGATAAGTTCTTAGTACACAATTCCAAGGAATAAGTTATTCTTTCTACTAATAGGTAAGAGAATGTTTACACACTAAACATAGATGACCTTAGGATCCAAGACTTACCTTCCATATTTCTATGGAAGATCATTCTTTGTTATGGAATAGAAGGATAAGTCACTGTAACCATAGGAACTTATGAAAACTCTCTAAGAAAGGATTTGTTAAAGATCTACCGGAGCATAGATTTGATTCTTCAAAACGTAGTGACCCTTGTCAATATGGAAAGAAACATAAATCAAGTTTTCAATCAATCGGTGAAGTCTCAACTATTGATGCGTTACCGCTAGTGCATATGGATTTCTTTGGTCCAACACAAACTAGAAGCATTGGGGGAATGTATTTTTTATTTTTCTTGGTTGATGATTACACTAGATTTACATTTGTCTATTTTCTAGAAAATAAATATGAATCATTCTCATATTTCAAAAATTTTAGAGCCCAAGTTAAAAATAAGAAATACCGTCCATTGAATACTATTCATATTGATCAGGGAGGAGAATTTTAAAATTCATATTTTGAATATTTTTGTAATAGAAAAGGATTTATTCATAACATCACAGCACCCAAAACACTCCAACCGAATGGTGTTATTGAAATAAGAAATAGAATTCTTCAAGAGATATCTAGAACCATGTTGAGTGAGTATTCTGTAAATAATCATTTTTGGGGTGAAGCTGTAAGTACTGCTTGTTACACTATAAATCATGTTTTGATTAGACCCTTTCTTAAAAAAACTCCTTATGAGTTATGGAATGGAAGAAAACCTAGACTTTCCTACTTTAAGGTTTTTGGTTTCAAGTTATTTATTATTAATACTAAAGATAATCTACATATATTTTCACCAAAATCTGATGGAGGGATTTTCTTAGGCTACTCCACAACTTCTAAGGCATATAAGATTTTAAATAAAAACATTTGTACTATTGAAGAGACGGTACATGTTAAATTTGATGAAACTGATAATTTTTTTCTTAACTTACCCAAACCTACATCCTCAGATGTGTTTTCAAAAAATCATTATCAACCATTGATAAAAAATCCTTTGGATAGGTAAATTTTTCAAGAAGAGACTTCTGAAACATTTACCCCAGAATATTTCCTACACCATGTTGATGAACAGGTTTTACAAAACCTAAATCAGTTGGTTCAAAAGAATCATCACATTGATAGTATCATTGTTGATGTCAATCAACCTGTATGGACTACATGTTCCTTAAGAAATGAATCAGAATATCTAGCATTCTTTTCCCACTTAGAACCAAAAAGCACTGATGAAGATTTAGGTGATGATGATTAGATCAAAGCCAAGCAAGATGAACTAAATGAATTTAAAAGGAATAAATATGGATCTCGGTTGAAATACCTAATGAAACATCTATTATTGGAGTAAAATGGGTGTTTATAAATAAGTTTGAAGAAAATGGAATGATCGTTAGAAATACAGCTACATTAGTTGGTAAATGCTATAATCAACCAGATGGAATAGACTATAATGAAACTTATGATCCAGTAGATAGACATGAATCTATTCAGGTTTTAAATGACATTGCAACATTCTTCAATTTAAAACTTATTCAAATGGATGTGAAATGATCTTTCCTTAACGGATATGTTCAAGAGGAGGTTTTTGTTGAATAACCTCTTGGATTTTAAGATACAAAATATCCTGATCATTTTTTAGACATACCAATGATTTTGATGGTCTTAAACAAGCCCCTCGAGAATTGTATTATAGACTTATAGGATTTTTGCTTCAAAATATCTTTTTCATGGGAAATGATGATCCAACACTTTTTATAATGAAAGATAATAAATATGTTTGGTTGTTCAAATTTATATTGATGACATCATATTTGGTTAAACTATGCAATCCTTAACCGATTCGTTTGTGGAACTAATGAAATATGAGTTTGAAATGAGAATGATGGGTGAGTTAACATATTTCCTTGGTTTTAAAATTTCTCAAAAACCAGAAGGAATCAATATATTCCAACAAAACTATATTAAATATTTTCTTAAAAAGTATGTATATGACAACACTAAGAGTATATGTACTTTTTTGGTACTTCAGACAAACTTGATCTTTATGATGTTGGGAAACCAGTAGATCCAACATCTTTTAGAGGTATGATAGGAAGTTTACTTTACTTCACAGCTAGTCGTTCAGAATTAATGTTTCTAGTATGATTATGTGCAAGATATCAATCCAATCATAAAGAATCTCATTTAAAGGCTGTCAAAATAATTTTCACTACTTAAAGGGAACCATTGATTTAGGACTGCTTTATACATCTAGATATGATTTTGTTTTAAATAGTTTTTTAGATGATGACATTGGTGAATGTATAATGGATAGAAAGAGTACATCTGGAACTTGTCATTTATTTGGAGCTTCATCAGTTTCATGGTCTTACAAGAAGAAACACTCTGTAGCACTTTCCTCTACTGAAGATGAATATGTAGCGGCTCGAAGTTGTTTCACTCAAGTATTGTGGATGCATCACACACTCACAGACTGTGGATTAAATATTACTAGGACCAAAATTATTTGTGATAACATAAGTTTCATTTCCCTTAATAAAAACCCTCCACATCAGTCTCATGCAAAAAACATAGATATTAGGCATCACTTTCATAAGGATCAGTCACAAAAAGGAGGTATCATTCTTCAATTTATCGTAACGCATTATCAACTTGCTGATATCTTCACAAAATCATTACGTTCCGATAAATTTGAATACATTAAACAGAAGTTAGGAATGAAAACTGTGAAGTAATATTCCTCCATTAACATTCCGTTAAAACAATCTCTTCAAATTAATAAACTCCTTTTCATAGGGGGGGTACATCTATTATTAATGTTTTTCAAAAAAAAGTTCAATGAAAACTTTCACAGTAGATTTTTCAAAATTTTTGATAATAAAAATTTTCATAGTTGGTTTTTCAAAAAAAAAATTAATAAAAATTTTTGTAGTTGGTTTTTCATAATTTTTCATAATGAAACATTTCATAGTTAGTTTTTCAAATTTTCATAATGAAATTTTTGTTTTCCTAGATTATCTGAAATTTTCTTAATGAAAATAGTCAGACCTAGAATTTTTATAATGAAAATATTCGGACATAAAATATTCTTAATTGAAATTTTCGGATTGGAAATTTTCGTGGTAAAGTTTTTCTTGGAATACAATGTTCTTCAAGAAGAATATGACCTATTACAAATAGTCTTTCTTGCAATCCAAAAGGTATGATTTCCTTCTAAAATTTTCACAGTCATTTTTTCATTTCTGTTAGTTTTTTTGGGTTTTAAGATTTCGTGAATTCTCATTTCCTTAAATCCAAATGTTTTCATTTTAAAATCTCAAAAGATCTGATTCAACCAAAATTTTCCTTACGGCTATCATATCAACCGTTAGATCAGATCAGACGGTTTCCCAACCATTAAATTCAAATTGAAAGTTGAACTGTCACTTCCATCACCTATATATAAGACCCTCAAAGGGTTGTCCCACATCGGTTATCAAGATTTTTCATCGTGAAGCTCTTCCTCTCTACAAAATCATGTTCCAAATTCTTAACTAGTGCTCCAATCTACATGTATTTAGAAGCTCCTTCTCCAGAGATGTCTACTGTTAACTCGATTCTGGAGTGAGAGATATACAGGGAGAGGTTGGTACACCCAATCTATTACAACAAGTATGACTCCCTTATTTCCAAGAACATAAAGCTCATTGGGTGGGAAAGTGTAGCTATTTCTAAGAAATCAGCTCAAGATGTATTCTGTTAGGATCTTCTCGTCGAAATCTATGAATAAGTTTGATTCTTTAAGGAAGAGGGTAGAGAAAAATTCGCGTTCATGAGTTATGGAAAGACATATAAACAATCTTACACCAAGGCCGCGAGATTGGTAGGGATATCATAGGAAGGTGAGGCCGAATTCTGTTTACGCAGGCTGCTAGAGGTTCAAAAAAGTTTTGTTAAGGCAAAGGCAATGGAATTCATTGGTCTCAATGATTTAATGATAGTGAAAATTACCCATATATCTACCAATAGTCTGATTCTATAGTTACGTGTGTATAGTATCATAGTACCGAGGAAGGGTGATAAAAACCCTTATGAAAAGTGACATGAATATCCTGGACTTTTTAGTAAATCAATAGAAGGTCAATCTCATGCGACATATCCCCATTACAATTCAGAATATAAAAAATGGGAATTTAAGAGCTCAGATTACCATGTATTTGGAATTACGTTCCAAGATGATAGTTCAGTTCCTAGAATCTTCCAAGATTCCATGTAGTTCCAAGGCAAGAAATTGCAATGTTATGCTTATCATTGATTATACCCAAAAAAGGATGAAGGTTGGTTTCTCCAAGGAGTCAGGAGAATTTTATGATATACCTGAGGAAGAGGCAGAAGTGGTTCTAGAAAATTTTGAAAAATATGAACCATTAAAGAAAGTAGGAAATAAAAGGATGTTGAAAGAAGTGGAAGCAGACGATAAAACCCCTGATGCTAAAGAACCTAAATCCGCACCTCCTAAAAAGATGTAGAAGGCCTACCCATATGAAGTCGTAGAAAAATGGAGGCAGGATAAGAAGAATAGAAAAACAGGAGAGCCACAGATCGGTTTGGATCCTACTGAAGTTAAGGCCTTGAAAGAAAAGGCTGCTGAAGAGCTAGAAAAGCAATCCAAGGAAAAGAGGCTGAATAAGAAGATGTCTGAGGAAGAGATTATCCTATCTCTTTTGAAGGCCACTGAGGTTGAATCCGAACAAATCCTCGTATTGAAAACATTCCTAGTATTAAAATTTTCAGAGACTCCAGGAAATATGTTTATGTCACTGGAAAAAGTCCAAGGGAAGGATGTTTAGAAGGAAGCTATGGAAGAAGTCTAGGAAGCTCAAAGATCTGAAAAGTCAGCCGACTTTCTAAAGTAAGTAGAAGACATTCATGGATGGGAAAGTGCTTCCGAGAAATTTTCACTCCAGACTTCTCAAGCCGGATCTTCAAATCTTGTTACACCTTGAGAAGATGAAAATGGTGAAGAGGAATTGACCAATACATATGAGGAATAGATTCACAATCATGACTTTATTCTTCCTGAGGATATTGAAGCTAGAGCCGAGAAGGAATGTGTTGATAAAGATAAAATTGTACAGTTATCTGGAAGTGAGCAGTAATCTCCTAATGAGAAAGTAGTACCGAAAAATGACAAGGGGAAACAAGTTCTTGATGAAACCCCAATGAAAGAAATTTTGATGAAGATAGAAAATGGGGGATCCGATAAGAGTAAGATTGTAGAGTTAGAGGAAGAACCATCTCAAAACAAAATGTATGATTCAGAGTCATCTTCATTAGGACATGATTTTTTTGTTAAATATCTGAATAAGTTGGTAGATACCATTCCGATTTTTCCTATAATTGATTCTTGATTCCAGACGCTTCAGCACACCATTAATCAGAAATCAGAATCAGGATCTACGGTGATGGACAGATGGGTTAAGATTGAGGCAGAACAAAAAAATTTCCTTACTAGTTATGTGGCCCATATAAAATCTTGTAGTAAAATGACTATTTGGTCGAAGAAAATCAATGAAGATTTGGGAGAGATTGATCAGTTTCATGAATATTTCAATGTGGCCATTGACACCAAAGACTCCAAGATCAAGGATGCAAATCGTTTTCAGGAAAATATATGTCTAGAATAATGTTCTTGAATTCATGATGTAAAATATCAGAATGAGAAGTTGAGTTATTTTGTCCATATTTTGAAAACTAAGAATAATCCCTTGACCGAGATGGAATAAAGTCTTGCAAAACAAGAGGAATTTCTGATGAATCAGGTAGAGGACCTGAAGGCTCAGGAAGACATGATCAAAGCATTAGAAAATCAATCTAAGGAAGATCACAATGAGCTGAAAAAGTTAAAGACCATTTTGAAGATGCTAATTCCCAAGGAAAAAGAAGAAAAATAAATCTCACTCTAATATTTTTTTTCATTATTTCCTTGTACTAATTCTTTCAATCATAATGAAATTTTGGATGCCTTTGTTGTTTAGATGTATATAATAATATTTTAGCTATCATATTTTTTTTCTATTCTCTCAAAATCATTTTAAAAATCACAAACGGGGAGAAGGAAAAAGAATTATAAAAGGGAGAAGGAAAAAAGGATTCTAAGTAAGGGGAGTTTTACATTTCAAATATTTCCACATACAAATGAAAATTCTCATTCCTGAAATCTATAATACGATTCTAAGACATCCAAATCCTAATGAGGTGTTAGTTGTTTTCACAATTTTCTATGAACAAATGAATATAAGATTTAATTTCAAAGTCTAAGAAATTTATTCCAAGTCCTAATATTCTTTTTCGTAAGGATGTTTGTGCTTTACAAAAAGGGAAATATTGTTGAGTCAATAGGTATTTCCTTATTACTTTTCCATTCCTTCATGTAAGGGGGAGATTGATGAGACAATAACGGTTTCCTTATGAATTTACCAATCCTCTAGTTTTGAGAACCACAAACACCTTATTTCAAGGAAAAACACATTTTACCCCTTGTTTTACTCCCTTAAGGAAAATTTTATATACCCAAGGGATGTTACCATTACCTGTATTCTATTTTTCATATCATAAATTTTCAAAGTGTGAAACTCATATTGAAACCAAAACCTCGAAATCGTATAATACATTGTTATGGAGTATTCTATTTTTGAATCTGAATTCCTGTTACGAACATTTATGATGTTCTACTCCAAATTCCAGTTATAAAATTTTATGATGTTATACACTGAATTCCTGTTACAAACTCTCATGAAGTTTAACTCTGAATTCTGGATACAAACTTTCATGAAGTTGAACTCAAAATTCTAATTACGAACTTATATAAAGTTCAACTATGAATTCTGATTACGAATTATGGTTATGAACTTCTCTGAGTTCTGAATCCACGTTCTCGGAATTCAGACTCCATGCTCTTATGATATATGACTCTGAATTCTTATGAACTCTGACTCTAAACATTGTAAGTTCTGGTTCTGAATTCTTGTGAATCCAAATTCTGAATTTCCTTGAAATTCAGACTCCTGAATTCTATATAATTCAGGTTCCAAATTTCTATAAAACAGAATCCCAAAATCCTTGTATTATACACCCCGAATTCATTTACTAACATTCTGAACCTTCACTTACTTACATTCATAATATTATATTTTGGTTATTTTTTCACTTGTTTACTTATAAAACAATGTCATTATTTTAGTTGTCAAATGACCATTGTTTAAGAGACACGTGTACAAGTCCCTCCAAAATTCACAAAAACATATGACCTTTGGAAGAGGGAGCCGACCGTTGGAGTTGTTCCTATAAATAAGAGCTCATTTTAAAGAGCTCGATACGTGGCAACATCTTTGACAACCACTATTACATGTTGTTGAAGGGATATCTAGATAGATGGGATATTATAAACTCTCAGGCTTCATGAAGACATATTAAATGAAATTTTTAAACATTTATTCATGCAGATTTTCTTCATGCAACTTCGATTGTTGTTGTGTACAATCGAGGGCTTCCAGGGATAAGAAGATAGAGGTGTCAACTACATGATAGTTGAGGTCTTGCGGGGATACCCAGACAGAATCTGGTCTTCGTATCGAGGCCTTACTCTGGTTTGGGTAAGATAGACTTTCTTGAAAATATAAATCAAGTGTCCTCTTATCCAGGGTTATTGGATACCCTCGTATTTGGGTTAAAAGGGTTTCTACTTTTCACATGTAGTGTTACTACATTCTTTCCTGATATGCATCTATATTTTTAAGGAAAGTATAACATTCATGTAATTACTTAAATTTGTACTCTGTTTTCGTTAGATTCTACACACTTTAAGGTATAATCTTAGTTGGTATAAACTTTTGTTATGTTTCATTTCTGAAATCGCTTCTCTAGAAACAAGCAAGTAATTAGGACTTGGAGGTTGTGTGAATTTTGGTTATGCAATATTTCCTAAAGATTTTTAAAGTATACAATTCACTCACCCTCCTTTTGTATTTGAGCTTCTCATGTTTACATATTCGATCTTACATTTGGTATTATAGAGTATATCATACTCACATACCATCTCACAAACAAGGTGCAAGAAAATTTCTATAGTGAAAAAAGACCCTATCGAGGAGTCCTCCATAATTTCTCACTTTGATAGAGCATCAGAAACATTGTTTTATTCCCTATAAGAATGAGTGAAATCCAAGTGATGATTTTCATAAGAATACTCAAGTCCATCATTTTTAAATAATAAATTTGTTTATTTCTAAAAAATAAATATCAATATTAATTTAGAATTATATAGAATTATATTTCATAAAATTTCATTTTCCAAAAAATTTCTTTTTTAAGTATATGAATAATTATTTTGAAAAACCCGTTCTAAAATTTTGAAATATTTTTCTAAAAATTATATTGAAATATATAAATATATTTATAAAATAAGTTCAAAATTACATTATTAATCATTTAATTAAAAATAATTACAGTGGTTAGAAATAGAATTCATTTCTAAAAGTATGTTTGTTTAAATAAAATTGTTTAAGAATGAAACAGTAAAACAAATATTATATTTTTCCTAAATATTTATTGAACTATGTTCATACCCACAAATATTTTACTCTACCCCGTTATTAATTTTTTTATTTTTAAAATTCAATTTTAAAAGTAAATTTTCACAAATGATTGGGTTTATCTCAAAAGAAAAAATTCATTCAAATAAATAATTGTAAAATTATTGACTTCTAATTAAAGTCGTATAATTGAATTTTATCTTTGAAAAAATACAATTTTTTTCATCTCCAATAACCATATCATAATTTAAAACTATTCTAACAAATAGTTTTTTTGAAAATGTATTTATTTCCATGTATAGTTTGAGGGAAAATTAATATCTCCATTCTGTGAATTTTCAAATATATAATTCTTCATTATATTTATTATTATTTCAATAATTGTGACTAAAAATATATTATTTCATTAAAAACATGTTTATAATTTTATTTTTCTCTATTAAATTATTATCATTTTTAATTCATATAAGACATCAATTAAGAAAAATGTAAATATCATACATGCGCAACATAGACTATCGAATTCATAATGTAGCATATATCATATTCCATAACCACATGAGAAGGAATATTAAATGACTTGCATAAAAGTATAATCATTATTTTATGATAAAATTATAGTTTTTTATTAAAACATTATATAATATAATATGGAAATGAAAGATAACTATAAATTGTTTGTTTAAACATTAAAAATATGCATAATAGAGGATAACTAGTTATTCTAAATGTTTAGTTTGCTCATATATATTATTTTTTCATACATATATATTCCATTTAATTCTATATTGATATATTATTTACTAAATAAGATCATTATAATTTAATTATAATTATATTATAATAAACCCATATCACAATCATTAATTAAATCACGGTATGGTCATGTTTTGGCCAATATGTTAACATAACTGAATTATACTATGAATTTATATCGAAAATGGATATGTGAACAAAATAAATCAAAAATTATTACATAAATTTAGAAATATTTTTTATTTCTTCGTGATAATTTTATATCAGCATTCACATTAGAACTTAAGAATAAACCCATGAAATGTTAATAATCAAATATATTTGTTCTAGTAAAATCCATATGTATGTATAAAACGATAATACATGAAATTGTATTTTATAAATTCATAAATTCTTATGATATATCAATATATTGAACCATAATAATATTTCATATAAGATTTTTTGATAAAAATTGAATTTAATCAAAACTATTATGATAGTAGAAAAAATATACACTAAAAACACCTCATGAAAAAAATCATGGGAATTCATGTATAGAATTATTATTATTAAAATTTATAAATTAAAAGGATTTTATAAAGGTAATTAATTAACTCATTAAGATATAAATTTTCATATGTAATAGAATAATTGTTTTTAATGTATTTTAGAAATATACATATGGGTTTCCATCTCTAATTCATGTAGTTGGGATATGATTGGTATTATGAACTTAAAATCATTTAAATTGGGTATGAACTCATATTTGAGATACCAAGTAAATAAATTCCTTTTAATCATTGTATATTATGTTCATGTCAAATTCATGTCATTCAAGGGGTTCTAATATGATATCTTATAAAATTCTATCGGTTTTCTTAGTGTCCATTCAAATTTTTTAAGAAATAATATGTTTTGGGAACCATGTTGTCTCATAATGTTTTATTCTACATCAATATATATATATATTGTTTTTCGACTCATGTTATTTCCCTACATTTTCTAGAGGAATCATCAACCCTTGTTCATGTTTGTATTTAGTTTGTTATTTCAATAGAAGTATTTAATTTTTAAAAGTCACCTTTTTTTAGAGGTAGTATCATTATATTAAAAATTATTCATGGAATTATGTTACACTCTACCATTTTATTATATTATGTTTTAACTTCACTATTTTAAAGGGATATATATTTATATCATATAACCAATTTGAAAAAAAATCTCACTTTTTGGGACATATTATATTAATATTATCCATTTTCATTCACTAAATGTATTATGTACTTATTTATTATAGTATTAATATATTATTATACATATTCGTTAATATAGTATCAAAAATAGATTTTATATAATTTATATTGAATGGTTTTTACATAGATTTAATTTAATTCAATTTACATGGAATTTTTTTTGGATTTCCTTATATAATTTCCAATAAGTATTATTATATGAATGATTACTATATATTATTTAACAATCAACCTTATTCCATTAAATTGGGTTTAACCATTCTATATATAAAACAATAATCGGCGAATATATTTTAGATCAATATATTTTTATGTTAATAATTACAATTACTCTGTAGTAGATAATGTGATGATTTGAAATGAATCCATATGTATCATGTAGTACATGATTAATAATATCGATATATTACTACAAATATCCATATGTATATATATATGAAGAGAGAAGGATGTGTTACTTGTATGAATAGGGATATTAAATTGTGTCTTTTCAACGATATGTGCTAATTCAACATATGATTTTATGGCCTAAAGGGGATTGCCAATGATATGTTGATAATATTAAATTTACAATATCACACAGTTGTATCTTTTGGGAATTATTATTTTTCCAAATTTTAAAGACCTTTGATGGTAAATATGAGACCATATTTAATTTCATAATATGGGGATTACCCTATATATGGATTAATGTTGGTATGGGATGGATCATCAGTTGAGGATGCCATTGGAGAATGTTTTAGGGAAATTAATTATTTAACTTAACATTATATTTAAAAGGCACATTTTGAATAAACCTATATTTCTACATAAGTATGATTTTTTCTAGAGTTATATGAATAAACACTAGAGAATTAGAGGATTTGAGAGTTTTATACACTTTAATTGGATGATCAAGGATCGATGACGAAAAGTTTGAGGTGAACAATTAGATAGATGGAAAACATAATAAGATCATATTTTATAATAGGATAAAATCTACACCATTGATTGTAACATCATCCACATAAAACTCATTATTATATGTATTTCACCATAATTTTTTTGATAATAATGGATTTTTATATATTCCTTATTACATTGGAGATTTAAATCCTTCACATGATCATTGACATATTTTTGGGACATGGTATGACTATCCAGATTTTTCAATTTGAAATCACCAATGGATACTCATATTATATGATACTTTTATAGGATAACATCAACCAATCTTGGAATCGCTTCTTTTTATGAATTTCACAACAATTTTATTCATCCATTATAGTTAGTATATAGGGTCAAAGTTTTACATTTCTAAGATGGATTATAAATTTATTGAACGACATTATTAATGTAATATGCATCCACAATGTGAGGAGCATTAATTAATTTAATGATAATAGTGGGACATTGGATTTAAGTGAATAATACATGGATTATGGATCTATTCATAATGATTCATTCATGGTATAAGTTTAGTGGGATTGGAATGAGTGGGTTCATGTTGTTGAAATATGACAATTGAAAATGGATATGTAATGGATTCCCCTAGATTCACATCCCTCAAAATGATCATAGCTGAATCATTCAGCAGTGGAGGGGCAGGAAAATCCCATGTAAAATTCATCATTTCCCAAAAAATACAAATATACATGGAAAATCCAATAATGAACACATATTTTGTGGTCCGTTTTAAAGGGATACAACATTTTTAGGTAGAGATACATATCACATCGAGCATATGACCCATACATCATCCATGACCTATAGATAGAGACATGGAATGTACTCTAGGAGTATGATTTCTTGTAAATATATTAGAACACATGCACTACCAGCGTACATGATATCAAGTGTGTACTCATACATGACACATGAAATGTTGGTGTATTTAGTAATGGTTCATAATTAATGTTTATGGTCTATAAAGAAATTATATGGCCATGATTTTCAATTACAATCCATGGTACACCTATAATTTTCATGTAGTCATATATAAAAATCCATCCCATGTACATGATGCGATGTGACTAGTATTACTAGTGAGGTAACACACCATGTTACTTTATCTGGAAATCATGTACATCCATCATGATCATTCACCTTGTGTATCTCTTTCTTATAGACTAGATTTGGTCCCTCATGATTCCTATCATGAGTAATTTTTAGTGTAGAACATGATGGAGAATATTTTGTTTCATTCATTGATTTGAAATGAGGTGTTATGAGCGTGTTTATTCATGCATTATTGGTTAGTCGATAGTAGTGATTGAGTTGGATTATTGGATTAATGATAAGTCTTGAATCCCTATGACACACTACGATGTATGACCACATACAAATTATATAGGTACAGTGTGTAACACTTTAATAAAAAGGGAATTTTCCCCCTCTATATGGGATAGATCCACCCTGTCCTAATGATTCTGTTGAGATCACGTCCTATAATCAAGATTTCCCATTTTTCTATACAGTGTGTTGTGTGAGGTGGGGTTACACCACATTGTTTCTTGTGAATTTTTTAGTGATTATGTTAATTAGAGGTGGACTATTAGAGGTATATCTACACTCATCACTCATTGATTAGTTATTGAGAAGGAGAACCTATTTCTCTCTCACATGGGTTTCTTTATGAAAAAATATATATGTTTTTCTTATTTTAACCTTTATATAGGTTGATTTGAATGTTGTTGTAAATTTATATTTCTCTCTTTTGTAGTGTTTCAGGAATCCAATTTGGTATGTAGATACATAATCCTATAAGGGATTCTCTTATATGTGTCTTTTATTATATAGAAAATTTATAGATTAGAAGATTCCTCGATATATCATACATGTCAATGTGTTTATTGACCACAATCATTTGTTCAACATGTATATTATGAGTCTTGGTCTCTCTATAATCCTAGTATCCAATTTTTATGTATGGAATTCTGTTGTGTTTGGTTGGGTATTGTTGTCATTTCACCTTTTTTTCTACCTTTTACTTTAATTTATTACCTTTGGGATGTAGTGAATGGTTATAATATATATGTTGGGGTCTATTATTATTCCTCTAAATAATATTGTACAGATAGTGGTGGTTGTGTCTATTGGTAAATTAGTATATGGCCTCTTATTTTATTTATGATCTCTCACTGAATGTTTCTAGATGTTGGCCTATTAAAAGTTTGATTGGCTACCAAACAAAACATATCGAAAATCATGTCGGAACATGTATGTTTTTTCATGATGGAGTGGTATCATAGTTGGTCCATTCCTGATTTGGTGTTGGAGATACACCCTTGGTGATGATTGGTGAGGATCTTAGGGAAATGAAATTTTAGTTTTTTGAGTGTGGAATTCAGTTTAGGTAAACCATTGATGGTTTGAAAGTTTACATATCCATTCTCTTAGACTCAGACTACTTTCTTGTTTTCTATGGACACTAATACATTAGTTGAGGGGAAAATGATCAAGGAATCATACAGTATTGACTTGTTTGAGTATCCTTTATAAAATAACACCCTATATAATCTCATATAATAGTGGAAAATCCTGATTACATTCAGTATTCATCTCCAAATACAACAATCCTAGATAATGATACAAGGCCTTGATAATGATCAATGTATTCATTATGCCTTAGTTTTGGGAATATCTCATGAAGTGTTTCATAAATTTGGGAAAATAATAGTGCCCCTACATATTTATAATTGTATATTTCCAATTGCACGGTATGATGAGATGTGTATACCTATTGTCATTTTATGTTCCACCCTTAGATACCCTTGATGTTCCATGATTATCTATACCCTTATATAGTATGGTATTTGATCAGGTTAGTTGTCTTAGTGATTAGACATGTTAGGACACAAACAGATCAAATGGATGTTCTTGAAAGTAGAAATCATTACATAGTTGCATGGTGTTGGTGGAGACTAATCACAAATGAAAATAATGGTTCAATTCTCACTTTGGAAAAATTACAATAGCTTATACCTGAAAAGTATTACCCTTCATTATTTCACTCCGACTATATTCAATGGCATCATGGGTTGAATTTATTTTATATTATTGCTGCTGAGTATTCATGGATGATTAATAACTACATGCATTAAATCATTGATATGGTTCCATGTGGGGTTATTCGGGTAATTTATCTTAAACAAGGTCCATCAAATATATATCCATCCTATCATGGAATCCATATTCATTTCAAAATATTATGGAGTTATATTGTCTAATATAGATGTAGAATGATTCATGGAAGAGGGGTGTCAGGTGGATTAATCTTCAAAATGAAATCAAGGTATCAATTCATTAGAAAATGCTATATTGATTTAGTTATTCAGGTCATGACATATGAAACCTTCAAATTTCTGTAATCATACACATGGGTTGGAGGATAAAGGATCATGCATAGCACCAAGTCATCCTAGGGAAGGGTGATGTTATTCACCAGATTATAGTGGTCACATAGCTCATGATTATACAACCTGGCATGATGTAGAGGGATGGTCGATAGTGGATGGATCACCATGAACGAGGTAGTGTAAATTTGAGGAATCTATTATGTTTGACTTGGTTGTTCCACAAGGAGGTGGTAATCATAGATTATAATAAATAGGTATGTACGTTATATTCTATAATGGTGGAAAATGTTATCATATAATCCCACAACCACTACAAGGTGGCCCATAACATGATTATCGAGCTTATGGTTGTGGTTTCATGAAATTTCAGGCTATGGAGTGTTATTACTATGATTCTAATTAAATGATTCAGTGTATGATCTATGAAATTTATGCAACATATATAATAATTTTTATCCTTATAATGATACATTACATTATCATAATATCATCTGTGTGAGAGGTATAGGTTCATGATTATATTTAACGATATTATTATGGATAATGGATCCTATAGGGAGAGATTATTCTATAACGACTGTCAGACCGCAAGGCGAATTTCAACTCAGTGGAGAGAGTCTCCCATGAGACGACAAGGTCATTACAATGAAACAATATATTGTAATACTAGGATTGGATTGTTTTTCCATTATTGTTTCCTCAATAAAATTTCATCTTAAATGGTATCGATTCCATAGAAAAAATTGGATGAGGTTATCATTTGCAGGGGTGAGAGATCTCATGGATAAGAGAGTTTGACTTTTGATTAGAAATATGTAACTCACCACCCATCATTATGAAATATTATCCCTTGGAAAGATGGTAACTTCTTTCATCTCGCTTCCTTCATTCTTGGAAGACTATATAAATATTAACCATGAAGACATTACGGGAATACCTTTCAGGTGGGAGATGGAATTATATATTTAATCTTAATATTGTACTAAAATGTTATATTATAAGGAATTTCATATGGTCTTTATCAATAGTTGTGAGATGGGGGGTGAAATTAGAGGAAAGTTTAGGGAAAGGTTTTATAATATCCATTATATCGCATGGAAAACATCCAATTTTGATGATGAAAAGGTAAAACATGATCTTCTGGGTTATCTGTTTACTATAATAAATTGATTCAGGCTCTGATAATGAAAAGGTAACCCTTTTATATGGATTTATGAACTCTAAAACTAGTTTAAGGGATTGATTTTTTCTCAATGATCATTATCTATTCTGACTACAACAAGTTAAGGTTTAACGAGGAAGTTGTTCCATAGAAGACATTCTTATGTCACTACGGACAATATGAATAATTAATTATTTCTTTCTCTTTGATGAATTCCCCTAAGAATTACACGGAGCATATGAACAAGATCATCTTGTAGTTATTTTAATAATATTAGGGTCTCATCATTAGTGAAATATGTTTTACTCTATATATATGGAGGATCATTGAGAGGATTTGAGAATAGTATAGACATTCTATAGGAAAACAATATTCATCTATATCTATCAAAACATATATAAAAAATTTAATAATATTAGAATTGAAAAAATGTAATCAATGAGTTTTTTTCCTATATAACTATTTATAATTGATGGAAGTATTTAATGCAAGACATTGAAGAGCATTCTAAAGGTGATGAGTTTCCATGGTTTGGCATTGTCCTATGGGAGGTTCATGGAAGAATTTTTTTGGATTGAATCCCATTTGAAAACCATGAAGTTTAAAGGGAATTTGATTACATATAATGAGTGGTGATAAATATAATTTGGGTAGATCCAAAAAAGAATAACAAATATAACAATATTGTGACTAATAGAGGAGGGAATTGATAACATGATGTTTCATGATACTATTGGAGTGAGGAATGGTGGCAAGATGTTGAAAATGTAGATGTTGTTCTCATATTGGCCAATAAACTTGAGTCCCCATATGAATAACTATGATTCCCAACATGTATGAATAAAAGTGATAATGTTCATGCTAAATATGTGGAGAAATTATCTTCTAGGAGAGTATTTGGTTCTCAACTAAGGACTCCATATTTTTAGGTACATCTTCACCTAGATTGACAATAACCAATGAAATAAGAATAGTTTGGTTTTCCAAAAGGACTATGAAATCAGGAAAGTCTTTACTTCTCATAGATGATGTCAATTGGTAGTTAGCTTCATTACATCGGACCCCATTATTGTAAAGATTAATAGTTTTTTCGCCAATTTATGTTATTGTCTCATCCCCACAATTATCATGTAATATATGATTGTTATGGAAAATTCTATTTAAGGTTCTATGTGACTATATATCCTAAAAATATAAGAGATTATGTTTTTGGATGATGGAATCATTTCATACTTTTGGGGGATAGATAGTTTTTCTTATCACATTTTGGGAAGGTATAATGATGTAAAATCACCTTACTCCCATGGCTACACATAATGGAGTGAAGAAGATATATATGACCCTTTGATAATTTTTGGATATAATGTGGCAAATTGATTCCATGTTAATCCCTAAATTTCTCAAATGTACACAGTTTAAGGGAGGCCATCATATTCTGGTTGGTTTGTTAGAACAACTAAATAGCCTAGTATGGAAGTGGTATGGTGAATTGATGGTTTTTATTGTAGGAGTTTTGGGGATATATAAAAGAAATAATGATATATCATTTTCATCACAGAAAATTGTTCTTCCATCAGGTAGAATAGTTTGGTTTTGAGTTTTTGAAATGTGTATGTGTGGGATAACATCATAAATAATATGGTACAATTGATGATTGTCCCTAACTTTGATGCTCAATTCGCACAATGCTTGAGAATTTTATTCTTTGTGTCCATAACAAATGTTTATGGGTATGAGTATTGTGTTTATCCCCTGAGGGATGGAAATACCAAGTGGACCATCATTGTGTGGGATGGTTCACTGGGAGAGTGCATGATGGACTTCATCTATAGGGGGTATATAACATTCAATTTCTAAACATTTCCATTAATAAAATATATAACTATATAATCATAATGGAAACATTTGTGGCCCTATAAAGGAGGCCCTATTGGTGACCCAAAAGAGGGACCTAGACTGGTGAGACAACATTTGGTCATAATGAAATGGTGAAGGTGATATGAAATGATGTACATGTTACTAGTGACAATATAAGGAATTCCCTAAGTCGATAGAAATTATATGAATGATAACTTATTAGGAATTTAGTGTTGGAGTGTGGAGACATTGATTTCTTATTACCCTCCCCATAATGGGTATTGATGGGTTTTTTGTGGGGGAAATATATCCTTTAGGTTAACTCAGTTGTTCGAGATATAAAATAGGGCTATAAAATGTTCTTCACACCTGGCATATCCCTCACAATTGAAACGAGTGAATGAAATCATCAATCACTCACACCTAAGGAGATATTCACCCTACCCGATGAACATTATTGACACGACATAACATAAAATTTATATGTAGTCAATATTCTATAGTTATAGTAGTAATTAAAGATTTAAAGGAGAGGGTTATGCAAGGATGTACCATTCAACTGGTTCATATACTTTGGAAGCAAGAGAGTCTGTAGGTGGGATACCGAGAGTGTTATAGCGGGTTGTGAGCATAGTAAACCTGCATTTTTCATTACCATATGTTTTAGGGAAAAAAGACATGAATTTGTGGAGAATTTAAAGAAATATTTTTCACTTGGAATACATTATAATATTTTTATGAATATATTTAAATAACAGAACTATGTTCATGATATATTAAAGGGATCGAAGGGGAAAATAAAAAATGGTATAAATATATAATATATAATATCCTCTTCACAATAATTTGGGAAATAATTGATTTTAAAATTATATGAGAAATCATTAACAATATCTATGATCATATTTCATTATAATATATTGGTATTACCATATAAACAAGAAAAACCTTAGTCAGAATAAAACATTAAGTTGAGTATGTAATTGGAGTGTTTTTCAATTTAATGAATGAATGAATTAAATTTTATTGTAATAGGTATAAAACAAATAAAACATCATATAGAAATCACCAAATCAATTTTTTTTTAATCCATGTTAAAAATGAACCCTCATAAAAAATGATTGAACAAGATAAACCCAACATAGAATTATGAAAAGAAGTCAATAGTGTAGTTCATTGTTACCACAAAAACAATCTCATCCCATTACTCCATTCACCCTTCTCTGATATTTTGTAATTAATTGAATAGATCATTTCCTGGCTGAAGAAATCAATAGGTAAAATTTTCAAATTCAATAATGAAACTAAATCATGCATCGGGTCATATTAAAGATCCTCAAACCATGAGATATGAAAATCAAACAACACACTGAGGTACCGATAAGACCATAAACATCAAAACCTGGACAGTAAGACCATTTAATACATTGGAGAAACACATACCATACTCCCCGTATTAAATCAGATCCAAAAATTGAAGCATGGTTAATTATCAAACAAAAAATAGAAATAACCACAACAAATAGTGAAAAACAAACCGTCGTAAAATATTAATACATAAGAAGAATAAATAGCAGGGCACCAATGTGGAGATTCCAATGGTTGAAAAACCTAATGGAAGAGCTTCATAACTTCTTTTAAATACCCATGGACAAAAAAACTTCATATGACCCAACACCACCAACACATATACGTGGAAGAACAATAAATCCTCTTGGAATTCCATCATCCACCTGTTAGGACATACTAATGGTTCCTTTAGAGACTACCCACCCTAGTATACTAGGGGTGGAAATGATAAAAAATTAGATAAGATATATTGTAGTCTATGGATACATTAGAGGGTTATATCAACTCGTGTCTCCTAGTAAATTGTTGATGCCTTACCCCGCACCTCCCAACCCATCCTGAATATCCATTAATTTGCACCTCAAAGTGATTTAACCATAGATACAATTTTTATGGGTAGACTAATAGGCATTGAGATCTCAAAAGGAACAAATCATACATTAAAAGAATATGAGACCAGATACACACTAAATAATTATTCCAATATGGAAGAAGAAAGACAAACATGAATATAAAAACACAACTAATGATATTAAACCATGACCATAGGGTGATGAGAGATAAGGAAAATCATAAGAATAAGGGTAAATGATATGGATATGGGGGGAACCTATGAAGATCACATGCCTCACCAAAAAACGTTTTCGATGATGAAAATATGAGAGTGAGAGTGAAGATGGTTCATGCCACTCATATGTAATTGTTTCAATCAAAAAAATCAATATATAATACCCTAAATAAATCATTATGATATTTTGAAATGCTTAAAGGATTAACGAATCAAAACATTTAGTGGGTTACTGTGTTCTTTATTTTCATACATTGATTTAAGACTAATAATTAATAGACTTAGGTAAACCTTGAGGCATATGGTGAACATGCTTGGTTTTATTATCCATTATTATAGGACAATTAATTATCTAATTATCAATCCATATTATAGTAAGGAATTATTATTTTATATATTCATTCAATAATATCTTTTATATGAATGTATTCATATATCATTTTATTTTCTGTATAATTCATAACATTAAAATGATCATTGGCATAATGTTGTATAAATTATTTTAATATTTTATTTATTTTCTTTGATATCACACCATTATTTCATGATTATGTGACCATTGGTTTAGATTTCAAGGGGAAATTATTTATCAAATTTTTTCTTGAGTATTTCACATACTAGTTTTTTGTGTCATTACCCATTATCCAATGTGGTTAAATTTTGAAATTTCTTTGATTGATTTTGGTGTGATCAAATACATTTATCCTTGAGGATATTTTCTTGATGTGTATATCATTATTTTGGGTATAGATTGTGGTGTGATTTCTGTTTGGGTGACATCTACATGGATCAGAGGGCCGTTATTCTTATATATCCAATTGGAGAAGAAAAATGTGATAGGAACGAGTTGTGTGTTGTTTGGGTGGCTAGAACCAAATCACCAGTGATGGATTTGCAATGTTCTGCACTATATCTACATTCCCCAATATGATATTATGTGGTATAGACGGATTAATTGGATTAGTGGGAGATTTATATGCACAAATACTCAACTTATTGAAAATATTGATATACGCTTTTTATATTCTGAAGAACTTATTCCATATTGTCATATATAATTGGAAGTATGGTTTTTAGGTAAGGATAAATATCATGCATTGTGCATGGATAAATATTATATGTGACATGGTTCTAGTAGATTGACATGTACTCTAATATTAAACTAGAGAAAATAACTCTTAAAAACAAGGGAATTCCAAGAGTACATAGTCCCATTAATGTACATAGAAAAAACCAAGGTACCCCAACATGGAACTAGTATATGGGAATGGATTGTGTACATGAAACAAGTCTATAATACTCTATAACAGGCCATTTGGACATGAACAATACTCACACATCCTAGAAATTTTGATAACCACCGATTAATGTCAGGTATCCCCCCATAACTCTCTAATAAATATGTAAAATAGGACAAAAACATGTGTCTAGGTGATGTCACATGTAATGTGATCTTGAGTACATGTCATGTACTAACATTGGTATTTATCACCCTATGTGTATCATTTGTATAGAATCATATTACAGGCCACTAATAACATATCCTATGAGTTTTCAATATAGAACAAGATGGAGGAATTCATTTAGAAATTATTGATATGAAATGTGGTTTTAAAATTATGATGACTTTTTTCGATTTATAATGTTAATTGTTTTGGTTATTTGGGTAACATAAGAATTGGAAACGCCCCATTCACACATTCACATCAGTATTCATATGGTTTACCTTTGAATCATTGGAAAATAACATTATATTTAATTAACAGATCCTCTATTTATGGGGTTCCACCCCCCCCCCCCCCAATCGAGTTTTCATGGGGATTGGGTCGTCATCTGAAGACTGTAACCCATTATGTATGGATCATAATTTCAATGTGATATTCATACATTGAGTTTATTTTCATATTTCATGTGATAATGGGAATTAGATATTTATCATTGGAGATGTAGTAGGACTCATCATTCTTATCTAGGATTTACAAATATATATCTCTTTTCCCTCTTTCATATGATTCCTTGTGAGAATATATATTTGATGGGTTTTTTCCATTATAAAATTGGCTAACTACACTATTTTTGTATCTCTAAATACACTGTTATTAGTTATTGGGGTTTTATATTTTGTTTTTACCTACTTATATCAATAATTTATTTACGCATATTTATTGTGTCTTAAAATTTTGAAAGACATATTGGAGGAGAAATCTATTAAGCATACCAGTACATTGATGCATTAACCACTTTTGGTGGTCACACATTGAGATGAAATGAATATTTCTCTCAAAATATTACTTTTATAAATTTTTTTCGATTTGGGAAATAATTTTCAGTTGGGTGTTAAATTTTCCATGTTATGAGGTCATTTTATATTTTCATAAACTTTTGTATTTACTAGAGGTATTTCATGAATGGTTATAGATCATATGTTGTGGTTTACTATTATTCCTCTTAACTTTTTCATGGATATGTTTGTGTACATTTGTACATGAAAATTATGATATGGATACCCACTTTAGTTTATGTCTTAATATTTCTCATCACTAGAACATATCATATTGAAGGTATTCATGTGGTATTACACTCATCTTATTTCCAACTAGGCATGAACTAATAGGTTGGCTCGTGACATTATTGATAATAAAAATTATTTTTATAGATGGTTAATGATGAATTTATAATAATTCTTAACATGAGGATATGTTTTGATATTCTTAGTGGTTATTTACTAATAATACTATTTGAAAATATTTTTATTAGATAGATATTCTAGAATTATGTACATAGAAGTTACTCATGGTGTCGTAATAATGGTATGGACGAACACTATTTTGAATGTGTTTCGTATAATATAATAATGTTTGGGGATAAAATTATATATATCTCATTTATGAATTAAACAGAATCGCGCTAAAAAATTGGTTTTTATATTTGGTGTATACCTCAAAAGTAGAAAAATATTTCACGATATTGGTCCCATTAATATGGTATGTGTCGTGGAATAAGTCCACGAGAGTGGTTTATGATGTTTAGTATTATGAATTCCATTATTTGAAGATAACTATAATTAACGTAAATTTATTAATTTATATTTAGGAATATAAAATTCAAATAGGATCATGTTTATTGCAGTATCATTTTCATTTCACTATCCTACCATTATATTTATTGCATATCTATTTAAGTATTTCCTTAGTTATATTTTTCTCTTAAGAATCAAATTTTTAATCCCCTTTATTAACCTTACAATTACATGGTTATGCTAAAAATTATTACATGAAATATGATTATAATGATAGATTTTGTGGATAAAAATGTGGCAGATTCTTAATATATAAAAATAATTCGGAAGTTTAGTATATATAATTAAATAAATGACCATTACTTGATAATTAAATTTTCATAATTAGTTTAAGATTTGTCAAAAATCATTAAATATATAAAATTATCAATATCTTTTTGATATAGGTGATTCGTAAATCATTATCGAATTTTTTAATGAATATTTAATTTAATGATATTATATTTACTATAATAGAAATAATGTAAAGAATGTGTCCGTGGATCTGGATCATAGATTGTGGATCCAAGGTATCATAATGGTCATCAAATATATGTTTTTATAACATTGAATATATTACTATTATTGGGATCATTTAGTTTTTGATTTGTTAATATTGTCCACAATAGATAAAACATTGGGATATGTATATGATTTAATGTTAAATTAATAATGTACCTTTAATTTTTATATTAGAATAAGTAACAATTTTTGAAAACTCATTTAATAAGTATATGTACAGGTTAACAATATAATAATTTGATAAAGAATATATTATGTATTTCTCCGAGGAATACAAACCTATTGAGATACGATTAATTGTATTTTGGTGTGTAATATATGCACATATGTTTAATCAATAAAAAATCGATTTGTTGAGAATTGACTCAGTTTCACTTAAATGAAAGCGAGTGGCCATAACATTGGACACCATGAGAGACACACTAGATTAATATCATATTGTAAATCATATTATATTTAAAAAATATTACTATTGATTAAATAAACATGATAAATAATTTATTTAAAAATCCAGATTGAAATGATACCATGTACAACCAAGTATTTATAAAAGATATTCATTGGTTGAAATGAAATTATCATATGTCAATAAAAAGTTTTCATAATGGATAAAATAATCATATTTACAGATTCATATTAATTTTTTTGCATATTTTAGTAAAAAATTTAAGATAGTATAATGTATAATCAGAATCATGAAAATGATGATGATAATAGTTATTCCAAGAAATAACTACATCTTATATTAGAAGAATGGAACTTATATAAATTTTTTAGAGGCATATTATTTTCATGATATGAAGTACAAAGTGTAATTAATAGTGTTAAATAAGGTATATATATATTTATATTTTAATAACTTGGATATAATTTAATATTATCATTAGTGGTGGGTATTTAATGATGATATTCTAGTTCATTCTAATTGTCTTATTGATTATGTGAAACACATAATAAAAATTCATTAGTAGTTTTGCATTAATGGTATATAAACATATAGTTATCGAATTTATATAATTGAATATTCAATTAATTAAAAATTTATTTTTATATAACTATTGGAATGTAAATTATTGTGGTATAGATAATGATTATGATTAATATTCAATTGATAAATATATAATAATGAGTAGTTATATTTTTATTGATTATGTTTGATATTAATTAGAAAACATTTTACTGGAAATTGAATAATGATATTATGGATAATTTCATTTCATTTTTCTAGATACATATTTATATTTACTAGTGTTTAACCTTATGAACAAAGGGTAAAAAAAATATAAGGGTTAAAGGTAGATTTAGAAATTGTAGGAGTACATAATATATTCATTATTTATTGACTTTGATAATCATATATTTATTAGGAAAGGTGTATTATTTAGTTTAATTTTTTTGTTATATAAAAATTTTGATTTTATTAAATAATTAAGGATATTTTTAGAGGATATGATAGATTTTGACATCATATATTTATATGTCATAATAGTCTTTAATATATGACAAATGTTCATGAAAATTAGGGATATCTATTTTTAGGATTAAGTTAATTATCATGAGAGATCCTCACACAATTTAACATTTTTTTTCCATTATTTATATACTTAAAACTAGGGGTGTTATAGTTTCTACAAATTCTAAAACAATTCACGTTTTAATAACTATGTGATATCATGATAGAGTTATAAATTGAGACATCTGATGTTATTTTTTATACGTTTACATATGATAATTAATATATAATTTTTATTACTCTTGTTACCTATTTAATTTTTGTTAAAGAACAACATCGGTAGGAAACATTCATGTTTGGGATAATTTTTTGATTACATTGATGAACTACCAATAAAAATGGCATATTATGTGAGAAACCATGTGATTGTTCTAATCCTGTTATCACCAAATAATATCAAAATTATGATTATTATCAAAGTTTTAAACATTGGAGGGATGTATGATATGTAGTGACATGAAACATCAAATGATGAAATGAAAACTTATTGTATATTCAATTTCTAATATGTCAATAATTTGGGATAAAGCATGGGAGAAATTTCCAATAATGTATTTATAAATTCTATAACTGTGTCGAATTTGGATATCAAAATAATATATGTTAGTGAATAATATATTCACCAAAAAAAATCTCATCAATTTCATATGACTTTTTAATTATTAGAATAATTTTCCCAATATAATGGAAAATGTGAGATATATTAAAAAATTCATGTAATAAATAAAATTCCTATCAAACTATTAATAATGAATCAGATTTTGAGTTTTCACTATAAATTTTTATTTTTCCCATGTCATGTCTATTTTTAAAAAATTTAATATATTTATTATAAATAAATAATCATAGGTATATGATTTTTATAAAAATCAATTTTGTGGTTTAATAGAAGTTATTCCATATGGATCTAGATCAAAAACCATTAAAATTAGTATATATGAAATTAATACATAGTTATAACTATTTGTAATATGTTTACAATGACACTTTATATAGATAAATATCTTTCTACATCCTAAATATATTTATATAAATCTTGTAGTGTATAGTTAATTTCGAGATCACTTTAGAAATTATTTTGATATTATTAGTCAAAATGCGTGGTTGAATTTTATTTAAAAATAATAATGTGATGCCCCCAAAATCTATCATATGACTGACTTCAAATAAATCAACATTTTCTATAGCATTCATAACACACAACACATAATATAAAAAAACTATAATATATTTATAAAAAATATAAATATTTAAATATGAAAACTAAATCCTAGATACTTAATTATAATTAATTTATATGGGTATCCTATTTAAAAAATATTTAAATTTATAAAATAAAATAAATATTTTATATTAATTAAATTCAATTATGTTACCTAAAATTACTAACTATATCATTTTTTCCAAAAATATGAAATTTTCATGAAAATTATTTTTTATGAGATATGCATTTTTTTCAAGTAAATAATGATTAAGGGTGAAATATAATGTTTTATATTCTTAATTGGTTAGTAACAGTTTTTTTAGTAAATGATATTAGATAAGAAAAATAATAATTAGTATTTGGAAATAAATATTTCCAATTAGAACTTGTTGTCATAATTTTTTTTCTTTAAATTTTTTTTTGTTGAAATATTTATGAATATTACATTAAAAATAAAAATACCATTTTTTAATTACACATATAAAAATAAAATTTTAATGAATTTTTTAGATATTGGTAATAATGTCATAATTTAATAACAAATTATGATTTATATTTTTAATATTTTCTTGGATTATTCTCTACTCCTTTTACAGATTTTATATGAAATGTGCATAATGTGTGTGAAATATTAATATTTTAATAATATGTATAATTTTTTAGCGTTTTTTAGAAGTAGTCCAATTGAGTCAGTTTACTATTTTTTTATAACTCTCACACTACTGATCCAAATTGTGTTGTTATTGTTTTTTAGGATTCCTAATACAATCTACAACATTTCATTAAAAGGGATCATGGGCTAATGCTTCTATTTTATGTCCCATATAAACCACACAAGGAGGCCTCCAGAATCTGTGATGAAACTGGACCATCCATGAAGATTTAATTTCTGGGCTCTATCAGGAAGTCCAAATTCATTTTTCCTCCTCCAATGTTTTGGGGATAATTAATGGAGTATTATATAAAAATTTCAAAGCCCAACTCTAAAGACATGGGTCCCAACAACTGATTTGACGTCCATCCCAACATTCTAACCAGTAATTAAAATCATTATAGTGTTGATGACATGGATCTTTCTATAGAAATAATTTTGATCTGAGATATTTAAGAGTGAAATAGGAGATATAGTTGGCCATCATTTTTTAAGACATCATTCGGTTTTGAAGGCATCATCCAATTCAGAAACCCTTTCACAATTTGGACATAAAGAAGATTTGATTGAAATGGAAAACGTTGCATTGTTTAATAAACATTCCATAACATTGGCTCCGTAAGTCCAAATGACTCCATATTTTGAAAGAGGTCTTCCAACATTATTATCTTCAAATTTGTATAAGGAGATATCTTGAGATTCTGCTTTCGGAATGTCCAAATCTTCGAGCCAAGTGGAGGGACAGATTGGGAATGCAAACAGTCCACTTAATTGGGCTATAAATACATCCCCCACCACTCCTTCAAAGGGTGGGCATTTCAGAATATAGGAGATCATATTGTCACGACCAAAGACCTTAAAAAGGCTTGGTAGGACCTTCCATACTAATGTTTTCACTTGAGAGGCCTTCCTTCCTCTCTTAGTTTTCATTTACTTTTATGTTCTTCATTGTTGTAATTTTGTAAATCCTTTCTTTTGTAATTTAGTTTAAATGAAAATTTCTTATTCAATATCTCTTATTCTCATCCACCTTATATAGTTTAATATTAATGTTCTTAAAATAGTTTATATTCTGTTGAATCCCCTTCCCATCTTTTTCTTACTCATTCAATCGAAAATCTATTTTTAATTATCATCATTGTTCATGTGAGTGTGTTCGACGTACCACTCTTTTAAAATCCCTATCTTTTTCTTCTATTCTAAATTTATGATCATAATTATTATAACCAAAATTTTAAACACCCAAATGGTTGAGTAAATATCTCATTAGGGTGAGTAAAAATTTAGGGATGTTAAGTGATTGGTAGTATTTTCTCGATGAGTATTCCTTAATTTAACATTTTGTATGTTGGACTGAATTTCTTATGGATTAATGACATCTTTTGTATAGAATTAGGATTCCATGGATTATTGGAACCATAAATACACTACCATAAACAATTACTTATTGATATTAGAATCCTAGTTATGTTATGTCTTGGATTAAATATTTAACAATTAGGAATTCTAATCGACGTCAACTTGTGAAGTGGGTGTTAATTTAAATGCAATATAAAGCAAAGCTCACAGATATCACAAGCATAACTCCCTAATAATGAATTCAATCCAATCTTTATCAATTGGTTATATCAATTATATCCAATCAATAATTTCAATTATTCTCTACAAACAAACCCCACTAATCAATATAAAATCCACTAAAAACATACGACTATTACAAAGTATCATTGCCGAGGATTCGACTCGAGTGTTGTTATACAGAATAGCAGTGCCTCAGAACTTTGACTAGTTGATAGGTAAAAATAGGTCATGCATTTCAAAGGGCTCCATTTCTGAAGATGGTGCTTTAAGTAGTCATTAGTTTCTGGTTATTGTAATAAAAAACCAAAAAAACAACTTTTAAAAAAATTGAGAAAAACACCAAGAAAAACCTGTCTTCTAATAAAAATCATAAACTGCAAAAAATACAAAGAAAAAAACATCTTCCCCTTTCATCCAAAATCTCCACGAATGCCCCGTAGCCTTACAAATAATCCCTCAAATTTGTTTTACCCTGAAATTATGTGAACACTTTTCCAATTTAGGAGGAACATAAGAGATAATCAAATAATTCAAGAACAAGTCCTTGTCCAAACAATTGAATTAGAAATGGCGAATCCTAGGTAAAAAAACCTTAATGAACTTGTTGCCCCTGATATGAATTACTAACCTCTTGGTATTAAATATCCAAACATAGTAGCCGACATCGAACTCAATTCGGGTTTGATTCAACTTCTCCCTCATTTCCACAGGCTAGATGGTAAAGATCCACATCTCCAACTTAAAGAGTTCCAAGTGGTGTGCCCTACCATGAAGCCTCCAGGAGTTACTGACGAACAAATAAAACTCCGAACATTACCTTTCTCCCCAGATGACACTGCTATGTCATGTCTTTACTACCTACCTCCTGGTTCCCTAACCACATGGAATGACTTGAAGCGACTCTTCTTAGAGAAATTCTTTCCTGCTTCTTGTACTTCTTTTATTCGAAAGGAAATAAGTGGTATACATCAATTCCCATGTGAACTACTCCATGAGTACCTGGAGAGGTTCAAAAAGATTGTGTAAACCAGTCCACACCATCAAATAGCTTACCAACTCTTGATACAATACTTCAATGAGGGGTTATTGGCTATGTATAGAACTCTAATTATTGCCACATGTTGTAGTGATCTTGTTGATAAAACTCCTACAGCAGCAAGAGATCTCATAAGTATCATGGAAGAAAACACATAATATTTCCATACTTGATAACGTGCTCAAGTCAAAAAATTCCACGATAATCAATCAATTGAGCAGAAAAATATAACTGGGTGGACGAGTGAACATACAAGTCTTGTGAGACAACTAGCTATGGAATCCAAATCCCCAACCTAATCTTCTCCACAATCACTATTTCTTGGACTTATCAAAAACTATGGAATTTGAAACTCCCCATCTCATCCAATTGACACATGTCCACAACTTGAAGAGGATCATTCTGATTCATCTGGACCAATGGAGCTCAATGCAGTATATGCTCAGCAGAACACCAACCCTCAACTATCAGGTCAGTTTGTTAAGGACATCAACCAACCTCACTCTGAGCCCTTATCTTCTTCATATAACCTAGGTATGAGCTATGGTAATCCTGCCTCTCATACCCCTCAATTCCCCCCTCAAAACCAAATCCAGTTTCCATACGGTTAAGGTGTTGGTAACTTCCAGCAACCTTACCCTTTTGTTCCTCAACCTCAAATAATCAATCCTCCTTTTGGATTACAATATCCTAGTGAGCCTTCCCAATTCCCAAACCCACACAATTGCTTTTCCAAGAACCAAAATCAAGGTAATCCCATTCGTGGACATGCCTCTTCTTCCATGCAACCATGGAAAAGAACAGTTGAAGATCTTTCCTCCTTCACCCGTTCTAGTCTCAAAAACATTGAAACCCAAATTGGTCAACATTCATCCCACCTTATTCAGCAGAAACCATCCAATCCTTCCCAACTCCCAGCTCAACCATTACCCAACTCCAAGGGTAATGTAATTGCAATTGCACTTAGATCGAGAAAGCAAATTTTTATACCTCAAGATAAGTCCTCCAAACCTCTTTTGAATTTTGACATAGAAAATGAAAACAAAATGAAAATTGAAAAGGAATCTGAAACCATTCCATTAACTCCTTCTATTCCACTTAGGAATCCAATTCCCTTTCCACAAGCTGTCTCTAAGCCAAAAAGTCGTTTGAACTCGATTCGTAAATGCTTGACATGTTTAGACGTGTTGAATTCAATATTCCTCTCTTAGATTTCATCAAAGAAAATCCTATGTATGCCAAGTTTCATAAGGAATTGAAAACCCACAAAAGGCAACATAGGACCTTTGAAAATATTTCCACCGAGTAGTCTATTCCCATAATGTGCAAAGATAGAGGGACCTTTATGATTCCTTTCCAAATTGGAAGTTCTAACATTGATGAAGCTCTCAAAGACCTAGGAAACGGAATTAATTTCATGCCCCAATCCATATTTTCCATCCTTGGTCTAGGTCCCTTACATCCAATGGGTGTTGTTATTCAATTTGCCAGTCGAAGCACAGCTAGTCCTGAGGTAATAATTGAGGATGTCCTTATCCGAGTCAATGATCTTATCTTCCCTGTTGATTTCTATGTCCTTGACATAGAAGGTGAGACAAATTCTTCTCGATCTCCTCTAATTCTAGTAATACCATTCATCTTGACTTTGAGAACCAAGCTTTATGTCCATTCAGGCATCTTATCCATGGAATTTGGTGACCAACAGGTCAAGTTCATCATTTTACAAGCCAGCGGATACTCACCTAAGGATCACTCTAAATTCTCAATCCTTGTTTCTGAGGACAGTTCTACGAGTCAATCAAACCGAAATACACCATGTTATTCATGTTCTAATGAGAATGGATCTTGTGAAATCTACACCATGATTAACCATGTCATAAATGGTGAAGTTGATGTGGACACCTCATTCATAGACTCCATCAATCTAGAGGAACTTGAAATATCTCTTGAATCCCACATCAACTCGGATATTTACTACGCCACATTTGACAGTACTAAGGAAAATGAATCTGAATCAACTTAAGCCCGTTCTTCCATTTCTGAGTTGCCTAACCAAAAAATAAATGATGAGACTGATCTGAAAACTCTTCCTAAACACCTGAAATATGCATTCTTTTTTCGTGATCACTCATATCCTGTCATTATCTCTGCTCTAATTACCGAAACTGAGAAGTCCAAAATTGATCAGGTGTTAGGGGAAAAAAATAACGCATTAGGGTGGAACCAAGTTGACATACCAAGAATCAACCTTTCTCTTTGAATGAATCACATCCATCTTGAGGAATCATCAAAACAAATTATACAACCACAGAGAAGACAAAATCCACTCATCATTGAGGAAGTTAGGGAAGAGATCACCAAACTTCTTCAAGCTGGTATTATCTACCCAATTTCTGAGAGTGAATGGGTTAGTCCAATACAAGTTGAACCTAATAAGGGTGGGATAACTGTTGTCACAAATGAAAATGGAGAGGTAGTCACAAATCGAGTAAAGAACAAATAGCGTGTGTACATTGACTATAGGTAATTGAATTTGAAACAAGAAAAGATCACTACTCTCTTCCATTCCTTGATCAAACGCTGGAATGATTAGCCAAAAAATCACACTATTGCTTTCTTGGGGGATAGAATGACTATTTCCAAATCCCAATCGCACCTCAAGATCAAGAAAAAAACAACATTCACATGCCCCTTTGGAACATATGCATATAGAAGAATTCCTTTTGACCATTGCAATGCTCCTGCAACATTTCAGAGGTGTATGATGAGTATCTTTTCTAGATTCTTTGAACACTACATGGATGTCTTCAGGGATGACCTCACCATTTATGGTCGGTAATTTGAATCTTGTTTGAATTCACTCTCTCTAGTCCTCTAATTGTGTGTCAAGTGCAACCTTGTGTTAAATTTTGAAAAATCTCACTTCATGTTTGCAAATGGGATTGTTCTAGGGAACATAGTTTCAAAAGATGGTATTGAAGTCGATCCTGCCAAAATTGAAGTGATCCAATCACTTCTTGAACCCAAATATGTTCAGTACATCCGTTCATTCCTTAGTCATGCTAGTTTGTATCGTTGATTCATCCATAACAACAATAAAATTACCCTACCACTCACCCAGTTGCTCCAAAATGATGTACCATTCCATTTCGATGAGGTTTTCAAGAGAGCCTTCATTGAAATAAAAACTGCTCTTATATCTTCCCCAATAATCCAACCCCCAGACTGGTCCTTACCCTTTGAGTTGATGTGTGATACTTCTGATAGAGCTGTTGGGGTTGTTCTGTTCAAAGAAGAGAAAGACTTCCTCATGTCATCTATTATGACTCAAAAACAATGGATGAAACTCAATCTCACTACATTGTTGCTGAAAAATAACATTTAGCAGTTGTTTTTGCCTTAGATAAATTCTGGCCCTATCTCTTAGGTCCCAAAATCATCATCTCTACAGACCATTATGCTATAATGTTCTTACTCAAGAAAAGGGATTCCAAACCAAGGATAATAAGATTGATACTAATGACCCAAGAGTTTTACCTTGAAATCAAAGATAGACTAGGAAAATAAAACCCTGTGGCTGATCACTTGAGTAGAATTTATAATTCTTCTCATTCTAGAATCATCGATCCTAAATTCCCCACTGAGCACCTTTCATCTCTCACTCCAAAAATATCATGGTATTCCCCAATTGTAAATTACTTTGTCTATGGTGTTTTTCATGAAATTTTTTCAAAAGAACAAAATATAAAGTTGAAAAGTGATTCAAAACACTATTTTTGGGAAGAAAATAATCGTTGGAAAACTGGGTCAAATATGCTAATTAAGAGATGTGTTGATAAAGATAAAAGTTCATCAATATTATAATTCTGTCACTCAATGCCTAGAGGTGGCCACTTTGGACCACAAAGGACCTACTTAAAGGTCCCAGACTCTAGATTCTTCTGGCCCTCACTCTTCAAGGACTCACATGAGTTCTGTCAATCATGTCCAACATGCCAAAATATTGGAACAAATTCGAAGAGAAATGAAATGCCCCAAAAGCCTTTAATTTTCTATGAGATCTTCGATGATTGGTGTATCAATTTCATGGGACCATTTCCCCCTTCCAATGGATTCTTATACATCCATCTTGCGGTTGATTGTATTTCTAGGTGGGTCGAGGAAAAACACATTAGAAAGGATGATTCAAATACTATTAGTGAGTTCATAAAGACATACATCATCCATATATTTGGCACACCTCCTGCCTTGATCAATGACTTAGGAACCCATTTTTGTAATAGAACCATGGAATCTATTTTGAAAAAGAATGGTGTTATACATAAAACATCAACTGCATATCATCCCCAAAAAATTTCATTGTTGATCTTTCTAATAGTGAAGTGAAAAGAGTGTATGAGAGAATTGTAAAACACACCAGAAAACACTGGCCTGAAAGACATAGTGAAGCACTTTGGGCTAATCAAACTGCCTATAAAACAGCAATTGGGATGTCTCCTTTTAGGCTAGTTTTTGGTAAATAATATCATTTTCCAGTTGAAATCCAACATAAATCATATTGGGAAGTAAAAACTTGTAATTTTGATCTTGAAAATTCTGTTAAAGAATGATTGATGCAATTGGATGAACTATAGGAGATTTGACTTGATTCTTAGGAGAATTATAATTTCTATAAAGAAAAATCCAAGGAACTCCATGATAAACACATCCTGAGAAAGGTATTAAATGATGGTGAAAATGTAATTATCTTCAATTTAGATTTCGGCTTTAGGCTGGTAATCTTAATTCTCGTTGGAAAGGTACTTTTGTTATTACTATTGTCTACCCATTTGGTGTAGTGCAAGTCCAAGACCCCTCTTCCAAAAGGACATTCACAGTTAATGGACATAGGTTAAAGCATCACCATTACAGGACACACAATCCTGGATCATCATCGTGTAAGAACCTGGGTTTTTGGAACGGTTCAAAATCCCGACCCTATTTGAATTTTTGACTTGTTTCCGAGGAGATTGGATAAAATGGGAAGTTTCTAGAAATTTCTAGACTACACGCCGTGTACATTTAATTACATGTCGTGTGTATGTTCAGCATGTGTCGGTCGTGTACTCAGTGAGTACATGTTGTGCGGGTGACCGTGTAGAATTTTATTACTTCACAGCGTGTAGTTTTTAACACTCCATGTAACCCTGACTGTGTGGTGGCCATACTTAGCGTGTGGGCCGTTAGCCGGGTAGAGCCAGGGACATGTCGTGTTCCCTTATGACACGCCGTGTAGTCTAGCCATGTATAAAGGAAACACATGGCGTGTGGGTAAGTCGGCGAGGAAAGGAAGATGAACTAAGTACACGCCGTGTACCCCTATGTATATGTCGTGTACTCATGTTGGCAGGTTTGGAAAGTAATTCAGCAGAATTCAGCTGCCTTATGAATAGTTAAATGACCAATACACTGTGTGTAGTCCAAAAGTACACTCATTGTACTTTTTTTTGGTAAAACGGGCAATAGCCTCCTCTTGAGGCAGAACCTCAATACCTCCTTCGGGTTAAGCTGGGAGAGCCAGCCAAATCTTCAATCCTTCCTCGAGTCGCCGTCCGAGACCCATTTTGAGCTCTGATTAGTGTGTTGGTACCCCCTCAGTAAGGCCTCGATTCCTCTTTGGCCATTTTGTTTAATTCTCGTTCTAGAAAGTGTTATAGGGGTTTGAGCTGTTTGGATTCTTTTGTGGATCTACATCGTTTTAGACTGAATTGGAGGGTGTTACTAGAGGAATAGCATCATGTGAGTCTCAATTAGGTGGTGCATACCATATTTTTTTTTCGTAGTTGTTTCGGTAATGCGTCCTTCAATGCGTTTTCAGGTATTTTGACCGGGACCCGATTTATCTGCATTCTCATTCTGAATTTCTTATGGGACCTCTGGGATGGGTTTGGTTATTTCAGTTTACCAGTTTGTGTGAGTGGGCCGGGTGAGGGGTCGTGGCTTATCGGGTCATTTGTCCGGGGAACACCAAAATGGTTTAAATTGAAATATTATCGTGTTAAACTGTTGAGATTAATTTATTAAGACTGTTATAATTGTGAGAGGCATTTAAGACCTCAGTACTGGTAAGGGACATCACCTGGTCTTGTGCAATTCTACTGTTTAATTGGTTTTACCTATTTATGTTTTCTGTTTACGTATGTTATATATGCAATTTCTTGAATTGCATCTGCTAGACCCTTTGGGTTGTGTTGGGCTTGGCCCGGTTACGCTTGAGTGATGTTGATCACTAGTTGGGGATTTTCCTGGGTTACATGGGTGGTTTTGACTACAGGATTTGGCGTCATGGACGTCAGCTTGAGGCAGTGTGACTGTTAGGTTGGGAATGACCCGGGTTACTTGGACGGTGAGGTCATCGGACTTGAGAGACATGGTCGTAGAGACATGAGGTGTCAGATGTTTTGGTAGCTTAGGTACTATTTGGTGATTACCACTCACTCGGAACTTTGAGTACTGTGCACACAGAGATACTCTGTGATGAGGTGGTTTTCACCACTCATGTGGGTATAGGCCCATGTAGTTGCGGTTAGGTATTTTTAGTTGGGGGTGCTTATCGTAGAAAGCCACATGGGAGGTAAGGAGCATTAAGGGGATTGGGCGGGCCTTTGGGACATCGGTACTAGAGGTACAAGGTGTCAGGAGGCACATGGTGTCATGTTAATATTTTGGGCATGCCTTCGGGACATTGGTAATTGAGAAACGAGGTGTCAGGAGGCAAATGGTGTCAGGTTACTATTTTGGGCATGCCTTCAGGACATCGGTACTTGAGACACGAGGTGTTAGGTGGCACATGCTGCCGGGTTACACGATAGAGATTCTTGTGTTGGCCGAAGCAGGTGACACTTCATGGTGGCCATTGAGCACCAGTAGAGTTTGTGTTTATTTGGGAATTGTACTGTTTATGGCTTTCCTTAGAAATTCATGATTGATTAAACACATATATTTGGTACGCATCGTTGGGTGGTATCCTACTGAGATGTGTCTCACACACTGCACGGCCCCTTTGGGATGCGTGTAGACTTTATGGATTTACATGTAGGAAAGAGTTCATATTCAGGATTTGGGTTGCGTTAGTTGTTGCAGGGAGATGGTATAGACCTTGAGATCATGCCTAGATGGGGTTTACTTCTTTTGTTTACATTTCTCTATCGTCATGCTTACTTGTTGTAGCTACTGTTGGTTAGCCGTTGGCGCCCTTTTGATATTCAGATGTGTATGACCTGCTTTGGATGCATGTTTGACTTTTCAGTAGTAGTTACATGTTATCAACATGCTGTTGTGTTTACTTCCACTTATTTTTTTATGTTTACTACTTCCGATGTTTAACTATATTTATTATGCTTCTGCCCTGTGGGTCTGGTTCGATTATGTTGGGTCTTTCTTTCCACTGCATCCTTACAGTTATACTTGGACCAGTACCCTTATTATGATCCTCTGAGATGGTATAGCCTAACCACTATACCTATCAGAACCTCGCTGCTAGTCGGAAAACATTGGAATTCGGGGAGGTGCGCCTAAGGTAGTGACACCCGACCCATTCGATCATGTTCGGGTTGCTGGCCAGGTCCGGGTCGTCACAATGTGGTATTAGAGGAGTTCTTGACCAGGATTTAGTAGTAGTGTTTTCCGGCTTCTAATGACTTTGAGGATTCTCATTTCTTTCTGATGGTTTAAATATTTAAGATATGGTATACTATAGATAGTTTGTTACAGGGACTAGGTTTCTAGCTTGTGCTTGGGTGCCTGCAGCCCCATGTATGAGGGATGGACAAAGTTTCCATGGGTGGGAATTGTTGTCTGCTTTTTGCTCAGATTACAATTTATATGATTTCCACCTCGGTGGCTCACTTGATGTGTGATGTTCTTGATTGTGATATGTGACCCTTGACCCGGTATGGTAAGGGAGAATTGGATCTTGGGTGGTATTGAGAGGCTTGGTTGATTGGCTTTGGAAAGTCACATTTTTAGGGTATCTTAATTTCATAATTGCACATATTCATTGTAAAGTGATAATTCCATGTGAAAAAAAATCAATTTCCATGATTTTAATGCTTGAAATGTAAATTTGGTGAAATTCCTGATAGAATTTCTAGTTGTTTCAATGTGTATTCCAAGATTATTTTTGTAGAATTTCATGTTGTGGGATTTTGGGTCTGACTCTTATGACAGCAGGCAAGTACTTTGGTTGAGGCACTGTAACAGTCTGGATTCGGCGACTCAGTCATCGGTTTGGGGAAACGTGAGTTTCCGAAACATGTATGGCCTGAGGTACATTTGATACTTGGCTCTGTTGAGGGCGGGTAAGGAGGCCATGAGGTCGGGATGTAGTGGGTCATGGGTTGCGGTGAGGGGGAGTAAGGGTAGTTGTTATGCACTTCCTTTTACTACTTTCCTTATCTGTGTAGATTTATTGTTATATATATATGGGTTGTCTGACCATTTATGGTATTCAGCGGGTTACTCCTTCACGACACGATAGAGCTGCCAGAGGCTGATCAGGCTGGTGAGCCGATGACTATTAGAGGTACACTGTGGGGTAGTCGTGATCTCCATGATTCCTTTTTGGCATCACCTATAGAGGCATGTCTGTTTTGAGTGCACGCGGTGCACATGATCTTTGTGGACTGACTAGATGCTAGTTAGTGGGATTCGCACCATATCAAGTGTGTGTTATAGATAGATAGATAGATATATATATATATATATATATATATATATATATGAGGTGCAGTGAGAATCAGGGCATCGTGGATGCAGGTTACATGTGGTGTCGTGGGCATCGGGGCATCGCAGATGCAGGTTACTTGAGGTGCTGGGCACCAGGTCCTCATGGAGGTAGACACCAATGTGGTGCATGATATCTTCGGTGTCGGGAGTGATACGGGAGCACCAATGAGGTGCAGGGGTGACGATGGGTCATGAGAGGACAATGCATCCAGAAAACAGGTTAGTAAACCCTGTTTGATTTACATTTTTTTGGGTTGAGACCGGGTAAGGAAATTCCTATGGTGGGGAGCCCCTTGATGAATTTAGCCAGAGCCTTGATATTGGGGCAGTCCGGGTTGTTTAACTGGGATGGGCGTGTTCGGTGCCATCTCTTGGTTTCGTTCGGTACCTCGGGGATGAGCTACGTTAAGGTGGGGAGTTTGTATGAACCGGGATTTTGGAACGGGTCAAAATACCGGCCCTGTTTGAATTTTCGACTTTCTTTCGAGGAGACTGGATAAAATGGGCAGTTTCTAGAAATTTCCAGACTACATTCGTGTACTTTTAAGTACACGCCGTGTATATGTTCAGTGATTTTCATCCATGTACTCGCCGATTACATGCCGTGCGGGTGACCGTGTAGAATTTTATTACTACACGGAGTGTAGTTTTTAACATGCAGTGTAACCCCGACCGTGTGGTGACCATACATGGCGTTTTGGCCATTTGGGCGGGTAGAGAGAGGGACACACTGTGTTCCCTTGGGACACGCTGTGTTGTCTAGCCATGTATAAAGGAAACACATGGAGTGTGGGTAAGTCGGTGAGGTAAGAAAGAGGAACCAAGTACACACCGTGTACCCCTAGGTACACGCCGTGTACTCATGTCGGCAGGTTTGGAAAGTAAGTCGGCAGAATTCACCCACCTTATGAATAGTTAAATGTCCAATACACGACATGTAGTCCAAAATTACATGTCGTGTACTTTTTTTTTCTAAAACGTGCAGTAGCATCATTTTGAGGCAGAACCTCAATACCTCCTTCGGGTTGAGAGGGGAGAGCCAGCCAAATCATCAATCCTTCCCCGGGTCGCCGTCCAAGACCCATTTTGATCTCTGATTAGTGTGTTGGAACCCCCTAAGGAAGGGATCGATTCCTATTTGGCCTTTTTGTTTGATTTTTTTCTAGATAGAGTTATAGGGGTCTGAGCGGTTTTGATTCTTTTGTATATCTACCATGTTTTATACTAAATTGGCGGGTGTTACCCGAGGAGTAGCCTCGTACGAGTCTAAAGTGGGTGTTTCATACCTTATTTTGTGTTTTTGTGGTTGTTTGGGTAATGCGGCCTTTGGTGCATTTTCAGGTATTTTGAGCGGGGCCCGTTATATCTACTTTTTCATACTGAATTGCGTATGGGACCTCTGGGATGCCTTTGTATATGCATGATTACCAGTTTGCGTGAGCCGACCGGGTGAGGGGTCGTGGCTCATTGGGGCATTTTGGCCGGGGAATGCCAAAATGGTTTAAATTGAAATATTATTGTGTTAAACTCTTGAGTTTAATTTATTAAGACTGTTATAATTGTAAGAGGCATTTAAGACCTCAATGCTGGTATGGGACATCACCTGGTCTAGTGCAATTCTACAATTTAATGGGTTTTTCCTATTTATATTTTCTGATTACATATGTTATATATGCAATTGCTAAATTGCATATGATGGACCCTTTAGGTTGTGTTGGGCTTGGATCGGCTACGCTTGAGTGATGTTGATCACTGGTTGGGGCTTTTCCTGGGTTAATTGGGTGGTTTTGACTATGGGATTGGGCGTCTCGGACGTCATCTTGAGGCAGCATGACTGTCATGTTGGGAATAGCTCGGGTTACATGGATGGGGAGGCCATCGGAATTGACCGACATGGTCACAGGGACACGAGGTGTCAGATGTTTTGGTGGAATGGGTACTATTTTTTGATTACCGCTCACCCAGAACATTGAGAGTGTGCACATAGAGTACTCTGTGATGAGGTTGTTTTGACCACTCGTGTGGGTAGAGGCCCCCGTAGTTTCGGTTATGTATTTTTGGTTGGGGGTTCTTGCCGTAGAATGCCACATGGGAGTTGAGGGGCCTTCAAAGGATTGGGCATGCCTTCGGGACGTCGGTACTTGAGGCACGAGGTGTCAGGAGCCACATGGTGCCGGGTTACTATTTTGAGCATGCCTTCGGGATATCGGTACTTGAGACACGAGGAGTCAAGAGGAACATGGTGCTGGGTTACTATTTTGGTCCTACCTTCAGGACGTCGGTACTTGAGACACGAGGTGTCAGGTGGCATATGGTGCCGGGTTACACGACAGAGATTCCGGCGTTAGACGAAGTAGGTGAAACTTCATGGTGGCTGTTGAGAACCAGTGGTGTTTGTGTTTATTTGTGTATTGTATTGTTTACGGCATTACATAGAAATGCATGACTGCTTAAACACATATATTTGGTATGCACTGTTGGGTGGTATCCTACTGAGATTTGTCTCACACCCTGCATGGGCCCTTCGGGACGCATGTAGACTTTATGGATTTATGTGCAGGAAAGAGGCCAGCTTCAGGATCTGGGCTACGTTAGTTGTTGAATGGAGATGGTATGGACCTTGAGGACATGCCTAGCTAGGGTTTACTTGTTTTGTTTAAATTTCTGTATCGGCATGCTTACTTGATGTAGCTACTATTGGTTATCCATTAGCGCCCTTTTGATATTCAGTTGTGTATGACCTGCTTTGGATGCATGTTTTACTGTTCAGTAGTAGTTGCATGTTATCATCATGCTGTTGTGTTTATTTTTTCTATTGTTGTCATGTTTACTACATCCACTGTTTAACTATATTGATTATGCTTCCGCTCTACGGGTCTGGTTCAAGTCTGCTGGGTCTTTCTTCCCGCTGCATCTTTGCTGTTATACTTGGACCAGTAAACTTATTATGATCCCACGAGAGGGTAAAACCTCCCCACTGTACCTATAAGACCCTCGCTGCTATTCGGAATCCTTTGGTGTTCTGGGGAGGTGCGCCTAAGGTAGTGACATCCGACCCGTTCGGTACTGTTCGGGTGGCTGGCCAGGTCCGGGTGGTCACACATCGACTTCCACTGGATCCCCAACTTCTCCAGTCGACCAACCACTGGATAGAGATGAAGACCCACCAAATCCAAACTAGGGGAACTTGTTTCCCTTTAACACTCTCTCTCTATCTCTTCCTCTCTCTACCTCTTTCTTCTTCTTCTTCCTCTCTCTTTAATTTTTTTACCACTTTCTTTATCAAAACCTTTCTTTTTCACTTTAACTTTTGTATGTGTGTATCTTTATAAAATACAAAAATAAAAAAAAACAAAAAACAAAAAAATCACATAAAAAATACAAATCTACAGTCATGCTTACCCACCATTGAGTTTGGAAATTTTGTCCGACCAATTTGGGTAGTTAACAGACATGTTTTCATCTCCAAAATTTGTGTTTTTCATCATGACTTTGGTTATAGAATTTTTTGTCAAAATTAACAAATTTTGAATGCTCAATTTTTTATTTGGATAATGATTTTCCCAAACCGCAAGGAACAATATTTTCTTTCATGACACGGACACCTATGGCCATCTTTCAAAATGTGTGTTTTCACCCCAATTTGTGAGTCCTGATTTTGTGGACCTTCGAGCTTAATTTTCTACCTTAGAGTGCATTAATATGATAGAGGAATTTTCTGAACCACAGGAGAATCACAATATCCAAATAGCCTGCCATTTTTCTTACATTAAACCTCCTTTTGAAAGCCCATTCGAGCCTATGAAAAACTTTTCTCTGATAGCCACATTATAAGCCCAATACCTTTTCCCACACAATATCAACATTGATTTTCATTTCATATTATTTTTGAAATTTAAGTTTGGGGGAGATAGATTTCATAGTTTGGGTACCCTATTATTTATTTTCAACGAGTTATCATCTGCTTTAGGGAAAGCATCCATTTTAGTGTGGGGGAGATCTTTTCATTCAGTGTGTTTTTGGGAATGTAATGTGCTTCAATTTATGTAATTTTTTAAATGTTATTGACAAGTGTTAAAAAAAAATAAAAAATGATGAAAAAAATAAATAAATGAAAAAATGGTTTGTGTCTTGGGTAGGTCAAAAATCACTCTTCCTAAACCTTTGATCTAGTTATATCTATAACAATTAGTGTTGTGAGGAGATCAAACATGGTTCTGGATATGAGTGTGAGATCTATTTCAAGGTCAACTTTCGAAAAAAACAAAGAAGAAAAAGAAAAAAGAACACTTGAATTATATTCTTATTGGGGGAAGTTTTGAGGTTTGTAAATATTTCATCTTCTCATCCCCTTAAAATTTTATTCCTCTATTGTGTCTTTCTTCACACAATCATTCCCTTGTAAAAATGTGTTTTCATTCCATTCCATGTTTTATTTCAAAAAAAATGAGAATTTCTTTTTCTGTGTTGGTATTTTACCCCTCTTCTTCTCTCTCTTGGAAATTATATTCCTACCTTCCAATAGCCACAGAAACCCTCCTTAAAATGACTTCTGGATTCTTGTGCACTTTGGATAGGGATTTTAAGATGATAGCTCTTTCAAAATCTATTATTTTCACTTTTGGTTGGTGAAAGAGTGAACCTCCACAAATAAATTTTATCATCTTGAGAGGTGTGAGATTTGAGTATCCATATTTTCCATTTCAAAATTTGAGCATAAAAAATGAATTAGTTTTGGAATATTGTTTCTGTAATAACTTGTGGTGGAATTCAAAATGGACGAGTGAAATAGTCTAAACCACCCATTCATTGGAGAAAACAAAATTTTAATATTTGTTGGTGAGTGAAAATGATTTTGTCATGTTTTTATATGTTGCACATGAGAACATGCACAAAACTAAGTCTGGGGGAGTTAATATTTTTAATATATTCATGGCTTACTTTATACTCTGTTTCCTCATTTTATATGAAATGTGCATAATGTGTGTGAAATATTAATATTTTAATAATATGTATAATTTTTTAGCATTATATAGAAGAAGTACATTGAGTCAGTTTACTATTTTATTAATAACTCTCACCCTAATGATACAAATTGTGTGGTTCTTGTTTTTTAGGATTCCTAATTCAATATAAATCATTTTATTAGAATATATCATGGGTTAATTCTTCCATTTTAAGGCCCATACGGACCACATAATGAGGCCTACAGAATCTATGATCAAACTCGACCAACCATGAAGATTTAATTGCTGGGCTCAATAAGGAAGTCTAAATTAATTTATTCTCCTCCAATGCTCGGTGGATAAAGAAAGGGGTATTGGATAAAAATTTCAAGGTCCAACTCTAATGCCAATGGGCCCAACTAAAGCATTGAAGTCCAGCCCACCATTCTGGCCGGGAATTAAAATCAGTATATTGTTGATGACATGGCTCCTGATATAGACATCATTTTTATGTGATATTTTTCAGTGTGAAAGAGGAGGTATAGTTTGCCTACTTTGTTGAAGACATTATTCGGTTTTGAATGCATATTCCTATTAAAAATATCTTTAACATTTTGGACATAAAAAGGATTGGATTGAAATGGACAGATTAACATTGTTTCATCAACCATCCATAACTTTGCCTCCATAAGTCCAAATGACTCCTTATTTGAAATAGGTCGGAGAAAATTATGATATTGAACTTTGAAGAAAGAGATATCTCTATAATCGGCTATCTGGATGTCCAAATCGTCAAGCCAAGTGGAGGGACATATTGGGAACACAAACAGTCCACTTTAATGGGCTATAAATACATCCCCCTCCACTACTTCAATGGGATTGGAATTTCAGAAGAGAGGAGATCCTATTGGCACAACCAAAGCCTTGAAAAAGGCTTTGGAGGACCTTCCATACTCATGTTTTCACCCGATAGACCTTTCCTATTATATTTGTTTTCATTTACTTTTATGTTCTTCATTGTTGTAATTTTGTAAGTCCTTTCTTTTGTAATTTTTTTTCAATGAAAATTTCTTATTTAATATCTCTTATTCACATCCACCATCTGTAGTTTAATAGTAATGTTATTAAAGTAGTTTAAATTCAGTTTAATCCCCTTCCCATATTTTTCTTCTCCATTCAATCAAAAATTCATTTTTAATTATCATCATTGTTCGTGTGTCTGTGTTTGATGTACCACTCTTTTTAAATCCCTTTCCTTTTCTTCTATTCTTAATTTATCATCTTAATTATTATAATCAGACTATTAAACCCCCAAATGGATGAGTAAATATCTCATTGGGGTGAGTCAAAATATAGTGATTTTAAGTCATTGAATGTATTTTCTCGATGAGTATTCGTTAATTAAACATTGTGTATGTTGGACTTAATATGTCATGGATTAATGACATCATTTTTTTAGAATGAGGTTTCCCTGGATTATAGGAACCATAAATACAATACCATAAACAATTACTAATTCAGATTAGAATAATATTTAAGTTAACGCTTGTATTAATTCTTTAACACTTAGGAATTCTAATTGACATCAACTTGTGAAGTGGGTGTTAATTTAAATGCAATATAAAGCAAAGCTCAAGGATATCAAAAGCTTTACTCCCTAATAATTAACTCACCCCAATCGTTGTCAATTTTTTAAATCAATTATAGCCAATCAATAATTTCAATTAAGATCTGCAAACAAACCCCCTAATAAAAATACAATCAACTAAAAACAAATTACTATTACAAAGAATCATCGCCAAGGATTTGACCTGAGTGTTGTTATGCACATTAGCAAAGCATCAGAACTTTGACTGGTCAATAGGTGAAAATCGGCTGTGTGTTTCAATGATATTAATGAAACCTAGAACTATTATTACATTAACAGTTTTTATGAAATATATAGAAAAAAATCCTTTTATGTGATAAAATATGAATTTAATAGTTATATAATATGAATTTAAATATATTATTTGAGATTAAAAATCCTAAATATTTTTTGAAAAAATTAAAATGTTACTTTAAAATAAAAACATTGTTTTGGTATTTTTTAATAAACAATAATTTTTAAAGGATATATCATTTAGGATCGACATGTATGCCTCAGATAAATTATTTATATTTTTATAAAAAATTTATTCAATTAGAATCATTAACAAAAATAATTTTATCATACATATAAATTTCTATTTTTAAAATGTCATTTTTCTAAGAAATTTTTTATTTAAATTTTAAAATATTACATTTAATGTATTAAATTATAAATAATGATCAATCTACATATATTTCATTAAAACAATTTAATATGGTTAAAAAATCTTACATAAGTAAAATTATGTTCTGGTAAATGGAAATATGATAAAAAATCAAAAAAAATAGATTCATCTATATTATTGTTGGACTTGCTAATTAGAGACCTTCCCATCCCTCAATTTAATAACATCAATAATCAATTTGATGATAAATAAATATAGAATTCTATAAGTTTGGTTGGTAGATGATTGGTTGACAAACTATGTGATCCTTCATGGAATCAATGATCAAATCATGAGGGATGGATAATTTACTTTTTTATATGGAAATATTGTAACAATTACAATTTTTCTTGTAGTAGTCATATATATCAATCGAATTTGGTCCATTAGGGAACTATTTTGCACTAACAAGTAATAGTGGATTTGAGCTGTAGGGCCTCCATTCCATATCATTCATTGAAGACATGGTGTTTTGGACAATGGTCCATTAAAAATTCTGGTTGGAACACCCACAACTATATCTTGATGAGGACTCAGAGCATATACCAGCTAGATTAGTTTAACAAACTAGATATGAAGAATGAGAAGTCTTGGAGGAATCCATTTATAGAAGAGACCAATTTATAAACTTTTTTAAATTATATGATTGCATTTAGGGGATGTATGGATCTAATATCCTTTAATTATTTATATGTTTTGGATGGTTAATTCTAGTATAGTTTGGTCATTGGGACATCAGGTCATATATTTAGCCTTGTTCCACTATGTTATTGGGTCATGTAATGATAAAAATGCATCTAAAATATTGAACATTTAAGGATTACATCTAAACAGAACTATAATGGGAGATTGTCTGAATATAAATAAAAAACTTGAAGGTCTTTGGTTTCAGTTGACCGAATCATGAATAATAACATTACATTTTTTAAAATGTGAGGGATAATACCAAAACTACCATTACATTCACTTATAAAAGGTTAACATCCTCTTGGGTTCAAGAAAACCCCATCATTTTTAAAATTTTACGATAATATAATCATATAACCCTATCCCCCTTTCAAAACATTATATTTTCCAATTGCTAGAAAATTGATTTCATTTCTATAGAGACATGCATTTGAAATTCATGTCCCCAACATGAGTATTATCAACTAAATTGTTATTAATATCAACTAAAATCATTAAAATAAATTATAACAATCCTATAATATTTATATTTTTATATTTTATATAAATTAATGATATTATATTAAGGGTATTATAATTGATAATTCATAATTCCCTTCTAATACGGGAATGAAATCATTGCTTGTGCGGTGTGAGGAATTCCACCAACATGATGTAACATGATATATATTACTTAAATTAAACAAAAGGATGGATATAAAGATGTTATTAAAAGTTAAATATTATTCCTATGATAGCATATGAGTTTTGTAATAAAAAATTAATGAACATATTATTAATATTTTCAATAAATGGTCAACATTAATTTAATCATTTAAAATAATAATTCAAATAGGATAACATATTATTTAAGTTGTGTAATGTCATCATATACATTTTTATCTTCTAATTACATACAATTATTACATATAATATTAATAATCACTAAATAAGATAAGTAAAATTCCGTAATAGTGATATTATTATAAAACCACTTCAAAATCATAAATTCCCTTAGTGCGTGTTCAGGTTTGTGCTGATATAACTTCCTAATTTAATGATATTATGAATCTATGTCCTGAATTACCATGTAATCATAATTAATATTATTATATCATATAAATAAGTAGTAATTTTAATATATGGAGAGGTATCATCTTCATTTAATTCATTAATTAAGAAAACACCTTTACATTGTCAAGAATCAGAAAAACATGATTCTGATCATTATTTTCAACAAGGAAAAAGAGTAAACCAATAATAAAATTATTTTTGAACATATTAATTAATTATAAAAAATTCATATAACTAACATTAATTAATATTAATTGATTAATATTGGAATGATAATGAATACATACACAAATATTATGAAATATATATAAAAAATCTAAATAAAAAAAAATTGTGGTCGTAAATAATGAATAATTAATATTGAGAATAACTATTAATGAAATTTATAAATTAAATTAAGAATTATTATGTTTATTAGTGAATTTATTATGATATATCTACTTTTGATACATGATGTAAAATTATAATCTTGTTTGTTAAGAAATGTAGAACGTGTTTCCATCTAAAATTCCACTCGTTGGGAAATGTTTTCTATTATGAAGCAAATTTAATGTATATTTATTATATAATATTTATTTGATATATCATGTCATCAATTAATTATTAATAATGTTTTTTAGTTTAATTTAATGACCCTCTATTTTAATTATTTTATATTTGAATGTTTTAAATTTCATAAGGGTTATCATGGCCTATATTTTGATTTTTTGACTAAAAATATATTATCAGCACCATGTATTCATTTAAATACATATTCAATCCCCATGGACTTATTTTATATCACATTATTATTATTATTATTATTTAATGGTATTTTCTAAGAATATCATCTTCTATTTTTCTATTGGATGTTGATTTTGTTTCTCCCTAGTAGTGAATACATTTTGGTAAAACAAATTTCATTAACTGAGTTATGACAATTCATTTCATTATATTTCATATATGTTGCTACATTATTCAATTTGATTATATTTTTTTTATTAATTTATCATTTCTATCAGGGGATATATATTTTTAAAAAATATATCCTTTAAAAATTACTTCTCTCATCTCGTTGTATTTTATTTTGAAACAATCCTAATTATTTCTCTAGATGGATTATCATCATGTTATTCTAGTATTGACTTAGCCGTATTGTAATTCATCTATAAAACATGAATTTCACAATTTATATAATTTAATATTCATGATGTTATCCACGATAAAATTTCATTCTATTTACATTTTTATAAATTTTAGTTTAATTCACATTAATTTTTCAATACGGATGATTATCAGAAACTTTATGTTGTATTTTTTTAATTATCATAATTATGTATATGAACGTGTTATGTTAATTTAATCCCATTTATTAGCATCATGAAATATAATGGAATTATATATACTATTTATCTAAAAATTATTATTATTTAAAATAAAACTGTGTAATATTTGACCACATGACATATATCACTAGAAGGGATCTGATCATGTTATATCTTTTATAAAAAAAATTGAACTTTTTCCCATTATTGATTATTATTTATTGATGATGTAATTTGATTATGTATTTTATTTCCCAAATTATCATTATATTTATAATCATGTTTTTCTACTAATGAAGAGGTTTCTCAGGGAATGGAATGGATGGTCTTAAAGACTCTTTTGTTTAATGTATTAGTCAATGTTAGATATTGGATGGACTAAAATTAAATATCCCCTTATGTAAAGTATGAAAACCCTTATGTTTATAACACACTTAAACATGATTTATTACATAATAATCTCTGTATAAAACATAGAAGATCAAGAGGTCTTGTGTGTTTGGGGATTATGATCATTAAATAACAACTTAAAACATGAAATACAAAATCTTTATTGAAAAAATCCTTTAGAGGGAAACTAAATTTCCTCGTACTTATAATTTCATGGGATAACCTAAGGACATACATAAGAAAGTGGTGAGCTATAAATCCCAAAAGGGGAAAACATGTAATAAAATAAGGAATATAATATGTGTTATAAAATAGCCATATCAATGGAGGACAAGATAAAAATGAACATAATGGCATGATAATGTGTCATAATCATAACATGGAAATTTGAAAACAACGATTAACATGGAATTAGCATGAGCCAAGGCTCATTTCACAAGGAGAATTAGTAGATCCTCATTGCAAAAGAAGCACGATTAATAAGACTTTTCACATTAATTAGCATGAGTCAACACTCATTGCACATGACTTATCATGATACAAAAATTTACCCTATGCATTACAGTGCTATCAGGGCACACCCTTCTTAAACATTTCATTTCATGTGTAAGTGTGCCACATGGATCATAAAACATGGATTCATTAAACATTACCATTTATTCCATGATAAAAGAATGAGGAATTAATACATGAAACTCCATAATCAATAAGTAAATGTGAATAATGGTGAATACCCTTGATAGAGAAATGGGCATGGTATTCACTACACAATGACTTTGGATTGGACAAACTTGGTGCAATTTTGACAGCATAACGGTGTGACAAAAGTATTTTAAAAAATGGATGATGAAAGAGAAATGGGTGTCTCATCTTATTTAAATTAAATTGATAGGAATGGGGTAATATATATTCATGTCCCAACAACTGTAATGGAATTTAGGTTAATGATTCAAATGAATATCTTGAATGTAAATGAGGAGATTAATTCTTTTCCAAATTTCGGCATAGTAAGGGTATACATGGAAGGAATAGATGAGAGAGAAATGAGACTCTCATCATTAATGCATAAAGAGTAAAATATAAGCGGTGGTAAAAAATCATACACCAACATTTATAACTAAAAATAAATGGGCATAACAATATAATGAAACTTGGAAAGAAATAATGAAAGTGAGAATACCTTACTTGGATTTGTAATCCCAAAGGCTTGGGAGAGGCATTAGATGGGATTATTGGGATACTGGGTCTCCTTTGGAGGATTCTAGAGAGTGGTGGTAAGAGCTTTGATGAACTCCAATGGGTTTGAGTGATGACAAAGTGGGATCTTGGGTGGGTTTGCATATGAATGGAGAGGGAATTCTTTATTATTTAGGTTTGGGAAACCTCATATTAATCTAAACAAAACAAAAAACCAGCCCATGGATTTTTCCCATGGTTTTTTCCAAATGGGAGTTGAAAAAAAATATTGGATAAGCAAATTGGACTAAATTATTAAAATAATAGTGTAGATTATGTGGCGGTGAGTCACACTATCATGGAAAACAATTTAAAAAGAGAAAATGTTTTATAAGTTATGGAGGGTCCACTAAGGAATCTAAAAATAGTCAAACCAATCTAAAATCAAATTATTTTAAGGGTAAAACATATATTGGCCTAAAATATCATTTATTGTATTTTATTACATCACTATTGGGTTATTATGATGTCATAAAAAAATTATATATTTAAAAGGTATGTAATTTTTACCAAAAAATTTAATTGTCTCAGAAAATTAAGAAAAATTCACCGTTGGATAATCTTTGACGTCCTAATTCAAAAATAATATTCATTTTATCTAAATTAGTTTCTAAATAAATGAATTTTCAATTTTTAAATAAAAACCGTCGTTTATCGAAAAATCATGGTGCTTGACAAAAACATCTTTCAAACCATAATTAAAATTACAATTGAATTCAAAAAATTATACAATAATTTATATTTAATAAAAACTAATTTAATAATAATAATAATTTATTAAAATATTATTTAAATCAAAAATACATTAATTCATCCAAATAAATTAGATTGTTGAATATCAACTAAAATACTATTTTCGCTTCAAATACTATTTACCAAGTAACAATAAAAAAATGAATGTATATACATTATCATATAAATAATAATGCACATAATCATAGTGCTATGGTTGTAACGACAAAAAAAATTTAATAATATTTATTTCCTAATTTTTTGTGTTATATTAATCTATACTCAATAGAACTATATTCATTTATTTTTGAAGTTGATAAAATTAAAATGAGACCGTTGGGTTTCGACTGTTATATGACTGTTGTTCAATATGACCATTGGAAACTACAATCTTACAATTGAGTTTATTGGTTATAAAGACAAGTTATCTTGGTTATTTAATAATTAAATAATATTGAATGGCGTCATCCAGTAGATTGGGGTCGTACAATGCCCATCTCTTGGAGCTTATGACGGAGGCAACATCCCTCAACATTTCCCTAGACCAGGCCCAAGCTGAACATCAACATGTAAAGCATGAAAAGAATCGCCTAAGGGAAAATTTCACGCTAATAGAGATCACTACTCAGGTAATGTTCTCTGAGCCACCCCAAAATTCTATCACCATAGCACACCTTACCCTTCGATCATATGGAGGTGTTATAAGGGGCTATGTAACGAATCCATAGTTACATTTTGTAATCCCATGGTATAAATAAAATTATCATTTATTATTATGGAAATTATGGTGAATCTCAAATATCTGGATAAATATAGGATGAATTTATAGTTCCATATTATTGATGTGTTTTTGAAAAAGGTGTATTTTAAAATACTTTTTTATTCTTTAAGTAATTATTAATGCGATTTAATTTTCACAAAATGGTCTACTATAGTTGTGTTTAATATTAAATTTAGAGTAATATGATCAAATTAATTTTTATTGAATGATATATTTTGAATAGTAACATACCCATATGAATAGTAATGAATATTAAAACTGCCAAAAAAATATAACCATTACCCATGAATGTATAAATACAATGTGGAAATCATAAAAGTGAAAAAACGATCATAGTATATGTTTTGGTATTTTCTATGTAATATATAATTTTTTTTAATAAATTTATAATTAAATTAATATTTTAATATGGAAATTTATTTTCATAAAATGTAATCATATCTTGATACATTACTATCTTATTGTTATACAATAATTTTACAGGTCCCTCTTTACATTCTTATGGTGTTACAACATGAGTTACAGTTTCAATGTTCTATTTTTGGAGTAATAGGTTATTTTTAAAAAAAATTAAATAAAAAAATTTAGAAAATTATTTCCATAAAATGGTTTTCGTTTTTGAATTCAAATCATCGATATTAAGTTATTTTGAATTTATGGGATTTTTCTAAGACAATTGAATTTTCATTGAATAATAAAAATACAGTTTTGAGTTTCGAGTGTTTAATGACATCATTAATAATTTATAATTATGTAAGCATTCAGGTAGACTTCATGAATAGTAAGATATTTTGTGAGGTTTCCCATGAGTCCAATACCCTATTCAAATACAATGGGAGTGCCCATGGTTTTTCCAATACCACTGATGATGTGTCCCTTGGAAATTAATATTTTTTTCTATCACATTTCTTATAAATACCAAGCCATTGAGTCGTTAATTTTGTTCAAAAATCATCCAAAATAAATCTCTGGTCACTTTACCTCACAATTAATCCTTCTAAGGTGACCTCAAGCCTCCAAAAGTCTCAACCATCATGCTTTCGATGATACATTTAAAGGTTAGGGATCCTTTCACGCTCCTCTTTTAAGTCATGACTTCCTTTATGTTATTTCCTATAGTCCAATTTTATTATTTGGGGGATTTTTATTCTATATATTTACTAATTTGCATTACTTGTTCAAATTATGAGATACCCATTATAGTCTAATAGATTTTTTTTTTAATTTTTAAGTGATGCTGTTTGGATGCTGAAAAATTTGTAAATTAAATCGCATCTTCTCTTTCCTCTCATGTTTCCTTTTCATGTTGTATGTCATTCAGATTTCCATAACATGTTATTATATCCATGTTATTCTGTATTTATACTGTATTAAAAGTTATTTATGATTGAGTTACCATTGTACCCTGTCTTTTTAATGTTTTCTAAAACCATGTTATATAGCCATTATGCTTCATAATTTTCATCTCAAAATTTCTATCTCTTTCTTTCAAGAAATCCCCTTGTATTATTTATGTAAATACAATGAAAAAATTAGTTTATATGGGTGTTGATAAATACACAAAAATGATATATTTGATTCTATAATTGACATACATATAACCCTCACTCCATTTCAATGGGTAATAAATGACGTAATGATGTCATTTTGACTACTTTTTAAAGAGTCGTGATTTTGAAGTGAAACCAATTTATTTTATTTTCTATGGGTTATTTATGAAATGATTGATTATGATCTATGTGGATCACATGGAAATGATGAAATATTAAGGGTTCTCCCTAATAGCTCTCCAATGCATTGATTAAAAAATAAATCTTTAGATATGATATGTTTCATGATACCTTGGTGAATAACCTTGATAATTGTTATAACACCTTGGGGATGATCCTTGGTGATATGTTTATGAATGTATAAATGAAATGTTAATGCCACATATTAAATTTAAGATTCATTTTTTTTATCATGATATGATTATAGTTCCATTTTCCATGTCTTTATGATTTTTATCATGTTCTTATTAATACTACTCAAGTTCACTTGTAAATTGTTTCACTTGTTTTCTTTACTGAGCTTCCTCTCACCCTTTACTTTGATGAATGTATCCAGGATATGAGATGCAGTGAATTCTAGGTAGGGTAAACTTATGATGAATCCTTATAAGTGGATTAAATTAATTTTTTATTTTTTCATGTAATATTTTTCTGAATTCCATGATAGTAGACTTTAAAGATCCTCTGTTTGTAAGATGTATTGAGAAGTTATGTAATAAAAAGGAAGGATGCTATAAATTGTATCAAAGGATTGTGTAGTTATTTATGGAAATTATTCCATGTAAAATATAGGAATAACTCTATAAAAAGATTAAATATAGGAAAACATATTGGTATTTTGAGGAGTATTGAGTAAAGAGTTTATCAATAAAATACCACCCTATCTGGATATGTGCATATAGAGGTGGCTCTGGCACACATGTAAATAGGGGTAACACCTGAAAACAACGCATTGAGATAGAATCGAATGGGTACTGGTGCACGACTACATGCCTTGCTGCACTCTAGTTTACGATACTCCCATAGGATATGTTTGGTTAATAGCAAGATATTTATGAATCATTATGAAGGAATTATAGAGAAATGTAATTGTTTAGTCATGAATATTTAATACATAATCTCTTTTATAGTTAAAAGATTCATAAATGAAATAAACTTCAACATAGGTTTTTGTTCTTTTAGAAACAGTCGTGAAATAGGGGAACCATGCAAATGGTGACTGCAATGGACCATGTACTGATGGCCCTCCAATGGAATTAGGAATGGAAACATCAAAATGAATGATAAACCAACGGACTCATGTTATGGGATATAAGTTTAATCAAGAGTGTAAAATGATCACACCATGAAGGGAAAAAAAAAATTTGAGTCCTTTATGTGTCAACGACCACCAATCATCAATGAATCGACCTACCCATTGATTGTTGAGATTTGGATCAGCTCTATTAAAACATTGTTTTCTATGCTTCTCTGTTCAGAGAAACCGAAGGTCACCATGGATGTCTATCTCTCAGAAGGAGAAGCAGATTAGTGGTGGGAACATATTTAAAACGAAAAGGAAAAAGTGGAGGTAGAATATATATAGTGGGAAGTGTTCAGAGGGATCTTCTTCAGTATGTACTTCTCTTGTTCCATGAGAACAAGAATAGAGAAGGAGTTTCTCGATCTGAATTAGAAGGAGAATGAATCTGTGTGAATCTGCAAGATTGACATCACAAGGCTTTCATGATACACATCTAGATTATTCATGGATCTAAATAGGAAGGTAGATAGATTCTTCGGTGGGATGATACCTCATCTGCGGAAGAATATATCCAACTGAGATATGATATCTATGAGAAGATCGTGTGAAGTGCGATTAGAGTGGAGTTGGAGTTTGGTGAGACATAGTGTTCTCATAAATCAAACGACAAGAAGAGATCGATGAATCCCATTTTAGGGAGGAATTTCAATCCGGGAAGAGAAGGAATGAATGTGAAACATCCCACTTGTAATAAATGAGGGAAGAAGAATTCGGGGAACTCGCTGCTCGGGGGTGGGAAATGAAACAAATGTGTGGAAGGGATGGCCATATTGCGAGGAATTTTCATAGTGTGGTGAAACCTCAACATTGAAACACTTGTGACAAAGGGAAGATGGTGTTGGCCCTACACGATAACCAGTGCATTAAGTGTAGAGAACTTGGGAATTTTGAAAATCACCATTCAAATCTGATGGCTGTGGAAGGGAACCAGAATGAGCCTCAACATAGGCCAATGGAGAAAGTTTTTTCCTTTGCAATCACAACGACTGAACTTGATGCTCCCAATGATGTTTTGGTAGTTACTCTAGTTGTAATCTCAAAGCTAGCAAGTACTTGGTTTGATTCTGGTTAAAGACATACCATTATTTCTTCTAATTATTCAAATAATTTATAATCAACCCTCGATATGCTAAAAGTAGAGTTATCAGTGAAGATTCTTGGTGTGATTATCTAAGAATCGTTAGTGTTGAGAAACTCTAGTATTTACTTTAGTGAGCACAATATTATCTAGTTGTCATTCCCAGTATCGATTTTGACATTATATTTGGGATGGAATAGCTCTCATTGAGTAATGCTAAGATCAAATGTATATGTAAGTAAATATCAATAGTCTTGAATAGAAAACCTATAGTTATGTTCAACGAAGAGATATCTCAACCTGATATTTTTCTAGAAGAACCTTTTATATCATTGTTTATGGAGTTTATTGGTGAACCAGAATAAGTGTATGAGAGTTTAACGATATAAAATGTCCCTAGTGACTTAAAATATGTGGATGTATTTCATGATGAGTTACCTGGACCTCCCCTTGATATAGAGGTAGTGTTCTCCATTGAACTCGTACATATATCTCCTGTGAAATCAAAGTCCCCATATAGAATGTAAAATTTAGAGCTAGAGGAATTAAAGAAACAACTACAAGATATTTTGTAGAGTGGGTTTATCCAACCGAGTGTGTCTCCATTGGGTGAAATTGTTCTCTTAGTGAAGAAGAAGGATGGGTCGATGAAAATATGCATTGATTATAGAGAACTGAATGGGATCACAATGAAGAAAAAATAGCATCTTCCAATAATTGATGGATTATTTTACATCTTCATGGGGATTAATTAATCATTAAGATTGAACTTCAATATGTTTATCATCAATTTAGGGTGATGAAAGAAGATATTCCAAAAAATGCCTTCCGATCAAGATATGGGAAATATGATTTTTTTATGTCCTTTGGACTGAATAATGCACCTTCTATTTTCATTGACTTGATGAATAGATTCTTTTAGGAATACCTTGATTACTTTTTGGTAGTTTTTATGGATGATATTCTGATATATTCCAAAAGTCATGAGGAGCATGCTGATCATATAAGTGTTATTTTATAAACTCTATAGAAGGAGAGGATTTTTGGGACGTTCAGTAAATGCGAATTACGGTTGTAGCAATTTTCTTTCTTGGGGACCATTATAACCACTGAAGGAATCAAAGAAGACCATGCATTGAAATTTTTTTTGGGGGGGTGGCCTCATCCTAACAAAATAACTGAGATTCAGAGTTTTCCTGGATTAGCAGGATGCTGTAGGAGGTTTGTGAAGAATTTTTCTTGACTTTCTAATACATTAACCATGTTAACTCTGAAGGTGGTAATGTTTATCTGGACAAAGGTGTGCGAGGAATGTTTCCAAGAGGTGAATTAGATATTGGTTAATAAATCGATGTTAACTCTTCCCTCTATTAGATAAGGATTTGTTATTTTTAGCGATGAATCTTTGAATGGTCTTAGGGGAGTCCTCATCAAAAATGAAAAAGTCATTGCTTATGCATATCTACTATTGAAGACTCATGAGCATAACTATCCTACAAATGATTTGGAGCTTGATGTAGTGGTTTTTTTATCTGAAGATATGGATGCACTCTCTTTATTGGGATAAATGTGATATATACAGAGACCATATAATTTTGAATTATATTTTCCCACAAAAGGAATTGAAGATTAGACAAATGAGAAGGCTTGAACTTCTTAAAGACTATGATTGTTCATTTCATTATCATCCTGGAAGATAAAACAAAGTCGTTGATGCATTAAGAAGTAATGACCTAGTTGTTCATTCCATGATGAGTATTCAAAAAGATCCTCTGATCAATGAACTAGTAAAGCTGGACATAGGAATTATAAGGGAAGGGAAATCATCATCCATAAGCCAAATGATTTCTCAACCATTGTTAGTAGAGAAGATCAAGAATGATCAGAAATAAGATCCATTATTACAGAAGATGTTTGAGGCTGTAAAGGATGGAAAATTTCCAGAGTTCAATATTAATCAAAAAGGTGTTCTAAAATTTCATACATGACTATGTGGTCCATCTTTTCTTGAAATAAAGATGGATGTGATGGATGAATCCCATAGTTCTACATTTTCAATACACCTTGGAAGCACAAAAATGTATAGGGACCTTCATGATCATTATTGGTGGGATAATATGAAAATGGAGATTGTTGACTACACTTCATGCTGCCTGGTTTGTTAGAAAATGAAGGTAGAACGACATCTTTCTAAAGGGGTATTGCAACCAATACCCATACCAGAATGGAAGTGGGAAAATATCACTATGGACTTTGTCACTGGTCTCATGAGAACTTCCAATGGAAATAATTCTATATGGATTTTTGTAGACCATCTCACCAAGACTGCCTATTTTATCTCGATCTAGAAATTTTTCTCTATTGATCAACATTCTAGGATTTACATGAATGAAGTGGTAATGCAACATGGAGTTCGAAATTCTATCATATCTAATCATGATCTGAGGTTCACATTTAAATTCTAGGTACGTCTTCATCATGATCATATAATAGAATTGAATTTCAGTATGGCCTATCACTCCCAAACTGAGGGAAAATCTGAAAGGACTATTAAAACACTCTAGGACAAGATTAGAATGCGGTCAATAGAACTTAAAGGTGTATGGGATCAACATCTCCCTTTAGTTGAGTTCTCTTACAACAAAAGCTTCCACTCGAGAATTAAAATGGAAATCTATGATTCTCTATATGGGATGTGATTTAAAACTCTTACTTGTTTGGATGAAGCAGGGGAGAGAAAGCTTCATGGGCGTGATATTGTGTGAGAGACGACAGAAAAAGTACATGACATCCAAAAACACACTATGGATTCTCAACGTATGCAAAAGAGATATGTCAACAACCGTCGAAGGGACTTGGAGTTTGATGTAGGTGAAAATTTAATTCTTCGAATTTGATCTTGGAAGAGTTTAATGGGGTTTGGAATAAAGGAAAGCTCATCCATAGGTACATTGACCCCTATGAAATCCATGATCTCGTGGGAGCAGTGGCATATCGGCTTCCACTTCCTCCAAATCTATGACAAGTTCGTTATATAGTCTATGTATGTCTCTTGAAAAAATACATAGCTGACCCTTCACATGTACTAAACTAATAGGTGGAACAATTGGAACATGACCTCTCTTATGAGGAGTAGCTGGTGGAGATCTTGGATCATAGTGACTAGGATATAGGAAACAAGACTACCCACCTTGTTAAGGTGTCGCGGCGGAACTACTATTGTGAAGAAGTCACATTGGAACTAGAGGAGTCTATGAGGTAGTAGCACCCACACCTTTTCTCTTCTAAGTGTACAAGTTAAAATTTCGAGGATGAAATTTCTTAATGGGGGAAGAGTGAAATGACCCAAACATTTTAATAATATTTGTTTCCTAAATTTGTGTGTTATTTTATTCAATACTCAAAAAAACTATATTCATTGTTTGATGATTAGGTTATAATTAAAATGATACTATTGGGTTTCGACTGTTATATGTCCCTTGGTAAATATGACCATGGAAAACATTAATCATAACGTTGTGTTTATTATTTATAAATACATTTATCTTGGTAAATTAATACAGAAATAAGATTGAATAGCCTATACCAGTAGACATGGTCTATATGATGCTCATCTATTAGAGCTTGGGAAGGAGGTAGCATCTCTAGGATTTTCTCTCGACCAAGCCCAAGCAGAACTTAAACATGTTAAGATTAAACGAAGTCACCTATGAGGGAAGATGAAGTTGTAACATCCCAGATAAATATTTAATAAGAAACATTTCATAATTATTAATATTTTTGAATTAAATACTAATTTTACATTGAAAGGGTGGCTATGTTTGATAGTGTACCTGATACTTATCAATGGGGTTTTTTTCAAATCTTATGTTTCTCACTAATAATATAATATCATTATTTTAAATGGTAGTTAAATCCTAGCCGTTTTATTGGTGGGAATGAACAAAACTATCTATAATATTATTATGCATGTTTGTTAAATGTATTTACAATTATCCAATAAAAGTTAGCTGCTTAAAATGTGACTGAATCTAATTTTTAGGAAAATTTACATTAAAAGGTTGATTTACTACCTTTTAATGGAGAACCCTATGTAAATATAGTTTTTTTCACATTAATAGATTATATTTCACCAAATAAAATTCTTCTTTTTAATTGGTACATCAAAATTTACTTTGTGCAGAATTTTGGAATTTTTCGGATAAAGTTAATTTTTTTATGACTAGTGAAATATATATTATTTTAATTCAAAACTGTGTTTTAATCTATTTATTTATATGGTTAGATTATCCTTCTAATTGTTTTTAAAGTTTAATTAGAATATATTTTTATCATTTAATACCCTGTTGTATATTTAAATTTATTTCACTTTGAAATTGGATATAAACAACTATTAATATTTTGGTAGTTACTATTTCTTACAAACACACTATTTATTTTAACAACGAGAATTAATTTTAAAATTAATTAATTCCACTTATATTTTTTTAAATTTGAAAATTATAAATCATTTTTGAAATCAGAATATCAAATAATTATTAGGTTGAATTTTTGGTAATTTTCAGAAAATCTTCAATTATTGATTAAGAGTAAAACCACTTAAATGTAGTTAAAAAACATATTTTTTCATTTAAATGAAATTTTACCACTTCTGTGAGTTGAATTTGAAAAATCCAACATAAATGGCTGTTATTAGTAAGTAAAATGTGGTTCAATAAGATGATAATAATTTGGGGTGAATTGTAATTTTTGAATTTTATTTAACACGGTTAAATGTATATATGGTAATTCCAGGTAAAAATAATAATATAATAATTCAAAATTACCTTAACACTTGTTTAATCCTTATTGGATGAGTAATTCCAGATCATGGGCATCTTTGGGTCTATTTGGGGACCCCATGGAGCCAGTTATGAATGATAATGAAATATTAGATAAATTAATTTAATGTAAAGGAAAAGATGGCATTACCAAATATCTTTCAGTAATTAATTTTTATATTCTTTTATATATGTAAAACTATGGAATATAGATATTCCTTGGAAAAATAAAAATATTTCCTACATCATGGAATATTTTTATAATTTTTAGACATTGAATAAATAAAATTATTTAGGAAACAATAATTATGCATTGTTAACCTCATTAATAAATGATTAAAATAAATAAGATTATAATGATTAAAATATTATGAAATAATGTCCAATTCTGATGGGATGATTTTATTTTGACTCTGAGTCATCTTCAGTTCAACTTTAATGATTTATTGACATTTAGAAACCGAATATCATTATATAAGAAAATATTATTTTCACACATTCCTAAAGAGACCCTCCCCCCTTTTAAAAAGACCTCACTTCTAACCAATTCCACACACCTATTAAGACTTTAGGCTCATCCAAACACTACCGAATTAAGCTCTGTGCATCCCTCTCCTCCTCCTAGAAGCCTTACCTTAGGCAAAAACCACGTAAAGAAGTCCCTTTGTTTCAAACCAAAGGAAGTTACCCAAATTAAAGGTAACTATTTTTCTTAATGTAATTTCTTTTATTTTACTTCTCCAACCCCTAAAAACTTTTTATTACATTATTTTAGAAAACAAATATACTAAATATACTATGATGTTGTTATGATATTGATTCGTACTACACTAAAAACCACTATCTAATGGTTTAATAACATATTGTTTCTGTGGATGAAAAACTAATGCCTCACGAGATGATGATTGTTCGATTATCGCCTACTGCCTATCATGGTGGCCATTGAGATGAAAATATATTTATATATGATATATATTATGTTTATTATTTCTTTATGCTTCTGTATTTTTCTTTTATAGAATACCTTTTTGGTTTCCATTATGGGTAAACATGATAATTTCATTTGAGGAATTGTGGACTACCGCCCACTCAGAATGATATGACTCATTAATGCCATATGTGGGATGTATAACGGATAAAGTTAGTGAAATTATATATTATATTATACTAGAATTATTATACACATATGTATCATTATGTTTTAATTCCATTTAAATATTAAATATAAATGAATGTAGCGTTTATGTGTATGTACGGCTTACCGTCTCCATGAACGGGGAATTTCATTTCATACCTCCTAATGATATATACTGTTATAAATTTATATATATATACTGGATATACATGATATATAAGATATCTAAATAATGAATGTAATTATGGATATAATAGACTATTGACCACATGGACAACTTGTAAATATAAGGTGTTCATTTTTTTACTCAAGTACCAAATACCTACAAAATGAACGTTATTAACAAAAAATTATTACATAAAGTTTATAACATGGTAATAAGTGATATAAAAGGAATAATAAGTATGAAAAAGGTTATTAAGAAATTAGAAATTAATTTTAGTTTATTATTAAGGAGATTAAAAATTGAACGGGTCATGTCGGGAACGAGGTAAGGGACTTCTTGTCAATCTTCTTTCATTGAGGGATATTTTCATTTATACACAAATTTTTTTATACGGTGTATAAACCCCTTTGAATTTAACTTTTTTTCAAAAAGAATATTTTCTCTCCGAAGCTTTTTACAATACAACCAAAAGTATGTTTCTTTTTAACGTACGTGTTGACAACGTCATTTCTTCCACCATGAGTATTATTTGACCATTGGATTCCTTAACAAGCCGTAATGTTTTTAAAAGGAAGATAAATACAATATACTCTTTTATGTATTTTGGTATTGATAATGGTTTCGATAATGGATTTTTATGTCAATAAATTTAATTGATATATTGTGATTTAAATGTGGAAATTGTTTCTTTCCTTTATTAATTTTTTTGTGTGTGTTATGATTTTACAATGGTACATGGAAATTTGACGGGTGGATACGTGATAAACCAAATGACGGGTGGTACTGTGATTAACCAAGATGGGTGGGTACGTTATAACATCCAATTCATTGGGAATGGATGTCGGTCGTATGGCCATTCCATTTAGTGATATTAGTGAATGTCGACCATATGGTTATTCCATTGAAGTATTTTTATGTTCCAAGTGACATTTATATGTTATGTGTTCTTTATATGTGATTTATGGTAATATTTTGGTTATAAAAGGGTATTGAATAATCTTTTATTCTTTGAATAGTATTTATTACTTCATATAGGTTAAAAGTATTACTTATGATTATGTATTCAAAGTTTACTTGTTGTTTTGAAAAAATAACAGTATCCTTCTTTGAGTATCCCTTAATGAGCTTTTTATGATCATCCAAAGTTTTTGAAATGTTTTTCATAGGACATAAAGAGTAATAGGGTCAACGATGGGATCATGTAAATGTCATTCCATCTAAAACCTGTAACTATACATGAATCTTTTTTTCAATGAATTTTTATTTTTTGAAAAAATTGAAACTGAGTAGAAGTGTCCGCTTTTTTATATTTTTAAATGTAAAAGTTAGGGCCTAACTCACTAAAACTCTAAACCTGAAAAGATCCTTAATATGAATTATTCATTTAATTCATGATTATGTAATTTCTAAAGGTTTGGTCCTTATAGTTTGTTTTCATAGTTCAGTTTAGATAACATTAGGAGTTAGTGTATTATTAAATTAATATCCATAAAGTAATTCATGTAAATATTGAAATCATATAGAATTTAGAGCTTTCCATGCTGCTTCGCCTAAGTGATTTCTATGTTCATAATGGTTTTCCATAGAGGATACATGATAGTTATGTTGGGATGACATCAGGTGGATGAAAACATTCCAAATCAGCAACCTGAGATAGTCGAAATTGGAACTGAATTGTTTGTTGTAGTAATGTCATAGTTGAATCGGGCTATAAATGGTGGGGGTATCCATGTATGAGATTAGATAGATCAACCATAGAGTAACATGTCAGTAGTAGATCAATTCATGAGACAACATACCCCATCATTTTGAGGATCATCTGTCCCATTTCTAGAAGAAGGGTTGATAAAAGAAATGGATAATATTTTCAATGTCATGGGTTTTTTAGAACATCACAAGTTTAGTCTAGTTTTTTATTATTTTGATGGTGAATATGATCAGTGGTGGTTGATGGTGAAACATATCATGCATAGTGAGGAGATTGATGATCTCGATTGGGATGAATTAAAAGGTATGTTTCTTGAGAAATATTTTTCTATGGTGGTTCTTCTTAGAATGGAAAAAATAAATATTTGAATTGAGTCATGAGGATGACTCAGTGGATGCTTATGAAGAAAAAATCACTCCACTGTCATGGTATGCTCTAAATTTCATAAGAGATCTTGATAGTGAAACCAACCATTTTTAATCAGGATTAATGCCAATGTATCGAGGGTCTTTAGCTTCTTCTGAGTTGAAAAGATATAAAACACTTGTTCGTTATGTGGATAAAGTGGAAATGAAGTTTGATGCTGATTAGGTGTTCTTTGAAAAACAACAGAATAAGAGGTCGAGGTGGCAGGAAAAATAGAAGAACTCATAAAAAATGTCTGATGGTAAGACACTTATGTTTATAGTTTGTGAAAATTGTGGTAAAAAACATGTTGGGGAATGTCTTTTGAATTCAGGTAAGTGCTACCGATGTTGTAAAATGGTACCTAAGGCTCGTAAATGCACTGAATAAGATCAAGGTAATGGTAAGAAAAAATTTGATTTACTGTTAGTAAAATGTTGTAAGTGCAATGAAATTTTTCATTATGAAAATGAGTGTCCCACAAAGAACTCAAATGAAGGAAATCAACCAGACTATAAGTAGAAAGGGGTGGTCAAATCATTTGCAACTATTTCAGCAGATTTTGGGCCATAAAATGAAGTTATATCAGGTATAATTCTTGTTTGATCAGATTATGCCAATGTATTGTTTCATTCAGGGTCTACACAGTCTTTAATTTCTGAGAAGTTTTCTAGTAAATTGTGATTTCCATATCAAGGTATGAATCTTGAACTTATGGTAAAAACGCCTAGAGGAAATCTTGAGAAAAAATGAAATTATATGAACCTTCATGTCCTTTGTTGAAGAAAGAATCTACCTACAAACGTTATTGTTTTCCTCAAGTAGAGTTTGAAGTCATTTTGGGCATTGATATGATTTCTATTTATCATGAAAACATTTTCTGTATAGATAAAGAGATTTCACTTTAGAAAGATTTACATTTTTTGTAAAAGAATGAACACTTTCGTTTGACAACACATCAGGAAGCTTCGAAAATAGTAAATGATTGAACTAATTGTTACCTTGAACATATTGTTGAAAATAAAGGAACATTTCAGATTAATTATGTACCAATGATAAAGGAGAATCTTGATGTTTTTTCTGATGAGTTGCATTGTATTATACCTGACCGGGAAGTTGAATTTACTGTTGAATTAGATCCTGATGCTAAGCCAATTTCAAAACCCCCTTATCAAATGGCTCAAGTTAAACTTCTAGAGTCAAAGAAGCAATTGTTGGAGTTATTATATAAAGGTTTCATTCGACCTAGCACATCATCATTGGGTGATCCTATCTTGTTTGTTAAAAATAAAGATTGTTCAATGATACTGTGCATTGACTATAGAGAATTTAATAACATCACTGTTATGAACAAATATCCTTTTACTCATATCGATGATTTGTTTGATCATCTCTTGGGAGCGTATTATTTTTCGATGATTGACTTTAGATAAGGGTACCATCAGTTGAAAGTAAAGGAAATAGACATTTTGAAAACCAAATTTTGTACTATATAAGGCCATTACAAATTTTTAGTTATGCCTTTGGGGTTAACCAATGAACCTGGTGTATTCATTGATCTTATGAGTAGAATTTTCAAATATTTCATGGATAAATTTGTGGTTGTGTTAATTGATGATATTTTGGTTTATTCTAAAATTAATTTGGAGCATGAAATTACTTTAATGGTCATCTTTCAAACCATAAAGGAAAATAATATTTATGGGAAATTCTACAAGTGTGAGTTTTGCTTATAACAAATTTCATTCCTTGGTCACATTGTTTCAAAAAATGGAATAACTATAGATCCTAATAAATCAAAAGATGTTGAAGAATGGCCAAGACCCATAATATAACTGAGATGCATTGTTTTCATGGCTTGTAAGGTTATTACCAAATGTTTGTGGAGATTTTGACACTGTTATATAGTCTAATGACTATGTTAACCCAAAAAGGTGTTAATATAATTTGGACAAAACAACGTGATGATTTTATTAAGGAATTGAAAATAATATTATTGAATGCAACAGTTTTGGCACTGCCTTATAGAAATGGTGATTTTGTTATTTATATTGATGCTTCATTGAAAGGACTCAGATGTGTCTTTATGCCGAATGATTAGGTAATTACTTATGATTCACTTCAGTTGAAACCTTATTAGTTAAATTAATTTAATCATGATATGGAATTATATTTTATTGTTTTTTCATTATAAATTTTGAGGCGTCATTTGTATGGAGTAAAATGTGAAATATATACTGGCCAAAAAAGATTAAAGTATACATTAACTCGAAAAGAATTGAACATGAGGTAGAGGAGATGGATGGAATTAATCAAGGATTATGATTGCATGATCCTTTATCGTCCAGGAAATGAAAATAATGTGGCTGATGTTTTGATTCAAAAAATTAATGTCTCATTAACCATGATACGTTTGGAACGATGTCATTTGGTTTTTTATCTGATAAACATTGGCATAGAAGTTTTTGGTGCCGAAAATTCTTCTGTTTTGTTTCATGTGTCAGTGAAATTTTCTCTATCAGAAAAAATAAAGCAAGCACCGAAAGAAGACAGTGAGTTGCAGAAAAAGTTAGAGTTGGTTCAGAAGGGTATGTAGCATGATTTTAATGATGTTAATGATTGTAAATTGAGATTTAAAAAATGATTATGTTTGTCTTGTGATTTATTGTTGAAAAATGAGTTGTTTTGTGATGCTCATAGTTCTCCATTTTCAGTTCATCCTGGTAGTAATAAGATGTACAGTAATCATTGGGAGTTTTACTGGTGGGATGGAATGAAAAGAGATATTGTTGATTTTACTGTGAAGTGTTTGACTTGTCTGCATGTTAAAGAAGTTCAACAGTTAACGAAATGAATGCTTTAGCCATTGCTGGTTCCAGAGTGGAAATGAGAAAATATATCCATGGTCTTCATTGTGGGATTACTAAAAACATCTCTATGTAATAATTTAATCTAGGTTATATTTGGTCGACTAACTAAATATTCTCATATGATTCCTATTCGAGATACTTTGTCTGTAGATCACCATTCTCAGTTGTATGTTAGACAGATAGTCAGGCTTCATTGAGTTCCTCTCTCCATTGTATCAGATCGTGATCCCAGGTTTACTTCTATCTTTTGGAAAGCCCTTTAGAATTCGTTGGGTACTGAATTAAATTTTAGTACCACATTTCATCCTCAATCAGATGGTCAATCACAAAGAACAATTCAGTCATTGGATTATATGTTACGTTCTTGCTTGATGGATTACAAGGGAAGTGGGGACCAATATCTTTGTTTGGTTGAATTTTCATATAATAACAGTTTTCATTCTAGTATATAGATGGATCCATTTGAGGAATTATATGGAAAGCATTGTTTAACTCTGGGTTTTTGGGATGAAGTAGGTGAAATGAAGCTGATGGGACCAGAATTGGTAGAAGAGATGGTAGAGAATCTTCAGTTGATTCAGAATCACATGAGAACAGCTCAGAGCAGACAGAAAAGTTATGCTGATAACCGGAGGAAGGATCTTTCTTTTGAGGTAGGTGATCATGTTTTTATCAAAGTTTCTCCTTGGAAAAGTGTGATGTGTTTTGTTAAGAAGGGAAAATTTAGTCCAAGGTTCATTGGACCTTATGATATTCTGGAGACAGTTTGATTAGTTTCATAAAGAGTGGCTTTACCTCCATGTTTATCCTAGGTACAAAATGTTTTTCATGTTTTGATGTTGAGAAAGTACATACCAGGTCAGTCTCATGTTTTGATTCCAGAGGTGGTTTAGTTGGAAGAGAATCTCTATTATGAAGAATAATCAGTCTAGATTCTTGATCGTAGAGAGCATGTTTTCCTGAATTAGGTAATTCGCCAGGTAATGGTTTTGTGGAAAAAGCATATGGTTGAAGAGGAAATGTAGGAATATGAAAATTCTATGAGGGATAAATTCCCCCACTTATTTTATAAGAGAATAAAATTGTTAGGATGCAATTCCCAAAATGGGGGAAATATGTAACACCATAGATAGATATGGAATAAGAAACTTTTCAAAATTATTAATTTTTTTTAATTATATATTAATTTTACTTTAAAAGGGATTCTATGTTCGATAGCGTACCCGATACGTAACAACATGTTTCTTTGAAATCTTACGTTGCACACTAATAATATAATAATATTATTTTAAATGGTATTTTACTCCTAACCGTTTTATTGTAGGGAATGAAAAAAAACAAACTACAATATGATATACATGTTTGTTAAATGTGTTTGCATTTATCTAATAAAAGTTTGCGGCTAAATGTGTGAATGAATCTATTTTTAAGCATATTTTAAATTAAAAGGGCGATTTACCGCCCTTTAATGGAGAATCCTATGTAAATATAGTTTTGGACACATTAATACATTCTTGTTGGAAAATAAAATTATTCTTTAGAATCGGGACATAAAAATTTACTTTGATTAAATATTTTGGAATTTTTCGGATAATGTTTAATTTTTAATGAATAGTGAAAAATATTTATTTTAATTCAAAACTGTGTTATAATCTTATTTATTTATATGGTTAGATTATCTTTATAATTGGTTTTTAATTTATAATTAAAATATAGTATTACAATTTAATCTAATGTTTTTTATTTGAATTAATTTCCCTCTAAAATTGGAAATAATCAAGTGTCAATTTTTTTATAGTTATTGTTTCGTAAAAACAAGCTATTTTTTAACAACAGGAATTGATTTTAAAATTAATTAATTCTAGTTATCTGTTTTGAATTTTAAAAAATAGACATCATTTTTGAATTCATAATATAAAATAATTCCTAGGCTGATTTTTTGGTATTTTTTTTAAAAACATCAATTTTTTGATGAATAGTGAAACCACTTAGAAGTAGTTAGAATCTGTTTTTTTCATTAAAATAAAATTTTACCACTTTTGTTAATTAAATTTCTAAAATAATAAATACATGGATGTTATTATTATGTAAAATGTGCTTCAATAATTTGAAAATAATTTTCGGTGAATAGAAACTTTTGACTTTTATTTACCGTTGTTAAAGGTAAATAGGGTATTCTACGTAGAACAAATATTATAATAATTCATAATTACATTAACAATTATCCTATCCTTATTAGATGAGTAATATCCGACCATTTTCATCTTTGGGAAGATTTTGGGACACCATGGAGCCACTTATGAATGATAATGACAAATTATATAAATTAATTAAATGTAAAAGAAAAATTGACATAAACACAACTCTTTTAGTAATTTATTTTTATATGGTGTTATATAATTAATAATTTTGAATATAGTTATTAATTAGTAAGATAAAAATATTTTCTATATCATGGAATATTTTTTATAATTTTTAGGGATCATATAAAATAAATTATTTATGACACAATAATGATGCAGTATTAACCTAATTAATAAATGAATAAAATAAATAAGATTATAATGATTAGTATATTATCCAAAACATGTCCAATTCTGATTATATAATTTTATTTCGACTATGAGTCAACATATCTTCTACTTTAATGTTTTTTAACTTTTAGAAACCGAATATCATTATATAATAAAAAAACTATTTTCACACTTTCCTAAAGAGCACCACCTCTCTCTTATAAAAATATTTCACATAAAACCAATTACACACACCACTAAAGCATTTTGGATCATCCAAACTCTGACCAATTAATCTCCACTCATCCCTATCATCCTCCTGGGAGTCTTACCTTAGGTATAAGGCACTTGTTCAAACTAAACGAAGTAATCCAAATTAAAGGTAACCGTTTTTCTTAACATCTTTTCTTTTATTTTACTTCTCCTACCCCTAATCTCTTTTTATTTCATTATTTTATTATTAAAATAGTATCCTCAATATACTAGGATTTTGTTTTTAGATTATTTTAACTACACTTACACACACCTCCATCTAGTTGGTTAAGAACATACTATTTCTATGGATGGAAAAATAATGCCTCACGAGACGATGATTGTTCGATTATCTCCTACAGTCTGTCACGATGGCCACTAAGATGAAAATATATTTATATATGATATATATTATGTTTAATGTTTTTTTATGAATCTGTATTTTTTCATTATAGAATAGATTTATGGATTAAATTATGGGTAAACGTGATAATTACATTTGAGGAAGTGCGGACTACCGCCCCCTCAATGTGATATGACTCGTTAATGACACATGTGGGATATATAAAGGATGGATTTAATGATAATATATATGATATTATACTGGAATTATAATATAACTATTTATCATTATTTTTTAATTCCATTAAAATAAGATATAGAAATGAAAGTATCGTTCATGCGTACGCACGACTTACCGTCTCCATGAACGGTGCATTTCATTTCTTACTTACAAATGATGTGTTATGTTATATATATATATATATACACACTGGATATATAATATATATATGATATCTAAACAATTAATGTAATTCTGGATATATTGGTCATTGACCACATGGAAAACATATAAATATAATGTGTTCATTTTTGACTCAAATACCAAATATCCACAAAATTAAAGTTGTTAACAAAAATGATTAAATAATGTTTATAACATGGTAATAAGTGATATAAAAAGAATAATAAAGTTTAAAAAGGTTCTTAATCAAATATAAATTAACTTTAGTTAATTATTAAGGAGATTAAAGAACGAACGGGTCAAGTCAGACATGAGATAAGGGACTTCGTCTCAATCTCTATAAATTGAGGAATATTATCATCTATAAAAAACATTTTTATACGGTGTATAAACACCTTTGACTTTAAATTTTCTTCAAAAGAAATATTTTATCTAAGAAGGGTTTTACTAAACGACAAAAAATATCTTTCTTTTTAACGTACATGGTGAGAACGACCATTCAACTGCCGCGAGTATTATTTAATATTTGGCATTCATAACAACACAAAATATTTTTAAAAAGAAAATAAAGACCATATACTCTTTTAATTATTTTTGTATTGAAAATGGTTTTGATAATGAAATTTGTTGTCAATATATTTAATTGATATATTGTGATTTAAATATGGGAATTATTTCTTTCTGTTATAATTTTTTTATGTGTTATGATTTTATAATTGTACATGGACATTTTGATTGGTGGTTAGATGATAAAACAAATGACGGGTGGTGCCGTCATAAACCTTGATGGGTGGTTGTGCTATAACCACCAATGCATTGGTTATGGAAGTCATCCGTATGGCTATTACATTTAGTTATATGTGTGGTAGTCGATCGTATGGTTATTTCATTTAAGATTGTTTTTCTACTAAGTTACCTTCATATGTTATGTCTTCTTAATATGGGATTTAGGGTAATATTTCTTTTAAAAATGGGTAAGAAACGATCTTTTATTCGGTGAAGAGTATTTACCTCTTTATAAAGGTTAAAAGTATTACTTATGATTAAGTATTAATGGTTTACTTGTTGTTTTGAAAAACTAGCAGTTTCCTTATTTGTGTATACATTACTGATATTTTTATGCTCATCCAATGTTTTTAAAATGTTTTTCACATGAAATAAAGTGGAATAGGGTTGAGGATAGGATCATGGAAAATTCATTCCATCTAAATCATGGAACTAGACATGACTCTTTTTTCAAAGAGTTTATATTTTATGAAAAAAATGGAAAGTGAGTAGAAGTGTCAACTTTGTAATATTTTTCATCGTAATTTTTATGACTTAATTCTCTAAAACTATAAACCTGAAAAGATCCTCTATATGAATTATTCATTTAATTCAAGATTATGTAATGTTTTAAGGTCGAGTCCTTATAGAAGCTGATATAGATCACTACTCGGGAAATGTTGTCTGAGCCACCCCAAGATTCTATCACCATAGCACACCTTACACATCAGTCCTATGTAGGTGTTATAAAAGGATATGTAATAATGCCTTAGTTACTTTTTGAATCCCTTGTAATAAATAAAATGGCCATTTCATATTATGGAAAATTTGGTGAAGTTAAAATATCCAGATAAATGCCGGATGAATTTATAGTGCCATCTTATTTATGAGTTTTTGTAAAAGGGGTATTTTAAAATATTTTCATATTCATTAAAAACATAATAATGTGATTTTATTTTTTAAAAAAAATTATTCTAGAGTTATCTTTAGTAAAAAATTTAGAGTCTAATAAGATCATCTTATTTTGTAGTGAATAATAAAGTATGAATAGTAATGTATCGGTCTGAATAGTAATGAATCACAATGAATAGAAAATATTCCAAAAAATATAAACTCACCCATGAATTTATAAATACAATATAGACATCTTAGAAGTTAAAAAACGATCATAATATATGTTTTGGTATTTTTTATGTCATAAATATTTTATTTACAATTTTAAAATTATTTTAATTATATAAAAACCAAATGTATTTTCATAAAATTTAATCATATCATGTTACATTACTATCTAATGGTTATACGATAATTTAATGGGACCTAGTTTACTTTCTTAGGGTGTTACAAAAGGAGTTATAGTTTTAAAGTTGTATTTTTTGAATAAATAGTTATTTGACATAAAAATTAATTTAATATTATTTATAAAATTATTTTCATAGAATGTAGTTCTTTTTTGTATTAAAAAAATTTATATTAGGATAGGGTGAATTTTTTAGATTTTTCTGAGATAGGTGAATGTTTTGTGAAATGTAAAAATTATGTTTTGAGTTTCGGGTGCTTAATGTCATCATTAATGAGGTAATAATGATGTACGCATTTTTTAAGACTTATGAATAGTAAGATATGATAATAGGTGTCCCATGTGGTCAATACCATGAGAAATTACCATTGGATAGCCCCTGGTTTTGCCAATACCACCGATGTGGTGGCCCTTGGAAAATAAAAATTTATTCCCTCACTTTTCCTATAAATACCAATCCATTTACTCATTAATTTAATTACAAATTACTCCTAAACTAAGATCTCATCTCTTTATCCCCCAAAGATTCCTCCCATGGTTCCCTAAGGCCTCCCAAGGTCCCGACCATCAATCTTTTGAAGTTACTTTTCATGGTAAGGTATTCCTTCATCCTTCACTTTTACGTCGTGACATCATTTATGTTATGTTTTATTGTTCCATTTTTTATGTGGTGGAATGTTCATCAATATAATTATTAATTTTGGTTTCATGTTAAAATGATGTGAGACCATTTCTTCTCTCATCAATTTATTTTCTGAAATTTTAAGTGAGGCCGTTAGGCAGAGAAATTGTTTTTAAAAGAAATTGTGTCTTCTCTCTCCTATCAAGTATACCTCTTATGTGGTATGTCATTAAAATTTAAATACCTTGTACATGTCTCCATGTTATTCTATCTTTATTCTGTATTACATGTTATTTATGATTTGGTTACATTTGTACACTCTCTTTTAAATGTTTTTTAAACCATGTTATATAGCCGTTATGATATAGAATGTTTGTCTCAAAATTTTTATCTCTTTCTTTCATGAAATCCTCTTATTTTATTAATTTAAATACCAAGAACTATTTTATCATCATTAATTTATTGATTCATTAAATATTCACTATGTCATAATTGCTTGGATTAAAATGGGAATTCATCATTTTTTTGGTTTTTTAGTATGTTTACTTTTCTAAAACATTTATGAAAATGTTTCAGGTGAAAAAAATTGGGTGATACAAAATATATATAATGTTTTGTTCACCTCATTATAATGATAATTATATTAATTATTCTAATTATAACACCATTCATTTTTTAAACTTCTAAAAATATTTTTTATATGATTTATATATCCACTAAATTTATTTATGAATTATATAAGTATATTTTTACAATGTACATTATATTAAAAAGTATTATAAATATGAATTAATTTCACTATCATTATAGGTAAAATTCATTCTACTAACTATTTTTTCAAAATTTTTAAAGTACAATTAGTATCCATATATCATCCTTGTATGAAAATAAGGAATAGAACAGATTTATTTTTTTAATGTTATATAATAAAAAATTAAACCATATAAGAGTATTTTATTTTTTTAAAATATCAACAAAAAAATGAATGATTTAATAAAATAATCAATAGATTTATATTTTCATAATTCCCAAGATAGGTTAATTGTTATTAACTCCTATGAAGGATGTCTTATTATATGAAAATAATTATATATTTTCGATTTCAAATGAATAATCGTTCAATGTTTTCATTTAATGAGAAATGATTTCAATTTTTTTGTAAAATGTTTTTTATATCATTGAATGTCATTAATTATATTATAAATAACCATTTTTTGACATTCAATAAATTATAATAGGATAAGATTTTAATTTTTTGGAATAAATGTTTAATTTCATTAAATCAATATAAATATTTTTAAAATTTGGATTTCTCCTATCGATTATGATTTTTATAATAAATAATATTTCTCCAATAATTAAATATATAAAATTACATTATTTATTAAAAATACAATAAATTGAATTTTAATGGAATTTATGGGTTTTATATTGGAAATTTAGAAATGATTAAAAATTTATTGAAACTTGTCACGCGGATATCAAACGAGTCGATGAAGAATGTGGTCCCAATGACTACAAATATAATTTTAACTGAAAATTATCATAAACAAGGACATATTATTTTAATATGGTATTCCATGTATCATTTGAATAAATAATATAATTTTTATTTACAAATAAATTTTTCAATTATATTTCAATATATTTTATGAATGGAATTTTCAAATAGTTTTTTAAAAATGATAATGGAATTTAAATGTTTTCTGATATATTATTAATATTTAAATTTCTATCAACAAATTTTTTACAATTTAAATTTTATAATTTCTTATATGATATCAAATTGTTTCCTCACGTATTCTCGAAGTTTTAATAGATTCAAAATAGGTTGTAGAAACCCATACATGAAAATTTTATAGTCACCCAATGTCTATAAAATGATATTTTAATGGATATTATGAATATGAATCAAATGGGTGTTCTTCAAAGAAGAAAAATATTTGAAGACAACTAAATTTATAGTTTATAATTTTCATAAAATCCGGAGTTATGTAATGAATCAGTCAAATATTAGATAACCATGAATGAAAAAGGATATATTGGTTTATAATGGACTATATATTTCATGTTTTTCAATACTATAAAATGGAAATCAATTTTCAATTTTTGATCTATAATTCAAGGTATTGGATGTTACCTTTTATATTTATATAAGTTTTATATTTTAAAATATTTATTTTATATGTATACTAATAAATTTATTGTTTCATTTATATTTTTATAATCAATATATTCATATATAAATATATTTTTATGTAGACACACATATAATAATAATTATATTTATAATTCAGATATATATATATAGAAAATTATATTATATGAATATAAATATATCTAAAATTTAAACAGAATCTATATATACTGTACTTATATGTTTATTAAAATAGTTCACAGTGTAGTATTTTATATTATACATGACTTTAGTGTCTCTTTCTATGATTAATTATAGATATATATAATTCTATATAAATATAAAAATATGAAATTGAATAATTGTTTGATGATATATTTATTGTATTATCATATATATATATATATATATTATCATATATATATTTATATATATCATGTATAAAAATATATAAATATGGATATAATAATATATATTATATCTATAGGTACAGATATTTGATTTATTTTGGCATGGATAATAGTTGTCCATTTATATAATCTTTCTTTAGGAATATTAAAGTTATCCTTACTTAGAGAATCTTTTTAATTGTGGGAAATGTAATTAATTTTTTAGTTCCTAGTTTTAACACTAATAATGAACACGAATTATTTTAAAATTAATTTTATATACTTAGCCAGCTTGAACCACCCATGATTTTTTCACTGAAGACAACAAGTGATATAACCTAAAGAGTATTCAAAATCACCTTGGTTAGACATCAACAACCATAGAATCATGCCTGAGTTTGTGAGAATGGTTTTCCCAATAACTAATAATGTATATAGAGGATGAATATAGATGATTGGAATGACTAATACATATGTAATAATTCCATGGGTGGAAAATTATGATGTTACATCATATATGGGAAATTACCAAAAAAGAATAACAACATATAAATACACACCACATGATTAATAAACTAGTACTCGCCCGTAAATTTTAACGGTGATAAAAAAAATATTTAGTTCGATTCATGCCGATATGGTTCACTAATTTTATGGAGACAATATAATATTTCAATATTAATAATGATATTGAGTATTGGAGTATTTTGAAATATAAAAATATTGATTCTTATTACTGGAGTACAATTGGACAAAATGGACACACCAATAAGAGTATTGTTTATAAGTTTGTAATCACAAGTATTGTACATTATAATGGTATCAGAGTCGATTGATTATAAACACCAATAAAGTCCTTGAATATAAAAAATAAATATAGAGGAGATTGTAGACACCAATAAAATACTTGAATAAAACACTTGAAGACATTGTTCTAAGACTTTACACAACATTAGAAAGCATAAGTTATATTGGAACATGATTGAAATTTTATTCTAAACAAATTGAAATAGTTAAGCTGAAGCAACATACATTTAGAATAATAAAAGAAATCAAAATCAATGAAACATGAAGATCGATAAACCCATTTTGATAGATGAGTTATGATTTAAAAACTTCAAAATAGAACATCATTTTTCAAAAATGGTTACATCTGGAAAAAGGTGGGTTTAAAATTAGATACTTACTATTTTTTTAATAGCAATCGGTGTCCCTTTTTGATGTTTTGGTTATATCCTCCTAGTAATGGGTTGATCGACTCCTGTAGTGGACCGGAAGTGCTACACGAATGGCATGGGTGTAGAGCAGAGGTCCGCAACATGAAATGGAGCCGTTCTAAAGATATTCTTCGAGGGATGGCGTGTACTTGCCGCTAAACCACTTTGCTTCCACAAACAGTGCCATGAAAAAATCAGCCCACTACACCACCAGCCACTAATTTATCACAATTATTTTCACAATTATAATAGAAAGTGAAAAAAATGAATATTTTCTACTCAAATGTCTTAATAACAATTAATGACACTGAAATAAATAAACATCTACCTGAGTAGATGATATATTTTTATTTGTTGTAGCAATTCCAGAGTCCCTATTGTAGTTTACTCATAATTTCCCTGGGCTGTGATTTCCCTAGATCAATAGTCTACAATTAAAAACAAAAATCAATAACATAGCAGCACTTTCAATTGTATTGCCCCATGTAATCCCCATGTCATTATTGGTGTGAAAACAGTGTGAGAAATAAACCAATAAAAATGGAAGATAAAACTCCATAATAAATAAATTCAAAAAAACAACGAAATATAGTACATATACATCGCATATATTTATAACAAATGAAAAAAATTATTCCATATGAATTTATTGTAAATGATATCAATGTACAATATCAAAATAGGAAAAAATATGTTCCATCACATAACCTAAAACTAACCACACTGAAAGAATTTTGTTATAAAAATATGCATTTAGAATCTGGCCACAGAACTTAGAAGTGAAAAATTTAAAAATGATTGACATGAATCTCACTCTCATCTGAAGAAAAATATGATGAAAGACATGTATTCAAATATAATCCGAATAAGACTCCATTCTTGTCCAAACAGTAAAATATTACCAAACATGTAGATCATGTTCAATTTAACACAGCATAAAATCACCACCTTTCAAATCTAAAAAATGATTATTGAAAATAACTAGGATATTTAGACATTTACAAAGTTAAGCAATTTCATTAAAATGATTAAAAACTGGGAAAACTGGGCTTACCAAACATGTAGATCAAGTTCAATTCAAGCCTTTATAAAATGAACACCTTTTAAATAACTAAAATTGATTTGGAAAACCTGTAATGAGGGTCATACAATAAACCAAAAATATTTCATGCAGACAAGAACACGAAATAAAATTAAAAATAATAATAAGATACATACCTATGTATAGTAATGATACTCTTTATGGCCTACTCTTCATGAAGCATGCTTTATTGTGGGTAGTTGTGTGTTCCATCTCTATAATCATATGGTAAAATATTATATAATAATAATTTACATTGAAGAATCTACTATTAAAAGAAATAGTTATAATGGGTTCTGTTTTTTTAGTACGTGTATTGTGGTGTAAAAATAGTATCTCCATCACATGTTTTATAACCATAACTAACAAAGATCGAACCCTTATAACAACCAATGTTATCAAAGATTCATCATTATGGAATTAGAGAGGCAATGTGTCATTCATTTCAAATAATAAATGGCAATAATAAACACTGTAAAATTGCCTTTATTAAATGTTGTATTGACAATATAAAAACATTTCTATAAAACATTGTTGTTTTTGTACCTAATTTTTTAGTTGTGAGAAGGATTTATAGTGGTTAAATAGAAAACATTCCATGACCTGATCAACTGCATAGTCATCAAAATTTTCTTACCTGCACATATATTAATGTTTCATAAATGCTGAAATAAATGTTATAGAAATGCTGAAATAAATGTTACAAAAATTATGAAACATTGAAGAAATATATGTTACAGAAATGAAAAATACCTGCAACAGAAATACTGAACAACTGGAACATAATTACAGAAATAGATGTTATAGAAAGGGAATAACATAATTATCAGCCATATATATCAATTAAACAATGAAGAAAAAAATGTTACAGAAATGCACCAAATAGAAAACAGAAGTTTATAAAATGAGTACAGATGTTTACATATTGAGAAGTTTCTATTGTAATAAGTTTTCGCTGAGCACCTAACTAGAATGTGTATGAACTGTACAGAAAAGAGGGTACCTATGAACAACAGTTTTCTTATCTTCCTCCACCAGGACCATCAGTGAGTTCGTAATGAAGACATATATGTAACCGACTTAGTGAAAAACTGGAACAGAAGTTATAAAATTGAGCGTTGACAGTTTCATCTGCAACATTTTCACATGTTTTTAGATTTTACAGATCCAAAATTATTTTTTGGAATCTATTATACAGATATCCAGGGTTCTTCATAAGTTCTTTAGTACAATGTACATTTTATAGAACCACCATTTCTTGAATAAAATATATTATAAGAGAAAACATACCATTTATCTTCCTTGATGGTATGTTTTTCTACCCCATCATGGGTGCTGTGAGAAGGTATCTTTGTTAAAATAGAACTGAAATAATCATATTGTTGCAAGAACAACAGAATGTCACACCTAGTTTCCCAGCACCGGCATTATTCGTGCCATTATCCTCCTCTTTCCTTTCATTCCCTCCATTTTTTCAGGCACTTCCCATACTGCCATCTCCGATGTCATCTAACCTACCCAACCACTTGCCCGCCCCTCCCCTCCCTCCATATTTTCATCACCACCTTTCCATCCTACCCCATGGCCATCATTTCCCATCCCCTCTCCGACTTGTACCCCTGAAGCCTCGTCCCCCTTGTCATCACCCTCACCTCCCCTTCCCTCGGTTCCAAGCTGTCCAGACCCTGGAATCAGATATGTTTTTTCTCTCTTAAAGTTATTAAATATATCTCAGATGACTTCATATTCATGTAAGTGCACCAAACTGTCATCTGAAATAAAATCATTGACATGGTCTATTACCGCAAGAGAAGACCAGCTTGAAAAGATGCATTCAAACCCAATTCCACTGAACCATAGTTGTCCTACCACAACGAGAAAGGAAATATTACCTTGACATTGTTATTATTGTTATCTATGTCTTCTGTAAAATTTGGAATGCACTTGTTCGAATGTTGAAATTCATGGAAATATAGTCTTACCTGGAAAGTGATATTCATCGCATCATTGGGTGAAGTTTCAGTTCCAGAAATTATGCCCGTAAAGGTTCGAGAGGACACATCATTAAATAGGATCCATGTACACATATCAAAGTATTGGGGAAGCTCCAATGTAACCATAAAATCATAACTAATTTCCTCTGTATTTATTCCATAACAAAGTAAAACTACACATGATGAATTTAACATTCTCCTAAAATGAAATATAGAAATAGAAATTATGTATAGTTGAAGTAAAAGAAACATACACTTAGGGACATCCTAGGAGAACAATATTAGGGTTACATAAAATATAATCAATTTCATCAAACGAACAAAATGTATGACGTCTACAGAAAGATGGCAGGATGAATGAAATTATGTTCTAGTAATACATTAGTGTTTGACTAGAGCTACAGGGAACCAGGTTGGCAAGATCTTCAAATAGTTCGTTAACAATACGGATGGTGATAAGAAAATACCCAATACAAGGCCTCGATAGACCCCTGTATCAGCACTTATTTTCTGAAGATGGTGATAGGAAAATTCCCAACACAACTTCATGATCTCGGGTTGTCATCACATCTCTTCAGATTATGTTGAATTTTTTCTTCATTTTCAAAATCAGACAGGAGGTTTTTCTACATGTAGAATAATTGGACATTAATATGCAGGTAACATTTCTTGAGATGTGTAAATGGTGAAACAGATGTAAAAACTGTCTAATAAGAATGATTTTCAGTAAATCATTCTTGAAATATTATCATAAATAGTCTGGCTAAGATTTTTTTACTTGAGTAGATGCCATGTCTGACCCTAATACAGCTATTCCTAAGCTACCGTACGAAGTAGAACACCCATCATCATGATGTTTCTATAAGTGGAAGTATAAAAGAGTATTAGACAAAGGTGTTTCATGTTTTGGTTCATATAAATTGAATCAATATAACTGAAAATCACCATGTTATTTTCAATCCCACTACCAAACTCTATAGATCCACTGCTCTGATGTGTCGGTGTTGTCACAAACAGATCGAATTATTTTTGTACAATCATTGGTATAGTATGTTGAGAGCGCTAAAATATTTCACCTCTTTTTTCTCAAATGTGTCACTGAAGCTACGAATGTACATCTCATTATCGCTGATATAATGTACATTGTAGCTATTCTGTTCAAACGTTTGGTAATGGTTTTGAATATTAAAAGTAGTTACATCAATTGAGAATAAATAATTATTTGACTTGAATACTTCCAACTGTTGAGGGAAACCACACTCATCATCATCATATTTTTAATAAGATATCAAATGTCAGTTATCATTTTGCAAAAATAAAATAAAATGTTATAATAAGATGCAGCTACATGTATCAGAACAGCTCTTAAATTTGAAGGTGTTTCATGTATGAATTGCATAACATGTTTTTAGAAGATAAAAACTGAAAATTATCTTGTCTTATCTATAACCTTGAGTTGTACCCTATACTTGATTGATATATTATTAAGATTGCATAATGTGTTGATGAAAGTATATCTCGGCAGCAGAACCATGTTGTAATGTTAGAATATTTTAAAATCAAATAGTTGCCGACCTGTAAGAGGTAGAATATGGAGATAATTTGCATTTTTGGCACCACAATGATCCATTTAAACTGTGAACCTTTTTCATTCAGGGGTCACATGACTTGTAAAACTAGCTGTGGGTGCTTTGACTTTTTAGTGTTGTTGCTGAAATTAAGCATCTTGTAGGCTACAGTAGATTATGTACATTAAACAATATTTAATCAAACAAAGATAAAGTTGAAGGTAAAATTAAATGAAGATTTACATATGATACAAAAATTGTACTTACATGTTCAATGTTTTTTATATCAACAATGTACTTTTTTTACTCCAATATTGTACTTCTGTAGAGGGGTCTGGGTTTTTTGATGGGGGACTATGTAACTAGGATGAAAATAAGTACCGAAACCTACTAACATCCGTAATTGGGAAAAAATAAACAGGCATCATAAAATGTATTATAGCAATGGACTAAAAATACATGTAGATATTTATATTATAAAATATTTACAATACATACTAAACCTGTTTCTAAAGTTGTCAACTTTTGCAATGTCCAGGTTGTACAAAATTTTGGATGTGTGAATAGTAGTTCTAACAATAACAGCTCCTTTAAATTATATGAAAACAATATTAGTGAACCCTTGGTTGAAGATTACAAAAATAAATAAAATATGTAGTAACGAAAAAAAGGTTAAATGTGGACAGATACTGTACTACTGAATTTTTTAACCCGGACGAGTTGTAAGATCAGAATGTTAGGTAACTCCTTATATTGTTCCAAATAAGCTGACATCTTAGTAGCATAATTGCCCCATAAGCTACAGTGAACATGCAATCCTCTACAAACAAAAAAAATTCATTATTCGTAAATGTTATATGAATATTCAATGTCACTATAATACTATTTTTAAATCACATTTCATCTTCAAGAATAATTTTCATCCTAATGCTTGAATTTCCAATTGATTGCACTGGCTAGGAGTATCACAGAAGCCCAATGATATCTAAATCATAAAACACAGAAATAAAAACAATGAAGGGGGAGTTAGAATGAATTGGAAAAGACTGTCTTTTTAATAAGATAACATTGAATAAAAAACTATATCAATGCACTGCAATGGAAGTATACCTATTAGATTATATTTTTTTAGAGTCATCTGAGTAATGTCATTAAATGAAGTGAAATTAAAACTGAATAGAGGGATTTATGCATCATATGGATGAAGAAACATTGTTGATGTGAATAGAAATCGGCGTGAATGTCTTGTTGCCATGTAATATCATTGATTTGGAGAAATTTGAATGTTTTGAATGTAATAGAAGAATCCTTCACGCATGAGATAATTGAACTTACTGATAAGCTGGCAGTTAGTAATTGAACATTGTACCTTCGTACCCTGAGAAGATAAAATATAATAGTGGTGGTAATTGAGATATAATATTTGACTGAAGACATAGATATTAATGAACTTATTTTATTGCAGTAAGATAACAGAATTATGGTGTAACGATTTGAAACATGGATCCTTATATCTCCAAGTACAAAATCGATAGCAATGACATTGATGGAGTTTTTAGATGAATAATTGCACCAGATGTTCAACACACGTACATGTATCTTTAGAGTTTCATTTGACTCTGGCGAAATCTCACACAATGGGGTTATTGATCTGGATATCAGTTTGTAATTCTGTACATTAAAAATTAGTATAGAAAGACAACTAAATCATAAGATAAGGAAGAAACAGAGTTACATAGGTCACATTATATAGAAAAATTAAATGATGAATAGCTAAATTGAAATGATACCAGAGACAGGTTATCGAAGAATTTTTTAGAGACAATATTTTGTGTGAAATCAGTAGCTATGTTATGATTATCTGCAACTATTGTTTTCAAACCATTCAGTGAGGTGACCCTAGAAATAGCCACATATAATTTCCCATGAGAGAACATAGGCCTGTGTAGAAATAACCCAACTGAAGAGAAAGATTTTCCTTGACTCTTATTAATAGTCATTGCATAACAAACTATCAAAGGATATTGCAATCTTTGTAACTTGTAAGGCCATCTATCATCGGATTGTGTCATTGTTAGTCTTGGAATGAATGAAAAGTACCCTGAATGACATCCAGTTAAATTTTTTGCACCAATGACATGGTCTCCCAAGTGTTTAACAATCATTCGAGTGCCATTACATAGAACAACTGATTGATCCACATTCCTTAACAACATGACAGGAACACCAATATTCAAACTAATTTTATGTGATGATAATCCAGAGATATTATTTCCATTTAAAAACTCTGATGTGTATATATTTTCAGGCCTATCTGAATCAAAACTGGCATTGCAAACACTGTCAGATCTGAAATAGTCTCTGTTATCTGCAGTTGTGAGAGATAGCATGTAGTCATTGATTTCTTGAACAACATCACGTGTTGGAGATAGAATCGCTTTATCCTTTAGATAGCAGACATCATCGTAATGGTCTGAGAAAGAAGGATATGTGAAGTCAACAATTTCTACCAATTTATTATTGGTTGATTTTAGAATATATTTTTCTGGTATATGAATTTCTGATTCAACATCATCATGTTGTCAAGTGTTACCATCACCAATATCTAACACCCACTTTGAAAAGGTTTGTATGTCATCAGAATCTGTATTGGAAGTCCCAGATTGTAGTCGCATGCTTTTTGTTAGAGTTAAACCTCTACATTATTGTCAAATATACGATGATTTGATACTTGCAAGAACAATGTCATTTCTGTTGCCACCTGGAATAACTAGTATAATTCAATGGAAATCTCCACCCAATACAACTGTGATTCCTCCAAATGGTAAAGACATAACAGTGATATTTTTAGTTGTCATTATATCTCTCAGGGTATGGTCCAGAGCCTCAAAACAGTAATTGTGAACCATGGCTGCCTCATCCCAAATAATTAGTTTTGTAACATGTAATATCATGGCGAAGTAACTCCCTTACTGAATATTGCAAACTGATTTCTCATTACCAGAGATTGGAATATGAAATTTAGAATGCGCCATCCATCCACCAGGAAGTAGTAATGATGCTATTCCACTTGAAGCTACTGCCAGAACAATACTTCTCTCTGATTTCAGAAAATATGTGAGTAATATCTAAATAAATGTTTTACCGATCCCTCCATATCCATGCAAGAAGAAGAAACCCCACATGCTGATGATATTGAAGACAAAATGACATCTATAACGTTTTTCTGTTCACTGGTAATAATACTCTTTAAATTAATGTAATCATTTCTAAGACCCTCTCTATTGTAGTTCAGTTCCTCCGCAATTGAACGATTTGTAACAGTGTCAATTACTAAATCTGGAGCATGCATAGGGGGAAAACTTTGAAGAGACCTTTCGTTGCTTCGTGAAATGTCATTTATTTCTTGTAGAAAAAACATGTGCCTCTGTTCATCAGTGAGAGTAATATCTATTGAATATTTGAAAAATTTAAAGAGATTTTTGAATATAATAGTAAAAACTGAATTACAATTGGTTCTGGGAACAAAAATAATTACACAATATAGAACAATGTCATAACAAAAGCAGCACAACCATTCAGTTGTAACATAGAAATTCATAAAATCGTTGTCTATACATGACAGGGACTACTAAAATTTCCTGACAGACATGTAGTTTTTTCATATTAATATGCATAAACATGAACATAACTTTACATGGATTAAAGATAAAATTGTAGAATAGTGCAGAAAAAATGCATGCAGAACCATGTCATTTATAGTTCTGAAAATAAATGCAGTTCTATAATGTATACTAATGTATTTTGCAGAATGTAATGATATCTTTTCACTATCCATATGTAAACAGAAGAGTATGAGTACATATCAAAGGATTCCAGATGCTAGATACATTGAACTAATTAAAAACTGACAGATACTACACGGAACACTCGAGTATAAGTATATAATCCAGCTATAACCATGTCAAATAATATAATACGAAAGTGTATACCATTTGATAATTTTTCACCTAGGACATATTTATTCAAATATGGTCATAGTTAAGAGTGTATATATTGTTACAGAAATATCAATATGTATTAATTAAACTAATAGCTCATAGATTCATTAATAGTGTTAGTGATGTCAATATCTTACTAGAAGAGTAAAAAGACTTGTAAACAGTATAGAAACAAAACACTAAAGTATTGACGTAGTTGGAAAATGTGGTTGTTAATTTGGTATATACCTTCCATTTGAAGGCCATTTTTTGAAAAATATATGATATCTTTAGAGATAATATTTCATGTTTCATTCCAAACTACATCCGGATGAGAAATGTTATTTGAGATTAGCATGCTTGAAAATAGTCTGCATAGACAGTGGCCCATTCCCCATGCTGAGACCTCTTTAATAGCATCAATGAATTCTCAGTCATCCACTAGAAGACCCATAGCAGAACATGCCTCCCTGAAGGTTCCATAAATAATTCCGTCGACAGTTTTCAAATATTCAGATGATGTGGAACCTCTGATTATTGTTAGAAGGATCCGCATGTAGTATAGCTCTCCAGTGGTAGGAGGCACATAGTAGATTCGACCAATACTGCAACCTTGTTTTCGGGGATGCCATTTTTTTTCCTGACTATGGCAGCCGAACCTCATCGGGTATTCTGCGAAAGTTAAACATCTACCTTCTGAGGATGCCAAATTTGATTTAAACCAAGACGTGAACATTACCTCAGCAACATTTACGCCAGTCAGGACATCTTCAATTCTTTCATCGTCTCTATATGTAACAGTATGTTGCCCTGGTAAATGATAGGGAAGCCTGTCGACAGGTGGATATCTGTAAAGTATATCATAAGAGAAGATTCGCCAGGACGCCTTACAAGGTGATATGTAGCGATAGTCATAATACATCGTTATTTCATAAGTAGTGGTTTCTATGCCAGTTATGTTGTTGGTTTCAAAAAGCGCTATTGTTACATGATCATTTCCCTTGCTTATATATTTAAAGAGGTATTTTATAGATGATGACTGGTTGCAGACCACAATATTTAGATGTGCTTGATACCTGAGTAGATAAACTAGATTTTATGGTACCACAATACAATTATCCTACTGAAAACCATTTTTAAGGATTGATCTGTTGTTATCCCTTCTATGTTATATCACATGATTGTCATCATCTATTGTTGTATCACAAATTTTTTCAGAAAGTACTTAGAGCATTTTCCATTTTTCATACAAGGAGAATATTGTCTGGCATCTCCACAAGGTCCATGGAGCATATAGTTTTTAACAGCTTCATGTAGTGATGGGAATGCAATTTTATCTGGAATCTCAGCAGACACAACTCTATTAACATCTTATGGAGTGATATGTTTTTTTTCATGACAAAGAAACAATAAAATGTGGACATGTGACAATCCCCGTTTTTGGAATTCAATGGTTCGAACCACTGTAATGGAAAAAACAAAAATTGGTTATTTATAATTAATATTAGGTGATGTAATAAGAAAGAATATGCGGAAAATAATTAACAGTAATAACAGATCTTATTACTTAAACATAATGAAATGCCATATACTATCTTACCTGCCCTTGATTTTCCAAATATACAATCTTCTCTTAAATCTTTTGTAGATGATCTACCTTTATATTGAATACTCGAGATAGTATTTGTGGACAGTCAACTGGATGAAGATTCTTGTGTGTAACAAATCTACTGATTTCTGGCCACATTGGGGTACATGTAAATGTAAGGAACAAATCAGGATACCCTGCCCAATTACAAATTGACATTGCATCATGATAATTTTGAATCATATATCTTGGACCACCAGTAAAAGAATAGGGAAAAATGATGTGCTTCCTGCAAGAGGACCCTTCTCGATCACCACAAAGGAATGAATCTTGGAATCCATTGTAGAGGTCGACCCGCAACCGCTTCTGGTGGAAACGAATATATGATAGTCTCTAAGACTCAATCATTATGTAAGAATCGATGATAAACTATTACAGCAGTCTTCTAGAATGTAGTAAAATGGACTATTCAATGTAACGGAATTGCAGGTGAAAAGAGAAATATTCTCTCATTGTAACCTTTCTTATCCTGGCACTGGTAGTGAATGTTGTAGTGTGATGCATTACATTGTAAACATATCAATCCTGGCCACCAGGGAAAATCAATGGATACTATAAAGATAAATACAAAAGGTGAAGCTCATCAATTTGTTGCAACGCACCACATTTGGTTTGAATGATGATGTCACGTTCTTGGTTTAGATCTTCAACATCTCCGACAATAAGCATGGAAATTTCTGATGTTGTCGGTAAGTTATGTGTTTCCTCATGTGTATGTATTTTCTTAAGTAGGCATAGCTTTATGTTTGGAACATCTTCACGATTCATGACATATTTTGCTGATATGAATTGTTGAGCTAAATCATTGTTCTCATGTAGCATATGTTTCAACTTCTGAACAATATCGATTATGATAACTGACTGAAGATTCCTGCCATCAGAGCTGGAAGAGATATTTGCGTCAGAAAAATACATTGAATTTCATCAGCTGTATATTTATAGAAATGAATTTCAGCAATACCACATACTACTAACTCTATTCTAACACTCATGTTCTATGTCAAACACATATAGTTGGGAAAACCTTGGGGGTTGTCCATATACCAGACACAAACTACCTATGTGATGGTAGTTCTGTCCATTTAATCTGAATATTGTTGGGGCTCTACCGTTGTTCAAAGACTTATCAACATTCCCACCCATAGACATGAATGAAAACATAGATTTATAAATATTTATATGTTCTCAGAAGGCTATTTCTTGTGAAGATGTTCGATTGAAACCCAACATCTGTAGGTACGGAGCAGGTGATGGGGGAAATCCAAATAAATCATTCCCATATAGTAGTATAGAGCAAATCGTGAGGTTTGTTAGTTGCTGCATTTTCTATTTCTCTCATCATACCACATATTTGATTAATAGTACATGCATACATATGTGGGGTCTCCGATATCTGTGTATCCTGAACAGTGGGGAAAAGTTTATTTAAAACAATATTAAAATTACAGACTGTACTCGAATAATATATGAATTATGATATTAAAAATTTCGGATGTCTAAAATAAATAACAAGTGTTCTCTCCAATGTCCACTTCTAATTATTTTCTTACAGAAGTCGATGAAATGTTAATATGGTGTGTGATATTCTGAATAGAATATTATAATATTTAAAGATCAATTGGTTAGTCAACAAACCCAAGGATTTGGCAGCTATGCTGACGAAATATCTATTGTTTGAAGTCGATCCTGAAATATGAGAATGAAAATATTGTTGATTATAATATCATGTTACATAAGCTTTATGTAGTTACGATAAAAAAACTAAAGAATCTATATTAATGTGTAAAAAACTTATTACATACCTATCAATGATGCAGTAGTGTATTGTGGTACATCAATATTTGGAAGACTTAATCTGTACACAGAGGATATAGTAAGAACTAAACTTTAACTGACATGTCATATTTAATTGTATTAGTCATGCATACTCTGTCGAGTTGAGTACTACAGATTCAGTGAGATTTTTGTCCACATTCAGCTGACCTAATGGGAAAATTGACAGAAGTGTTTGATGGTCAGTAATTAAAGGTTTGGCCCTATTTTATAGTCATAAAAGTTAACAGACATCAGGCTTACAAAAAGGTATAGGAGAGAGGGTGTGATGTATATGTTTTCATTTTTTTTCTGGCAATCATTGTCGACTCCGTACGACTTGCACTTGGTACTATGAACAAATAAGTAACAAATCATGAGTAGTATTCCATTGTTGGAAACAATAATCTTTTCATAGAATTTGTCATATGAACATATCATTAACACATAAAGGTGATAATGGTAATCTTCGGTCTGTATGTCCGACGCCATTTGATGATAGTGTCTAAATATTTGGACTGTCGGTGGACACGATAGAAAGAATTTGAGAACCTCATTGTTACTAAATTGATTGTCATTAAACTAATATAATGATAGGAGTAAAGTTAGTATTTATGTTATTATAAAACTAATATAGTACTCACGATTTTCTTGACATTGCAGCATGATTAGTCTTATGTGGGTCCTTGATTCTCTAGAGTTGGTAGGCGTTTGCATGGTTCTGTGGGGTTTCATTGTATAGAATTGTGTACGTGGCATGAAATTTTTTTTTTTTGAAAAGTTGATAATTAAATATAAAATTCTTATAAATAGGCAGGCAATAGTGTTACTTTTAAATTTGTAGCTCATTTTAAATGTTTAATATTAACACAATAGACATGAAAATATTCAGTGGAGCTACTAAACATTAAAATACATGTTTTTAATATAATGACCATGTAATGATAAAAATAATGTACAGAAATTGGTTTTCAGCCACATTTATGAAGAAATACCTATATGAAAATAATTTATGCCCCTCGGATGATAGACGCAAAAGGATGTTGTCAAAGAAGCCGTATATTATCACCTAAAAGACTGCAGATATATGTGTTAAGTGTCAATGATGGAATAGAGCATTCAAATATCTCAGATATCCAAAAATTGTATACGTGGAAGGAAAATTAGTTAACGGTTATGAAAAAGAACAGATATCTATCTAAGAAACTAAACATTCAATGTCGCATGGGATTGGTATTTCTAAATAAGGAACTATTTCAAAGTAGCTGCCATACAAGTGTCAGAATGACTGACGTTTGAATGTGCTGTTATATTTTCTAGAATGCAGTGTCAATGTACAGATTGGGTTTTAGATATCCAAAACTGGGTTAAAAAATAGAGATCTAATCATATTTGAAAATAATATACCCTTATTACAGTTGCAATAAACATATAAAATATGCAGTGCACAGTGATAGAGAATACATTACATTGTTAGTAGACAATGGATCTGTATGGAATAAAAGGAAACCATACTCATGAGGCCAGTGATGAAGTATAGCTTTGGGATTCCTGTGATGGTATGCCCGAAATATTTTTCCAGGATGGTGATGGCAACAGTGATGCTTCCGGGGAGGGTATGCGGGAGGAGAAACCCAGAATCGGCCAGTGGAGTATTGAATCAGGCTTCTGTGAAACCCTATTAGTGACCTGACAAGCCGGTATAGACAGCGTTCTGATACGAATGCATCAAGCAGGTAGAAGTGATTATTGGATACCTCAATCACTGCTGGAAATTTGAGGAACCAAACAGAAATGCAGGGGGGGGGAATGGAGGAATTGAAAAGCGGTGAATGAAGTGCAGCTACAGAAAATGCGGGGAGAGATTTGAGGATGTCGAGGAACTCTTGTAGATGAAATAGAATGATATCCGCGAATGAATTCCACTGATTAGAAACCCAAAGGCCGGTCGGAGGAGGAGAAATTTTCAGCGACGCGAGTTTTCGGCTCAGATCTCGGATAAAAGATGTCGCAAGATGAGCCCGATAAAGGAATCAAACACTGCCAGACGAAACGATAATAGAGGAAATGTGGTGGGAGATGAATGGAAGGAATCGATGTTGGAGCTATGGGCTAGGATGAAGTGTGTAAATAACCTTAGAGACTGGAAACCCTAAGGCACGAAGGAGGAGGAGGAAAATCCAGGAGAGCGGTATGACGGGGTAATCGGGATTCTATAGGAGCCCGATATTGTGGGGGTGTTTTCGGAAGCAGAATAGTTTTTTTGGAGACGTGGATTCATGTGAAGCGGACACGTCAGTAGGGAGATACCCAACTTTAGAATATATAGTGTATTTAAACTAATAAAAATTTTATAAAATATGTGGAGGACGGGGGGGATAGATCATTCAATTATATATTAATAATCCAAAAAATATGTAACCATGTCTCCATGTGAAAACATGAACATCATGAATCGCCTACATAGACATCATTAGGATTAACTAATATGGATAAGTTCAAATTAAGGAGCTACCTTATACCAGAACCAAATCATATCAAATTATATCATGTGACATAATTTATTGTGGAAGTAATATTTTTTGGCAATACATTTCCTAGAAGGATATAACCAAATATTCCACTACTTCCTTTCTGGAGACATAAATTTGATATTTGTTTGAAATAAAATATTCAATAATGGGGTTTTCAATGTTTTATTGAAGATAAATCATAATGATATTTAAAAATATTATTTCAAGTAATTCATCATTATTTATGATTGATATAAACTATCCCTTAAATAATAAAATTAAATCTTGTTTATAAATTTTTAATTTTTATAAACCATATAAAAAATACACCCTAAAGAGAACTAATGGAACAAAATAAACAACTAAATAAGATGTGATAATTAAGATGAATCCCAAGATATGTACACAAATATAAATAAAATGGAATTAGTATTATCCATGTATAAACAAAAAACTCACAGAACAATTCATGTGAGATTCTGAAATAAAAATAAAGTATCACTAGGTTGAAATTAAGTATAACAGTACAGAAATATTAATGAATAAGTAAATATGGTAAATTCATAGACATATCATTAAACAACTATTGATATACTCAGGTGTAACCAACTATATACATATCTGATATATTTATATTTTATAAGAATTTGACATCTATATATAATCCTCACATGAGCTGATCAAAATAAATGTATTATTCAAAACATTGAATTATATAGTTAAATTTTAATCTTATTGAAATTATTATACAGAAATAATGATTTGAGTATTAGCCTAAGGATTTTGTAGTTATTGTTATACAACATGGTTATCATGAATCATTTCGAATTCTTTAATTTTAATGTGTTAGATTTTTTTGTTGGAGAAATGATTTAATTGTGATGATTTCAATTACAACAAGGTGACTCTTAAAGCACAAAATTTTTATCATATAATTTCACACATAACCTTTGTGATGAAATAAATTTTAATAATAATATACACGTTTTTTTGATAGCTTTTATTTCTATCATTTTTCCATATGATAATGGTTTAATTTTGAGGTAGTGAGGATTGTGTCTCTTTCTAGATTTTTATGATTCTAGTTTCATTATGTAATGATGATGTTCTTTTCACCGTATAAATTTATTTATTAATGAAATTTTATTGAATATAAGTAACAACATATTATGGAAACCTAAATATATTGTGGTGATCATCACCAATCCATAATATATATATACATATTCGTAGCATTACTAAGGAAAATTAAAAAATTATACCTTTTTTCTTATGTGGTTTATCTAGTGATTCTAGGGACCCTCCAACATAAAAAATGAAATCCCAAAATTCAATATATTGTGATGTGCTGATTGATTATATATTGCAACCAGAAATATTTTAGTTGGAGTTGAAAAATAATTAAGGGTATTTTCATTTTAAAATGAACTTCAAATTTTATTAGTAGAATAAGATGATGGATTTTTTTGGAGGAAGAATCAAACTGAGCATGAAGATTGTATATAAGATAATATAGTTTCATGATGAATGGGATGAAGACAATGTAAAAGATTCTAAGATATAGAACATTACCTTCTATATTGAGGAACTATTCTTCTGAATATGGGCAGTGGGGAAGTAAAAGAATTAAAATAAAAATGTTGATGAATTGATTGGTGGAATCCTCTCTTATTGTATCTACAGTAAATTATCCTATATTGGTTTTAGGGGTAAGATTACACAATTCAAGTAAACATATTTTTTATCATCAGTTAAATGATAAGATTTTATCATTTTATAAAACGTGATAAAACTAATAAATAATGTTATCATGACTATTTCAATATCACGTCAACAGTGTATCCACTCATTTTTTAGTGTTCATCCTTTTAATATCATTTAACGAAAATATAGAAAATATGTAATGTATGATATGAATTTCAAAAAAATAATTTCATTCACTTTTACACATTTCAATGGTTTTAATGGAGAAATGTAAAATGAATTTAATTGAATAGTTCACTCCACCCTTCAAAGGATGTTATAAATATTTGGTGGGAATATTCACATATAATATGAATCATAGGGAAAAATTATGATTGAAACATCATAAGAATAAAATAATTTTAGATATAGAGTTATTCACTTCTAGTAAATTGTATAAATTAATATTCTAGAAAAGCATTTTGCAAAAATTCAAATATACCTATAGATAAATGTTACATTCTCATCAACATGTTATATTTTTTATGGAAAAATTTTTCATTCATATTCATGTAATTAAATGTTTCTTATATTGATAAATATGTTGGATCATATATTTCTCATGTAATTCACTTCATAATATTTTTTTTATATAATTATTTATCCATTAATTAAATGAAAAAAATTATATTTGAAAATATATTCATAATATCTGAATTATTTTTTTGGAAGAAAATTAATTTGTAGGAAAACAATATTTAGATATATTAAACATATATCCCAAATGAATTCCAATTTATTATGGGATATAAATTTATCACAGAAAAGAAATATTTTAACATGGTTGGAATTTTATTACATGGTATATTATAAATAATTTAGAATATATTCTATATGAATTAAAAAAGGAATAATATTATTTATTAATAAGGTAATTGAATGTTGTAAAAACATATATCAAATTTATATAGATGTAATTGTTGAATAAAATTCATTAATACAAACATGGGGAAATATCGTGTAAATAAGAGCATAATATTAAAAAGTTAGCAATTGTTTTTTATGCATTCCAATGAATTAGTGTAAATTACTTGTATTAGTGTATGAAATATATAATTCATCATTAATATTTAAAAAAATTAAAAATTATAGATTTATTTTCTAGATGCATATTTCAATCATTCAATACAATTTGTTCAAAAAAAATTATTGAAAAACATTATTCAAAAAATATTTATAAATTTCTCACTCATTTCATTAAAAAAATATTTTTATTTATTTGTGTTCATAAATTCTTATATGTGTTTATTTATGTATATAAATTTAAAATTAATTATAATAGATATATATATATTTTTAATTATATTTACCTATAATTTTTCATTACTGTTATCTTAACTAAAACACACATATAGTTATATATAATATTCTAACATAAGGTTTTGTAATTATATCAAAAATAATTTATAGTAATATAATAAAATATATGTATTTTTAATTTTGTTGGTTTATATGTTTAAAAAACATGGAGTGATAAATCATCTTAACAATATGTTATTGATATTTTTTTAAATCATAATTTTGTATTATTTTTTATATATCTAAATTAAGAATCCCAATTATAAGTAAAAATAATATGATTTATGTTAAATAATAATTATTTATATTATATTAAGTCAAAATATTTTATTTTGATATACTTATATTTTAAATTTAAATGGATATATTTAAATTTTTGATAATATATATGCCTTATTTCCTTTCAAATTGTTCTCTATCCATCAATTAACACTTATTTACCTTCCTAACTAACCTCATACACACAAAGTTTCTATTAAAAACCATCATCCAAAGACTAAAATGTCACTTTAAGAAAAAAATATCTCAATTTAATATGATACTGTATCATTTAATCACTGATCGAAATATCTATTTACCTATGTACTATTTGTTTCCCTATGTTCTTCTAAATAAACACAAGAGGTCTATATTTGTTATAATTTCTCTTAGGAACACTAGATACCTGATTTTATTCTTTTTCTTATTATCCCTACTTTGATCGTTGTATTTTATTTTCATCCTCATCCCATATACATCACAATGATTCTCATTATTTTTTAAACCATAATTTTAGAAGACTCATTTCATTATACAAATGTGTTAATTTGGACTTCTAATTAGCATCTTTTAAAGGGTTTAAATTCTAAATATTCATTCATGTCTCTTTTATTGATGGGTTTCCATACTTCACTAACAAATAATTTCCCATTTTCAGTCTAATAGATTGGTTCACAAAAAAATTTCAAATATAATAAAGATAACAATGTAGAATCACAATGAGTATAAAAATATATTATACATAAATACAATATTGAATGTTCTATATATCATGTATTTAAAAAAAACATCCTATAATTCATTCAAGGGAATTTTAGAAAATTAAATTTTGTAATATTATTAAATACACTCAATCATTTTTTTTATATGTAAAATGGACAATCATAAACATTATACCATATATAATTCAAACATTTACTAAAATTTAATATAATATTCATGATTCTATATTGTATGAAACAGTAAGATGGTGTCTTATCAAACACATGAATTTTATATTTCACTAGTCTTCATTTATTAAACAAAAAATTATAATATCATCCATACTTATCTATATTTTACTATTTCCAAATGAAATTTATATTATATAATAATTATATACTACATAAAGTGTTGTTTTTTATTAATTAATAAAATTACATTTTATAAATACATTATCATATAAAATCATTCATATATATTTTTAATAGATTAATCATTTACATTTGACAGAAAATAAAGTTAGGTTTTTCTACTAATATCTAACTTCTTCCATACTATGTGAATAAAATTATTAATTTTTTACAATTAAACAACAAAATATATTGTCTAAAATATAATAGTTTAGTCAACATCCATTATGTATTGTTATTTTTATGTTATACATATTTTTATAATATATTTTAGTTTTAATGTGTATTATTAAATATAAAAAGGGTTCATGGAACCTAAGATATTAAAGAAAATTTGGAAACAACTACTTTTCATGTGGTTGAAGATGTGAAAAATTAAGTTATACCTGATCACTAAGATTCATGATGATACCATTATATGACTGTGATAATTTTTTTATAAAATTTTCATAACCATTTCACTCTTCCATGTATATAAGATTTATATTAACATTGTTCAAATTGAAATTAGGTGAATTATTGAAATATTTGATATGATATTGGTGAATATTATAATGGTAATGTAACATGACTAAATAATATAAACGATGTCTTTATTTTATTTTTGTGATTTTTTTATATTTAATTATTTTTCATTCAGTTTCAATTTAAGGGTCCAGAGATATCTATCCTAAAATTTACATGGTTTATTATAATGAAAAAGTTATCATTCATAAATATTTTATACTAATTTATTATTTTAAATTAAATTTATATCTAAGGAAATTAACTATATGATTCATATTTAGGAATTTTCTGGTTTCATTGTCTCTTTGGTAAAAAAAACATTAACCTATTTATGTAAAATTATACCTACATAATTTTAGATTAAATATAATTTCAAATACCGGTGTAGACATACAAGAACATATAGTTTCTAGTGTTTTTTAATCATTCATTTTCAATGAACAAAATTATTTTAAAAAAAATTCACTAAATAATCGAATATATAACATAAATAAATAAACATTCTAATTGAATAATTAATTTAAAAAAACAACTATCATAAAAAATTTCAATTTAACAAAAATAAATTTCAACAATATTAATTTTGACATAAAATTGATGAATTATATTAAAATTTTATGTTATATTAAATATTTAACATGTAGAAAAATGAATCATTATTCCCAATTCCAATAAACCCTAGGGTATTATGAAATTATCATAGAGGAATTAGGTTCTTACTTCTAATCCACCGTTGATTTTCTTGATGTGATATTTCATAATTATTATTTTTAATATAATTATATTGTTTATTTTCTCATGTTATGGGCTGAATTTAGTTTCATTTTTTATAATAATAAAAATATATTCATTTTAATGAAAATTTTCAATTAAATAATTATCTATTGAAAACACATTGGAATAGTAAAAAATTATATAATAAATCACAAACAATTATATATAAAACACTCACACAAATATATATATATATGATTGGTTTAATATAATTAATATTTTAATATAAAATATTTGCAAATAAAAATATATCATATATATATATATATTTATGATGGGTTTAATAAAAAAATCACGTATTTTTTGAAAAATATATTTATGTTCTTAATAATATATATTATATTATTTTTTATAAATTATTTCTTTAAGATGGCATTTTATTCAAAAATGAACCTAGCATAGGTACCCATGAAAATATTGTTACTTAAATAAAAATATCATTAATATTGAGTATTTTTATACGAACTCAAACCCAACTAAATAATAAATAATAATTGATTATTTATTTTTTTATATTTGGGGGTTTTTATATAATGAGAAGTAGGAAAACTCAAACTTGTATAGAATTGGTAGGTTGGATACCTAGATAATATATATAAATAGACATCACATGATTTGGTACAAGTATGAAAATATATATTATAATGAATAAAATTAATTTTATTGGTTATTTAAACATATAGATATGTTTTTATATAACATTAAACAAATTTGGGTTACCAATAATTAGAAAATAATAGGGGGTTTAATATTAAAATTTCTTCATAATATCCTCAATCTAGTTTTTAGATAACATATTCCATGTCCAAACCAAATTACCTCCCTATCCAATGCCATATTTGTTAATCACACTTATTTTACAACATAAGAATGTAATATACAATATTTTATGAGAATATATAATAATTCCCCTAACAAAGATTACTATTTAGAGCAGATGTCTTACATTATATTCCTCATCAGATATGTAATGGATTGTATAAATTATAAAAAAATAATATCAATGGTATTCTACATGGTTCATGTCTCTTGGGTGAGGGTGATATGTTCTATATCATGATCAAGTATATAAAAATTACGAAAGTTTTATGAGACATTAATTTACAGCACTATCGTGATAAACATAATGATTATTTTAAAATATGATCTCAAATAATGATTCCATTCATATACATGGATGGCGATGTCTATATCCTATTAGAGAAGATAATATCTTAATTCTGATATTGGTTAATCATTGATTATAGTTGTAGTATAATCTCTAATAATGTAAAGACACATTGTTGATTTATCCCCCTCATTTAATTTGTGTATATAATAGAGGATATACATACTAATAAATATTTATATATCCTAAAAATTATTAAATATAAAAAACTAGTATAAGAGGAGTGGGAGAATTTATGGGTAATTATTGATATCCTTAATTAATAATCAAATCCATTAATTCTCACCACACCAACATGTTGAATGACATTGATCTTATATGGATTTATAAAAATGAAATTACTTCTAATGTAATAAAATATAACCATTCCAAACAGTTTCATCCATAATATTTAATTTGTCAAAAAATTCCCACAATAATCTACTGAAATACAATTTAATAATAATGATATATAATATTCCTACAAACACTTAATATAATGATAGTTTAAATTGAATTTAATTCAAATAAAAACATGAAATATAAATAAAAATTATAGCAAAAAGTAACAAACACAAATAATTATGATGCATAATTTTGTGTTCTATGATTATATTAGATGATCTACAACCAAGAATTATTTTTAAATTATTTATAAAAACTATGAAACCTTGAACAATTTTGTTATGAATATTAATCATGATGTTGTTGTAGGATAATTCTTTTGGCATCCTATAGATATTAGAGAATCTAAAACTAGATGAATTTATATAATTTATCATTAGTTTCCTTTCAATGAAATATATAATTTATATATTGATGAAAAAATTATGTATACAAATTATATGATTATAATATTAATATAAATCTATATTCTAATTTAACAAGGTGGAAAAAGCCATTGTTTTCATCATGGAATTTTCCCTTGAAATCACACATCTCATTATAATATAAATAATTTCATTGTTGGAAAACCATCTATCATAAAATATCATTACATTTAATATAAAAACTCAATAAAATAAAATTCTTATGATATTGGTAGCATAAGTATTAAATATTATTATCTCTATCAGTATCATAAAACCCTATCTGATTCCCTAAATTAATATCTTCTTAGTTAAATGATATGTTATCCCCAAATCCTTGAGATATAAGCCATAAAATGTTGTGTATATACATGATAATACATCAGAAACATAAATATTATGGATTGTTGAATTTTGTTAATATTCTTTTTTGATTTTAATATTTATGGAATTTAATGAGACATTACATGTCACCTTTAGAAATTGTGGTACCTCTTTATTCAAAATAATTTATATTAAATATTCTAAAAACTAATTGTTTATATATCCTTTTAAATATTCATTTAATACCCTATGTAATATATCATTTTTATATATTACATATATAATTGATTCATTCGCATGATATTCAGTTATTTTAAATATTTTTTTTTATATAATAAACATATATTTATTTGCAATAAATATGTATTTGATAGATAAAACAATGACAAATTATTAAACTTATTATACATATGTTATAAATGTTTTTCAACCACAATAATTTCAATTTTAAATGAAATGATAATTTTATAAAACAGTTGATATCAATAAATATTTATTTTTTATACCCATAAATTGGTATTCATTATTTATTTACATTATAATTGAATCACATGATATAAATTTTATCATTATATCAAATAAATTATATTATCATTGTGGATTTTGATAAATTAAATATATAAACCATATAATAAATAAAAATATCCAAAATTTCTATACATTCATTTATGAATTTATAAGCATCTTATAATGAAACTTGATATAATATCACATTTAATTAAATATATACTATTTTACTAAAACAATTACTCTAAAAATAAACTTATATAATTCAAAATTTCACCTTAAATCCAATTTGGTCTTAAATACTAATTTCTATCCTTTAGGATTCACCCCCATCTCGATATTTCGTAAGATATCATATATAATTTTATTTCATGAAATGTATCACATAATTCCCAAAAAATCAACTTATTTGAATTATAATTATAATTTAATCGATGTTCAGTTATTTAATCATGGGTCATCATTCCTATATGAAAATATTATTCTTATATATATATTTTATCATTATCATAAATGAGGCATATACATTCTCATTTATATTCTATAGTCTAATTTTCCCGTCTTTTTTTTATATTTTCTTTAAATGATGGACTTCTTTTTTAGGGATTACCGTTATAAATAACAATATTTTCTGAATTTTCATCTATAATAATGTTTTGGTAATAAATTTTATCATTATAAACAATACTTTTACTAACATGAATTATTTATTCAACAATATTAATTTTACTAATATCAAACACACTATAATGAACATCCTCTATGAACATATCATTTCCCTTTTAAAAAATTAATTTATAATTATTATTATATAATTTTAATCCAGATGGTATTTTAGTATATCAATGAAAATAAAAAATAATATTTCAAATGTCTAGTTAATTTTTCTGGGTTAAATGTCCATTCATCTCAATGAAATAAAAAAATTCATAAGTGAATGATGATATGATTCATTTTAATATAATATTCAAAGGGTTTTTAGCTATGTAACATGGATGCCTATTGTTGATAGATATTGCAGTATTTATTTATTCTCCCTTATTGTATTATGGAATGATAGAATGCCAAATCATACTCAAAACATCATCCTTAATCATTCTATTATGTGCCCTTACCAAATAATTATTTCCATTCATTCATATTAGTGTGTATTGCTATATAAGAGTATATTCCTCAAACAAATCTATAAAATTTTCAACATATTATTCACATTATAAATTTTATATACTATTTCATTTACCACTATGATCTAATTTAAAAAATATTTTTCTTTTTCACAGTTTATTGTTTATAATTGTTTTTATGCTTCAAATACATCTAATGGTTGAGACCTCTCATTAATAAAATTTAGTATTTCACATCATAGATAGTCTTATATCAACATAATAAAAGATAAATTTTCACGAATGAACCCAAGTTGACCCTGAACGAGTATTCCAAAAAATCCCACAACAAGGACTGACAAGTGTTCTCGATCCTCCCATGATATATAAAAGTTCCAATAGAATCAACATAGTCACAGTGGGAATGATTCCAACCATTATAAATAATTAAAAGAAGAATAATAATTAAAAAGAATCCAAAAATAAATAAACACTACAGAAAAACTAATAAATAACTGAGAAATTAATCTAACTCAACTTGATGACCACTAAAAATCCACGTGACCCCATGAGTGACTCTTCGATCCAAAGACTCAACATTGCACATGGTGGTCAAGATCATTCTAAAATATGTACCTCAGACTAAACATAAGATAGAGTTATATATAAGGGTATAAAATCCCAGTAGACATTCCCATGTAATATATTCTAATTGTATTTACATTAAATGTTAGGATCAATAATTTCATGTTTTAAATACGATATATGAAAGTATGTTTTTCAAACATTTTACCTTGAATGAAAATCATAGTCCATTTCCCTATTTATTTTAAAATGTTTTCTTTTTGATGAAGGATTATTTAACTATTTAATGAATGAGGGATGAAGAATAATTAACTGTAAAAAATTTAAACCCTCTATTAAAAAACATTTTATTATCATTATATCGACAATAATAAAGAGAGGTACCATAAAAGTAGCAATATGAAATAATCATGGAAGGGAAATGGTTGAATAGAATGCAATATTGACCAACCAAATAATGAACCATAATTATCCACCAAAAATAACTAAGTGTCGAAGAACATGAGAGAGATTAAGAGCTCTTCAATAATCTGTAACATACTATACATTTTTCTCATCTTAGAGTCATTGATTTCCTGATGACATCGTAACATTTATACTGTTGATCACACCCTACCTGGCATGACCGAGGGGAACAATCCAAAAGCATATAGTGTTTACAAAATGACACTAGCTACTATGAAATATCCACTACCACAACAATAATTTGTTGTAAATTAACTTACAATTTTAGGTCACCATTTATAGACAAAGTAGTGATGATCTAGTTAAACCAAACATGTAACGACATTTGAATACATGAATCACACACAAAAAACACACAAAATAGTCTCCCCCATATTACACAAGGTACTTTACCACTCTTTATTTTCACTAAAAATGCATAATGAAAGTGCCGCCCAAGGGACACCCTTTTAAATGAACATATAACATGGAATTTGGTTCATCCAAATGATATTTTTTCATGTTACTCAATTTAATAATGTAACAATGGTCCTCAAGAAACCAGTTAAATACAAATTATTTAAAAAAAAGAAACACACACCATATGCAATACCAAGAATCCATTTAGAAACCCATTTACGAAACCCAAGCCACCATTTTAAATCCTGAACAAATTTATAATGGACAAATAGGAATATCATCAAATAATTGGTATGCACCTTTAATAAAAAAAATTACTGAAATTAATATAAAAAATGAAAAAAATGATTTTCACAACAACTTGTATTCAAATAGTCATACATTAATAATTTAAATCATAAAATAGTGTGAAAAAATGAAATCACTGATTATTTAAATGTGAAGCATAATTCATAGGGAAACATACCTCTAAAGGAGTTAATCTAGGTGAACAATTTAGCACCTGATGCATATCATGAAGATCATTCCAGAATCGCTTTCACATAAAATAATATATATGTATAACCATTAATTTAATGCACATATTCACCTTTCCATTAGGTTATATGTTTAAATATGATATACATATATGTACCTATGTATGTGTGTGAAAACATTCATGGACAAACAATGCAATCTTATTAACCTTGAGGGAACAAGAAATCACCAAACATGTCAAATAAAATAGATACAATAAAAAATCATTAAAAAAAATCGTCCTAAAATGATGGATGACCTGGTGAAATTAGGAAATTCACTTTTCCATTAGTGGTGGATGCTGAAATATGAATGGAGATGTCTCAGTAGAACCATTTCGTTGCCAAAAAATTGAAGAAAGAACCTATATCCAGTAATACCATGTCCTAGGGTTTGGGAAAGATAAGTGAGGAAACATGAAGAGGGGGAATAGATGGAAAATGGAAGGGGAAGAAAGTATAGAAAATACATTTTTTAATCTTGATGGTAACCTAAAGAAATAATGTGGACGAACCATAGAGAGGGGAGCTCATCGAAAGGTGTTGGGGGTCGCATGCGTGGTTATAGGTGGGGGTCAGTGTCGTTCATGTTAAGGGGAAATAGATTATAATATTTTTATAATATAATTTTAACATATTTTAATTTTTTTTTAAAATAACACTCATTTCTCAGTTTGGGTCACACAGTTTGGGAAACTATTCACCCACTGTGAGGCCTCAATAAGAACCTATGGAAATCCACATTGGATGGCTGTGTTGTTTGGATACACTCTACCAACAGTATAAAGGGATCTATCAAAAAATATAGAAGTTGTTGCATGGTTGACGAATGGTTTAGAAACCCATGTTCCCTAACTGTGAGATAAGAATTTCAATCCCAAAAACTCCAAATTCATGGAAAATACAGATAAATTAATAAAATTAAATAGGGGACCAATGATAAGTAAAACAATTGAAATTCATTGGGTTGGGGTGTAGCAATTCTCCACACCAAGATATTATATTCCCTCAAAAGGTCGCAAGAGACTCAATTGATCGAGACCAATGAAAAAGAAAACTACATCCCATCGAAGTTCATAAAAACTCAAAGAATACTAAACCTGCACATTAATCTGTTCAATACCATGAACTAAAATATCCCAAAAAAACTATGAGACAATACTCACAAGAAAAAAAACGACCATAGATAAAATCAATCATGGAGAATGATCATGAAAAAAAATTATTGGATTACAAATAAAAAAAATTCCTAAACAATAATCCACAAGGAACACTTCAATCCATAACATTGAAAATAGAAGACACACATCGTGGTCGTTTTAGTATCTCCACAAGAATCCATTGTATGACCCACTATCCTAGTCAACCAACTACTTTAACTGGGATCTGGTGGAGAAAAAACAAGATTGTTCTCCGTCAAGAACCCATAAAAGTTGGATTCATCATTATATCATCTCATGGTGTCCTACCCAATATATTAGGACTCCAAAAAATAATTTATTTTTCATACCGGATTAACTATCCAAACCTAAAAAAATCAGAAACTCTCAATGAAATAAATCTTGGGATGAAAAAAATGACCATTATACGGCAACATGATTTAGACCATTACAAAGAAAACCCACATTAAAACAATGTTTCCAAAATTCCTTTAAAATCATTATCCACACACAAAAGTTACAGACACCACAAATTACATTTTGTTCAACCAAAATAGAATTTAAAACAATATAATATTTTGAGGGAACTTGTGAAAACACTATGTTCATCTAACTATTGATGAAGGTTATCTAAGTTAGTTGATCTAGATCCAAGTCACACACTAGTGAAACCCTTGGAAACCCAATTAAAATTACCTAAATGGCCATAGGTAATATAGATCATAGGTTCTTTGTGACATGACATCGTCATATTCTTAGGATTTAAACACATAAATCATTACCAAAGAATACTATTGGATGAATCTAGTGTGGATAAAATGGAAATAGTTTTTTACATCTTCTCATATGAAAAGATACAGTTAAATCATTTTTGACCTAAACATCCCACCTCACTATATATTTATAATCCTCGGAGAATGATGGAACTACAAGAATGAATTCTGATCAGAACACCATTTTCATAGAATGGATCATAAAAAACTTCATCCCTGGTATGGATTGGGAGATACGACATCATCTCGAAGAAGATGTTCGAAAAATATAACACTGTAGAGTCACTCTACTCAATATAGTACAATTCTTAACCAGTCAGTATCCTCACATTATGGGGCAAGTACTAGAAGATGAAAATCTCATTAATGAATTCCCATGGGAAATTCATATGTGGTCTAGTTTGGAGAATGAATTTCCACCATTCCCGATTTAGGAATCACAATAACACACTGGAAATATCTAAAATGAAAGGGTTAAGATATTCATGAAAAATAATAATCTCCATAGAATTTTATAGTCATTTCTCATGAACCCCTGGTTCTGGCATCCTAAATAAATAATGAGGGTTTGACTATTGGAACATATGGATATACTCATAAAATTGAGGACCACAAGGATTAATATACGTAAGGGGTAACCCAAATGTCTATAAAATGAATTGATCTTCCTTAAGACACATGATGAACAAACAAAAAACATATGATTCTCAAAATACATTATAACTTATTGGGAAAGTAATATTAAAATAGGCATCACAAAACCAAATAAAAAAATATCTTAAATCAAAATCCCACATATCATTTCCTACTCAACAACTAAAACTAAAGACAAAATCTCAACTACAACTCCAAAAAATCAATTCAAAATCTCAAAAACGAATCTCCAAACTCAAAAATGTAGTATCCCACACTTCCAAAATTTTAAAATTTAATTACACATCTTCCGGAAGAATACTTTCATAAAACATAATATGAACCAAACACCCACCATTGTTACTCCATAATGCCTCACATATATCCATCCATTTTCTAGTTAAAGAACCCACCCATATATACCAATAACCATTCACTTAGATCATACATATATTTGTATACATATGTGTGAGAACTCATAGGAATACAAAGAGATGAATCAAAAGAGTATTAGCACATTCCAACAATCATTAAAAATCCCCAAAACAATATTAAAAAAACATTTCATCCTCAAAGAAAAACATTATCCAATTCCAAATCAATTTTATTCCAATATCAAATCATGATAATCCTTTAAAAAACCTCCAATACATTTCCAAAATATCATCCATTTTCTAAACAACCCATTTCTGACAAAAAAGTATTAATTTTTTTGGTTTTGTAAATATCATCTTCTATATACAAATAACAATTTTTTCAACATAGATATAATTTTAAATCCAAAATATATACACAATAAAACTATCCCAAAACAGTATTATTTACAAATGAATGAATCCTATGAAATAATGGGTCAATAAAATATCAACTGGTCCCAAAATAAGACATCATCTGAAACAACTATCAATGCGTGAATTGGACCTATGGTTGGAGGCCATATGAAAAAAAACCAACCATTACAGATAGCCCTACAAGATCATGTCCTTATATCCACTTGGACTTCAAGGCACACAGATTTCATTTAGAACGGTATCCAAAATTAAATTTTGTTTTCCAAAACACAATATAATAAGAAAAAACATAATAATCTATGAAAAATGAGACATACCCTATTAACTGAAGGTTTGGTATTGAAATTTTTGGCCATAAACTTCCTCATACCTACACCTAGAGTTCTGAAAGTAAAACTCCATCCCGATTGATATAAAAAAGTTCAATGGGAGCTCAGAAATCTAGGTCCCCTAATCAACATCTTTTAATACCATTTTTTCACAAACAATCCTGGGTCGAACCAGAACCGGTCACACGATATGGCATAAGAAATTGCCTGAGAGGCATTTTAGAACCTCCCAGGCTGGAGACATGTGAAAAGGGAACCAATAGTGTAACGATGGGAATTATTTTTACCATTATAACAAATAAAGAAGTAGAATAATAAAATAATATCTTAAAAAAATTAAAATAAATAGACAATGTAAGAATTAACTAAAAAATAAAAAATAACTTAACACGATTACCACTAAAACTACACGCAACACCACATGTCACACTATGATCCCAAGACTCAATATCATCCATGAAGATCGAGATCAAACTGAAACCTTCACCTGAGACAAAAAACAAGAATAAAGTAGTGAAATTATTATTTAAACTAATGAGGTTTTCCCACATATTCTATTACTAAATGCATTTCCATTAATAAATTTATTCATCAATTTTAGGATTGATATAAAATATATAAAAGTATTATTTTCACATTTTTTCCCTTTAAAGAAAATCACAGTCCAATGCCCTTTTGATTTTGAACCAGTTTCTGTTCCATTAAGTAAGTGTTAACCATTTAAGTAATAAGGGAGATAGAGGAGGGAAGTCTAAAAAATATTTTATATCATATTATCAAAAACATTTGAAAATAAAATTATCACCATTAGCAAAGATATGCACTAAAGAATGTGGGAAAAAATGATCACAAAAGGAAAATGGAAAACATGAAGGCAAGAGTTACCAACCAAACAATGAACCTCAATAATAGGTTCTGTATTACTAAGTACTAATGTACACAAGAGATTCTATGTCCACATAGATTATTTTTTATTACTGAATTATTTTTATTCATATGATTTCACTACATAAATGAATTATTAAATTATTTGTCACATAAAAAATAAAATGTTGGATTAATTTTTACATTTGATAATGTATAAAAAAATTTGGTCTTTTTTATTTTCATATTACATATAATGTCTTGTAAAAATTTACTATCAATGTGAATGTTTCTGATTGTGAGTATTTATCTAAATTGATCTAATATTAGGTTTGATACCTATTTATCTGTAACATTATTCAATTTTTACTTATGAATATTTTATTTTTGGTTCCTGATTAGAAAAGGATAACTAATGTTATACTATATAATATTCACCATTTTTGTCACTAAAGTTATAATATTATAAATTTTGTTATTTTGACACGACTTCCCCAATATCCATCAACCATGTATACCCATAACTCTTTCCCTCCCCCCTTTGTGCCATCCTAAAAAAATTAAAAACTCACATATAATATGAAAACCTTTATTAATGTCCCTACCAATATCACAAACACAACTTAGTGATGTCTAACTCCAATACTGCTACCAACAAATCCAGTCACCTTTATATAAACACAATGTAATAGACCCATTTTTTCATTATAAGTGATTTCACTAAGTTAGTTGTTATGTTAATTTATTTTGTCCTATAATGCCTCTATTTTTTTGGATGGATGCACAATATGAGGCTTTTTTTAATTTCAATAAAATCCACCTATTTCTTGAGTCATTGTTTTGATTAAATAATATTTGGAAGTGTGTTTTATTGGGTTATTTTATACACATAATAATATAAATATATATTATTTATTTAAATCATGGAGGCCTTTGAATTATTTTATTACAGATGTTATCATTCATAGTAGGTTTAGGGGGAACCCTACAAATAACTAAAGGGTCATAGTTAAAGTCAATAAGGCCTAAAGACACAATTTAGCATTATTATACAAGAAAATATTATTATATTATCCTATAGAAGGGTTGATTTGTTTCTGTAAAGTGACAATAAAATGAATCAATAGGGATGATTGAAATGAGTTTTATTATTATTATATACTCAATGGGCGTAAATATTTGTAGAAAATAAAAATCATCTTATCTGAAATGGGGTTGGATTTAAAAATTATTATTGTGTTCCATCAAACATATCACAGTTTAATATTTTTTAATTTAATCATTCTTATTGTTCCATATAAATCCAATCAATCTAAAAATGTATATTAATTTATTCCAGTTTATGATATCATTGAGATGAGTTACAATAAAATAATTACTACATAATTCATGACATGATGTGTGTATTCTTAATTTATCCTCATGACACAGAATATGAAAAATTAGCCACAATACATCACAATTTTTTCTTATTATAATTTCTTATTTAGTAACATATAATATATTATTTTACATTCATTCTTAATTATAATTATATATTTAATGTTTTACCTTATCAGTCAAAATTTGGGTTTTAAAAAATATATAATTATAAAACTTTTTATTATAAGAATTTAATTTATTATATATTTTAATAAACCAATATATATTTAACTTCTTACGTAGTGATATAGGATATTTATTATAGATAGTCCAACAAGAAAAATCAGTAATATTTTTTTAATACATATAAGTGTTTAAAACTACTTTATAATTGAACAATTATATTTTATTAAATTTTATTGAATCTGTTTTCATCTAATATAGACATACACAATGGTTGTATTCTATTACACATTCTAAAAAAATTGAACATTAAATTTTATTATGTTTTTTAACGCAATTTAATGGAATTTTTTAATCCAAAAAGTGATATAGATGAAAACATACACCTGTCACATTTTTCAATCATTATATACAAGAATAAATAAATAAAAGAATATTTATATATCTATATTATATGATTATATATATATATATATCATATATATATATATTTAAACTATTTTTTCATAAAACCCATCATATATGATAAAATTTCATTTTTTAATTTCAATGAAATTTTACATTATTATTAACTTTGATAATTAATAATAATTATATCTACTGATGTATCTTCATCAAAATCCTCAGACATTATCAATTTGTTATATATGATTACCACTATTAAAATTGATTTATATATAAAAACATTATATAGAATACTATCATATATTATTATTAATTTATGTAGGGACTAATCATGACCCGCTTGATTAAATTAATAAAAAAATTCATACATATATGGATAATTTATATATTGAAATAATAAATTGATTTTTTGATAAATATTTTGATCGTATTAAATAATTTCTTATTTTACCATTGGATTATAAAATGGTTTCATTAGTTTCCACTATAGAAAATAGAAAAATAGATATCTCATTAAATAATAAATCATTAGTGAACAACTGTTTATAAATTATTTTTTGGTAAAATCATGAAGGATTATACTAGTCAAGAGGACGGTTTTATTACATGAATCAAAAAAAAATTATTATGGATTTTTATTTGATAATAGTTGAACCAATGAACATAAATTTCAATTTAATAATAATTTAGTTTCATATTTATAAGAGAATCATTCAGTATGATTATATTGAATGTAGTAGTTCATGTTATGGTACTCATGGAGAGTCATTATAATTAATTTAAATTCATGACCATTTAAATTTAAAAAAATAATCTAGAAATATATATAAAAAAATTAATTTATCACTAAATTATTATAATAAAAGTCCATGATTTAGTGGAAACATAGCTCCATCAATTAGTTGTAATTACTAATGAATAAGGTACTCCCATGTGGTTGTAAGTATTTCAGATTTATTCTACTAAGCAGACAAGTTGATTGAAAATCATGGTTTTGTATGTGATACCATTGTAGTTTACACACAAACATCTTGATTCATCGAAATCATAATGTGTAGCATAAACTGTACATATTTTTACACTTCTACATGGATAGAAAACTAGATTAATAGACATATCTATATTCTTTATGGTAAGTTCTTGATCCATGGGAAATAGATCACTATTATGATGATGCATTAAATTTCTCTAAAACATTTGTAGAATAGAATCTTCAGATCATTTAAAATAGATAATATAATGATATTTAATTATGGGATACACAATTAGGATAATATATAATCATACATAAATTATTCATTATAATGGAATAATTTTTATTATATACCAAAATTATTTTTTTATAAAATTCATAAGGTAGGAATGAGTTTTAATGCTGATGGTTGTTTAATATTCATGAAAATTAAGGGGCGATACATAGTATATACCATAAGATATTTTAATTTTTTTTTTGAAAAAATTATATTTTATAAAAACTATAATAAAAATAACCATTTCTTATTTGGAGGATCAAATATTCAAATTTAATAGGATGAATATTTATATAGAATTTACTATATAAAAATAAAACTAGAATGAGTTTTTGTAAATTTTCAATAGAAATAAGGATTTATGAAAAATTGAAAATTTAGTTTTTAACTAATACTATACATATTTATAATATAATATTTTATAATATGTTTAACTAAATATATTTTGAAAATCCGTTATTTAGAAATAATGTTATCAGTATTTTATAGAAAATTGATATTTTTTATGGTTTCTTTTATAATAATAATCACAACCAATTAATGTGAATTGAAATGAAAATTAAAAATGATTTATTCATATGATATATATAAGATATATTTATAAATATTTTATTTGAAATCTATATAATGACTATTTTTAGTTATATAGTTAATTTAATATCATATTATTCTTGGGGAAAGCATTTCTTGAAAATTCAATTTCAGTAGATTTTTTGAAATTAATATTAAATTATATTATTCTGACTATATGAAATAATTTTGATAAAATGAAAACAATATCTGGAATTAGAATTAATAATATTACATAAAATTTAGTCCGTTATATTTTTCATTATGAATATTATAAATAGAAAAAAATATGAGTATGTTTATGATCAAATCAGTATTACAAGGGGTTAATCTAAAAAACCTAATTGATAAAATGACATAAACACTTCATTAAAGTCATTGGTTATGGAAATTTATACATTCTATTTATAATAATTAAATATGAGTCATTTTTTAGCAATGTTATCCCGAGTGTGGGAAATTAATATTTTAAAACATTTAAAATCACATATAAGGACTCGTCCTTAAAACATTACACAATCTTGAATTATATGAATAATTCAAATTGATGATCTTTTTAGGTTTAATGTTTTAGTGAATTAGGCCAAAAATATTTCATTACATCTCAAAAATTAAAAGGTAGATACTTCTACTTAGTTTCCAGTTTTTTCATAAAATAAAAACTATTGAAGAAAAGAGTCATCTCTAGATCTTTGTTTTAGACAACATGACTTTAACGTGATCCCATCCATGACCCTATTCATCTTTAAGACGTGTAAAAAACATTTCAAAACATTTTATGGACATAAAAATATTAGTAGTGGTTATAAAATAAAGATAAAATACATTACTCCATAAAAAATAATAATTTTATCATACCTCATGAAATCCTAAGATTTATTAATAACACAAAGAAAACATAAATCTTAATATTAACTTGTGGAATCCCTAACATTGTTATGTTGTTGCATTCATATCTACATAATGAGTTACTTTTGGAATACACATCATAGTATATAACCTAAATCTCTTAGAATATACATTCACATTTACCTCTGTCACGTTACCTAGTGCATTGGAGAGCTATCTCGAGTTCACTCACCCATGGGTTTTAACGCAACAACCCATATACGTAATAAATTCCCAAAAACCATAACATATTCATAACACATTGAGAAAACATAAAGAAATAATAAAATGTCCACATTAAAAAATATATTACATTTAAATATATTGACATAACCAATCCATTATCAAAACCATTTTAAATACCAAAATACATAAAACATTATATGGTATTTTTTTTCCTACTAAAAATATTACATCCTGATAAGGATGATAAATATATAAAATAACACATGAGAGGGGGAAAATTTCATTGCCACTGTGTACGTTAAAAAGAAACATTCCATTTTTCATTTAGTAAAACATTATGGGGAAATATATTCCCTTTGAATGAAATAAAATTTCAATGTGGTTTATACATCGTATAAATAAATGTCATGTATAAATAATAATATTCCTCAAAGAAAAGTGATTGAGACGCAGTCCATTACCTCATGTATGACTTGACTCGTTCCTTCATTAATCCCCTAAAAAATAAACTAATGTTAATTTATACTTTCTTAAGAACCCTTTTTACGTTTATTATTCCTTTTACGACACTAAATTACCACATTATAAACATTGCATGATCATTTAAGTTCATAACGGCCGTTTTGCTGATATTCTGTACTTATAATTTCATGTTGTCCAGGTGGATGAAATTATATTATATTCAGAATAATATTCTTTATTTACATATCATATAAATCATATATATCTATTGTATATGTATTTAGAATGTTCCACATCATTTGGAAATAAGAAAATGAAATTCACTATTCATGGAGACGGTAAGTCGTACATACGCATGAACGCTACTTTCATTTATGTTTTCCATTTTTAAAGGAATGAAAAACAAATGATACAATGGTATATTATATATAAAATATAATACACTAATTTATATAAATTATATAATTTCTTTAACACGGTACTTTATACGTTTTATGTATGATATGAACGAGTCATATCACTTTAAGGGGGCGGTAGTCCGCACTTCCAAAAATGAAATTATCGTGTATATATATTTCATGAAAAAAATGTTATGTATTATATGATAATTACAGAAGAATATAGATATAATTGATATCATATATATCATATATAATTATTGTTTCATAATAATGGCCACCATAAGATGTTGTAGGATATAGTTGAACAATCATCATTTCGTGAAACAATTGTTCATCGTCCACAAAAACTGTATGTTCGTATCGATCAGATGGACGTGTACGTGTGTGTAGTTCGAATAATTATCATAAAAACAACCTAGTATATTGAGGATACTAGTGTTTTTATAAAATTAAGGAATAAAAAGAGTTTAGGTGGTTGGAGAAGTAAAATAAAAGAAAAGAACTTATGAGAGGACATTACCTTTAAATTAGGTCACTCTCTTTTATTTGAACTAAAATGATAACATGATGTTCCTTCGTCCTAAGGTAATGTGTCTAGGTGGAAGATATGGTTGTTGGAAGATTATTTGGGATGATTTTGGATGAGAAAATGGTCTTTAGAGGTGTGATTAATGGGTTAGAGGTGATGGAACTTTATAAGGGGGAGGAGGGGCTCTTTAAGAATGTTTGAAAATATTATTTTATTATAGAAAATGTTTCAAATTCAAAATGTTTCAATAATAACAAATTCGAAGAAAATGTTACTATTATTCTAAATCCTCTCAACCAAGTGTTTTTAGAAATGTTTCGGTTTCAAATATAACCTTATCATTTATCATTAACCCTTAGTCAACTAATTTGACTCTTACCATGTATTCTTGTGTATTTACTCTACAAGGATAATATAGTTACTATAAAATGAAAATAGATCCCCAAGTGGATTATTAATGGAATTTTAACATTTATCTATGATTCTTTGTCGAATCATATATTTTTGGAATGTTTTATCATTTAATAAATTATTAAATGTTTTAGAAACTATATTATATAAATTTATAAACAATTCATATCAAGAATAGTAAAAAATATATATAAAAACTTGATTAATTCGAAAAAAACATCATTTATTCAAATTTAACGAGCCATTATTATCTCCAAAAATCGTGGATGGCATAAAAAGTTTAAAACTAATTTATTTTAATTATTATAATATCATTTATTTGAATCCTTTATTAATAAAGCAATTTTTGCGTCACCAATGTTTCATAAATAAATTTATTATTTAATGTCTAAAAACTATAAATAAAATACCATTATGTAGTAAATTGTTTTAAATTTCAGATTAATATTTATTGTCGAGGATATAACTTATATAACCCCATATAAAAATGTTCATCTAAAAGACATATGTTTATGTAATTTTTGTCCTTACTTTAAATTAATTAATATAAACTTTCATTATCACTCCCAAGTGGCTCCATGGGGTCCCAAAATCAAAACAAGGAATCTCTTGTTCAGAAGTATCACATACAATAGGGTTTGGATAAGTGTAATGGTAATTTAATATTATTAATATATTATTTTAACCTTTATTTACTCGATTTACCCTTTAACCATGTTAAATAAAATATTTACTAAAGTAAATATTCATAATGTATACAAATTAATGTTACCTATTTACATAATTTGGACCCCCTGATTCCAAAAATAAAATCCATTTTTTAAAATTCAAAATAGAAAATATGAATAAATTAATTCAAAATTAATTCACAATGTCCAAACAAAAAATGTGTTTTTTGAAAATAATAACTATCAAAATATTGACACTTGTTTATGTCCAATATCAACGTAAAATTTCATATAATCACCTAAATTGGATTTAAATGTATAAAAACATAATTTAATTAAACTTTAAAACCAATTAAAAATATAATCTAACCATATAAATAAAATAGATTAAAATCATGTTTTTATTTAAAAATGCCTTATTTTTCACTATTCATTAATAAATGAACTTTGTTAGAAAAATACCAAAATTTTACCCAATGTAAATTTTTATGTCTCTATTATAAAGAAGATATTTTGTCAAATATAACATATAAAAAGTGTGGAATCCTAGATTTAATAAGGATGCCCCATCAAAAAGTTGTAAATCGACCTTTTAATGTATATTAGAGTATTTATGATTAAAATTATACTCATATACAATTAAAGCCTAAAATTTTAATTAAGAAATGTAAAAACAATTATATAACATGATTAATAATAATATGGTTAGTTTTTTTCATTCCCTCCAATTACCATGACTATGCATTAACTACCATTTAAAATAATATATTATTATTATTCAGTTTGACTCAGCATTGTGTGGAATGTAAGACTTTGAAAAGAACCATTGTTGTGTATTTGGTACACCGTCTAACATATCATCCCCTTTTAAGTAAAATTAATTTTTAATTCAAAATTTTTAATAAATATTAAAATTTCATATTTCTTTATTTACATGGGATGTTACATCCTTCCACCCTTTTGGAAATTGTGCCCTCGCAATTTTTACTCACTTGTCAAATAAGGGGAGGTATTTATCTCTCATTCAATTTTCAGATTCTCACGTTGCCTCCTTAACCATATGGGATTTCCATAAAACCATTACCTAATGAATTACCTAATTCCACAATACCTTCTCTCTAGGTTCAAGAATCTGGACTAGTTGTCCCTCAAAAGATAGATTATATTCTAACATAACTGCCTCTGGACTAAAAACATGAGTTGGATCTGGGATGTACATTATCAACATTGAAATTTGAATAACATTGTGTTCCTATGATAAAATTAGAGGTAATGACACTTTTTACTGAAGTGATCAAACATTCTCATGGATTTCAAATGTTCCAATAATACTCAAACTAAATATTCCATTCTTACCAAAATGCATCACACATTTCCATGGAGAAACATTGAGAATTACATGATCACAAACATTGAAATAATGATCCTTCCTCCAGTTATTCGCATAACATTTCTTTCTTCTCTAAGCAGTTTTCATGTGATTGTTAATAAATTGAACTTTTTCTTCGATCTCTTTTACCAATTCTACTCCCATAAGTTTCCTTTCACCTTATTTATCCTAAAAATCTGGGGTTGGACAAAACATTCCATATATTGCATCAAATAGATCCATCTTTATAATGGAATGAAAATTTTTATTAGAAGTAAACCTTGGATCAGGATCAAATACAATGGAGAGGGTAACTCCACGAAACCTAAATATCTATTTAAAATATTACCAATATAGTTGATCTAGAGGCAATGTATCTAGAATAGGAAGTAAATGAGAAGATTTAATTAATCGTTCAACAATAAGTTTTTAATCACCCAGACCCCCCTGGTCCATTAGTTTTCTAATTTCCAGATTTTGGGAAACCCTGGACCAAGTATGTCCGGATGAGAAAAGATGAATATCGGTGTCATAATGTCAAAGTGGTGTCACCCATCGGTGAGACACTAATTAGTGTGTCACCAATCGATGTCAGAGGGGTTTTTCGGGATTTCTTTTCATAGTTTAACTGTAACGCCACTTTTGAGTAATTTATCCATTTTAAAAAAAATTAATCCATTCTTATCCCGATAAACAATGTTATAAATTATTTAATTGTTAGAATACCCTAAACCGACCTGTTTTCCAACCTTTATATGAAATCCTTTAATGCACAACTGTTATGGCCATCTCTCTGATGAGAATTATTCAATAACAATTAAATTCATCATGTGTAACTATCTAACCGCATGGTGAAACCAGAATCCACCTTTAATTCAATTCAAAATTCATATCCCCTAACTAAGGGATCTCGATTTTTTATCACATATGAATTCCTTTATTTTTCTTCTTGGCTTGTTTATTTTGTTCAATGGTGCGTTTGGAGTCCCCGTTCCTAATGCTCGTGGTGTATATATGCCAGACACATTCCTACCCACTCATGGATCCTTGTGAGTCCCTCCCCTGCAAATCTCGCATCCCCAGTTCTTGGCACATAGAAAAAAATTATTGTTGATCATACACATAGGGTTCTTCCTTTTTATCTCTTTACAGTGTATCATACAGGTGGGTATGGAAATGTTTCTATGGGTTTTGATTAAAAAACCTTAAAAAATATATGAATTAACTTTTAAAGAATGAAGGGGTGTATTTGATTATTTTTATGTACACTTATATCCTTCATTATATGTTTTGGATTTTATGGGCTTATTTCCACTAAAAATCATGGTTGTTGGTGTTCCTTGTGCACCAATGATCCTCTGTTTTTCTGGTTAATTCAATGATTGAATGGATTTTAGATTGAAACTAGTCAATCAAATAACCTCAGTTGATTAAATGGAGTCCCAATGAATAAGAATCATTGTGTGGTCACCTTGGTTAAAAAATGAAAGAAGGAAAATTGATGATATATGTGTTCGAATCTAAAAACTCCCTTGAACTGACTTTGTAACATGTGTTATTGATCTTCATGACAATTGTGGGTGACATGGGTGCGGATGGGATCTCAAGTTGTTTTTTAGTTGTTTTTTTGTGGATCCAGGCCCTATTGGGTCTTATTATGGGGCTTGGTTTGGTTCATGTACTATGAGGGATCTCAAGGATAACTTTTGTTGTCATGACATACTAGAGAGCCGGTTGTGAATTCTTAATTTTCTACCTGGTTGTTTTTTCTTCATTATCATATTGCTAAAAATGTTATTTTATATATATTTAATAATTACTTAAATGGAATCCATTAATATGAAAACATGAATTGGTTCAATGGGTAATTGTTTTCTAGTAATGAGTTGTGAATTTGTTGTTGGTGTGCTGATCTTTATGAAGGAATAGTAATGAAGATGTTTTTGTATGGGATAGTGCTGGAACCCCTAGGTTGGGATGATTGATTGTATACCTATATGTATTATTTAGTTATCTGGTTCATTCATAGCACCCCACCCATTTTGAGATCTTCATGTCGCACACTCCAATTTCGTGGGGGATAGTGTTTTTTCCAACACTCCTACGGGTGGTTGGTTATTATCTCCTTTCCTATTCCGATTACCGAGTAACCCAAGAATCTTTCGGTAGGATGTAATGGACTGAGTTCTATTATAGACCATGATTATTCAGGAAGGGTACGTTTTGGTGGTTGGCGCAGGTGTGTGTGGGCAGGTTGTTTCCCAAGATTCATCGGGATGAGGCCCAGGTGTCTTGAGGGATGGCGGTAGTTGTTCTACCCCAAGTGTTTATGGGCGAGATGTGAGGTTGTGGTAGCCGAGGTGTGTGTGGGTGGGTATAGAAATGGGACTGTATTGAAATGGTGGGAGTGGTATGATGCATAGATTGTCTTCAAAAACCAGTTGGAAAGTGGTGTCGGGTACCCAAACATAGATGTGTTATTACTACTACTTTTCTTGTCCTTCATTATTTTAGGAGTGTTTCTTTGTGAGGTTTGGTTGGATAGTTTTCTTAATAGGTGATTGGGTTGTCTCCTTTTCTCATGGGGCATTAGAATTCCTCCTCACATGTCTACGAGAGATTTTGGTTTTTCTCGAGTGAGTATAACAATGTACTCACACAACGTACATAAAACTTTTTTTAGGTTTCCAGGAGGACTTTGAGGACTGTGCCGGACACTATTAGCTCAGACATTGGGACCGTTGGCGTTGCAGATTTTCTTTTCTTTTGGTACTTTTGTTCATATTTTTCATATTCATGTAGAATATTTTTATTGTAATATGCATATGGGGATGGATTGTTTTTGATTTAATTTTTCTTCCTACATTGGTGTTGTTTGGGATTTACCATACTATCTCACGATCCTACTAAATAAATAGGGAAATTAATTCCATATTACATGTGATTCTACACCCTTGGTTCTATTCTCCACACAAGGGTCAATTGAAGGTGGGTCTCATGGGTCATTATCACTACTTCAACTTGAGGAAGGAAGGGTTTGGAAATCGTTTTTCTTTTCCCTGATCTTGTTGAAGTAGGGTCGTGTCATAATGGTATCAGAGGTAGAGGTTGAGAGATAGGATGGAACTCGAGGTTAGTAAAATTGATGATGTCTTGGGATTGTAGGTAAATAGTGTTAGGCAGTCTTAGTATGATAAATAGTCCATGAAATACCAGTAGGAAATGGGATTTTAGGGCCCCCCGTGATCTGATGAAAGAACTTGGGGCCAACCGAACGATTAAGTGAAGCTACACTGATTGCCAGGTAGAAACCCTAGGAAAGTTAAATGAATCATAACAACATTCATTATTATTTGTTCTAGGTGTTCTGGGTGTTCTGTAAATTTATATAAATAATAATTTTCTTATGAAAATATTAAAAGAAATTGTATACACTACCTGAGCATAGACATTCCTTGTTCACCTTGCATCTATGGCACCCGGATGACGACAATGAGTAGTGCAGGTGATCAAGGCCCAGGTGTTTGATCTAGATGATCCGCGGAGGACTGATCTAGGGGAGGAGGATGAGTATGAGAAGAGGATTTGTTTTTCCATTCAGCGGTAGACCATCGGAATGTACGAGGGCATCGTCATGGAAATAGAGACAAAGAGCTGGCTCAAGAAGCTCCTGATAGATTTCAGCTTGATCCAGGCTCTGTAACAGTTATGGATTCTTCTGGATATAATACAGATTCGAGGAGTGGCATGTCAGTGGTGGAATTAATAACATTGGAAGAATAGGGAGGTTGATGCTTCATGGACTGACTTTGAGAAGTAATTTCATACAGAATTCCTATCTTCCTCGATGAAGGCAGAAACGAGGTAGGAGATACCGAACCTTTAGCAGGGGAGCATGTCAGTGATGGAGTTGGGAATCAAGTTCAAGGATATCATTCATTTTACTCTGGTCCTTTTTCTGGATGAGGAGTCTCAGGCAAGACGTTTAAGGGAGGCACTCTGACCTTCTCTTCAGTACGATGTAACACCATTCACCATACCTACGTACATGGATGTATATAAGAAAGATGACGTGGTGGAGAGGATTCATACATGAGTAGGAGTGCCGCAAGAGGAGATACATAAGGTTTTGTCAAGGTGGAAGGCAGTTATCAGCATGCCTCCAGCGTCCGGACCTTCTAGGTTTCGACCAGTGGGAAGCATGCCCGAAGAGTTCCAGTTTCGATCACCCGGTCCTCACCCATTCATTGTGGCCCTATAACCGAGATGATTTATTTTTGGAAGTGGGGGGGGGGACCTTAGGAATCAGCATCTGGATCGTGTGTATTAAAATAGAGGTTGGTAGGTTCTTCACCCACCACAGTAGAAGCATTTTCTAGCTAGTCCCTTTTAGCAGTAGCAGTAGGGACAGTGAGTACCGCTACTCCGAGAATAGATGTCATAGGAGGTTGACGGTCCCTAGGTGCTCCTAAATGACCTAAATCATGTTGTGGTCGGGGAGGCGGTTAACATCCAATAGGTATAGGATCAGGGCTTGGATAGTTTCACTCTGTAGAGGCAGAAGTTTTAGTAGGGCCAGAAGTCATTCGAGGTACGTTCAGCAAACTTAGCACTATGTTATGCACCTTGTTTTATTAAGAATATTCGCACTCCTTTGTTACACCTGGTCTAGAAAATGCCTTGGGAATAGACATAGAGAGAATATCCGTGGAAATATTGTTGAGTATGCCAGTTGGGTGGGACAAACTAGTTTTTTTGATGTTTTCCGAGGTTGAAAACTGAAGGTGGCGCCGCATCAGTCTAGTTGCGATCTCCTTCTGCTGCAAATGGAGCTATATGATGTCATCATCGGAATCGACTATATGTTTTTTGTGAATTCTGTTATCGAATGCTTTTGGTTATGATTCATGTCCACTAATGATGATGGCATGATTAGGATTTTGATGGAAAATGGAGTTTTCGGTTGGGGAGATGATGTATGGAGACTCTTTTATAAACTAGTTAATATTTCAGCTGAATCAGTGGATTCTAAGATGATGGATGTTCCATGAATTGTCATAGATTAATTAGAAGTTTTTCCCTAGGAGTTTGTGACTCTACCCCCTTGATGTGATGTTTATCTTGGGATAGAATTACAAATCGGTGCCTATGTGATTTTGAAGGATCCTTATCGAATGTCACCTTCTGAGTTGTGTGAGTTGTAGATTCAGATTGAAGAAATGATGGAGAAGGTATTTTTTTCGACCCATCGTCTATCCATAGGGTGCTCCGGTCTTGTTTGCAAAGAAGGAAGTTTGTGGTCTTAGGCGATGCATAGATTGCCAAAGACTGAATCAGGTAATAGTCAAGACATGTTACCCTCTCCTATGGATAGATGACCTCTTTGACCAGCTGAGGGGAGCATGATGGTTATCTACGATTGATCTATAGTCTGGTTATCATCGGTTATGGGTGAAAGACTGGGATATCTTGAAGACTGCTTTTTGGTGAAAGTATTGGCACATTGATTTCAGAGTCATGTCGTTCAGAGTTACGAACACACTTTTTGGGTTCATGGTGCTCACAAGCAATTTTTTCTGTGAGTATATGGACCGGTTCCGAATTGTTTTCATCAATGACATTTTAATCTACTCATGATCAGATGAAGTACATACTATGCAACTCATAATGGTCCTAGAGATCCTTTTACATCACCAGCTATATGGGAAATTTTCCAAGCCCATGTTATTGACAAAAGAAGTGCATTTTTATTGACATGTGGTGTCTCAACAAGGGGTAGTGGTTGATCAATCAAATGTTGAAGCGATTGGTTTTTGGGATTCACCCATGAATGTGATGGAGGATCGTAATTTTCTAGGTATGGCGGGCTATTATTGCAGGTTCGTACCTGAATTCTCACAAGTTTCACCTCCTTTGACAGCTTTGACCTGAAGGGACTAGGCCTTCGATTGGAGTGATCAGTGTCGGAGATCTTTCTTCTATCTAATGTAATGGTTGGTTAGGGAACTAGTTATTAGGTTTCAAGAGGCTGGGGTGTTGTATTTGGTGATTTGTGATGCTTCTAAACTTTTCCTGATGTGTGTACTGATGCAGCAGTAGGGAGTGATCTCTTATGGGTCTAGACAATTACATTCTCATCAGCGTAAATATTCCTCCAATGACCTAGATCTTATAAAAATATTGTTCATGTTGATGTTCTGGCATAATTACCTCATCAGGGATCACTTTTTGGTTATCACATATTACAAGATTTCGAGTCATTTATTTACCATGCATGACAAAAACATGTGACAATGAAGGTGGGTAGAGTTTTTCCATGACTAAAATATTTATATCTCTTACACTGATGGTAAGGGGAAATTTGTGGTTGATTATTTGACCAGGAAGTCACAGAGGGGAGATGTTCAAGAATCTGTGGACAGTTGGAAGGCAATGGAAGAGTAGGCTACCATACACACAGATGTATGGGTGATGGTGGTAGAGGTTATATGTTTCAGATGAAATGGAACTCATCTATATTTTGGCAGGTTGAGGAGTCATCGTGGGGAGACAGAGAGAGTAATGTGATGCATGATTTTGTTAACCAAGGGAATGCTCTAGAAGTATGCTCGAAGGATGGTCATAATTAGATGATTTTCCATGGGGACTGGTTTGTCCTAGGGACGATGCGCGATGAAGCTATCTGTGAGTTTCCTAACTCACTAGTTGAAGTACACCTAAATGTTTCCAATATGTGCCAAGGCTCGAAGGGAACAGTTTCGGTGGGATGGGGTGAAATAGGCAGTGGATGAGTTTGTGGCAAGGTTCCTGGTGTGTCAATAGTTTGTGGATGAATACCAAATCCCAGAAGGTTTGTTACAGACATTACATGACCCCAAGCGTAAGTGGGAGGACATCTCGATCTATTTTTTTATAAGAATGTCTAGGTTTCAAGGAGGATCTGATGCTTTCTGGTTGCTGGTAGACCGAATGATAAAATCATCACAGTTCCTATCGATCAATGAGTCAAGTGCGGTAGATTCCCCATAACAAAGATATGTTTATGAGAGGGTGTAGTTTCATGTAGTTCCAAGGTCCGTAGTCTCAGATACAGATCCAAGGTTTACCAGACGAGTCTGGAGGGGATTGCAACATGCATTTTGCACCTACCTACGCCTTAGCACTACTATCCACCACCAGATAGATGTGCAGATAGAGAGGACCATACAGACACTGAAGGATATGCTACAAGCTTTTGTTTTAAACATTGGGGGATTGCTGGTTCGACATTTTCCTCTCATTGATTTTTCCTATTATTGTAGTTATCAATCTACCATTGACATGGATCTGTTCAAAGCCTTGTATAGAAGGTCGTGTTTTTGATCGTGTGCTGGACCGAGTTTGGGGAGGCATTTGTTCTTGGACAAGAGTTATTACATAGCACAATGAAGAATGTTCAGATTGTACGTGATAGGAGAAAGGCACTCCATGATCGATAGAAGTCGTATGCCGATCATAGGAGGATGCCCTTGGAGTTTGATGTTGGAGACCACATGTTATTTAAGGATTCCCCTCGACGTGGACAACGATGGTTTGGAAAGGGGGTCAAGATGTCTCTTAGATTCATTGGTCATTTCGAAGTGTCATGTGGGGTCATTTAGGTGGAATATCATTTATAATTTCCACCTCAAATGGAAAGGATCTGCGATGTCATCCACGTCTCTCATCTTCATCGATATCTACACAATGATTCCCATTTCATTGACTGGGGAGTGTTGGATATATGTGATGATGCTACTTTCATGGAGGGACCAGTAAGGATCAAGGATCGAAAAGAGAAAGTGATTCATGGATGAACCATCCCTTTGGATCGTGTGTTTTAGAGGAAGGGTGGACTCAAGGATAGTACGTGGGAGTGAGAATATAAAATATTCAACTAGTACCCAGAGTTGTTTTGTGTTTCTATTCTGAGCCATGCTTGTGACTTATTAGTGATGTAGTGGATGACCATGTAAACTATAAAATGTGTTGTTTTTCTTGCTCACTGAATTTGTGTGAAGAGTCCTAACTATGGAAAAGGTGATGATATGATCCCTAATGAAGACACAATAATGTGTATACGATTGAACCCATTCATGCCAGTCAGTAACACCCAAAGAAGAAAGTTTACTGACATGGGGGAAGAAGCTCCCTAATCTATACGGATAGATGGTGTGAACTTATATATTTTTTTGATCGGTTGGGGGAGAGAGGTTCCTAGATGTCTAGAGTGGTTATTCCATTAGAGTAATCATTAAAGGTGGTTGTTCAGACCTCTCTCAGTGGATTGGGTTTAGTTTTGACTCTTAGGGATGAGAATAGTTTGATAGGTATATGATGTAATGGCTATGACCCACCCGGCCCATTACCTTCCCAATTTCATGAGTTTGGGAGACCCTGGACCCAATAATTCTAGATGCGATAGGTGATATATCATTGGCTAGATGCCACCCATGTGTCACCCATCAGTTTGACACCCATTCGGTGTGACCCTGACCGGTGTGTCACTGATCGATGTCAGAGGGTGTTCTCAGGTTTTCTTTTCCCAGTTTTCTCATAATGCCACTTCTGAGACTTTTAACCTTCTTAAAGTTGTTTAATGTTGTTTTTATCCGCATTAATTTTTTTAAATCCCCTATGTGTGGGCCGACCCTCAATAGAACCATTTTCCTCTCATTAAATTCTATCCGTTAACGCACAACTATTATGGCCACCTCTCTGATGAGAATTAATAAATAATAATTAATTCCATCATGTCTAACCATCCACCCACATCATCAAACCATGATCCTCCTTTAAATTTATTTAATATTCATATCATGTTACTACACGATTGTCCTTTTTATTGCACAATAATTCCTTCATTATTTTTCATTGCTATTTTATTTCCTTCCAACTGCGTTTGGAGTCCCCTTTCTTGAGGATAGTAGTGAACATGTGCTGGAGCGATTCCTACACACTCGTTGATCCCCCGGAGTTCCTCCCATGTAAATCTAGAATCCCAAGTTCTAGTAACGATGATAAAAACATCATTCATTGGTCATCAAAGTAGTGTTATTCCTTTTTCATTACTTACAGTGTATCATGTGGGGGTGGAGGATGAAAATGTTTCTATGAGGATGGATGAAATAAAGCCATAAAAATGATAATGAACAGACATTTAAATAATTAAGGGGTGTGTTTGATGATTCTATGTAATCATTTATCCTTTATTATATGTTGAGTATTTTAAGGGATTATTTCCAATAAAAATCAATGTCGTTGTTGGTCCTTCCTTTTACACTAATGATCCACTATTTTTTAGTTAGTTCATTGATTGAATGGATGTAACATGAAAACTGGTTAATCACATAAAATCAATTGATTAAATGGATTCTTAGTGCATTGGAATCCTTGTGTGGTCACCCCGGTTAACTAAACAAAAGAAGGAAAATAATAGAAATATTTTTTTGAATCTGAAAACTCCCTTGCTCTATCTTGGTTAAATTTGTGGTCGACCTACTTGATTCTTATGGGGTGACATGGGTGGGGATGGGATCCCCTGTTATGATGCATTTGTTGGTTTGTGGATATAAGGCTGTGTGGGGCCATATGGTGGGTCTTTCTTTGGTTCTAGTATTTTGAGGGATCTCAGAGATCCCTTTTTGTAGTTGTGACTTACAAGAGAATCTGGTGTGAATGATTAAATTGATGCTTGGTTGTTTTTCCTTCATGGTCTTGTGGATATGCATGTTAGTTTCTTGATAGTGAATAATTACTTAAATGGAATCACATGAATATTAATCCTTGTTTGGTCACCCCGGATAACCAAACAGAAGAAGGAAAATTATAGAAATATGAGTTTGTATCTGAAAACACCCTTTCTGTGTCTTGGTAACAAGTGTGTTCGATTTTCTTGATTATTGTGGGGTGACATGGGTGGGGATGGGATCCCCTATTTTGGTGAATTTGTTGGTTTGTGGAAGTAAAGACATGTGGGGCCATATGATGGGGAATTCTTTGGTTCCTATACTTTGATGGATCTCACTGATCCCTTTTGTTATTGTGACTTACAAGAGAATCGGGTGTGAATTATTAAAATAAAGCCTGGTTGTTTTTACTTCAAGGGCTTGTGGATATTCATGTTAGTTTCCTGATAGTGAATAATTACATAAATGTAATCACATGAATATGAAAACAATAATCGGTTCAATGGGTAACTATTTTCCTAGAATGAGTTGTGACTTGTTTGTAGCTATTGTGATTTTTATGAATGAGTAGTAATGAGGATGTTTTTGTATCCGCTATTGTCAAACCCCTAGGACTGGGTTAGTGATTTTTTATCAAAATTTATAATTTAGTTCGTATGATTCTTATTTGTGCCCCTCCCATGTTGAGCACTTCGTGCCAAACACCCCATTTCATGGGGGAGGGTGTTTTTTCCAACAATCCTATGAGTGTCTAGTTATTAACCCATCTTATGTTCCATTTCTTGAGTTTCCCAAGACTCATCGGGCATGCTCTAACTACCATAGATCCATAATATTCCATGATTCTTTTGGTAAGGTGAGTTGTGGTGGTTAGACGAGGTGTGTGCGGGTTGGTTGTTTCCCAAGTGTCTTTGGGATGAGGCCTAGGTGTCTTCAGGCATCGCGGTAGTTGTTTTGGACTAGGTGTCTATGGGAGTGGTTATGGGTTGTTGTGGACCATGTGTTTTCGAGTGAGATGTGAGGTTGTGGTAGCCCATGTTTCTGTGGGCGGGGTATGGTAATGGGACTATAGTGAGAATGGAGGGAGAGGTCTGATGCGTATGATTTTTTCAGTAACTAGGGAAAGTGGTGTGGGGTACCCAAACATTAATGTGTTATTAGTACAAGTTTACTTGACTTGTGTCATTTGGGGAGTGTTCCTTGGTGTGGTTTGGGTGGATAGTATCCTTACTAGGTGATATTTTTATAACTTTTTCTCACTGGGCATTAGAATTCCTCCCCACGTGTGAACTATAGTTTTCGGTTTTTCCCTACTGAGTATACATGTATAATCACCCTATGTTTCTAAAACATCATTTAGGTTTCTAGGAGGACATCAAGGACTATGCCTGACCCAATTAGCTCGGACACAGGGACCACTGGCGTTGATATTTTTCTTTTCATTTGGTACTTCCTTTCGGAGTTTTCTTGTACATGTAGCACATTATTATTGGAATATGAATATGTGGATGGATTTTTTTTGGTTTTATTTTTTCTTATATATTTGTTGATGTTGGTTATTTACCATAGCATCTCATGATCCTACAAAATAATGAGGGTAATTCCACCCATATTACATGTGATTCTATACACTTGGTGCTAGTTGCAACTTCGTGGCCTTTTGATGGAGGGTCTCGGGGGTCATTATCTCTCCTTAAACATGAGGAGGGAAGGGGTTGACAATCTGATGTCCCTTCACTAATATTGGATAAGGTAGGTCGTGACAAACCTAGATATCATTATTACCTCAGGATGTATTTGGTAATCCTGCAATGAAGTCCATGGATATATTCTACCATTTCCCCTATGGAAATGTTAATGTATGAAGCATCCCTTTTGGTAACTACATTTCTGTTTTTACATGTTGACAAGTCAAACACTTCGTAGTAAAGTCAGTGATATCTATTTTCATTCAATCCCAATAGTAATGCTCTATAATATCTTTTTAGATCATAGTATTACCATGATGAACTGAAAACAAAGAACTATGAGCTTCCCATAACAACTAATTCTTCGATTTTGAATCACAAGAAACGCTTAATTGCTTCCCAAATCACAAAATACAATCATTATCGATGTTAAAATCGTGTAAATTACCCTTATGATCCAACTCCTACTCTTTATGCAACTCACTATCTTCCTTTTTCACTTTCATAACTATGTCTACTAGATAAGATTTCAATGACAGCTGAAACAAAACAGAGGAATTTCCCTCATTAGAAACTTCTATTACAAAGTCCCTTAAATCATTAATCAAAGCATCTTGTTCCAAATGTAACCCGGTTAATGTAAAATTATATTTCTAACTCAAAGCATCAACAAATTTATTTACTTTTCATAGAACGTAATGAATTTTGCAGTCATAATCCTTGATTAATTCATGCCATCACTTATGTTTGATGTTCAATTATTTTTGAGCGAATATATATTTAAAACTGTTTTGGTCAGTATATATTTCATATTTTACTTCATATAGTCCATTCCTTCAAAATTTTAATGATAAAACAATATATATTAATTCTAAATCATATGTAGGATAATTTAACTCCTGAGGTTTCAACTGACGCGAGAAATAGGCAATTACTTGATCATTATGCATTATGAAAAAACCATGTCCTTTCAATGAAGCATCACTGTAGTTATCAAACACATCATTTCTTGATGGCAGTTCCAAAACTGGACCATTCACTAATGCTCTTTTCAATTCCTAAAAACAATCATCACAATAATTTGTTTATATGAACATAACAACTTTTAGCATAAATTTATTTAGTTGGATGGATAACCCTGAAAAATTAACAACAAACCTCTGAAAATAACCTTCCAAACCATGAAAACTATATATCTCAGAAATATTTATGGTCTTTGATAATTTTCAATAACATTTGTTTTAGTAGGATCAAATGATCCACAATTTTTTGAAATTACGTGACCGATAAGTGTGATTTTTTATAACAAAAACTCAGGCTTTTTGAATTTACAATAAAATTTATTTTCATTTAATGTTTTTAAGACAAACCATTAATTAATTTCATGTTCCTATTTAATTTTTCAATAATCCAAAATATCATAAATGAAAAAAGCCACAAAATTATCCAAGAACTCACCGAAAACTTTATTCCTAAGATCCATAAATACATTAAGTCCATGGGTTAACCCCAAAGGAATGACTAATAATTTATAATGGACATATCTAGTACGAAACCTAGTCTTCAGAATGTCCGATTCCATTAATTTATACTGATGGTACCCTGACCTCTAGTCAATTTTTGAAAAATAAAGAGCTCCCTGGAGCTGATTAAACAAATCGTCGATATGATGCAAAGGATACTTTTTAATAATAGTAATGTTATTCAATGCTCAATAATCAATGCAGAGTCTCTTTAAACCATCTATCTTTTTACAAAACATATAAGAGAACCCCATGGTGATGTGATAGGTAAAATTAATCCTTCATCCAATAACTCTTGCAATTGATTTTTAACTCTAAATGTTCAATTTGAGTCTTTCGATAAAGGGGTTTTGAAATTTGATTAGCATCAGGAACTAAGTCACCTATAAATTCAAATTTATTATCAGGTATTATACTAGGAAACATATCAAGAAAAAAAATCAATAAACTCATTTACCACTGGAACATCATTAATCTAATTTGTTGCTTTCTTTTCAACAATATGTGAAATGGGACATTTATTCATATCTTTTACTAGTTTGTCAGCTTCCTGATATATTATCCAAAGTATTTGTATATTCTTTTACACAAACTGAATATTTTTTGGAAATAAAAACCTCTTTAGCTCTGAATTCAATCATAGCATGACAAACGGAAATCAAATCCATACACCAAATAACATCAAACACTATTAGAGGAATAAAATATAGTTTGCAGGTACATATTATCCACACACAAGGACATGAAGGTTCATATAATTTATTTTTGTCTCGAAATTCCTTCCTGGTTTTTATACCATACATTCAAGATTCATATCTTGATATGGAATTTATAGTTTACTAAAAATATTCTAATAACTGATAGAATTAGTAGACCCTAAATGAAAAAACACATTTTCATAATCTTAATAAAATATAGTGAACATGATACTACTTAATTCAATTTCCCTAAATATTCTCTATTGTTGAAAGGATTTTACCAACACTTTCTCTTTATAGTCAAGCTTCTTTACATAATTTGTGTTCTTCACCAGACACTCATTTACATAATGACCCATTTCATTGCACTTATGACATTTTATTGTCTGTAAACCAGATTTTTTCTCACCACTACCCTAATCATTTTCAGTGTAATTACGAGCCTTATCTCACATTTTACCACATCAGTAGCAGTTATGGGAATTCAAAATACATTCCCCTGTACACTTTTTACCACAATTTTCAAAAACTATAATATTATGTTTCTTACCATCCAAATTTTTTTAACAGTCCGTCCCATGTGTCTTCCACCTTGACCTCTTCTTCTATTGTTTGTAAAAGAACACTTGATCATCAGAAAATTTTATTTCCACCATCTTCACCCATCAATCATGTTTTTCAAAAAAAATCACTCATATGAAGATAAATCCCTTCGATATGTTGGCTTTAATACAGAGTAATAATTATTTATTTTATTATCATTAGCATGTTTGAAATATAGAGTATACCATTCCAGTCGAGTAAATTTTTCTTCATAAGAATCCACTAAGTCATCCTCCTACCTCAATCCCTATAATTGTTTTTCCATCCTAATAAGAACCACTTTAGGAATATATTTCACAAGAAACATACCTTTGAATTCATCCAAATAAAGAGCCTCAATCTCTGCACTATCCAAGATATTTTTAATCATTTACCACCACCGATCGGTTTCAACTTCAAAATGGTAAACAGTGAGACTAACCATTCGATGTTCTGAAACATCACAGGACATCAAAAATAATTTCCAGTTCTTTAATACAGCCTTCATCTAGCACATGGTCAGATGATCCTATGAATTATGGGGTTGTTTCCTCATGAAATTCTCCACTACTAACACGTTCCTATATGGATGATATGGCTTATCTCATGCATGAATAACACCACCATTTATAGCCTGAGTCAAATATGGAATAACTACACAATCTATTCAATCATAACATAAATTAATGTATGGATATCAATTTAACAATATCCTAACTCATAAATTTTTCTATACTGTCCCTTGATACCAACTATATGGTCCGACCATAAAACATTACATAATATATAATTGAATGTGTAATTCAATTTGAAGATCTTTTCAGGTTTATATCTTTATATAATTAGTAAATAACTATTATATTACATCTGAAAAATTAAAATGTAGACCCTTCTACTATGTTTCCTTTTATTTCATTGAATAAAAATTTTGAAAAAATGTGTCATGTATAGTTTTATGTTTTAGATAGGATGTTGTTTCTGTGATCCCTTCCTTTACCCTATTCATCTTTATGTCTTGTGAAAAGATTTTAAAACATTGGATGTGCATAAAAATATTATCAAGGGTAATAAAATAAATAATGAACACATTACTCCATCAAAACAAAAAAAAATTAACATTCCTCATGAAATCATAATATTTCTGAATAACACATAGAAAACATAAATCTTAATGGTAACTTTTGGAATCCATAAAATACATATGTTGTAGCTTTCATAGCTATATAGAGAGTTACATTTTGAATACCCATGATAGTATATTCCCTAACGTTTACCTCTGTCATGTTACCCATTGCATTTGAGTGCTATCTCGGCCACACCCTCCATAGGTTTATGACGAAACCAGCACAATATGCAAAAAATCCCCAAGAACCATAACATATTCATAACTAATAAAAAAACATAAAAGAAAGATAATATTTACACATTTAAATCCCAATATATCATTTAAATATATTGACATAACCAATCCATTACCAAAAATAGTTTTAATACCAAAATACATAAAAGATTATATGATATTGATTTTACTTTTAAAAAATTACGGCTTGTTACGGAAGCCAAATATCAAATAACACTCACAACAGTGGAAATGTAATTGTCATAGTGTACTTTAAAAATAAACATTCCCATTTTCATTTAGTAAAATTCTACATAGAAAAATATTCCCCTTGAATGATTTAAAAAGTAAAATGGGTTTATACACCATATAAAAGAAAGTCGTATATAAATAAAAATATGCGTTAAATAAAGGCGACTGATAAAAAGTCCCTTACATCATGTCAGGCTTGACTCATTCGTTCATTAATCTCATGAATAGTAAAACAAATTTTATTTCTACTTTTTTATTAACCATTTTTATGTTTATTATTACTTTTAATCACTTATTACCAGGTTATAAACATTACATAATCATTTATCTTAATAACCGTCGTTTTTTTATATTTGGTACTTATAATTATTTGTTTTCCATGTGGTAAAAATTACATTATATAAATAATAATAATAATGATTTACATATCATATAAATATTATAAATCCATTATATATTTTTTTATATTATTTCATTTCATTTGGATATATTAAAATGAAATGCACTGTTCACTGAGAGGGTAAGCCATACGTAGGCATGAACACTAATTTCATTTTTTATAAATTTAATGGAATGAAAAATAAATGATATATAGGTATATTATTATTCAATTATATTATCATATTTCATATATGTTACAAAAGTTAAATAACAAAATCCTTCATATATTCCATGTATGGTATGAATAAGTTATATCACATTGAGGGGGCGGTAGTCAGAACTTGCTCAAATTAAATTGTCATATATATATAATGAAAAGAATAAATGTATGTCTTAAAAGAGAATTAATGAATAATATAGATAAATTAAATGTCATAAATATCACATATAATTATTGTTTCATCGTAATGGCCAGCATGAGAGGCGGTATGTGATAATTGAACAATCATCGTTTCGTGAGGCAGTAGTTCGTCGTCCACATAAACAGTATGCCAGTATCCCTATGATGGAGAATTTTGTAAGTGTAGTTAAATTCCATATAAACAACCTCATATTTTTAAGGTATCAGTTTTGTTATAAAAAAAAGGAATAAAAATATTTTATGGGGTTTGAGAAGTAAAATAATAGAAAAGAACTTAAGAGGAGACGTTACCTTTAAATCGGGTAACTCCCTTTGATTTGAACCAAAATGATTTTTTGAAGTGCCTTATGAATACGTTAATGATTATAGGTTGAAGATAGGGATGTTGGGAGATTATTTAGGTAGATGTTGGATGATCCAAGAGGATAGATAGGTGTAATTAATGGGTTAGATGTCATAGCTTTTTATAAGGGGGAGGGGATATTTAGAAATGTTTGAAAATATTATATTATTATAAACAATGATTCAGTTTCAAAAGGTCCAAAACTTATTAACTGAGAATATAAGATTACTATTATTCTAAATCCTCTCAACCAATTGGTTTTTGATAAATTTTGCTTTCAAATATAACATTATCATTCATCTTTAACACTTAGTTATCTAATTTTACTTTTACTATGTCTTCTTCTATACTCACTATATATGGTTAATATAGTTATTATAAAATGTCAATAGAACCACAAGTGGTTCATTAATGACATTTTAATCCTTATATACATAATTTGGATGAATCCATGATTTTTATGATTGTTTTAGCATTTAATAAAATTTTAATTATTTTAGAAACTCATTTATGTCAATTTATAAACTATTCATATCATGACTTTTAAAAACATATATAACAAATTGATTCTTCCAAAAAACAACGTTAATTAAAAGATTAAATGACCTTATTTTCTCTATTAATCTTGGATGAAATAAAATTTATCATAATAATTTATTTTAATATTTATAAAACCATATTTTTGAATCCATTATTAGGGAAGTAATTACTGCTTCACCACTACGTCATAAGTAGGATTATTTATATAATGTCTAAAATTAATAAATTAAATACCATGATGTAGGAAATAATTTTAAATATAATTTGAATATGTATAGTCATATATATAACTGATATATCTATATATAAAAATGTTTTTCTAAAAGATATATGTTCTGTGTTATTTTTGTCCTTACATAAAATTAATTAGTATAAAGTGTCATTATCATCCCCAAGTTTCTCCATGAGGTCCCAAAATCACCCCAAGAAGACCTTGGTAGATATTTCTCATTAATTTGGTTCAGGAAATGTGTATGGGTAATTTAATATTATAATAATAATATTTTTACACTAATTTACCAGATTTACCTTTTAACCATGTTAAATAAAATATTTGTGGAAGTAAATATTCATAATTTATAAAAATAAAAAAATACTTATTTACTAAATTTGGACATCCTGATTCCCAATATGGAATCCATTTCTCCAAATTTAAAATAATTAATTAACAGAAATAAATTTAATACTAATTCTCATAGTAAAAACAAAAAAAATGTTTTTAAGAAACAATAACTACGATAATGGATTAAATTGAAAACAATATTATTAAATATTAATAAAAATTAAAAATATAATCTATCTATATAAATAAATTAGATTAAAATCATGTTTTGAATTAAAATGCAGTATTTTTCACTATTCATAAAAAATGAACTTTATCTAAAAATATCAAATTTTTCCCCAAAGTAAATTTTGATTCACGATTCTAAAGAAAAATTTTATTTTTTGAAATATAAAATATTACAGTGATAGAAACTATATTTAAAATGGGTTCCCCATCAATTTGAATAAAAACGAACTTTTGAAGAATATTAGAGTATTTAAGCTTCAAATTGGATTATTCTAATTTTATCCCTAAAACATTTATTAGAAAAATGTAAAAACATTTAAAAAACATGAATAATCATAATATTGTTAGTTCAATTCATTCCTATGAATACCACTACTAGGTGTTAACTACCATTTAAAATAATATATTATTATATTTCAGTATGACTCTACATTGTGTGAAACATAAGACTTTAAAGAAAAACATAGTTGCGTGTCGGGTACGCCATCAAACATGAAATCCCCATAAATGTAAACTTATTATTTAATTCAATATTTTTAATAAATATGATAATATCATATTTCATTATTTACTTGGGATGTTACATTACAAGTGATCCACTTACATCAATTATAAAAGGTCACATATTCAACTCACTTATTAACACATCATGATCTATTTACCATGACTAACCTCATCCAATATTTATTGACACAATAATTATTAATTATCATGTTATTATGGTATTAATAAATGAACTATCATGGATACCTTAATAATAAATCCAAAGGAAATTATTTCTTAGCGATGTTAATTGTCTTCACCAAGTTATTTATTTTTTACATCCTCTTCTATATCAATTAATTATTTAATAAATATACCAATATAATAATATAAAAATAATATTTACAATATGATGTTATAATATTGACAATATAATTTTATTTCATATCATTCCCCCATCAAATTGGGAATACAACCATCACTTGTGTATATGGAAGACTACCATGTCATGTATTGATAAAATGTTTATTCACCACTATATCCCATGGATAGTATAATCATAGAACTGTACAATTAATATGATACTTATGAAAATATATTCATTCAACAAATTTTATTTATACTCAAATGTTTTAATTATTTCACCCCTTAAGTAAATAAGAACATCCCTTTGCATATATACAAAATATTTTCTCCACAATGTAACATGATTCATTTTCAGTTTTGAAAATTAAATATATATTATAAAAATATTCCAACTGACAAATAATATATTTATAAAAATAATATCATTATGATGATTGTGGAAATATATCATTTGTCTAATACCCTGTTCTTTCGTTAAAAAACATGCATGATAAAACAAATCAGTTAACTCTCAAATATTTTATAAATGAAGTATTGCTTAAAAATGGTTCATAAGATGTCATGAGATTATCATATACGATTTTATTAATATTGATATTGTTTTCTAAAAATATAAACCAATATCCATGTGGATAAATCATGTTAAACTAATAAAAACATGATTTATGGGATTTCATATCAATCTCGACTACATAGAGACATGGTTGATACTATTCATGTTCTTAATTGTTTTTTTTATTTATAATTCAACATTGATATATTGAAAATGAAAATATGATATATTCATAATGAATAATTTATGCTGTATGTTTTTTTAATCATGGTGTTACAATTGTAATTTTACCAAACAATGAAATATTTGATTTACAATCATATTTTTTTGGAATAAAATTTGATTAAATTGATGGAATCATAAAATATATTATTTTAATCTTAATTTATTTTCATATCCAATAGATGTTTATTGGGTTTTTATTTTTTTTAATATTCATATTATTGATTGTTGAATCATAAAAAATTTATGTAAGGGAAAAAAAATAAATATTTATATTTTCATTATATATATGTTCCTTCCATGTGAATATTTATTAAAATTGTGTTATAAAGGTAAATTTTATTAAGGTTATATTATCTTATTCATGAATTTTGAAAATTTTTTAATAGAATAATTCTAATTATATTAAAATGGAAAATTTTTATATTCACTAAAAATATCAAAAGGAATGTCGATTTTAGTTTTTAATGTGATCATAGGGTTATATATCATCATTATTTATTAATTATATATCATCTTCTTCTAAATATTTTCAAATATTTTTTTTTAAATATCACTTAAGAATGTGTTTTTAATGTTCATTTGAAATATTATTATTCTCTAAAATAAATGAAATTGTCCAAAAGCCTATATTACCCTATTATTTGTTTTTTGGTCATTAATTTTATATAAAACATATAATTTCTTAGGATCATTGAACATTGGATATCAATTATCTATATATATTATTTGAATCTTCTATATTAATATTTCATAAACTATATATAATTTTTATATATGTTCTTTCATTATGAATGTAATTTTATTTACTGTGGAAAATTTGATAATTTGTAATCATTAGTCAATATAGTTTTTTATTGACATGGAATTGTGTTCTTGAATTAAATTTATATTTCATTATATGAATAAGTCATTGGATATGAATTGATATTCCCCAATCCATCAGAATGGGGGCTTGAGTCCCAACTATTGCAATCTTTCTTTTATTATCTAGGGGATTGCGATATGTGTCAAAAGGCATACATTATGTTTGAGGGGTTTTCATATGTATCCATATTCATACACACAACAATCTTCATTCACAAGTGTGGAGGATAAAAGGGAATGATGTAACATCAAGAGTTAAAATAATTCATGTAATAACCTATATGGAATAAAAAATTAACAAAATGAATAATTAAATTTAAATGGGGGAAACAAATTCTCATCAATAAAAATTAATCAACCCGAAATAACTATATATGTAATTGATTAGAGCATCTATCTCTATATATCCATCACACAAACACCATATGCTGTAAAATTCACCATGGTAAACCGATACACCCCTATAATCGATGATGAACTATATTTCATATACAGAAGTTATGAAACCTTTGTGAAATACCCATATAGTGGTGATTATATATATAACTAGTAGGATTCCCAAATAGATGAAGGTGGACTAGCAGTATGGTTAAAGTGTGTAATAAATTCAACCAATAACAACTCTGAAATGATATCAAAAAATAATTATACATATATATTATCATAAATTAATCATATATGATAGTGAATGGGGAATTAACCTTATATACTAGCCTATGGAAAGTGTAGCTCAACAGTTCCAAATGGTCCATATGTGATGCCTACCATCTCTTGTGTCTATCTGAACTAACATCCTTGCTATCCAAAACCATGCCAAGATACTTCATAATCAGGGGTAATAATTTCTATGTATAATACTGTATACTTGATTTAGATGGAAGGATCAACACAATGAATAGATTAAAAACACATGTCCATTCCTAACATAAGGTTTCTACTCTATAGGTGGATAATGGACCCATTCTTTAGTTCTAAGGGCGATATAATCTATGAATAGACTACCCATACCATAATCATGTAATTGTTTTCCACTCTATAGATTTATAAAATCCCATTCTTTATCCTGGTAGGTGGGGTCAACTCTGTTTGATGATAGATGGAACTTACCCTAGTCGATCAGCATGGGAAAATCCTTATGTATATTGGAAGAAAAACATATCCTAGAAGGAAGGTTCCACTATTTTCCTAGATATATTGAGGTCCCATTCAAAATCCCACAATGAGGGTTCCATTACATGGGTAGATGACTTATAAAATTTCTCAACTGGAGGGTTCAACTATGGGGATAAATATTGGACACATGTAAAATTCCATGAAGTGGTTCCACTATAGTATTATATGACTAATGAACTATCCAAGTATGAGGGATACACTAAGATAATTTATATAGAAAACATTCCTTTCATCAATAGGAGGGTTCCAATTTTATGATCATGCATTATCACTACCATTTCAATGTGGCACTTAAAATATATTCACACATGGAAAAACTTCCATCACATCTCAAAATCCACAATACTTTACTAAAGAATATTTTACATGAACAAAGAACTCAGTATAAGAAACTAACATGAAAATATTTGATTAAAAATTAAGAAGATATGATTTGTTTATGATTAATAAAAGTGAGGAGGAATACAGAATGTGTAGGTACCCACATAGTGTGTGGTTCTACCCAAATTATTGTTATTATACTATCCAATATGCAGATCACTTCCCAATTTTTTAAAACATAAATATAATGTGATTACATATCTTGTCTAATCCACCCGGGGCCAATCCATTTTGTCATATCTATGCCCCTGTCCTTTGGTCACTATCTATAAATAATAGTTCTGTCTGTATGCACATACTGTATGTTGTTACATAGCACGTTCATGGCTAAAGCGCTTTTTGTTGACTACATTAGTAGATGACATACTATAAGCACTTAGTCACATTGAAATTGGTTTCCCCACAAATCAATTGATATTTTTCTTACCAAAACCCATTATGGCATAATGAGGTGGGTACATATCACATCTTCTTCATAACACTGTAAGTGTAGATAGGTTTTCCACATAAACTCATATCTGTCTTTTGGATCCCAAATCCATTAACCCAACCATGGATTAAGGGAACTGACCACGATAATTTGGTTGAATCTTTTTTTCCATGTTAATTCTAACACACTAGAAGCAAGAAATGGAATCCTAATCCTCCCACATAATTCTCACACACCACTGTCACTCCTATGGTACCATTGGCTATTATTCCAGAATCCCAAACTGAAGGTATTCGTCGCATGTACCCCAAAATTACTCCCAATAAATCTTCTGATCATTGTTTTATATATGAAATGATATTTTAGAATGAATCTTAGAGTAGGATCATGCTCTATCCAGCCTGGAAAAGTTGTACAATGACTATGAAGAACAATAGTGAAGATCATGAAAAATGAATTAGGAAATAAAGATTTATAGGTGGGAAAACCAATATTAGAAATCTAGATTTGGTGAAAAAATATGGGATTATTGGGGTGATAAATAACAGCACAATGTGGAAAAAAGATTAAATTGTTAATTCTTATTTTTTATAAAATATAATGGCTCAATAAAATTTATGATCTAAGAGATAGATTTGATTCCTCTAAATAATTTAATAATTATAGGAATATAAAAAATGATAAGTCATAACATGATTTTGTTAAATATTTTAAGAAGAAAACTAATATTCATGAAGAAGTAAGATATGATTCATTAACAATGTTGTGATTTTCATTTATTTAATTATTTACCATTACCTGATTTCAATCCACCAATGAAGAGTGGTGTTTCCCTTATAAATAGTTATAAGGTAATGTGAATAAACATAGATATTCAATATAAATATTTATTTATAAATTGAATTAGGTTTTATATTATTTAATGAATTAATGACCAAATGAATTAATTAAATAATTAAACGAATGATCCTTCCAAAGACCACATTATCAGAACTCCCTTTTCCCCAGCATCATTAGGTTCTTTGTCTGGTAAACCTCACATTATGGATTCAAAAGTGGTCTGAAATTTTCAGTTTGGGAATCTAATGAGGAGATAATACATTATTATAGAATACCATTTCAGAGTGAAATAATATATATTTATAATTATTCTACAAAAATATTCTTGCACATCATGATCTCGAATAGAACACATACATAGTTCATGGATCTGAAAATATTAATTGATTTATTTCAAAGTCTTAGAGATAAAAAATTGTCTATTTATTATTCTATCCTTCAATAGTTTCTTTCAAAAAGATACACTAAATAAAAATATGGTGGGATTGGGCCCACATCTAGATCTTCTACTCCCAGAGATCCCCTTCATGATCCCATACAATAATATCTCAAAAATAAATGGGAAGATACATCCATGAATGTTCTTATAATATTTATCCTTGATTTACACTATGTTCCTTGTGAACTTGGATCTATCTCTGATGTCTTTATCTCCCCATTCAATAATGTTCATTGGATTCTTTACATATATTCTCATCTAATACACAGGGATGATTTCATGGACCTAATCTGATTATGGGTGTGTGGAGAGGTAGAAAGAAATCTCACCAATCCTCTGAAATATCTTGAGCATACTAATGGTCATTTAGGATAACATTACTCCCTAAATAAATTTATACAATCCTTATCATGTGGAGACGCACTAAAAGCATGATCTCCCTATTTAAACTCTAGGGAGATACAATTTTGAATTTTATAATATTACTAAATTCACTGAGTTTTCCTCATCCACTCATGGGTAAAATGGACATTCCATGTCGTCACATGAACCATCTCTGGCCCTATAAGACAAATATCAATGATCTCATTACATAATAAGGGTGATCAGTTGGGTATCCCATAGAGGTACTCAAATGGATTCATGACAATAGAATATTGGTATCTATTATTGGATAAATTATCAACCAAGGGAATGTGATCCTCCAATATCCAGCCAAATTATAACTTATAATACCTCAACATATCCATCAACATTAGGCCAGTGCACCATTTCATCCCATCCTTCTAGTTGTGTGTGGTTATACTCGTCGTCATCTGTATAATGAATACCACCTTTAACCCTATACAAAATTATGAATAAAAATTCATATAATCATAAAATAAAATAAATAAACCCACATCAGGATGGAATATGACCTCTTAAAACATTGACTTCAGAAAAAACATCACCAATAACTATATCCTGGTTTATTGAATGTGCACATACTTTTTTTGTCGTTCAACAAACACCCATATGGAATCAAGGAATATTTTTTCCAATTAATTTATGTCACAATTTCCATGGATATGTAATCTAGTTTCTTTTCAAGGATATCAGTATGATATAATAAATCTTATGGAACACAATTTTAAGTCTTTACCTACTGAAACCTGAGGCAAATATAGAGAAACTCTGACATGTTGTGCATCATTAAATCCATCCAATACTATAACTAATTTTATTTATATGATATAAATACACAGATTTGTATTGTAAAAGGAAATTTATGGAACTCCCTCATCACCTCTTACTATATTGTGACAAGAACAATGATCCATCCATAGGAAAAAAAGAGGTGATTACATCCACCATGAACTCCATATGGTAAACCACATGTGGATTTCAATTCATGGAGACCGTATATTATATGTATCTAAAATAGGAATCCATTTAATAATGAAACGTTTCTACCTGCTACTCAACCACATGTAGTTTCAATGAAGTTAACATCTCAAAATCATCCTCCACTAAACAATCCATGTACTTCCTACAAATGGTACCTTCCACCATGTTTCACTTCATAATATTAAATATGTGCTATCAAAGTAATTTTATTTTAGTAACACTAACTAGATTCCCAATCTTTGGTTCATGAAACTATGTTTAATGCAATACCCAAGACACTGATGATTTATCTACTCAACAAATCACTCTCCTAAAATATATAGAATCAACATTATAACTCTGAAGACTACTACTGATATGTACTAGTATTCAGGTGATTTGATATTATCATGTAAACTAAATATCATGTATTAATATACAATCTCATCAAAAAACTACATAAATATATAACATATCACATATCAAGAGGAATTATATTATAAATCCTACTGTTCACCCTCTTCTTCTAGTCTTAAAATTTTATAAATTGTCATCCTCAACCTGAAATCCTAAAAGGCTATTGGGAACTGACCATTCAAGGTAAACAGATTCCTAATACTCATTATGAAGGTAAAATGGCCTTTATTTTTTTTACAATTATACAACAAGGATCAATTTGTATCTTGATAATCTATGAAAAATCCTTACCACTGATACACTGTTTATTGGATCCCTATAACAAATATCATCAATATTAATTACTTCCATTGATAAAAAATTATCAGAAATGATATTCCCTATAAATTGAACATCATTGGTCGTGAATAAGAACATTAATATATTACCATATATATGGCTCTCCCAATGACTGTCTATTAAAATCCACTAGTTCCCTTCATGATCCTTCATTGATGAAGAGTTTATGACTACTTCATAAAAGAGAAAATTACAAATCGTTCTAAGTGTGTCAATAAGAAAACTTTTATCATGCAAACAAAAAAGGTGAATTAGTCACTATCACGACCCGTCCTCGGGGCCCGTGCTGTGACTACCCCAAGCCTGCCTTCCATAGGCCAGGGGCTGGCGACTAGCACCAAAGGCGTAAATCCCGATAACTGGGAAGGAATTACCTTTATAAAAGAAAACAAGCACCACAGAGTAAGCAAGCGGAAAAAGTAAACACTAAGTACAAGAGAAGTGGTGAAAAGTAAATGGGCCAGAATACAAACCCAAAAGAAAGTACAACTACAACTGAACAAGTACAACAGAAAAGATAACAGCGGGAAGGACGGAAGCGGCTCCTGGGTCGTCCTCCTCAACTCCTTCCTGGAGGGTAGGTACGGATAGCCTCCACCACGCTCTCGTCCGTCAACCTCCTTCGTGTGTCGTCTCGTCGTGTAGTCCACCTCCGGGTACTGACTCGTCGTGTAGTCCACCTCTGGGTACTCACTCGTCGTGTAGTCCACCTCCGGGTACCATCCAGTCCTCGAACACTCGGCCTCCATCAGCACTGCCTGTCGTCTGCAACCAACACAACGAGGTGCGGGCATAGCCCGTGCAGGGGTGATTATAACGATACTCAGTAGGGACCCCGAGACCCTCAAGGTCTCACTAAACCAACAAGGATAACCACAAATAAGCTCTCAACAGATAACCTCTACGTAGGTATATGCTCATACATATGCCTACGTTATCAAGTAACCCATCTCAATCATGAGGTAAACACAAAGGTCAAAAGTCTCATCTCAAACCAGGATTTTCATTATCGAAATCGTAACTACTGAAGAGCTACATCTCTGGAGTGTACAGTGGACCTGTCACGAGTCCGAGGTACTGCTCACTAACCTAAGACTGCTGAAGTACTCCTCCTGTCGAGTACCGCGGGTCAGCCACCCAGACACAGTAGTGCTTCCCGCCGAGGTATGTCACCCAAAAACAGTAGTGCACACCCCCTTGTAGCCTGCTGAGGTACTCTCCGGATGAGTACCGCGGGTCTGCACTGTCACACAGGTAGAGCTCCATCCGCCATGGGTCTGCACCTCAGAAAGTAGTGCTCCGTCCACTGGGCTAGTCGACTCACTCCAAGTCGAGTCGGTCAAGCAGTCGCCAGGTCTCAGTCGGCTACACGGTCTCCGTACTCCGCACGCTCGCCTCTGGGAGGGTCTGCTCCACGATCTATAGGTCGATACTCCATGTATCTCAATGTCCCACGAAGAAGTATCTCAAAGGACCACCTCGTCATAGGGGTCTCAACGCAATAGATGGCGCGTCAATCGGACGCCCAGTCTGTGAGTTACTGGCCTTTTCGTCACAGGGGCCCGGTTGGTTTCGTGTGCGAACCAACCCGGCCGTAACTCAAATGTACCCTGAACTCTCATAGGGTATGTTCATAGGGACCGTTTCTCAATGTCATCAGCAACGCCGCTGACGGTTCATCAAACAGACGTCCTGTCTGAAAGATATTATCTTTTTCGTTCCAGGGGCACGGTTGGATTTCGGGTGCGATCCAACCCGGACACTATCCAACTGTATCCAAAACTCTGGCAAAGTGTGCCAAAAGATCCATCTCATCAAGACGAAATCAACGAGACAGACGGTGCGTCAATCGGACGCCCGGTCTGTGGGTTATTGGCTTTTTCGTTCCAGGGGCCCGGTTGGTTTTGTGAGCGAACCAACCCGACCGCACTCAGACGGCATCCAAACCTCGAGCGGAGTAAGCCAAAAGATCTGTCTCACTTAGAGGAATCCATCAATGTCGACGACACGTCAATCGGACGTCAGGAACTCAAGATATAAGCGTTTCCGCTCCGAGGGCCCTGTTGGTTTCGTATCCGAACCAACCCGGCCGAACCCAAAGTATTCTGAAACCTTGAGTGCATATACCTAAACGACCGTCTCTTTACAAGGATCTCTACGCAACTGAAGGTGCGTTGATCGGAGGTCCATATCACAGGATATAGGCGTTTGAACCAACTCAGTCCGAAAATAGGGGGTCTGGGCCCGGCCCGGCCCGACCCAGTACCCCCCTAGGATGGCCGAACCGGGTTGACCCGGCCCGAGCGGCGACCTTGCCAGACAACCCGGCCCGGCCGGCGGTGCGGCGGCTCGGCCAGCGCGGTGGCCAGCCCACGCGGCCAGCGCAGCGGAGCCAAGGGAGGGGCTTTTCGCCTCCTTTATGGAAAATGGTGGCCCCTTTAATTGGGGCCGCTTGAATCCAGCCGGGGGAATTTAAAATCCTCGGTTCCTCCCCTTCCGGCCGGCCCAACCTGGCCGGCCGGTTCCTGCTCAATGGGACCGGCAATGGCCGGTCCCCTTCCTGCTCCGATGCCGGTGGCCCAGTCCGGCCGCCGGTCACCTTGCTCCGCCGCGGCCCGGAACCGGCCGTGGCCCTTGTCGTCAGGTGCGGTGCGACGACACCGCTTCCCTCCGCCGCGGCCCCGCTCTGGCCGCGGGGCCTTCGATTTCCTTCAACGCGGCGTGACAGCGTCGCGTTCTTGAATTTCTTTCAATGGCGCGGCACAACGGTGCCGCGCAATACTTTCCGTGTGATTCCCGCGTGGTGCGACGACACCACTCCATCCTGTTCCATTCACAAAGAAACAATCATGAACAAAGGAGGGGGTTAGGCCGTGTTTGTGTGGTCCGGCCCCCTCTCGTTAAATGATAACATTTAGTCGATTAACCATGAAGTTTGACATGCCAGAATCAAGAACATAAATAATTTAATAGATTAACAAATAATCCCCTACCTCGGTTCAGGAACGGTGCACGTTAATCGAGCCGCGGAAGACGAGCGTCGCGGAAGTCGAGCGTCGTGGAAAAAAAACGTCGACGTCGCGAAGCGAGGATTCGAAGTCGTTGACAGAGATTTCGTCGCGGGAAAACTATCGCGGAAGGGACGACGCGGAAGAAGAACGTCGCGTCGCAGATACGGCGTCGCGGAAGACGTACGTCAATTCCGTTGTCGTCGAGGTGCGTCCGAAGAGAAAATGTCATTTGGAAGAAGACGTCGTGTTCTTCGGCGGAGGTGTTCTTCGTTGAAGAACAGTGTTCTTCGTGTTCTTCGTCGAGGTTGAAGAAGAAGAAGACTTCTTCCCCAATCCTCTCAAGGTTGCAAAACTCTAACCAAAAATAAAATAAGACTAAGTCTTATTTTATTAACACAACCAAACCATTTGAATTTCAAGAGTTTGAAATTATGTAACTCACTTAATTAATTATAACAAGTTGTCAAATAATAAATAAGGTGATTTAATGGGGAGTTAGGAATGTGAGGGGTTAAGAGGGGTTAGGGAGTTAGGGGAAAATTGAAAAGGTGGGGGGTTCGTGTGGGCCCCACCCTTTTAGTTATCCACACATGGGAATTTGGGTAGATGTGGGCCCCACCACCAACTTCCCATGGGAGAAACTAACCACCTTGAAAAAGAAATAAAATTGATTTAACGATTTTATTTACTTTTTAATTAAACCCCATTAATTAACTTCTTCTCCCACACAAACGCAATAATGGTAAAGGTTCCCTTAAGCGATTACTGGCGTTGTGAGTTCATCGGTGCCATCGGATTTCAATTCCGAGGGCCGGTTCAAAATATAGTAATTCCCGCTCGCTCGTTCACTGAACGTACCTGAGCCAAACTTTGGAAATTAATTCCGGGCACACCGGGCCTCGGAATCAGGTGCCGTCAAAAACTGCGTTCTTGTAAAATTTCAAATAAAATTAAGAAAATAATTTCCTTGAAATTTCCGGGTCTTTACAGTCACACAAAAATTTATTAGAATGATTTTATAGTGTTCCTTGTGACAACACAATTCCTCCATCAAAATATCATGTTTGAATACTCTTAACAGCTAACAGTTGGAAGTGAAATCGAACATCGATAACCATATGATGACTATCTACTGATCAAAAAAGTCATCAATCATGGAAATGGGTAGGTTTTATTTGTTTTAGAACGGTCCACTGGATGATAATCTATAAAGAGATACAATCACCCTTCCTCTACTTTCTTGAACAACACCATAAAATCCTGAGGGACACAATCGGTATGATGAAACACTATTATTAAATGTACCCCAATAGGAACTACAGATATTGAAACTTTGAGGTTCTATATGATATTCCAATAAATATATTAGAGAATTACCTCAATACAAATCAATGAAGAACTCAATCTCCCTCCACTTGTGTAGTCCGGGAAGATCATTGGGGATGATGTCCATAAAACCACCATGTCTAGAGGAATATATATTTCATAAGTTCCTACTATTCCTAAGGCCACACTATTTAGATGATTTTTAATGGTATGTTTCCAACGCCTCTCTAAAACAACTTTTCCTTATATGATATCTCTCTGATATAATATAAAAAAATATTCCTATCACAAGAATGGAATTTTAATCATGTATAGTGATAGTCAATAGGGGATCAGACCATGAACAACTAATACAAACAGATGAAAATAATATCTAGAATCATTTTCATGAAAATGAAGTCTCAGGATAATCATTCTCTATAGAATGAATGCTCATACTTCTTGAAGATGAACTATATCAATGAAAAATTAATTTTAGAAACATTATGAAAAATATGATTGGTAAAAGCCCTAATATTCATATTAACCTCTTTCAAGAAGAGTAAATCCATAGATGATATATTCACACTTGTTTTTTACTTATATTGAGAAAATAATATAAAAAATATATAATACCTCGAATCATCTATTGTGATGTTGGGTCATACACTACAATTACAAGCATCTGCCTATGTCCCCGACTGCCATCTCCCAGAGCCTGATGTGGGTCGTTCAGTGGTGGTGATATAAGGAGAACATAACAACTTCTAGAACCCACATGTCCTCATCCTAGATCCCTACCTTCTCATATACCATCACCAGCTGCCTGGTAGATACCCAAGCCATGCCTATAAAATCCATGATAATGGAACATCCTATATTATGATGAACCATCCACAAGCTTCATTCATTCATCAACATGTTAGGTCAAGTAAGCATGTTCCATGTGACATCACCCATCATAAGAACAACATCTCTGATTACAAAAAAACACTCATCCTCAATGTGGTACCTATTACACATAACTATGTTTCTGAGTCTAATTAGGATATGATTTTGAGGGTATAGATTTTATCGATTAGTGTGTACAAGTTACATTAGAAGACTCATCCATATAATACCCACATACAAATCCAACTCTATGGAATATATATAAAAATAATTTATCATTCACCAGTTTAAAATCCAACACTCTAGAAAAAGATGGAATTCATAGGGGTATCACACTGTAATGTATGAATTTGAATACATACTTCCCGAACATCACATATGGATGTTGTGATCTAGAATCATGTTAATTATGTATTGGATTAAGTATTTAAACCTAATATCATAATATACAATTTTCATTCATCCAATATTTAAATATAGAATATCCTGAATTAAATCATACCATTGGAATGAGCAGTGGTACTCCTGATGAAATTGCTACAAGAAGATAGTTCAGGATATTTTCCACTCCCTATGAAACAATGTAACATGGTTTTCCCACCACCCACCTGCATCATATAATATATTATAACCTTGTGAATATTCATTATCTATTGATGTAATTTTTATCCTAACAACTTGGATAAAAGACTCTATCCAATCCTTTTCAGCATATGCATCTGAATCATCACAAAAAATCATTGTTCTCCGGAGTTTCACATTTAAGAGTGCAAAATTTTTGGAATCATTCAATAACTACTTTGTTGCTATGATTTTATGCTTGATGTGTTGGGGTTCTTATAACTATCGACATAGTGGGAGGATATCGCATGATGTACAACTAAATGAGGCCTCATCACTTGGAAAATATTCTTCACAATCATAAATCATTATCTTCGATCAATGTATTCTCATAGAAATCATTAATATTAAATCAAGTTTTACCACAATATGATGATAATAATTATATATATGGAGTCAACCATTAAAGGATAGTCAAAAGACACGATCATATATGATACCATTAACAATGTTTATGAAATATAATTTCTCCATATTATGAGTAAAAAAAGAAGGCGATTAGAGTCCTAATGTATCGATATGTCGGCTGCCTCACCTTTATTGGGAAATCTAGCATAAAACAGACACATGAAACATATGGAATCTATTTATCAAATTCCCAACTAAATACTTATATTGAGAAAAATCTAAACGCCATCCAATGTAATGAAACACCTTTTATATTAATTTTTCATGATCATACTCAATAGGGATTGAGATAAAAATACCATAATCCAGCCTCTATTTACCATATCTTATCATCATTCAATGAATAAAATAATAAACATTACGAACATATCCTATGTACTTGTATACACACACTTGAATGTCCACAAAGAAGTGCATAGGATTAGAAGAAATTATTGTATGAGATGAAATGATTATTTTTCTTGTAACAAACTCTATTGAATATAAGCGTATGATAATTTAATATGAATAGTAAATGAGGAAAATAACAATCCCATATATAAATATGTACTGGAATATAAAAAATAAAAAAAATAAAGGATTAATGAGTCAATGTCCAGATCTCCAATCCTCGGCCATCTTATACAGTCAAATGAACCTGAGTACCCATATTATCATGTGCTATCGTCACCGACCTATAAATCATATTAATAACACAATGCATATATATGAAAAATATTAATTGGGGTATATTATATACATATTTAGTATGATAACTTTAAATCTTATGGTGACCAGTAATAGAAACAGTAGGAATAAACATATCAACCCAATGAATGAGAAGAAATAAATCCAAAAACAATGATAAAAAATATTCTAATAAATATAACCAAAAAGAAAGAGAATGTGGGCCTATATCTATCCTCCTAAAATATTAATATAATCCACATAAAATCAGAAAGGCTCCATCAATAATGAATTAAAATATACGAAGACATCTATGTAACACCTCAGAATTCGATTACACATTTCATTAGATAATGTGTATGACACACAAAACCATGTGTGTAAGGGAATATAAAATCTAGATAGATTATACAATATTTATTATTTAATAGATATTATATATATTCCAATTCATGAATTACTGAGATAGTGTTTGATAGACAAAAGTTCTACCTTCATTAATGGCTTGCGTTACAATAAATATCATGTTTAACCTAAAAATAATATATTGTAATCATGTTATTTTTTAATATAAAATGGTATAAAATATTTTATTTGAATATTATTATATAATATATTAATATTTATTATTTATATAAATATAATACAAATTTATGTGTTACTAGTTAATACAAAATAGAAACAAGAACCAATTTGTAATAAATATAAATATTTTTTCATTCTTCCAAAGGACTTTTCAATTAATAAACATAATTCATTACCAAAAGTGACTTATTTTAATGAACTAAATTTATTTATATATACAATAAATTATTTTTATATTCATTAAATAAATTTTATAGTCATATAAAATACAATATTTTACACATAATACCTATATTTTTATAATAGAAATTTCATCTCCTTTTAATGGAGAATTTAATTTAAATTTTAAATTTTACACATTAATTAATTTGACATGTTAATATAAAATTAATATTTTAAATAGAAACACAATACTTAGTTTAGGGTGAATTTAACATATTTCCTTGAAACATTAATTTAATTAAATTGTTTAATATAATGATTTTTAGTTCAAATCATCTTTTTCATATAATTTATTTTTAAGGATAAACCATATGAATAACTAGGATAAATTTTTCATAAAGAATTTTTTTCAATTGATAATAATTATATATTTTTCCAATTCTTATCATTGATATTGATTATCAAAACATAATAAGAATTCTATAATTTTTACATTTAATCTTCATATTGTTGTCCAATATGCGGAATTAATATTTATTTATTTTCTATCACATAAATGATTAGAATTAGGAAAAGTGTAATCTTTATTTTTATTCATCAAAATTTGTAATTTCGAAAAATAAAAAATTTATTTTTCATCAAAAATTATTAGTGGATGTAATTTAAAATAATTATAATGATTAATATAAAATTAAACCTAGAAGGGACTAAACCACAACCATAAGGCCCAAAAAAACCCTTTGACATGTCCAAGATGCATTTTCTAGTAATATATCGACCCTATAGTATGTAAAATAAAATTGGATCCATAATTGGATCAAATTTAAATAGGTAAAACATTGGAACAATTCCATTATAAAAATATTACAAGAGTCCCACTCCTCATTCACTATAAAAGGTCACTATATCCCCCTATTCCTCACACCTATAAAACCACTTAGAATGAAAAATATATTCCCATATATCATCCCAAAATCACTCCCCTTTATCTTGAATAATATGTTTTGAAATAATAATTTCCATGAAATCCATTGGTTATTATCCAAAAGCAGTTAGCTTATTTTTAATGTAATGATTTCCAATGATAAATTTTCATTACACTACTTATCTATCTTTTCATATCTTATTATTCCATGACCATATAATAAAACTAGTATCCTCAAAATAATATGATGCATTATGCTATGGGATATACCTACTGTTACATAAACATTCATATAATGGGTAACAAACATAATTTTAGTGTGAACAGTGATCTATCTCCACCCAAAAGAATAATTATTCTCACACCTTTGACCACATATCATTATGGTCATTATATTGGAATCTAAATTTATATAAGTGTTATATCATATTTTTTGTGTATTTTTTCATATTAAATTATTTTAAAATATATTTCATTATAATTTTCACCTTATTTATAAATAATAACAACATTTGTGGAAAATTATGTCTTATAAGATTTATTTTTTTATGGAATTATTTTATCTGCAAATCAATTTGGATTCATAATGTGTATATCGATTCAAGATTTCTATATGATTGCTTCAGAGTTTTTCAGTATTCTCAAAAGCCTCATCAGAGGTTGGACCATTTCCCACAAGTTGGATATTATGAATTATTTTAATACAATGGATTGAGGATTCATATGAATTATTCTCACCATGTATGGTTATGATGATTTTCCAAAAAATTGGGTTAGATCTATCTTGAGATCTTCCCACATCTCAGTTCTCATCAATGGATCTCCAGAAGGCTACATTGAATGCTCGATATTTTTCAGGTAGGGTGATCCTCTATCAATAAAAATTTTCCTGATTGGTGAGGACTATTATAGTGGGATTCTCTCCATCATAGCTGACATGGGTAATATGGAATCCATTCATGCTGGGAGGGGGGTTTTTGCTCCTATTCACTATTTATATTCTGATGAAATTATCATATTCACTCATGAAAATAGTGGAAATATTAAAAATATCATGAGAGCTCATTTTCATTATGACAGGTCTTCTGGACAATATATTTGTGTAGAAAGTATTTTCTCTTTATTGGAATGAATTTTTCTCCTTACAGGAAAAATGAAATCACCAGAGAGTTGGGTATTCAAGAAGGGGCCATCCCATTCATTTTTCTGGGAGTTCCAATGTTTTTGGGAACACCTAAGTTATGTAATTTTTCAGTCATTCATATTATTATTAGAAGAAAACTATCCTGTTTAAATGGAAAATAATTATCCATGGTTGGTGGGGTGAGTCTTGTAAATTAAATCATCACTTATAAATTTGATTATTCCTTCATGGTGTACAAATAACCAATTTCTCTACTTTAGAGCATCAATGTTTCTATCATGAACTATATTTGGTGTTGTAGAATCATAGACAAGAGGCTCGCCACGGTTCCATGGAATTCTGTTTGAATGTCTTGTGAGGAAGGAGGCTAAGGAATCAAAAACCATGCATTCCATAATTATTAATTGCAAGGTGGGATTAAGTGGAGTCTCACTAATATTAACTCTGAATCTCTTGGATTCATTAGTTCCAGATTCATGCAAAGGTTCAGATCTGATAATTTCAATATAATAAATTCTTCGTTGTGTACAATATTCATGAATATTTTCATTAAAATTGATGCTTAATTGCAGTGGCTAGTCTCTATGGACTCTTTTACAAAATTCTAGAAATTTAAATGGGCTATAAATTTCCTAGAATACCTAGTTCTGTAGAATGATCCGAATTTGTATATGGATTTATCAATCAAGGAACAACTTGGATGCATGGAAATTCTTGGAAATCATATTATTTCTATTTTCTAAAATTATTTCATAACATTGAAGGGAGAATCCTGGTCATTGGATTTGGATTTAAATGGAATATATTCCTCCAATGAGTACTATAAGAATTCCATTAGCAGTAATTCCAACATCAAGTGGATGGGTCTACTGCACAAATGATTCCTCAAACCTTCTCAGTCCACCTTTGTATGGAGAATAGCCTATAAGAAAAATCTAACTGATAATTATCATCAATTATGTGGAATTTATCTCTACTCCATGTGTCTAAAATTCCAGTATCATAAGGAGGAAGTTGATCACATTTATCTAAGTTCTGTAGTGGATTCAACATTGTAGAAAGCATTATATGTCGTTTTCTAAGTACATTTTCCACGATCTAGTTCGATATGAGACCTTATTAGGATATGGGTGGACCAGAACCTGTGGGTAAAACACATGATTCTCTATCAAGTTGAATCACAAGAACTCATGAACATTATATGGGCATCCAAAAACATGTCTATACATGTGTCTAAAACATTCCGTGTTGGACCTGCCATGTCTTGAATTCTAAATGTTGTACGTGATGTGAGAGTCCCACGAGGTAAGTATCGGTCCAATTCAATGACATATCTTTCGTATCTAAATTGGGATAGTTTCAATGGTATTTTTCCCCAACACTTTTTATGCTTGAGGTTTTTTGGAAGGCTATATTTTTTTGATGGATTAAAATTAATTCATATGGTGCTTTAAAGAGGAATTCGGGCCCTTCATGCCTTGGTACAGTTTTAAGGGATCATAACTATTAAGTTATTATGTGAGTTTATGGTTAATGAGGTAATTAATCCACTCTAGAATTAAAAATCCTTGTGATTATTACAGATGTTGAATAAGTCGATCAGAGGGGGCGAAATATGTTCTAACTTGAATTCGATTCTACAACTTTTGTCTTTGACATTCAGACAGGTTCTTCGAACCTTTTATGGAAGCTCACCAATCGTTAGACTATATTTTTAGACCATAAATTGTCAAAGTATACTATTGTTACCCATGATTATATATAGTAAAAATCATTGGTGGAAGGTCTATATAACAAATGAGTGAAGGATACAACTTATCATGGAGTATATCAAGTGACAGGTTATCATTTACCTATTCTTAAGAGGGATCAATGAAAATATCATACTTTCATACTTGTGTATGATTTTTATGAATAAATATGTCATTATTTTCTATGATAGATCTCAGCCAACTATAAAAAACATTAATGTGTTGTTTTTTGTTAAATGATAGTTTTATTGGAATTGGATTATGAAATTTTTTGATACATGGAGAAAAACATATATCGAATAACCCCTCACTCCCAAGTAACCACTCATGTGACCAAGATGAGTAAAGGAAGATAATTACTCATAATTCCCACCTCTAGTAGTCCCCAGGTTAGTGACTTTAAAAAAGGGTATAAAAATGTCAAAATATTGGAATATTTTACCATTATATGTAAACAAAGATAGAGTAAATAATATAAATTAATAGTTGTGACATAATATAATATAATTAAAATCCAAAACACAACACATGTGTAAATGAAACTTATATTTGTAAAAGTATTCAATTGAAATCCAATTTGAATAAAATTTATGGTAAAAAAAAAGAAAAAACATTATAGTTATAAACTAGAAATTTCCATAATATTCATCATCATCCTCCTATAACATTGAAAATTGTTTTTACATATGTTGGATGAGTGTATAGTAATTAAAAATAGAGAATCCAACCTATCTCCACATTATTTGAATAGATTATAATGATGTTCATGTAATAAAAAAACCAAATCAGATAGCACCTATATAGATATACCAACTGATACCCCAACACCACCAATGATTTCTCACCAAATAACAAATTCATAAATTAACAAAAAATATAAATTACATCGATGATATGGCACCCCACAACAATTTCCCACTAATTTTCAGCTCTCACACCCAAATTTCATACGCCATGGTTCTCCCACTTCTTCTGAATAACATCGCCTCATATCAAACCCACAAGCACATGGTTCATCACATCACAACATAACATAATCATTTTTTTCTTATGGGCATCACAACTCATGAATGTCCTTCTCATCTCCTCGAAGATGGATAGAGGAATAGTGTATAGAAATATATCCATAGTCCCACTATATTGTTAGAGAAAACAACCCCCAATAAATATGTGTCTGTCATGACATAGCTCAAAATTATGGTTCCTCTCATATATAAATAGAAATAACAAAAACTGTATATACATATATTTTTAAGGCACAAAAACCAATAAATGGGTTTACAATAAGAACTAACCATACCAAAAAATCCACACAATTTGTTCCAAAATTAAATGCATTCAAATCACACGAACAAAACACAATCCATGACTTATATTTTAGTTTTCAATCCATTTTACAGAGTATCTATTTATCAAAAAAATTTCATATTAAGAAAGTGATTAATTATAAAATTGACATTATTTTGCATAAAATTTCATTTAGGATAACAAATGGTTTCATATTTTCATCCCATTATTTCATATGTATTCATGGCCCATTTAAACCACACAAACCATCATCAAATTAATAATCAAACAAGACCATTTGAAAAAATTATCATCGGTTAAGTTACATTAATACATGGAACAATTGAAAAAATGAAACCACGCAACACAATTAAAACACCACATCCGAAATGCAAAATCCAAATCATTTTATAGAAACATCCACATTCACAGTCACACCACGAAAAAACACAACAACAATCATGGCAGCCTTGCTATGCCACTGCACAATATACCCATCACATCCTCACCGCAAACACATTTTTCATCCAAATAACCCAAGCCAATAAGTTTCTTGAGACGTCACATTACATCAGTACCTCAAAAGAAAAACACATCCATTCCACACACCTCACTAAATAATACAACAAAACACATTTTTAAATTTAGAAAATGGGGATCTTATTCAATATCAGTAATTTATTTCAGTGTGTTTATATAGAAGTACTAAGACCATACTGTGTATTTCAATTAACAGAATATATGTTCTAAATATATTTTTTATGGTGGTTCCATATAAAACACAAAAACTCGTGAATCAAAACATATTTAATATATATAACACAAGGTCTACCAATATTCTTACACAAAAAGGGGGAATACATAAATAAAGAAGATTCGTCAATGGGAAATCAAAAAAAATAGAAATAATGTTCTAATACTAATAAGGAAAAATTAATTGTAACCTCTTATCATAAAATTATGAATAAGGAGTGGAATAAAGCATCATTTTCTATTTAGAAATATCAGATCTAAAACTAGAGGGGTTTGAAATGGATTTTTTTTTTCATTAATGGATGGTCTTATTAAAACCATATAGGTTTTTTATTTCAAATTTGCCCAAAAGTTAAATCAATTTATGATATGAACCTCAAATTTGAAATGGAATTAAAACCCCTTAATTAAGGAACTAAACTCATCTTTCATCATAAAAAACTTCAAAATAGAAAATTTTTATAAAATTTTCAAAATGGTGAACTATAGGAATTTAAACCTATTTAAAAAGGCAAACTAATAGAAATGTTTTAAAATTATGATAAACTATTAGAATAAAATACCATTGGAAATGACACATATTGAATTTTATTTGTAAAAATTGAAAATTGTTATAATAATATACCATTTTAAATTACCCTTTATTGGAAAGTTTATAGAAAAATAGAAGACGTGGGGATGATATAACATTAGAGAAAACCCACCATTGGAATATTTATGGGAAAAGGAGATGATTATAATAGCCTACTAGTGAAAATGAGACACCAATAGAAATTTTATAGAAAAATGAAAAACTATCAGAATGAACTTCCATAAGGAATAACCAACCATTAAATTTTTTTAAAAAAAATTGAAAATTATCGGATTAAAATATTATTCGTAAGGGACCACTATTGGTAATTACTTAGAATTATAAAAATAATTTGGAACATCATACCATTGTAAATGACCCATTATTCGCAATATTATGAAAAATGTAATACTTTTAGAATAACCTTCCTTTGGGAATGACACACCATAGGAAATTTTTTGAAATATTTCAAACATTCGGATTGAGATGTTAGGGTAAATGACCCACTGTTGGAAGGTTTCTAAAAAAATGGAACTATTAGAACACCCTTTCATTGAAAAATACCAACCATTGGAAGTTGTTTTAAAAATGAAAATATTTTAGAATGAGTAACCATTGAATTAATCCACCATTGGATATGGATATGAAAAATAAAAAAAATAGTCTCACTGAATATCATTGAAAATGACCCACTAATGAATACTTTCTAAAAGAAAGAAATACTGTTAGAATGACATAACATAGGAAATGACTGATAATTTCTCAAAAACAATGATTTCCGACAAATAGTTCAACTTAACTATTTATTTTTACATAATCACATATATGGTTTGGGATGTTAAATTAGTTAAATATCAAAATGTTCTCATTGTGGATAATTCAAAACCTACCCGATGGTTAATGAAAAAGTGTCTGAACATCCATGCACCATGATTCATATCCAGGATATCGATAAAATTTTAACATAATAACTCCTCTGAAATTTAGGTGTAAAACAACAGATCACATTCAAAAAATCAACCAAGAGATATACCTATCAAACCAAAGTAATTCCATTAATAAATAATTACTTCAATGGAGGATATGAATTTTATATAATAACATGAGAAATAATAATTCATACAAATAAAACAATACATAAATAACATATACTTTTAAGCACATTGATGTGACTTTTATTCCCATGTATTGATACAAAAAATACCCAAAATAAACCCCCAAGAAAATATTATCAATTAATTGTGAGTAAATAATTCTCTTTAGTTAAATATAATATTGATAGGTCCGACAATTCCATGAATTTTAAAATATATATTAATTTAACATGTACCCCAACTTTAGAATCTACAGAAAAACATTTCATCAAATTGATTTTCATTTTATGTTCCTATTTTTTTCAACCGAATACATTCTAATCTCATAAATATTAGTCTGTTACACAATTACAAGTAATTTATTTCATTCAAAATATAAAATATTATTTATATATATTTTTTGAAAACCAATTACAATTTCATAGAATCACAAAATCTAAAATTATAAAAAATTCCACACCATTTTTATCCATATTTTTCTTCAATTTATTATTTCAAATGAAGTTCATTATTAGGGAAATAAATTATTTTTATTCACTATTATGGTATTTCATCAAATACAAAATAAATTTAAATTCATTTTTTATAACTCTAAAATTTATCATAAGTCATGTAATGTAAAACAAATACACCATAATATCAGAAACTGTATCTTATAAAGAATTTAAAAATATTATTATGATTATTATTTGGTTTCAATGTTTTATATCATTTGTTTATTCATCAGGTTAACAATCTAGAAAAATTATAGATAACAATTCTCAAAAAACATGTACACATATATCGATAATGATAATGATTCAGCATGCACAAAAAATAACAGAACACATCCCCCATCCGACAATATTGTCTGCGTTGGGAGGCTCTGAATCACCCATGTAGTTTTTAAATATGTTATTTTTATTAATACATTAAAAAACGATATAGACATGGGAGGAACAGCCATCATCATTTATTTAATTCATTTACAAAAAGAAGTTTTCTATTATTAATGATGTTATGTAATATTACAATTTATTAGAGGGGTGGGGGATTATATTAAAAACAAAAACCTAACAAGTGAAAACAAGTTAACTCACTATAAATACAACACATCTCAGCCACACCACATCACCACCACATCACATCATAACCACTATCAAAAAATACCATCCGAAATAATCCCACAAGTATTTTCACTAAACCATATCATCTCACCACTATATTATCTGCACACAATAACCCATTTTACATAAAAACATTCTCCATATCATCCACTATACAGCCCCAACCAATGATCACCACCATCATCACACATCAATTATCAAAAAGATAATATCAAGAAATTCTTTCTCCCATGTAATGATGTTATCCTCTTTGGGATGTATTGATTAACCCATATAGTTTTAATCAAGGAAATGTATTGTGAATCTCTATTAACGATCAGGTTTTACCAAATTCATATACAAGAATTTTTTAATCCCTCACCAATCAAGGTAACCCCAGATTAACAAACATACCTTATAGAATTAAATTATAATTTCCATAAATATTCATGGACATTCATTACTTCACATCATTATTTAGAAATGATATTCCCACAAAATCTAATATCATCCATGTTAACTACATCATTTACCTAAATTATGTGATTTAACATTTAATTTATAGTGATCTTAATCAATAAATCACATCAAGGTTCTCATAATTCATAATATACATAGCACATTAATGTTTTCTAAATTTTTTTATTTTTAACAAGAGATATCAATAATTAATTACAAAAATTAAAAATGTAACAATAAACAATAGTCAACATATCCAAACTATTTGTTGTGAAATATCATACCTTTCATTTTAATGGATCTAACATTAACCAAATTTTAATATGAAATTATACACATTTATTCTTAGAAATAATGTCTAATATGATTAAAAAATACCGTTTTGGTGAATCTCAATACCAATGTAATATAAGTGTATCCTTATTTGAAATTTATTACATTGTAATTTCTTGATTTCATCTCAAATATAAAATATATACACAATATACTCTCCTAGATATCCAAATAAATCATTTTATCTGGGTTTGAAATTAAGACAACACATAAATTATTGTTATGAATCAGGAATTATCATTCTTCGACAAACAATTCATTTATAATTTCATTTAATAAAACATGAATATATATTATAAGGAGGATAACATGATTATACATCCAAATTTAATTAAAACATAATTAAAAATATACATACTCAATTCTCACATACTATAATTTTCATAGTGACAGAAAAATATATTTTCTGGAATGATTACCAAGAAAAACTACTAATTGCTTACAATTTGATAGAAATTTATTTAATTAGTAAAATTATTAATAGTTATAACACAATATGTTTTTTCATTGAAACTATTTTTATTCTCAATAGGTTACCAAAAATTTGGAATAAAATTTAAAAAAAAATAAATAAATGTCACTTGGATTTCTAGCCTAACACGTCATTAGAAAACATGGATATATCAATTATATAGAAAAGTAATCATTGAAAAATAAAAACATTTTTATTAAATAATTGGATTAAAATTAAAGTAAATTATAAATAATAAAGATAGAAATTTTTGTAAAATTTCAAATTCAAATATCTAATAAAAATTCATGTAACAAGTCAATAACACTTGATAATGATAGATTACAATTAAAAGAAACACATTTTATTTTATCTGACATGTCATAATACTAATAATCATGTATTGAAAATAATTTATTTTTTCGTGATATTTAGAAATATAGTTAAGGAAACATGCAACAAAATTATTTTAAAGATTAAATATTTCAACTCAAAAAAATTCACTCACTATTATTCACTCACTATTATTCACTACGAATTTCCAACAATAGTATGAAACTATTTAATATTTTTCATTTTATGGAGGGAAACTAATTTCAATTCATTATGAATTATTCAATAATAGTAATATAAACAACACATTCAAACTGTATGAATATTCATCCTAGGTTATTATGTATGTTAACCGTTATTTTAATTTTTCAATACATGTTTTATGAATAAATAAATAAACAATAACAATTTATGAAAAATAATGTCATGGTAATAATTAGGGAAACATAAATAATATTTCATTATGCATTTTATTCATTCCATCTTCCAAATATAACATAGTTTCAATAATAATAGAAGTCATAATAATGCATGTTCCTCTTCTAGATTTCTACGGTACAAGCAATTTCACCTCAGTTGGTGGTTTAGTGGGATCATAGTCACTGATGTGGATCATAGTGGCCCAAAACATCACATCTATATAGGTATCCCTAATCTGTCATTAACAGAGTTCAACTAGCACTATTTTCATACCAACCCATGCAATACTAATTATGGCTAACTTCAATCTACATCATATCTCTCAAACATCTTCATTGATACAATTATCTCAAAACCCCTCCATCCATAGGTACATATCCTAGGTAAAGAATAAAAACAGGATATAATGTCACTATAAGTCCCACATAAAATAGGCCCAGGGTCAAAGACTAGAACTGAGGCTATAATAGTCCTCACAGTATGTGTGGGATTTTACTTTTTAGGAAGATATGATTTATAGATATAATGTGTCGCCCACAATAAAATAAAGGAAATAAAGTAAAATAAATCCATAATATCAATAAATTATTTTTTATGAGAAATTAATTTATATATAAATCTCCACATGAAATCCCAAAAAAAGCTAAGGGAGTAAAAAATATACTACTCCAATGTTCCAAACTAGAAATTTCCAATGAAGTCCGCAAAAACCTCCTAGAATTGTAAAATATGTGTTTTAAATTTGTTTGTTGAACATATAGGTATTCTCAATAGGGAAACCAATGTATCTCATGCACATTAGAGAAGATTTTACTAATGGAACTCTTTGAAAAACTTTCAAGACCTACCACTAATAATATATGCATGCTAACCAAAACTCCAACCTCACCAAGTATCTCTCACTATATAATGAATCAAAATATAATAATATAAGAGGAATCACATTTATGCTTGCGTTGAACACACATAGTTTCCACTAATTTACTGCTCTCACACCATAATTTCATATATTCTGGTGCTCCCACCTATTTTAATAACATCACATCACATCCCACCATACACACATGTGCTATATAAACACATCACATATTACTCACACACAACCCATCCATCAACTCATATATCATCAATGAAACTTTTTTCTTCTAAACAAGACACCATGTTCAAGTCCTTTTCATCTCCTTGATGAGGGAGACAAGATGATTGAGTCTCCCACCATTAGTCCACCCATCGGGATGTTGTGAATATCACCCCCACATGACTATGCATGTATGATAAAATAGTTATCGATGATAGTGGGGTGCATATAGAAATCACAATAATAGTCAGTGAGTGTGTTTGGATATATATATATATAGGGTCATATAATAATATCATATCCTATGGGTTTAAAACAATAACTATTTATATCAAAAAATTAACATAATCAATGCCACCTCTTAATTCATAAAAATAAAAAATGAAACACATTATATAAATAAATTTTTTGTAGTTATTTACTTTTATAGAGTCTCTATTTATCCTTAAAATTAAATTTATCATCCCCAATAATTTTTGTGCTTAAAATTATTTAGCTTCCTATTTCATTTTCGGTGAAACCTAGTTTCATATTTCTATCACATTAATATTTATATAAACATTATACATTTTAAACACATAGTCCCTAATTAATTAGATCATTTAACATTTCCATTTAGTATAATTATAATTTATTTAATTGTATCAATACATTTTTAAATTGAAAAAAACCAACCACACATAACATGGACAACATTACAACCTTGTTTCCCAACTAAACCACATACACAATTGCATCCCTGCTACTACACTGCACCATAAAAACCACCACATCATAACTACCCAATAACATCACAACAAATAACCCTAATGTAATCACTACATATCCACTATAAATTATATCATTCTCATACACAGAGACCACAACCATTAAACACATCACATAATATTTGACCAAATAAAAAATTAAATATTTTGAAAATGGTGATATTATTCAATTTCACAGATTTATTTAATGGTGTTAATATTGAATATATTAGATCCCAGATAATCTAATTATTTATACAGATACATGTAGTTAAACATTTATTTATGTTGGTGTGATTAAAATAAAATAAAAACGGGAATCAAATTATATATTAAAAAATAGGGGCTACTAAAATCGTTGTATTTTATTGATAAAAAGGCATATGTAACCTAAATATCGATAAATCATATAAAAAGTATAAAAAAAATTGGATAATTCTCCATACACATAACCATTTAAAAAAGGATAATTATTGTTGTTTTTTTGGATTCAACTATATTGCCTATAGATTAAAATAATAATCTTTTCTCATATGAAACACAAAAATATTAATGAACCAATTACCACCTTAAAGAAACAATATCTACTAAAACTCCTTGAACCAAAATAGGTTCCAAGCATATAGGACGGAACGTCTATCAGTGTTAATAAGATCTAACTATAAAAACAAATTTCCACGAATACTAAGGAAAAAGGATTTTGATGCTATCCTCTCAAAATAATGAAAAAGGTGATGAACGAAAGAAAGATATTTTCTTTTAGAAAAAAATATATGAAACTGGTAGTATTTAAATTTGTATAGACTTTACATTATTTGATGATCATATTAAATCTGCATGATATATACATTGAAAACATATACTGGCATTTTAGAAATTGAACATGTTAATCATGGTCTTTAAAATGGGTTTATGATTATTCAATTAAAGCATTAACCAAATTTTCATTATAATATATATAAAAATTTATATTTTATAAATTTTATAATAATAGAAAAATAACAGAATGAACTAAATTGGAAATGACTCACTCTTAGATTTTTTCTAAAAAAATGAAAAATTGTTTGAAATATTTACCATTGAAAATGCCTCATTATTGAATTTTTTTGAAAAATAGAATGGTGTTTGAATGAACAAATAGTAAAAATGAATCATCATTCGAAATGTTTTGGGAAAACATGAAAACTATTGGATTTTTTAATAATGGACCTAACATTTCATTGGAAATTTTCTTAAAAATATTAAACTTTTCAAATGAACTACCATTGGAAATGTTCAACATTTCTAAATAATCTGGAAATTGGAAAATAGTCATAATGATGAAATTTTGGAAATGAGCCACTGATGGAAATGATATGAAAATTATCAAATAATTAGGGTGGAAAAAATTGGAAATGAGAAACGATTTGATATTTTATAGAAAATATAAATCTATGAAAATGATATACCATTGGAAATTTATAGCCATTGAAATGTTTCTAGAAGAATCTCAATATTTCAAAATTTTCCTATAATTGGAAATTACCCACTTCGGGATATTTTTTAGAAAAATAAAAAATCATCAGAATAAACAACCATTGGAAATAAGACACCATTAAAAACTCTTTGGAAAAATAAAAATCTACTATAATGGCCTTCAATTGGAAATTAACTTACATTGTAATGTTTTTAGAAAAAAAGGAAAGTATCATAATTAACTACCTTTGGAAAGGACCCACTGTTGGAAGCATTTTAGAAATCAAAAATATTTTTGAATGACCTGGAAATTAAAATTTCTCACAATTTAGAATTTTTTTTAAAAATGTAATACATTCAAAATGATCTACTATAAGAAATTACCAACCTTGGGAAATTTTATGGAAAAATATCATAATTTTAGAATGACCTACCATTAAAAATGAAAGACATGTTTACAAAAAATTAAACATCCCTATACAAATAAATTTATATTATTTTATAAAGATAATGTTTCATAATCTTTAAGATGTTACAATATACCACATGATCTAAATCATGAATCTATAATCATTATATGGATAATTTTTCTGCATTATATTTATAGGTAATGATTAAAATGTATATTGATCTCTTGATTTTTATGTAATTAATAAATCAGAAATAAATTAATATGATACAAAGGAGATTGATAGAACTACTCCAAGGTTATGACTACGAAATATACTACCACCATGGGATGAAAAATATGTTGGTATTTTCATTAAGAAGGAATGATCTTAGTGTCTGACCAAAGATGAAGATAAAATATTAGTTAATATAAATAGATTTATTAAATATTGTTATGGTATTTTATCAGAAGGGGTCAAAATTTTATTTCCTGATAAACACTAATCCATCTTTAATGGAGAAACTAATAATGTCTAAAAAAGGTGAAAATAGATGTCAAAATAAACTCAATTCTATGGAATATGGTAGAATGATAGATTTTATCAGTGATGATTTTATATTGTTTTTAGAAAACAATCAATGTTTTCCCTCAATAGATAATATTATTTGGGAAATATTGTATTAATATAATAGTTTAAAATAAATAGTACTACACAGTTTTAGAAATATATACATGCACTGAATGAAAAAAATATTGTGGAAAAACATGATGAGTTAAATTTGAAATTTTATGACTTGATTCATAGTATTATAATATGTAAATGAAGACATACAACTCATAATAGGTGTGATATAACATCACCCTATGAAAAAAATTGTAATGATTTCATCAATTATATTATTACATCGATTAATATTTTAAACCAAAAAGAATAAATATATAATATTTATTATGGATCACAATACCTTAAACTGAAATTTACTAAAATTAATGGAGGATATACTCCTTGTGTAATATTACCAACATTATATCGATGAATTTTTGATACATTGTAGTGTAACAAAATAAGTTATAACTTATAGATACCCTTATCATACTACATTATTTTTGTGGAGTCATTAAATTGCTATGAACCCTGAAATAAATATAAAAATACAAAAGCATCCTAAAATTTATATGCAGTATGACTATTCAATCCTAATTATAGAAGATATGTTGAGGTAATGATACCATAATCATTAATTAATATTAGAACCTAACCAACCAATAGGTGAATTTTTAAATTTTATTTGATTCCGGTAGTTTATAGAAATTCCCCCCTTTGAGGTCTTTAATTGGTACATATTTTATACTAGAAGAATCATTGATTAATTTGGATAAATGATGCTCGTTGGCAAAAAAATCATTGAGGAGGCAACTCAGAAGGAGCAAGATATCAAGATTAAAATTAATATTGTAAAAAGGAATATAAATACTCCTATAATAATTAGATTCTTGAAATAGAATATTATCCAGAGGATAATTTATTCATAAATATATCACCATGGTTTTATGTTCCTGGGATTCATAGGAAGGGAAATTACACTACAAGGAAAATTAGGCCATTTGAGAATTTGGAGAAAATTGGACATGTGGAATATTATTTAGGATTCTAAACAAACTATATAATCAGTGTTATATCTTATATGACTCAAGGTTATGGAAGCACATTCTAAACCCAAAATATGTGCACACCAATTAATAAAATAAGTGTGGCCAAATTTATTATATACTAAAGAGGATTTAAAAATTTGAAGAACTATAGCGTATTTATTAAATACCAAAAATCCCAACTCCAAAATGTACTAGGATGATTTAAAAATATGTTTAATGAAATATGGTATCCTATGGATGAAATCGAGAAGAACTTTTATAATTTTTTATGTGTTTAAAAAAATAATTAAGGAAAATTTTGATTAAGGTGTATGGAATGTAAAACCCCATTTCTAAAATAGGTAATGTAATGAATTTTCCTCATGTTTTAGATAAAATGGAATTAAAATAATTTTATAATAATATATATCAAATTATTTTTTTTTTTAATTTACTAATGATTATTTATAAAATTACATAAACATTTTATTGAATAAAATTATAATTATTTGAATAATTGTTTTGTAAAATTCCAATAAATTGAATATTTTGGAATAAAATATGTCTTTTAATAATAATTAATTATAAAAAATAATATCATCATTTCATCTAAAATATAATAACTTTACAATAATTATGTTAATATATCCAATTAACAATGTTTCGTAGTTTTTAGTAATAGTTTAAATTTCAGGAAAACATTTCGATATTGTAAAAGTATAATATTAGTATTATGAAATCATAATGACAGAAAAATATGTAATTTGTAAAGTAATGTCATTGATAAAAAAATGGATTTTAATTTAATAAAATTTATTTTCTAATCATATATAAACTATTTCATACCATAATTTATATTTTATGATATTAGAAACTATTCATTGTGAAAATTAATTTCCCACATCCAAAATAATATATTATAAAAGGATTATGGTATGTTAATATTGAAAATATTATCCCTGCATGTCAATACCATGTCTGAAGTCCATGATATGGACAATCATTTTTTTATTAAATAAAATTGTTTTCAAACTAAGGATTATAAATTAATAATGAATACTCCGATTTTTTTTGTAAATATCATCCCATTCTTATATTCCTCCATAATCTAATGAAAATTACCAAGGATATCCCATCATTTCCACTATAAATATATTATCTAGATTTTTCTAAATTTTTATGTATTTTTTATGATGATTTATATATCTACCTTTCATGATAAGGGATCCCAAACTTATTCTTCCATTTTCATTTGAAATCTTGTTTTTATAATGATATATAGTTTTATTTGTATTGTAATTCACCATTTTTAACTCAATGTTATTATCAATAATTTTATATTATTATTTTTGAGAGATTACTTATTACCTCACATTATATACATTAAAAACATAATTCTCATTTCAATTTAAGGGTACCTAATCTCGTCTCAACCATTGTTGTGTAATACTATATAATTACTATTAATTTCATTGTGACATGTTTATATAATAAATTTTTTAAAATATTCGACCATATTATCAATGATATTTCACAATTTAGTCTCATTATAATTCCCTCAACAACTATTATAATTCATTAATATTCTCATTTTAATAAATTAGTGCTAATTTATTGATTTTTTTGTTAATTTGAAATTTCATACATTCCATGATATAGATATATATATATATATAAATATAAGATTTGTAATAATATCAAATTGGATTGAAAAACCTAAAAATGATATATTGTGTATTAACTCCAAATTAACATGGTACGAAACAAATGGACATACCTGAAAACCTGGTTGACACTACTGTTTTATATTCTATGATGGTTTATATATTTTCTACAAACCATAAAGTATATTTTAAATATATTAACATTAAATTTATGTTCTCTACCAATCATGGTACCTCTATTGGCATTATTCTTTCAGTAAATTTAGATGTTCATTAATTCCATGTATTTATTCTATATAATTTTCATTAATAACATAGACAAATATTGATCAAATTATTATGAGTGACTAAAACATATTAATAGTTTGTCAATGGTCTCTATGAATATTATTTTTTTATTATATTTGGAATTTTATACAATTAATATTATATAATGGGGTATAAACAAATGTGTACTTATAGGTACACATAAATTTTATTCCACAAATGAAGAAACATTAATAGCTGTAAAAAATGATGGCATCATGATACATTCCAAAATAGAATTCCTCGATTTAGTATCTACAACATAATATGTATCTTTATAAACATGTATCATGTGTATCAAAAAATATATCTCTTATAGATGATAATGATTCAACTTCAGTATTATCTTTCTAAGTCCTTTTATTTCATATTTTGTATTTATGAGAAATATTTTTTGAGGGGTGGGTCCCGTAATTATATATCCCCTCAATGTATCGATCGGTCTTATGAGAAATATTATCATTGTTACTTGGTGTACATAGTAATGTTTTATTAATGATTCAATGTAATGAGTATATAATGGAATAATTTTATTTTTGTATATTATGAATTACATCACTCTGATCATACCTACAGTTTTCTATGTTTCTATAATGTTATTTTATCCCTGTCATGTTTATTCTAATTTTTTAAAAATTGTTAAATATTATTAATTACTAATATATGATTTATTTCCTTCATATGACATTATTGATTATTTTGTAATACACCGCTTATATAGAATTTGATCACACCAATTTATACTATATTACAATTTCCCCCAAAACCATAAAGAGAACTAAATGCGATGAGTTGAATTTCTTGGAGAAATAATACTGATATTTTTTATTAAAATTTCGTATGTTGTATTTTCATTATAATGTAATTTTCTTTTTTATATAAAATTTCATAAAACATTTTTTACTATTAGAACTATTGTAATATATTCTATTAATTCCATAACAATTTTAAAAGACAACCATCTACATTAGGGTTTTCAAGCCAGGGTGTGACAATTAATATACTAAAACACTAAAATATGTCCATAATAGTCAAATATATATTTAATATAAAATAATTAACAAAAAAATAGGAAAATTATATTTTATTATTATTTTAAATGTGTGAGTATGATACATATAAATCAACTTTGAATTTTTTCAAAATGATTAATTTATCAGTTTTAGAAGTTAATAAATTCATTAAAAATATGATTCTTGTGGTTAAAACATAGAAAAAAACCTCATATTCCCATGAACTCATATAACATAAAAATTATATTTATTGATGAATTATAGGTACTAATTCCATTTTAATATGATTTTTTGTATTCTCATGGTGATAAAATTAATTTTAAATTTATTTATAAGACCCCATCATTAAATATTACTTATTATTGATTTAAATGAATAATTCACATTGAGGATCTTTTCATGTTTAGAGTTTTAGATAATTAGGACATAACTATTACATCTCAAAGATTAAAAAGTATACACTTATACTATGTTTCCATAAAATAAAAACTCTTAAAAAAACATGTCTAGTTCCATGTTTTAGATAGCATGTCTTTCCTTAATCCCATCCTTGACCATATTCATCTTTAAGTCCTGTGGAAAACATTTTAAAAACATGGGATGAGCATAAAAATCCCCTTAAAGGATACACAATGAAGGTAAACTGTTAGTTTTTCAAAACAACAAGTAAACCATGAATACATTACCAATGTAATACTTTTCTTCTTTATGAAGTAGTAAAAACTCTTCACTGAATAAAAGACCATTACATACCCTTTTGTAACCAAAAGGTTACCATTAAAACTATATAAAGAACACATAACATATAAAGGTAACTTGGTATATAAGGATACTTAAATGGAATAACCATACGGTCGACTTCCACAAATATCTCTAAATGGAATAGCCATTCGGCCGACTTCCATACCCAATGAATTGGAGGTTATAACGTAACCACCCATCCTGGTATTCACAGCACCACCCGTCATATAGTTTATCACGTAACTAACCGTAAAATGTCCAACTACCATCATTACACTTAAAATAATGAAAATATAAACATTTCAATAACAACATTACATTTTCCATCACAATAAGTAATTCCAAGATATTGAATTAAACAATCCATTTTCAAAAACCATTTAAAAGAGATTTTTGAATCAAAGTGTCCCATACCACTTTAATGATTTTAATGGAATTATAATTTTAAATAATTAATTTCAATATAAATAAATACTGAAAACCATTTTGAAAACATGGACATTAAAGATAAATATTTAGAATAATGAATCCTTAAAACATTTAAAACGATATTTTTGTTAAAGAGTTTTCAACAAAATGAGAGACTCTTGAATACAAATAATTGTGGAATAAAATTTAATCTGAGGTTTTTAATATCATGAGAATAAAGGGATTCATGCTATAATATTTCAAAGGATGGTATACACACCATATAAGAGTGAATTGGTTCATAACAACAATGAAGTCTCAATGGAAATGTAAATTGAGATGAAATACATTATAAAGATGGTATCCTTAAATTAAGGATAAATCTATCACATAATTATGTGTGAGAAATATAAATATACCCAATATAAGTGGATATTAATTATGAAACAATCAGAGGTCATTCACACATAATCATGGAAAAAACAAAACCAATGACATAGATATTTAACTCAATGAAATGTTATTGAGTTATGATTTCCCATACAAGTTCGTAAGAATTTATCAATGAGATAATTATGTGTAGAAATAGTATATCTACAAAACATTTTGTGTAAATTACAACATAAAGATTCCACACATAATCCTGGCATAATAAAATCAATAATTAGAGGTTTAACCCAAAGAATTGAAAGTGGGTTCTGAAGTTCCCTTACAGAAATCCGACAGCCTAACAGCGTCACATTAAAATTCAGAAAATGAGTTGATGAGAGAGAAAATTGTATCTCATCTCTTGGAAATAAAATTTAAATCAATAAGTATGTATAAGAACACATCACAACATAATAGTATGTTAATTAAAAGACATAACAAAAGAAGTCTTTTAAAAACAGGAGGGTGATAGGTTCCCTTACTGACTTGGGTAACATTCGAAATGTACACCCCTTTGAAGAAGGGTCATAAAATGAATATGTAAATACCCATAAATGAAATTATATTACAAAAAGAGTATAATAATGGGATTTACATACACCAATAAAAGGAGACGTTGGTAAATCTATCATAAATCTCATGGGACTAAAAGTGAGATGAAAAATCCCTTACGAAAACACGGCAGCCTAACGGCGCCACTTAAAACAACCAAAAATAGATTTATGAGATCAAATAGGGTCTCTCATAATATTAACATAAAATTTAAAGAAATAAGAATATAAAATGACATCCCCCAAACATAACAAATAGGAGCTTAAAAGAAGTGACATAAAGGAGAGTACTTAAAATGAAAGAGAGAGAGGTTGGATATCTTATGAAAATTCGGCAACCTTACGGTGCCACTCAAAACTTCCAAAGTGAATTGATTAGAGATAATATGGTCTCTCATCATATGAATATAAAAATTATAGTAGGATTAATATAAAATAACATACCAGTCCTAAGAAATATGAGCTTAAAAGGAATGACATAAAAGAGTGTACTTAAAGAGAATGAGAGGGGTAGGATCCCTTACCTCGGGTCGGACATGACTCGATCATTCTTTAACCTCCTGAATATTAAACTTGAGTTAATTTCTACTTGATTAAGAACCTTTTTAATGTTCATTATTCCATTTATATCACTTATTACCATGTTATGAACACTATGTAATTATTTATGTTAATAATGGTCTTTTTGTCGATCATTGCTACTTGAGTCAAAAATAAACTCTTTATAATTACATTTTTGTTCAAGGGGTAAAATATACATTATATCCAGAATTATATTGATTATTTAGATATCATATATATAATATATATCCATTATATACATGCATTTATAATATTACATAACATTTAGAGTTAAGAAATGAAATGCATCGTTCATAGAGACGATAAGCCGTACATACGCATGAATGCTACTTCCATTTCTATTTCATATTTAATGGAATTAATACATAATGATACATAATATTATTATAATTCCATTATTTAATCATATAGAATATAATTAATTCTATACTTTATAACTACCACATATGGTATTAACGAATCAAATCACTTTGAGGGGGTGGTAGTCCACACTGCCTAAAATGAAGATATCATGTTTACCCATAATGGAAACCATAAAGTTATTCCATAAATGATAAATACAGAATATTAAGTAAAACATAAACATATTATATATCATATATAAATATAGTTACATCTTAATTTCCACATTTGAAGGTGTTAAAAGAATATTGAACAATCATTGTTTCGTGAGGCAGAAATTCACTATCCACAGAAACAGTACGTTCTTTAACCATTAGATGTAGGTGTGTGTAAGTGTAGCTCAAATATATATTATAAAAACATCCTAGTATATTGTAGTTACTGTTTTTGTTACAAAAGAAATTAATAAAAAGAGTTTAGGGGGTTGTAGAAGGAAAATAAAACAAAATAACACAAGTGAAGACATTACCTTAAAATCGGGTAACTCCCTTTGGTTTGAACCAAAAGGGTTTCTTGAAAATCTTCCTGCCTAAGGTACGGCTTCTAGGATGAGTAAAGGGATGTGTAGAGACAAAATGATCAGATCTTGGCAGGGAAAAAGGCTTTATAGGTGTGGGTAAGGAGGTAGAGGTGGCGGCCTTTTATAAGAGGAGAGGAGGGGCACTCTGGGAAAAGTATAAAATGTTTCTTTATTTTCAAATGAGTTTCGGATTTTAAAGTCCCCAAATTGATTTATATCTAGGATAAAGTGATAATATTTTTAAATCAACCCATCCAATAGGTTTTTGACATGTTTAGTACTTAGATTTTACATTATCTTTTCAATTTATTTAAATTGTTAAATAATGAGGTAATCGCTGCATCATCATGATGTCATAAATAATTTAATTTATTTAATGTCGAAAAATTATTAAAAAATACTATGATGTATGAAATCACTTTTTCATTCCAATTACTATGTGTAGTAAAAAATCTGACTTGTATAAACCAATGTAAAAATTGTTTTAGTAAAACAATATATGTTTGTGTCATTTTTTATTTTACTTTAAATAAAAGGCATTAATGTCATTATCTTACACAAGTGGCTCCATGGGGTCCAAAAAATCTACCCATGGGTTATAGTGGTCGGACATGACTCATACAGTAGGGTTAGGAAAAGTTTCAAGATATTTTCATTTTATTATAATATCATTTTTACCTTAAATCACACTAATTACCTTTAATCACGATTAATAAAACTTAAAAGTTACTTTTCATCAAAAATTATTTTCATCCCATTGAGCCACATTTTGCATAATAATGAAAATAATTTATATTGGATTTTTAAAATTAAAATCACAAAAGTGGTAAATGTCCATTTAAATGAAAAATTATTTTTTGTAACTACCACTTTGTGGTTTCACTATTCATCAAAAATTAATGTTTTTCAGAAAAATACCAAAAATTCACCCTAAGGTATATTTGATATTCTGAATTCAAAAATTATGTTTATTTTACGAAATTCATAACATATAATTTTCATTAATTAATTTTATAATTAAATCCTGCTGTCAAATCATATAGCGTGTTTTTGAGAAACAATATTTATCAAAAGATTGACACTCGTTTATGTCCAATCTCAAAGTGATTTTAATTCCAATGACCACCATTGGATTAAATGGTAAAAATATATTCTAATTTCACTTTAAAACCAATTCAAAAGATAATCTAATCATATAAATAAATTATAATAAAAAGTGGTTTTGAATTAAAATACAATATTTTTCACTATTCATTAAAAAATGAACTTTATGTGAAAAAGTACCAAAAATTTAAACAAAGTAAATTTTGATGTCATGATTCTAAAGAAGAAATTTATTTTGTCAAATATAACACATAAAATTGTCAAAAAGGTGATTTAAAAGAGGTTCGCCATCAAAAGGCTATTAATCGACCTTACAATGAATATTAGAATGTTTACTCTTAAAATTGGATTCATTCACATTTTTAATCCTCTAAAATTTATTGTAAAAAGTAAAAATATTTGAAAAACATATATAATCATTTTGTAGTTAGTTCTATTCATTTCCCTCATTACAACGGCTACGTGTTAACTACCATTTAAAAAAATTATTTTATTATTAGAGTGCAACGTAAGATTTCAAAGGAACTCGTTGTTGTGTATTAGGTAAGACATCGAGCATAACGTTCCCTTTAAATTAATGTTATCATTTTATTCACAAATAGAGATAAATATAAAAATTTCATATTCATTATTTACCTGGGGTGTTAAATCCTTCCCCCCTTTTGGAAATTGCGTCCTTGCAATTTTAAAATTGGGCTCGGAAACATCATTGAAAGTCACACATCGGAACAAGAGTCAGTAAAACTATCACTTTAAAAGGAATGGAGAGAAATACAAAGTTCACCCGAGTTAACCCATACTAGGATTCCAAGTATGAAAATATGGATATGGAGGAAAAAAACAAAGGGTCAGGTTCTGATGGAGAGTGATAGTAAACATGTCTAGGAAAACGTTAACCACCAGAAAATCAAAAACTTGTGATGGGTTAAAAGGTATTTGATTATACCTTATGAAAAATTAACAGACAACATTTTTGTTTTATGTTACTTTTCATTGAGGAATTTATTTATGAGCTTACCTAAAACTTAAGGAAACATTCTTACTTGTCATTTTGACTATCAACTTTTACTAGATTTCTTACATGAACTCATAATTTCTTCAAAAGATGAGTATTTAGGATGACTTGTTCACATCAAGAGAGCTATAATCAACTTCTAGAGAACCACCTAATCCAAAAAAGAGAACTATATACCTCCCATGTCTTCAGACCATAACCAAAACTATAACAAAAAAGGTTAGTATGAGATCAGATAATAGCCAAGAAGGATAATCATTTATACAAAAAAAATATATTCTTAATCTCCAAAATATGTCAAACAATACTGAATATTCAACAAAGACCATTCAAAAAACATATGTCCATAAAATTCCTCAAAGTAATAAAAACTAAGACTGAAACCCAAATCTCTGAAGGATTTAATCACATAGTCTTCCAAGATAAACCTTAACATTTATCTCCAAATAACATTAGTTACTATTAAAGTCTCAAACTTAAAAGTAATTAACCTAATCACATATCCTCTATGATAGGTTAATAATTTCCGTAGATAACCCATAGTAAACTTCCTCTTGATTCCTAAAATCATATAACAAAAAAGAATTAGTCAAACTAACCAGGGACTTCATGTAGTTCAGTGGTAAACGATAAATACAAGTTGCACTTTGGTTGTGGGTTCGATTCCCACAGCTTTGTCCGACACGATGGGTTGTCACACGGTCTGCGTGTTGTCCTTTTTTCCAAAACTACATAATTCTTAAATCATTCCCCAAAACGAAATAAAATCTACAAAAATGATCAAAAAATATTTTAACATCAATTTTATCTCATGCCTTTCATTTTCCATCATATCATAGAGTAACCCATAATTACCAAAAAAGTCAGGATCATATAAACCCTTATGGTTACCTTTATAATTACTACCTGAACATCCATATTGAGTTGTTTCTCTTGTACATGAGGCATTAGAGAACTCACCAAGGTTCAAGTGGTTGATCATGGCTCCTGATTGTTGGCTTAGAATAACCACGAGATTTCTCATTGAATCACCCATTTCATCCAGTCTCTTATTCAGAGAACCCCCACAGTTTCCTTCAAACCCATTTTTAGTTTGGTTCCTGCTAGATCCATCCATTTACTAAAACCAGAAATGATAGTATGCGTATATCAAAAAAATCATCATGTACAAATGAAAAAGATAATCACTAAGATATACTTACTCATTCACTAAATCTAAAAACTATGACTCTTTTATGAAATCCTAGACATTATGGTAATGTCACTTATGCTTATAGAATACTCTAACCTCTAATGTTATCTAAACGAACCGTTGATACCAACTATAAGACCCTAGCCTTAAACATAACTTATTATTGAATTAAATGAATAATTCACATTGAGGATCTTTTCATGTTTAGAGTTTTAGAGAATTAGGACATAACTATTACATCTCAATGATTACAAAGTATACACTTCTACTAAGTTTCCATAAAATAAAAACTCTTAAAAAGAAACATGTCTAGTTCCATGTTTTAGATAGCATCTCTTTCCTTGATCCCATCCTTGACCCTATTCATCATTAAGTCCTATGGAAAACATTTCAAAAACATGGGATAAGAATAAAACGCCCAGTAAAGGATACACAAAGTAGGAAAACTGTTAGATTTTTAAAACAACAAGTAATCCATGAATAAATTACCAAAGTAATTCTTTTTACCTTTATGAAGTAGTAAAAACTCTTCACTGAATAAAAAACCATTACTTACCCTTTTGTAACCAAAATATTACCATAAACCCCATATAAAGAACACATAACATATAAAGGTAACTTGGGACATAATCATACATAAATCGAATAACCATACCTTCAAATTCCACACATATCACTAAATGGAATAGCCATTTGTCCAACTGCCATACCCAATGCATTGGAGGTTATAACGTAACCAACTGTCCTGGTATTCATGGCACCACCCGACATATGGTCTATCATGTAACAACCCATAAAATGTCCAAGTATCATCATTACACATAAAATATTGAAAATATAATCATTTTAATAACAACATTACATTTTCAATCACAATAAGTAATTCCATGATATTGAATTAATCAATCCATTTTCAAAAACCATTTAAAAGATATTTTTGGATCTAAGTGTCCCATACCACTTTGAATATTTTAATGGAATTATAATTTTAAAACATAATTTCCATATAAATAAATACTGAAATCCATATTGAAAACATGTACATTAAAGATAAATATTTAGAATAATGAATCTTTAAAACATTTTAAACGATCTTTTTGTTAATGATTTTTTAACAAAATGAAAGACTCTTGAATACAAATAATTGTAGAATAACATTTAATATGAGCATTATAATATCATGAGAATAAATGGAGTCATGATATAATATGTCAAAGGATAGTATACACACCATATAAGATTGAATAGGTTCATAACAACAATGAAGTCTCAATGGAAATGTAAATTGAGATGAAATCCATTATAAAGATGGTATCCTTAACTTAAGGATAAATTTATCACATAATTATGTGTGAGAAGTATCAATACACCCAATATAAGTGGATATTAATTGTGAAACAATCAGAGGTCAATAACATATAATCTTGAAAAATAACAAAACCAATGACATAGATATTTAACTCAATGAAATGAGATTGAGTTATGATTTCCCTTACAAGTTCGTAAGAATTTATCAATGAGATGATTATGTGAAGAAATAGTATATCTACACAAAGGATTGTGGAAATTACAACATAGAGATTCCACACATAATCTTGGCATAATAAAATCAAGAAGTAGAGGTTTAACCCAAAGAATTGAAAGTGGTAAAGAAGTTCCCTTATAGAAATCCGACAGCCTTACTGCGTCACTTTAAAATTCAGAAAATGAGATGATGAGAGAGAAAATGGTATATCATCAGTTGGATATAAAATTTACATAAATAAGGATATATAAGAAAATATCCCAACATAATATTATGTGAATTAAAATACATAACAAAATAAGTCTTTTAAAAAGAGGAGGGTGAAAGGTTCCCTTACCGACTTGGGTAACATTCGAAACATACACCCCATTGAAGAAGGGTCATACAATGAATATGTAAATACCCATAAATGAAATTATATTACACAAATAGTATAATAATTGTCAGTACATACACCACTCAAAGGAAATGGTGGAAAATGTAGCATAAATCTCACGGGACTAAAAGTGAGATGAAAAAGCCCTTACAAAAACTCGACAGCCTAACAACGCCACCTAAAACATCCAAAAATGGATTGATGGGATCAAATATGGTCTCTCATCATATTAACATAAACTATAAAGAAACATGAATATAATATAACATCCCCAAATATAACAAAGATTATATTAAAACAATTGACATAAAGGGGAGTACTTAAAAAGAAAGAGAGAGAGGTTGGATCTCTTACAAAAATTCGGCAGCCTAACGGTGCCACTCAAAACATACAAAATGAATTGATGAGATAAAATAGGGTATCTCATCATATGAACATAAAAATTACAGTATGATTAATATAAAATAACATCCCAATAATAAGAAAGACGAGCTTAAAATGAATTATATAAAAGAGTGTACTTAAAAAGAAAGAGAGGGGTAGGATCCCTTACCTCGGGTCCGACATGACTCGATCATTCTTTAACCTCCTGTATAATAAACTTGAGTTAATTTCTATTTGATTAAGAACCTTTTTAAAGTTAATTATTACTTTTATATCACTTATTTCCATGTTATGAACACTATGAAATTATTTATGTTAATAATGGTCGTTTTGTCAATCATTGCTACTTTAGTCAAAAATAAACTCTTTATAATTACAAGTTTGTTCATGGGGTAAAATATCCATTATATCCAGAATTATATTCATTATGTAGTTATCATATATATCATATATATCCATTATATACATGAATTTATAATATTACATAACATTTAGAGGTAAGAAATGAAATGCACCATTCATGGAGACGGTAAGCCGTACGTACGCATGAACGCTACTTCCATTTCTCTTTCATATTTAATGGAATTAATACATAATGATACATAATAGTATTATAATTACAGTATGGTATCATATATAATATCATTAAAGCTATCTTTTATACATACCACATATGGCATTAAGGAATCAAATCACTTTGAGGGGGTGGTAGTCCGCAATTCCTAAAATGAAGATATTGTGTTTACCCATAATGGAAACCATAAAGGCATGACATAAAGGAAAAATACATAAGATTAAGAAAAACATAAAAATATTATATATCTTATATAATTATATTTACATCTTAATGGCCACCTTTTAAGGTGTTAAAAAAATATTGAAGATACTGGTTTTGTTACAAAAGAAACAGTATGTTCTTTAACCATTAGATGTAGGTGTGTGTAATTGTAGCTCAAACCCATATTATAAAAACATCATAGTATATTGAAGATACTGGTTTTGTTACAAAAGAAATGAATAAAAAGAGTTTAGGGGGTTGGAGAAGAAAAATAAAACAAAAGAACACAACTGAAGACATTACCTTAAAATCGGGTGACTCCCTTTGGTTTGAACCAAAAGGGTTTCTTGAAGAGCTTCCTGCCAAAGGTAAGGCTTATAGGATGAGGATAGGGATGTGGAGAGACAAAATTATCATAGCTTGGCCGAGAAAAAGGATTCAGAGGTGTGGGTAAGGAGGTAGAGGTGGGGGCCTTCTATAAGAGGAGAGGAGGGGAACTCTTGGAAAAGTATAAAGTGTTACTTTATTTTCAAATGAGTTTCGGATTTTAAAGGTCCCACATTAATTTTTTTAGAGGATAAGGTGATAAGAGTTCTAAATACACCCATCTAATAGGTTTTTTACATGTGTAGGTCTTATATTTTACATTATCTTTTCATTTTATTTAAATCATTAAATAATGAGGTAATTGCTGCATCGTCATGATGTCATAAATAATTTAATATATTTAATGTCTAAAAATTTTAAAAAATACTATGATGTAGTAAATATTTTATTTCGTTCCAATTAATATTTATAGTCAAAAATCTGACTTGTATAACCCAATGTAAAAATTGTTTTAGTAAAACAATACATGTTTGTGTCATTTTTACTTTTACTTTAAATAAAAGGCATTAATGTCATTAGCTTACCCAAGTGGCTCTATGGGGTCCCAAAAATCGACCCATGGTTTTTCTCGGTCTTCCATGACTCCTATAATAGGGTTAGGACAAGTTTAATGTTATCTTCATTTTATTATAATATCATTTTTACCTTAAATCACACTAATTACCTTTAATAGCGATTAATAAAACATAAAAGTTACTTTTCATCAAAAATTATTTTCATCACATTGAACCAAATTTTACTTAATAATGAAAACCATTTATATTGGATTTTTGAAATTCAAATCACAGAAGTGGTAATGTTCCATTTAAACGAAAAATCCGTTTTTGTAACTACCACTTTGTGGTTTCACTATTCATAAAAAATTAAGGTTTTTCAGAAAATACCAAAAATTCACCCTAAGCTATATTTGATATTCTGAATTCAAAAATGATGTCTATTTTACCAAATTAATAACATAAAGTTTTAATTAATTAATTTTATAATTAAACCCTATTGTCAAGTCAAATATCGTATTTCTATGAAACAATATCTATCAAAATATTGACACTCGTTTATGTTCAATCTCAAAGTGATATTAATTACAATGACCACCATTGGATTAAATGGTAAAAATATATTCTAATTTCACTTTAAAACCAATTCAAAAGATAATCTAATCATATAAATAAATTATATTAAAAATAGTTTTTGAATTAAAATACAACATTTTCAACTATTCATTAAAAAATTGAACTTTATCGGAAAAAATACCATAAATTTAAACAAAGTAAATATTGATGTCCCGATTCTAAAGAAAAATTTAATTTTGTCAAATATAACACATAAAATTGTGAAACATTTGATTTAAAAGTGGTTCACCATCAAAAGGCGGTTAATCGACCTTTCAAAGAATATTAGAATGTTTACACTTAAATTTGGATTCATTCACATTTTTAATCCTCTAACATTTATTGTAAATAGTAAAAATATTTTAAAAACATATATAATAATTTTTTAGTTATTTCTGTTCATTTCCGCCATTACAATGGCAAGGTGTTAACTACCATTTAAAATAAAATTATTTTATTATTAAAGTACAACGTAAGATTTCAAAGGAACTCGTTGTTGCGTATTGGGTAAGCCATCGACAATAACATTCCCATTAAATTAATATTTTCATTTTATTCACAAATAGGGATAAATATAAAAATTTCATATTCTTTATTTACCTGGGGTGTTACATCCTTCCCCCCTTTTGGGAATTGCGTCCTCATAATTTTAAAATTGGGCTCGGAAACATCATTGAAAGTCCCACATCATAACAAGAGTCAGTAAAACTATCACCTTAAAAGGAAGGGAGAGAAGTACAATGGTCACCCGAGTTAACCCATACTAGGATTCCAAGTATGAAAATATGTATATGGAGGAAAAAAACAAAGTTTCATTTTCTAATGGAGAGTGATAGTAAACATGTTTAGGAGAAAGTTAACCACCAGAAAATCACAATCTTGTGATTGTTTAAACGGTATTTGATTCCCCAGTAAGAAAAATTAATAGACAACATTTTTGGTTTATGTTACTTTTTATTGAGGAATTTATTTATAAGCTTAACTAAAACATAAGTAAACATACTTACTTGTCATGTTTACTTTCAACTTTGACTATATTTCTTAAACGAACCCATATTCTCTCCAAAAGATGAGTATTCAGGATAACTTGTTCACATCAAGAGTGCTATAATGAACTTCTAGAGACCCACCTAATTCAAATGAGATAACTATTTACTTTCCATGTCTTTAGACCATAACCAAAACTAAAACAAAAAAGGTTAGTATGAGATCAGATAATACCCAAAAAGGAAAATCCTTTATACAAAAAAATCTATTCTTAATCTCCAAAATATGTCAAACAATACCCAAAGTTCAACAAAGACCATTCAATATTAATCTATCCATAAAATTCATCAATTTAATAAAAACTAAGACTAAAACCCAAATCTATGAAGGATTTAATCACATAGTCTTCGAAGATAAACCTTATCATTTATCTCTAAATAATATCAGTTACTCTTAAAGTCTCAAACTGAAAAGTAATTAACCTAATCACATATCCTCCATGATAGGTTAATAATTTCCATAGATAACCCAAAATAAACTTAATCTTGATTCCTAAAATCATCTAACTAAAAATAATTAGTCAAACTAACTAGGGAATTCACGTAGTCCAGTGGTATGGGATAAATACTAGTTTCACTTTGGTTGTGGGTTCGATTCCCATAGCTTTGTCCGATGCGACGGGTTGTCACACGGTATACGTCTTGTCCTTTTTCCAAAACTATAGAATTCTTAAATCATTCCCCAAAATGAGATAAAATCTTAAAAATGATCATATCATATTTTACCCTCAAGTTTATCTCATGCCTTTCATTTTCCATCATATCATAGATTAACCCATAATTACCTAAAAAGTAAGGATCATCTAAACCCTAATGGTTACCTTTATAATTATTACCTGAAAATCCACGTTGAGTTGCTTCTCTCGTACATGATGTATTAGAGAACTCACCAAGGTTAAAGTGGTTGATCATGACTCTTGATAGTTGGTTTAGAATAACCACGAGATTTCTCTTTGAATCCCCCATTTCATCCAGTCTCTTTATCAGAGAACCACCACAGTTTCCTTCAAACCCATTTTCACTTTGGTGCCTCCTAGATCCATCCATTTACTAATACCAAAAATTTCAGTGTGAGTATATCAAAAAATCATCATGTACTAATGAAAAAGATAATCACTAAGATATACTTACTCACTCACTTTATCTAAAAACTATGACTCTTTCTGAAATCCTATCCATTATGATAATTTCACTTATGCTTATAGAATACACTAACCTCTAAAGTTATCTAAACCGACCTTTGATACCAACTATAAGACCTCGGCCTTAAACATTACTTATTATTGATTTAAATGAATAATTCACATTGGGGATCTTTTCAGGTTTAGAGTTTTAGAGAAGTAGGACATAACTATTACATCACAAAGATTACAAATTATACACTTCTACTGAGTTTCCAAAAAATAAAAACTCTTAAAAAGAAACATGTCTAGTTCCACATTTTTGATAGCATGTATTTCTTTGATCCCATCCTTGACCCTATTCATCTTTAAGTCCTGTGGAAAACATATCAAAAACTTGGGATGGGCCTAAAAAGCCCAGTAAAGGATACACAAATAAGGAAAAATGTTAGTTTTTCAAAACAACAAGTAAACCATGAATAATTTACCAAAGTAATACTTTTTACCTTTATGAGGTATTAAAAACTCTTCACTGAATAAAAGACCATTACTTACACTTTTGTAACCAAATGATTACCATAAAACCCATATAAAGAACACATAACATATAAAGGTATCTTGGGATATAATCATACTTAAATGGGATAACCTTACGGTCTACTTCCACACATATCACTAAATGGAATAGCCATTCGGCCGACTTCCATACCCAATGCATTGGAAGTTATAACGTAACCACCCGTCCTGGTATTCACGGCACCACCCGTCATATGGTTTATCAAGTAACCACCCGTAAAATGTCCAAGTACCATAATTACACATAAAATATAGAAAATATAAAAATTTCAATAACAACATTACATTTGCAATCACAATAATTAATTCCAAGATATTGAATTAATCAATCCATTTTCAAAAACCATTTAAAAGAGATTTTTGAATCAATGTGTCCCATACCACGTTGAAGATTTTAATGGAATTATAATTTTAAAACATTAATGTCCATATAAATAAATACTCAAAACCATTTTGAAATCATGGAAATTAAAGATAAAGATTTAGAATAATGAATCTTTAAAACATTTAATACAATATTTTTGTTAAAGAGTATTTAACGAAATGAGAGACTCTTGAATAAAAATAATTGTTGAATAACATTTAATCCGAGTTTTATAATATCATGAGAATAAATGGATTCATGATATAATATGTAAACAGATTGTATACACACCATATAAGAGTTAATTGGTGCATAACAACAATGAAGTCTCAATGGAAATGAAAATTGAGATGAAATCCATTATAAAGATGGTATCCTTAAATTAAGGATAAATCTATCACATAATTATGTGTGAGAAATATAAATACACCAAATATAAGTGGATATTATGTGTGAAATAATCAGAGGTCATTCACACATTATCATGAAAAAAAACCAATGACATAGATATTTAACTCAATGAAATCAGATAGAGTTATGATTTCCAATATAAGTTCGTAAGAATTTATCAATGATATGATTATGTGTAGAAATAGTATATCTACACAAAAGTTTGTGGAAATTAAAACATAGATAATCCACACATAATCTTGGCATAATAAAATCAAGATGTAGAGGGTTAACCCAAATAATTGAAAGTGGGTTAAGAAGTTCCCTTACAGAAATCCGACTGCCTAACAGCGTCACATTAAAATTCAGAAAATGAGTTGATGAGAGAGAAAATGGTATCTCATCACATTGACACAAAATTTACATCAATAAGGAGATATAATAACATATCCCAACATTATATTATGTGAATTAAAAGACATAACAAAATAGGTCTTTTAAAAAGAGGAGGGTGAAAGGTTCCCTTACCGACTTGGGTAACTTTCGAAACGTACACCCCATTGAAGAGGGGTCATAAAATGAATATGTAAATACCCATAAATGAAATTATATTACACAAAGATTATAATAATGGAAAGTACATACACCAATCAAAGTAAATGGTGGAAAATGTAGAATAAATCTCACGGGACTAATAGTGAGATGAAAAATCCCTTCGGAAAACTCAGCAGCCTAACGGCGCCACTCAAAACATCCAAAAATGGATTGATGAGATAAAATATGGTCTCTAATCATATTAACATAAATGTACATAAATAGGAATATACTAGAACATCCCCCAACATAACAAATTGGAGCTTAAAATAATTTACATAAAGGAGAGCACTTAAAAATAAAGAGAGAGAGGTTGGATCTCTTACGAAAATTCGGCAGCCTAACGGCGCCACTGAAAACTTCCAAAATGGATTGAAGAGAGAAAATTGGGTCTCTCATCATATGAACATAAAAATTACAGTATGGGTAATATAAAAGAACATCTCAATCCTATGAAATATGATCTTAAAAGGAATTACATAAATGAGTGTACTTAAAAAGAAAGAGAGGGGTAGGATCCCGTACCTCAGGTCCGACTTGACTCGATCGTTATTTAACCTCCTGAATAATAAACATGATTTTATTTATACTTTCTTAAGACCTTTTTAATGTTCATTATTCCTTTTATATCACTTATTACCATATTATAAACACTATGTAATTATTTAAGTTAATAATGGTATTTTTTTCGATCATTGCTACTTGAGTCAAAAATAAACTCTTTATAATTACATGTTTGTTCATGGGGTAAAATATCCATTATATCCTGAATTATATTAATTATTTAGATATCATATATATCATATATATCCATTATATACATGAATTTATAATATTACATAACATTTAGAGGTAAGAAATGAAATGCACGGTTCATGGAGACGGTAAGTCGTACGTACGCATGAACGCTACTTCCATTTCTATTTCATATTTTATGGAATTAATAAATAATGATACATAATAGTATTATAATTTCAGTATGGAATCATATATTATATCATTAAATCTATACTTTATGCGTACCACATATGGTATTAACGAATCAAATCACTTTGAGGGGGCGGTAGTCCGCACTTCCTAAAATGAAGATATCGCGTTTACCCATAATAGAAACCATAAGGGTATGCCTTAAATGAAAAATACAGAAGATTAAGTAAAACATTAATTTATTATATATCTTATATAAATATAGAGACATCTTAATGGCCACCTTTTAAGGTGTTAAAGGAATATTGAACAATCATCGTTTCTTGAGGCAGAAATTCACCATCCACAGAAAAAGTATGTTCATTAACCATTAGATGTAGGTGTGTTGTAGTGTAGCATGAATCCATATTATAAAATCATCCAAGTATATTTAAGATACAGGTTTTGTGACAACAGAAATGAATAAAAAATAGTTTAGGGGGTTGGAGAAGCAAAATAAAACAAAAGAACACAAGTGAAGGCATTACCTTAAAATTGGGTAACTCCCTTTGGTTTGAACCAAAATGGTTTCTTGAAGAGCTTATGGTCTAAGGTAAGGATTATAAGATCAGTAGAGGAATGTGGAGAGACAAAATGATCAGATTTTGGCCGAGAAAAAGTCTTGAGAGGTGTGGGTAAGGAGGTAGAGGTGGGGGCCTTTTATAAGAGGAGAGGAGGGGCACTCTTGGAAAAGTATAAAATGTTACTTTATTTTCAAATGCGTTTCGGATTTTAAAAGTCCCAAATTGATTTATTTCTAGGATAAGGTGATAATAGTTTGAAATCCATCCATACAATAAGTTTTTGACATTTTTAGGTCTTAGATTTTACATTATCTTTCAATTTTATTTAAATCGTTAGATAATGAGGTAACCGCTGCATCATCATGATGTCATACATAATTTAATTTATTTAATGTCTAAAAATTACATATAAAATAAAATGATGTAGGAAATAATTTTATCTTTCCAATTCCTATTTATATTCAAAAATCTGACTTGTATAACCCCATGTAAAAATTGTTTTATTAAAACACTACATGTTTGTGTCATTTTTACTTTTACTTTAAATAAAAGGCATTAATGTCATTATCTTACCCATGTGGCTCCATGGGGTCCCAAAAATAGACCCATGGGTTATCTTGGTCGGCCATTACTCATCCAATAGGGTTTGCACAGGTGTCCAGGTATTTTCATTTTATTATAATATCATTTTTTCCTTAAATCACAATAATTACCTTTAATCGCGATTAATAAAACTTAAAAGTTACTTTTCATCAAAAAATATTTTCATCCCATTGAACCAAATTTTACATAATAATGAAAATCATTTATATTTTATTTTTTAAATTCAAATCACAGAAGTGGTAAAGTTCCATTTAAACGAAAAATCAGTTTTTGTAACTACCACTTTGTGGTTTCACTATTCATCAAAAATTAAGGTTTTTTAGAAAAATACAAAAAATTCACCCTAAGATATATTTGATATTCTGAATTCAAAAATGATGTCTATTTTACCAAATTCATAACAGAGAATTTTCATTACATAATTTTATAATAAAATCCCACTGTCAAATCAAATAGCGTGTTTTTAAGAAACAATATTTGTCAAAAGATTGACACTCATTTATGTCCAATCTCAAAGTAATATTACTTCCAATGACCACCATTGGATTAAATGGTAAAAATATATTCTAATTTCACATTAAAACCAATTCAAAAGCTAATTTAATTATATAAATAAATTAGATTAAAAAGATGTTTTCAATTAAAATACAACATGTTTCACTATTCATTAAAAAATGAACTTTATCGGAAAAAATACCAAAAATTTACACAAAGTAAATTTTGATTTCCCGATTCTAGAGAATAATTTTATTTTGACAAATAAAACACATAAAATTTTGAAAATGTGGATTTAAAAGAGGTTCTCCATCAAAAGGCAGTTAATCGACCTTTCAAAAAATATTAGAATGTTTACGCTTAAAATTAGATTCATTCACATTTTTAATCCTCTAACATTTATTGTAAAAAGTAAAAATATTTTAAAAACATATATAATAATTTTTTCATTAGTTCTTTTCATTCCCGTCATTACAACTATTCTGTGTTAACTAGCATTTAAAATAAAATTATTTTATTATTAGAGTGAAACGTAAGATTTCAAAAGAACTCGTTGTTGCATATTGGGTAATCCATCGAGCATAACGTTCCCTTTAAATTAATATTAACATTTTATTCAAAAATAGGGATAAATATAAAAATTTCATATTATTTATTTACCTGGGGTGTTACATTAATAATCCCATAAAAGGAATGTAATGGTGGGAAAAAAATAAAATGACCTCAAATTGATATGAAAAAACATTCCCACTAGAATTTTATTATTTACTACATGCGAAACATGATAGAACATCAAGATGATGTGTTATGTGAACTTGTTGACTATGAATGTTGATTTTAAATATATAATTTTTTTAAAAAAACTTGTTTAAGAGATGTCAAAGATGATAAAATGATCTTAGATTATCATTACATCATAAGAAAACCATAATATATTATTCTTGAAATGTATGATCCAATTTAAGGACAATATGATTCATTGATGATTTTTTAGGATAGAATGTTAATTGTATATGATTTATAATTTTAAAAATTTATTGAAATGACTTAAACCGTTGAAAAAACCTCATATTTATGTGAAATAATACATTACCATTCATTGAATTATTTTTAACATGTACGGGGATACGACATGACAATATGAATTTTTTTTTGGTCAGAATGAATATAAATTCAATTTTAAAATATATTGGTCTTTAATAATGTGTGTCAATAGGTCATATAAAAAAATTTCCTTGAATAGAAATAAAATAAATTTAAAAATAATAAATATATATTCATTAAATGTAAAATTACATGGCATGTTAATACAAATTGAGCTCAGACCAGGATAAACAAAATAATTTTTCATTACAAAACTATATAAGAAGATGATAATCGTAAAGGAGATATAAATATTCCTTATATTAAAATTTAAACATATAAATATTTAAATTAAATTATTTTTTATTTGTACAAGTATACAACAGGTCCATCCAACATGTAGTCGGCTCATAATGGCTATATAGTGATTTTTATAACAGATCAATGTAATTTAAAATGTGAGTCATGGGCTAAAAAAACCTCAAATTTCCATGAAATTTATAATACATAGTCCATTCAAAGATTCATTAAATGTAGCAACTAATACCAGATCTATCTAAAGTTTGTTTTTTTATGGTTAAAAATCATTTTTTCTCTTAAAATTAAAAAATTAGTAAATAACGTCAAATCCAAATGAAATTAAATTTGATTGTGGTGAGATAATAGGAAAAATTATTTTATTTATTTATTATGAGTATGAGTTGTGGGATAATTAATCCAATAAGTTTTTTACTCTGATAGAGTAAATATATTGTTTCAAACAATATCAATAGCTTTATTATTCTGTGTAATGTGGTAAAGAAATAGTATATGACTACATAATTATTTAAAATACGCAGAAAAAAAATATATATTTATTTATGAATTTTTTGAAAATAATTATCATTAATTTGTGTTAACCAATTATTAGTATGATCAGGGTAAATTTTTTAATTTTCTTGAAAATTATGAATCATTCGTGCAATGGTAAAAATCATAAGGAATGAAGTTACAATGATGTAAAATTATATAAAAAATTAATTCAATTATTGTTAAATACAATAATTATAAATAGTTTTAATAGGAACTGCAGTGTCTATTGTATTACTAAATTAGATGTTTTAAAATATATAAATGTATTTTAAAATGTGTATCACAGGTTAAAATTTAAGATATTGACATCATATTAATATGAAATCATTGGGTTAGAAATGAATATTTACCAATAAATATTTGTAACTATCATTAAATAATTTATAGGTGTCATTTTAAAATGTTTTATGAAAATAAATTTATATTATTTCAATACTCTAGTTTTTTCATGTAACATTAATAACCAACTAAATGAAATCATTTTTATATAAAATAATTGAAAATATGTGATTGAATATTTGTTGTGTGAAAATTTAGAAAAAAAAACAATATAATGTTTAATGTTTTTATAATGTGTGAGTAAAAAAACTTAAATGTTATGAAATCTGAACATAATTCATTAAGGTATAAAAAATTTGAAAATTAACATAGATAGTAGTGGAATGAAAAAACTAAAAAATATTTTCTTTTTAAATACAATATATCACTGTAAATCAGTTATTATCAATGTATACAGTAATGATATAATATTTTCTTAAAATATAAAAATATGTTTTCATCATTAATACTCATATAAAACAAACTATGATTAAGGTGAATAATTATTATAGAAATATTTGAATGCTATTTTTTATGATTATATAACACATCAGAAAAATGTGTAGTGTTTTAAATAACCATCTTTGAAAACTACTTTATTCATCATTGTAACTAGTTATCCACTATATTGTGGTATGTTCTCGATTTCCCTGAGGTGGAGACAAGATCAATGGTTTTGAAAGTCAATCATTGTGAAATATTTCTACCTCATGATCCAAACATAATAAATATGATCCAACTGAGAAAATTTCATTAAGAATTGAATAATTGAAAAACATTTCATAATAAAATAATTATATATGGAATAATTAAATCCAAATTAGATGAAATAATATTTAATAATAATAACTATTTAAGAGGAATTTCTTACAAAATACTGTTAAAATATATAAAACATTAAAATATTTTGACATGAAACTATTGATGAGAGTGTGGGTAAGCTGGAAGAGAACCAAATAAACCAAACTTGTCAAATTAACCCAATCTTCTAACAATAACATCACTTTGTTACTGCCATATAAAATCAATCAAAAAAACATCTTTATACTTCTCTAGGAGATTAATAGGAATCCAAATTATAATCCAAGATTAAAATAATCTATATGAAACATAAATGTTTTTTACACTCTTATATGAGTTTTTATGGTTTGTGGAAAAGGCCAGTATGATACCACAATGAAAATATTCATTCATTTTATATAATAAAAAAAATCCACAAGTTTTAAAATATATAATTATAATTATTTTTCATTTCAATTCCAATGATTCAAAAAAAATCCTCCAGTCACACCTATTTTAAATGATAACATTTTAAATCCAAAAATTTCATTTTTCCTCTATCATCATTCATTAACCGTATAAAAATTTGGCATGAATCATCATTAAAACATTAAAAATATATTTTAGTGACACTCATGAAAAAGAGTAATCAATAAAGAAAGGAACCACAATTTAAATTCATGTAGGAAAATCATAAATGAAATATGGAAAACCATAAATTATATGTTATCTACAATTAGAAAATACGACAATAAAGGGAATAATCACACCATGAGAGATATAACAATTTTGATAATCAAAATAAAGCAATATATTTCCCACAATACATATAAAAATGAAAATCCATTAGAACAAACTGGATTGTACTAGTCGTTTTGATGTGGGACCAACTGCTAGTTGTTTTAATTTCCAACAGCCCATCACACAATTCAAAAATTAGAGACACACTCATTATCTATGGATAGATATATAATACGATAGGCTACAATCGAATGTTTAATCTCAAATATCATAGCAATCCTTTCCAGATTTCAATTTATTATCCTTGGTTTCATGATTGATTAACTAAAGGATATTATACATTTTAAAGACAATAAAATCACAAGAATAGTTATAGCCCATGTACTAATCCATAAAAATAATTTTACCACCTCTAATATCACCCATAAAAATAACACTAACCCATAAGAAAAAATGTGGATCATAAATATTTTAACCATCAAAACGAATTAATTTCTATAATATAAATCAACAATACAAAACATGTGTATGTCAAATAACCCATCAAACAACATTTCATAATGTGCAGAACAATATTATATAATTATTAAATATTAAATATAATTTATTAAAATCAATTTTAAAAATATTTAATTCTAAAAAATACTTGTAATAACTTCAAAGAACAATGTGCAATAATTAAAGGAATAAAATTATCAATTCCATTAATTGAATACAAACTTCATTAAAAATATTCAAACCACATAAAACAATATAGGAAACCCACATTATAATATAATATTTTCTTAAAAGAACATAAAATTTAATATTTATTCTTGAAACCCTAACTTGTAATTTTCCAATCTCATGGAATCCATATAACACTATTTTATGTAATATAATCATTATCACCTAAATTCTTTCATTTCTACAAATGCGAATTAATTATTATTATATTAATTTTTTATAAATAAAAAATAGAAAAACTATAATATATTAATATATGTTGAAATTGAATTTTGAAGTCCTATAATCCATGTAACCAGTAAAGAAAAAGTATTCTAATGGAAACATAGATTTAATTTGGTGGAATCATGTCACCTTTGATGTAATACATCGAAATCATTCTCACTGGATGGATAAAACCCCTAAAAATAAATTAAAAAAACAGTTAACGGAAATCATTTATCTATGGCTATTATGGTTATTAGGAATGAGATATGTTTTTATAAACCAAGGAATAATAAAGAATAATAATTTAACCATATATCTAGATAGACATATAGAAAGGAATCACATGAAATCCACAATAGCATGGATTTAATGTACAATAAATGATTTTCAGAGGTAGTCGGGTCATATTGATTTATTCAGGTAACATGATAGAGGATTCCACAAATATGTAAATATTTAAATGAATATAATTCCAAGAATCTAGTAGGATATATGACATTCAAAACCATAAAGTGACTATGTGGTCTAATTTTTAAAAATGGATGAGGTCATATGGTTTCTACTATATGGTTGCCTATGTCATCCTTGAATTGTGTTGCCAATGAAATTTTCCAAAAAGAAATAATATGTATCACAAAAAAACGCATAAGACTCAAAAATTGGTAAAAAAAATATACAGAATATTGACATCATGGGTGTAATAATTCATTATACCATTCAAATTTATTCTCCCCAAAAATTATTGATAGGTTAAAATGAGAAGTAATTACCTAAATGTAAAATATAAAACAAGGAAAAAATAAATAAAACAAAATCCCAACTATGAAAATTGTAACACATTGAAAGAACAACCAACACCCATGGAGAACCATTCAAAAATCATTCAAGGAAATTTGATAGAAAATAATGTATAATTCCAAAAAGGCTGGTTCCTCACTAAAAAATTAATTACAGATGGAAAATGTGATGTTTGGATAGACACCCCTCTAGTTTTTGTTGTATTCATAAATTCATACATACATAGAAATTATCATAAGAACTAATTGGATACAAAACTAGACTAATATATGAAACATAACCACAATATCATGGATATCCTAGTACACCCGAGCTATAATCAATGGAAAATCCTGACAAAAAATTACCGAAGGATAATTACACAAAAATAGTAAACCACATTAAGACCTATACTAAGAACACATTTTAAAGAAGATAGGTTCACCAGTACGATAACAATTTCATCCAAGAAAAAAAAATAGCAATGATGCATGTTTCATTATTGAGTTGATAATTTTCCACAAAAGGGTACATAAATTAGGTATATTAGATGCAGATCAGTACCCAAGCTAGAAATGGGTTTCATAATTGTTTTAATATTCTCAATGATTTATACATATGCTTTGATAGATTTGTAGGTCATCACAGCATTGACAGGTCATTGGGGATATTTAATTGGTTGGATTTTACGATTTATATATCCAACTCCAGAATTATAGATACAAATACTTTTTCATTTAAATAATGAATAGTAGCTGAGTAGGTAGATTCAAATAATCCCATACTAATAGCATGAATTCATCTATACTACTCTCTTCAATAGTTGGATGACCATATTCATTATTGAATATAATTGAGTCACTATTTTTTGTAAACATCCATTTCATAATTGATTAAAAAATTCTACCTATACTAACTACTCACATATACTAAGTAAATATAAAAATCTCTAAAAAATTGAGTTCAATGTGAAGTTCATTCATAGAGAACCGATGGATATTTTAAACATTAGAAACTAATTCAGATAATCGGGTATAAATATAGAAATGTGAAAAAAAAATATTCTTTTATAATTCTCGAATTATACCGAACACAGAATAAATATAATTCCTTTATCACCAACAAATTTTGTGGAAAATTTCATTAAATTTAAAATATATTGAGGCACTCCCCATATGTCTCTTCAAATATTCATGAATTAATGAATGGTTTCAATCACTAATGAACCAATTCATCTTACAAAAAATTTGAAGTTTTTATCTTAGATTCTTAAAGAGTTTCTGAGGTATTATTACGAAAACTATTCATGAAAATTTATATCTTTTTAGATGAATATTCAATAAATTTCACAAATAAATTCCTAAGAACAATAATGGATTATTTTCTTCAATGAATAAATAAACCATATTATTATGAAATAATTTTATCACATCCCATAATGTTCATATCATTTTGAAATAATCATATAAATACCCCACTTATAACTATTATACATAAAATGGGGAAAGAGTACATAAGAAAAATTGGTATCATGTTCTTGTATGAAAAAATATAGGAAATTGAAATGGATGATAATATCAATGGTCATGATCGATATAAGGTTATGTGATAATGACCAAAACGTACAAATTTAATTCCTATTCTGTAAAATATCATAAACCCAAGCTGTGTAATAAATATTTATCATTTAAAAAGACATGGTTAATAACTGTATGAAATAATCATTAATAAATCAAGACCCATAAGATCATTTCATAAATGTTTGGAACCTTAATAGGCATGGAAACTATTTCATATGTCACGATAAAATTAAAAGATCATAAAATCATAATAGATTCAGATTTAACACTTATTTCCCATATGGTATCAAGACGTTGTCTCATTTCACATAATGGATAAAGAGAATCAACTTAATTACCATTATTAATTATAAAAAAGATAAATTTTCCATTATTATATCTTGATATAAGGAACATTACCCAATGCATTGAAGAGATTTATAATTCTAAGAAAAACCACTAAAATTGAAGACCATGTAAAAATGGGCCTAAATATCCTAAAATAAACATCATCTCATTATATCATATCTCAAGAAAATAAAATATCCACTCCACAGTAAACCACAATTAACATAAATTAATTTTTCTTTGATTATAATTCTATTAAAAGAATCACTGGAATATTTCCAGGGGAAAATAGCAGTTTCATGTAGAAGATGATTATTTTTTGTATTAAAATTTATAAACTATTATTAAAAAATAATTTTTGAAATTTTCATTTTAAAAAATTAATTATGTCACAATTTCACAAAACATTCATGAAGGTTGGAAATTTCATTCATGTCACGTATTTTTAAAGAAAACATTCCTTTTATGATTTTGTATAAAAATTACCTATATAAAAAAATGAACCAATTGTTTTCATACAATTTTCAAAAAATTGAAAAATTAATAAAAATAATTTTTTACAATAATAGTGAATTATTGAAATTATTCATTTAATTTGTTATAAAAAATATTGAAATTGTAGAAGAAGTTTCTTGACTGAACAAAAAAATAATGTTGATTTTTCCCTTAAAATATTACTTTAATATAAAGCATACATAATGTCACGTAATTGAATTGAAAATATATATTCATTATAAACAACCAAAAACTAATTAACATATGTTGTATTTATCATATACGGACCATATATGTTTCTCAATAGAAATTTATGAATAAACATAATGATTAGAATATGATTTAAACATAAATATCATTGTAACACCCCGAGCTTCCACGATACGCTTCTCATTCAATAATACAATAGCTTGCATTGTACGCAACTTCGAGTTCTAAAACATCGCGACAAATCAAAGTAGCCGTTATGAATAGTAATAACCACTTTTTAAAATTATAGAAATTTTATATTTCAAAATGGACTTCATTTTTGTATTCCTAATATTGAAATTAGCCTATGTTGAATTTTTTGTAATTTTCTGAGAACTTCAAAATTTTTATGAATAGTGAAAAATACTTAAAACAACTTTTTTAATAAAAATAATTCATAGTGATAAATTATACTATTGAGTGGTTTTAGAGTATAATTAGAATATATTTTTACAATTTTATCCAATGGTGGTCATTATAATTAATTTAACATTGAAATTGGACATAAACAATTGCCAATCTTTTGATATAAATTGTTTCTTAAAAACACGCTATTTGTTGTGACAGCGGGAATTAATTATAAAATTAATTAATGCAACTAATATGTTTGGAATTTTGTAAAATAGACATCATTTTTCAATTCGGAATATCAATTATAGCTTAGGGTGAAATTTTGGCATTATTCTGAAAAACTTCAATTTTTGATGAATAGTGAAACCACTAAGTGGTAGTTAAATAACTGATTTTTCTTTTAAATAAAATATTACCACTTCTGTGATTTGATTTTCAAAAATCCGACATACATGGTTGTCATTAAGAAGTAAAATGTGGTTCAATGGGATAAAAATAATTTTTTGGTGAATAGTAACTTATTAAGTTCTTAATCGCGATTAGTGGTAATTAGGGTAGTTTAAGGTATAAATAATACTTTAATAATATTAAATGACCTAGACACATGTCCCAAACTCATTGGTTGTGTCATGGCCGACCAAGACAAGCCATGGCCTAACTTGGGGACCCCATGGATCCACTTTTGTTGGGAAATAACATAAATTACTTTTTATTTAATGTTAAAGTGAAAATGACACTAACATAAAGTGTTTTACTAAAACAATTTTTAAGTAGGGTTACACAAGTCCAAATTTTGATTATAAATATTCATTAGAAAGATAAAAAGATTTCCTACATCATAGTATTTGTTTTATAATTTTTAGACATTAAATAAATTAAATTATTTATGACATAATTATGATGTGGCGATGACCTCATTATTTAACAATTTAAATAAAATGAGAAGATAATGAAAAATCCAAGGCTTACACTTGTCCAAATCCTATTGGATGAAGATATTTCGAAACCTTATCACCTTATCCTCTAATTTTATAAGTGTGGGACCTTTAGAATCCGAAAAGCATTGTGAAATAATGTAACATTTCAATCTTTCCAAAAGTGCCCCTCCTCTCCACTTATAAAAGGCCCCCACCTCTCCCACCTTATTCACACATTCAAGCCATTTGGCTCGGCCAACCTCTGCCCAAATACTCTCCCAACTTCCCCCTATTACTCCTAGAATCCTCACTTTGGGCAGAACTCTTCCCAAGGAAGCCTTTGGCTCAAATCAAAAAGAGTTACCCGATTTTGAGGTAATGTCTTTTCTAATGTTGTTTTGTTTTATTTTTCTTCTCCAACCCCATAAACTCTTTTCATTCCATTATTTTGTAACAACACCAGTACCTACAATATACTAGGATGTTGTTATGATAAGGATTTGGTTTACACTTACACACACCTTCGTCTAATGGTTAAAGAACATACGGTTTCTGTGGATGGCGAATTTCTGCCTCACGAAACGATGATTGTTCAACACTCATATAACACCTTCAAAGGTGGCCATTAAGATGTCACTATTTTTATATATGATTTATAATTTGTTTATGTTTTACTTATGCTTCTGTATTTCTCATTTATGTCATACTTTATGATTTCCATTATGGGTAAAACGCGATAATTTCATTTTAGGAAGTGCGGACTACCGCCCCCTCAAAGTGATTTGAATCGTTAATGCCATATGTGGGATGTATAAAGGATGGAGTAAATGGTATTATACACTATATTATACTGGAATTATATTATACATTTATATCATTATGATTTAGTTCCATTAAATATGAAATTGAAATGAAAGTAGCGTTCATGCGTACGTACGGCTTACCGTCTCCATGAACGGTGCATTTCATTTCTTACCTCTAAATGTTACGTAATATTATAAATGAATGTATATACTGGATATATAAGATATATATGACATCTAAATCATGAATATAATTCTGGATATAATGGATATTTCACCACATAAACAACTTGTAATTATAAGAAGCTTATTGTTGACTCAAGTACCAAAGATCGACAAAACGACCGTTATTAACTTAAATAATTACATAATGTTCATATCATTGTAATAAGTGATATAATAAGGATAATGAAGTTGAAAATGGTTCTTAATAAGGTATATATTAACTCTAGTTTATTATTCAGGAGGTTAAAGAACGGTTTAGTCAAGTCGGACACAAGGTAAGGGAACTTCTTAACCCAATTTCCATTCTTTGGGTTAATCTCCTACTTTCAATTTATGTCATGATGTTATTATGTCCTATTTTGTATTTTTACTTTCTTTATGTGTACCTATAGTGAATACACATAATATATCTATTCTATTTTAAAAATTATCTTTTTAAGGACTTCGTCTCAATCTCCTTTCATTGAGGCATATTTTGTTTTATACACAAATTTCTTTTATACGGTGTATAAACCCCTTTGACTTTTACGTTTATTCAAAAGGAATCTTTTTATACGAAGAATTTTGCTAAACGACAAAAGGGAATGTTTTTCTTTCTGTACTTATGCGGCGACAACGACTTCTCCGCCGCCGTGACCATTATTTGAGATTCGGCTTCCTCTACAAGCCATCATTTTTTTAATGAAAAATAAATACAAAGTTTTAACTTTCTTTTATTTTGGTATTGAAAATGGTTTTGAAAGCATTTTTATTATATCAATGTGTTGTATTTATATCTTGTGATTGAAAGGTGGAAATGTTATGTTTCCTTTATGCATGTTTTATGTGATATGATTATGTTATGGTTTATGATATGTTTAAACCTATTCATATGAGGAATGCATTGGACTTAATAAGTGACGGGTGGAGCCCGCTATAGCTCCTCGATGCATCGGCAGGTCTCATGAGACAAACTAGTGTCTTGGCACAAGGCCTTGACAAAATCTTATTTGTGGTCTTGGCACGAGGCCTTGACTACGTGGTTATGATAGTCTGGCATTATGCATTCCATCATTATGAAAGTGGTTATTGATATTGCATGTGAATATTCGACCAGTAGAATATCCATGTGAAGAAGTAAATGGCATAATCTCATTTTACTTTTGCCATATTATGTTGAAGTTCATGTTTAAAAGGCTTTTGTTTAAGTTATACATTGCCTTAAATGTTAATGTTTATTTATGAAAGCTTCCGCATTATTGTTATCCTTACTGAGCATCTGAGCTCACCCCTTTCAATGTTTTAATATTTTCCAGGATGTGAAGAAGTATTTTATGAATGACCTGCAGGGATAGTCAGAAGAGGATATGAGTGTGGACTATGGAGACTTTGTTATTGTAGTTTTTCACTTTATGATGTAATGTAACGTTTACGAATGTATCTAGTGTTTCCAAGGCTACTAAACTAATCGGTCTTTCGAGACTTGATCTTTTGTGATCATGCCAATGTTACGAAGTAATGCACCGACTCTGGGTAGCTGGGGTCGGGGCGTTACAGTTGGTATCAGAGGCAGTTTAGTACTAACCTTGGAAGCTAGATTTAGATAAACTCTGATTAGAGCACATAGCCCAAAGATAGACTTTGAGGATTAGTATAGAAGAACTTCCTAGAATTTTGGTATTATAGAGATGTTATGACTTTTCCGAGCAATAAATCCCTGTCTGGATACGAGCAGGTAGAGGCGGCTCTGGCACAGATGTACCTAGGGGTAAAACCCGAAAACACCGCTTTGAGCTAGACTCGAACGGGAACTGGTGCACGACAACGGGCCTTGCTGCACTCTTGGTTACGACACTCCCGGGGGATATGCTTAGGATAATTCTCCTTTTATTTACAAACCACTATGAAGGGTTATGAGTATATACTTCCTCAAAGAAAACATTTTTATAATTATGGATTATATCCATAATTAGTTCAATTTATGTTAAGTGTTTTACAAGTATGGAATTATGTATTTTGATTCATAAACTAATCTAGTTTATGCCATTGTTTAGAAATGGCGCCTAGTAGAAGGAATGGAAACTGTATCAATGCACGAACTCCGTGTAGGGATTGCCCTCCTGCTCAGGATAATTATGGTGGAGCTAGTGATACAACTGGTGCTGATCAGCTTCTCACCATACTGGGACAACTCACGCAGGTTATGAATAACAACCTTACTCGTATGGAGCACCCTGATCCGCAACGTGGAGGATCAATGTCAGACCGCTTCATGAGGCAACAACCACCAACCTTCAATGGGAGTACAAATCCTATAGTAGCTGAGCAATGGATAAATTCCTTAGAGAAAATATTCCATGCCTTGGGGAGTAGTGAAAGGGAGAAGGTTGTCATGGCAGTTTACCGCCTCACTGGAGATGCCAATCAGTGGTGGTCGCTGATTCAAAACACAAAGGAAGATGAAGACGTATCAAGTATGGAATGGAGGGAGTTCAAAGAGCTTTTCTTAGAAAAATACTTTCCTCGTGACCATCGAGCAGATATGGAAAGGCAATTTCTGAGTCTGAGGCAGAAGGAGGATGAGAATGTCGCAAAGTATGAGGCTAACTTTACAAGGTTAGCGAGGCATGCTGCCGATTATATACGTAACCCAAGGAGTAAGATTGATCGTTTCTTTGATGGGTTAAAACCATTTCTCCGTCGAGCTTTAGTATCACAATCCTTCTCATCATACGAAGATATAGTCTCATGTGCTATCAAGACAGAAAAGGAATTCTCTAAGTCTTATGACAACAAAGTAAAGCAAGAGAAGAAGAGAACGGTGGAACAAGAGACAGATAATGGGAAAAAGGGAAAGAAGGATTTTCCATTATGTGATAATTGTGGGAAGAATCACCCTGGTACTTGCCTAAAAGGAATGGGAGTTTGTTATAAATGTGGAGAAAAAGGTCACCAGGCTCGTGATTGCAAGGGAAAGAAAGAGGCTGTCAAAGTTGAATGCTACAATTGTAGAGAAATGGATCATTACGCAAATGAATGTCCTAAGCATCAAGGAATCTTACCTCAGAAAAGGCCAAGGGATCAAGGACAATCTTATGCTATTACTACAGTTGAAGCAGAATAACTAATGTATTGATGCTTTCGGACTCAAGGATTATATTCTGATTATAAGAATAATGTAATATATATATATGGATTGTACTGCAGTACTTTTTGATTTCAGTAAGGTTTTAATATGATTAAGGTAATCATATTTTTAGTATGTGACAATAAGAGAAACTTTTCTTTGTTTGGGGAATCTGATGTTACAATTGATTTTGGAATTTAGAGACCTTTTAGAGAAAGTCTGGATGAAGGTATTTTGGATAACTATAAAGGTTGGAGTGGATTAAGTTGAACTTTGAATAGTATTGTTTAAGGTTAAAACTTTTCTGAAGATTATTTCTGGAATACTATAATACTATATTTTTAGAAAAAGGACAACCTGCAGGGTGGGGAATAACCCGTCGCGTCGGACACAGCTGCAGGAATCGAACCCACAACCATAGTGCGACAAGCCTTTATTTCCTACCACTAGCCTACAGGAAGTCCCTGGTTATTACAAAATCGTTTTACTAATCTAAATGGTATGTGTTAACATTTGGAACCTTATACAATTAGGATAAATAGAATATTTTTGAGTTCCGTTACCATTTGGAGTAAAAGATGGGTTTGTGGCAAAAATTTATTAACGAATGATAGTATACATAACAAGTATGTATATTCCCTTACGTTCTTAGTAAATCTCCTAAATAAATTCCTCAACATTATAAAAGGTAACTTAAAACAAAAATGTTGTCGGTTAACTTTTCCAACTGGGGATTCAATGACCGTTTAACCAATCACAAGTTTGTGATTTTCTTGTGGTTAAACTTTCTCCTAATCCTGTTTTCTGTAACTCTCCATCAGACCTTGATGGTTTGTTTCTCCTCCATATCCATATTTTCATATAATCCTAGAGTGGGCTATATCGGGTGACCTTTGTACTTATCCTGCTTTCTTTTAATGTTATGTATTTATTAACCTTATTTCCGATGTGGGTTTTCCTCAAAGGTATTTTCTCTTTTCAACCTTTTATTTTCCAAGAAAAATTTCAAATTGCGAGGACGCAATTTATTGAAGGAGGGGAGAATGTAACACCCCGAGCTTCCACGATACGCTTCTCATTCAATAATACAATAGCTTGCATTGTACGCAACTTCGAGTTCTAAAACATCGCGACAAATCAAAGTAGCCGTTATGAATAGTAATAACCACTTTTTAAAATTATAGAAATTTTATATTTCAAAATGGACTTCATTTTTGTATTCCTAATATTGAAATTAGCCTATGTTGAATTTTTTGTAATTTTCTGAGAACTTCAAAATTTTTATGAATAGTGAAAAATACTTAAAACAACTTTTTTAATCAAAATAATTCAAAGTGATAAATTATACTATTGAGTGGTTTTAGAGTATAATTAGAATATATTTTTACAATTTTATCCAATGGTGGTCATTAGAATTAATTTAACATTGAAATTGGACATAAACAATTGCCAATCTTTTGATATAAATTGTTTCTTAAAAACACGCTATTTGTTGTGACAGCGGGAATTAATTATAAAATTAATTAATGCAACTAATATGTTTGGAATTTTGTAAAATAGACATCATTTTTCAATTCGGAATATCAATTATAGCTTAGGGTGAAATTTTGGCATTATTCTGAAAAACTTCAATTTTTGATGAATAGTGAAACCACTAAGTGGTAGTTAAATAACTGATTTTTCTTTTAAATAAAATATTACCACTTCTGTGATTTGATTTTCAAAAATCCGACATACATGGTTGTCATTAAGAAGTAAAATGTGGTTCAATGGGATAAAAATAATTTTTTGGTGAATAGTAACTTATTAAGTTCTTAATCGCGATTAGTGGTAATTAGGGTAGTTTAAGGTATAAATAATACTTTAATAATATTAAATGACCTAGACACATGTCCCAAACTCATTGGTTGTGTCATGGCCGACCAAGACAAGCCATGGCCTAACTTGGGGACCCCATGGATCCACTTTTGTTGGGAAATAACATAAATTACTTTTTATTTAATGTTAAAGTGAAAATGACACTAACATAAAGTGTTTTACTAAAACAATTTTTAAGTAGGGTTACACAAGTCCAAATTTTGATTATAAATATTCATTAGAAAGATAAAAAGATTTCCTACATCATAGTATTTGTTTTATAATTTTTAGACATTAAATAAATTAAATTATTTATGACATAATTATGATGTGGCGATGACCTCATTATTTAACAATTTAAATAAAATGAGAAGATAATGAAAAATCCAAGGTTTACACTTGTCCAAATCCTATTGGATGAAGATATTTCGAAACCTTATCACCTTATCCTCGAATTTTATAAGTGTGGGACCTTTAGAATCCGAAAAGCATTGTGAAATAATGTAACATTTCAATCTTTCCAAAAGTGCCCCTCCTCTCCACTTATAAAAGGCCCCCACCTCTCCCACCTTATTCACACATTCAAGCCATTTGGCTCGGCCAACCTCTGCCCAAATACTCTCCCAACTTCCCCCTCTTACTCCTAGAATCCTCACTTTGGGCAGAACTCTTCCCAAGGAAGCCTTTGGCTCAAATCAAAAAGAGTTACCCGATTTTGAGGTAATGTCTTTTCTAATGTTGTTTTGTTTTATTTTTCTTCTCCAACCCCATAAACTCTTTTCATTCCATTATTTTGTAACAACACCAGTACCTAAAATATACTAGGATGTTGTTATGATAAGGATTTGGTTTACACTTACACACACCTTCGTCTAATGGTTAAAGAACATACGGTTTCTGTGGATGGCGAATTTCTGCCTCACGAAACGATGATTGTTCAACACTCATATAACACCTTCAAAGGTGGCCATTAAGATGTCACTATTTTTATATATGATTTATAATTTGTTTATGTTTTACTTATGCTTCTGTATTTCTCATTTATGTCATACTTTATGATTTCCATTATGGGTAAAACGCGATAATTTCATTTTAGGAAGTGCGGACTACCGCCCCCTCAAAGTGATTTGAATCGTTAATGCCATATGTGGGATGTATAAAGGATGGAGTAAATGGTATTATACACTATATTATACTGGAATTATATTATACATTTATATCATTATGATTTAGTTCCATTAAATATGAAATTGAAATGAAAGTAGCGTTCATGCGTACGTACGGCTTACCGTCTCCATGAACGGTGCATTTCATTTCTTACCTCTAAATGTTACGTAATATTATAAATGAATGTATATACTGGATATATAAGATATATATGACATCTAAATCATGAATATAATTCTGGATATAATGGATATTTCACCACATAAACAACTTGTAATTATAAGAAGCTTATTGTTGACTCAAGTACCAAAGATCGACAAAACGACCGTTATTAACTTAAATAATTACATAATGTTCATATCATTGTAATAAGTGATATAATAAGGATAATGAAGTTGAAAATGGTTCTTAATAAGGTATATATTAACTCTAGTTTATTATTCAGGAGGTTAAAGAACGGTTTAGTCAAGTCGGACACAAGGTAAGGGAACTTCTTAACCCAATTTCCATTCTTTGGGTTAATCTCCTACTTTCAAATTATGTCATGATGTTATTATGTCCTATTTTGTATTTTTACTTTCTTTATGTGTACCTATAGTGAATACACATAATATATCTATTCTATTTTAAAAATTATCTTTTTAAGGACTTCGTCTCAATCTCCTTTCATTGAGGCATATTTTGTTTTATACACAAATTTCTTTTATACGGTGTATAAACCCCTTTGACTTTTACGTTTATTCAAAAGGAATCTTTTTATACGAAGAATTTTGCTAAACTACAAAAGGGAATGTTTTTCTTTCTGTACTTATGCGGCGACAACGACTTCTCCGCCGCCGTGACCATTATTTGAGATTCGGCTTCCTCTACAAGCCATCATTTTTTTAATGAAAAATAAATACAAAGTTTTAACTTTCTTTTATTTTGGTATTGAAAATGGTTTTGAAAGCATTTTTATTATATCAATGTGTTGTATTTATATCTTGTGATTGAAAGGTGGAAATGTTATGTTTCCTTTATGCATGTTTTATGTGATATGATTATGTTATGGTTTATGATATGTTTAAACCTATTCATATGAGGAATGCATTGGACTTAATAAGTGACGGGTGGAGCCCGCTATAGCTCCTCGATGCATCGGCAGGTCTCATGAGACAAACTAGTGTCTTGGCACAAGGCCTTGACAAAATCTTATTTGTGGTCTTGGCACGAGGCCTTGACTACGTGGTTATGATAGTCTGGCATTATGCATTCCATCATTATGAAAGTGGTTATTGATATTGCATGTGAATATTCGACCAGTAGAATATCCATGTGAAGAAGTAAATGGCATAATCTCATTTTACTTTTGCCATATTATGTTGAAGTTCATGTTTAAAAGGCTTTTGTTTTAGTTATACATTGCCTTAAATGTTAATGTTTATTTATGAAAGCTTCCGCATTATTGTTATCCTTACTGAGCATCTGAGCTCACCCCTTTCAATGTTTTAATATTTTCCAGGATGTGAAGAAGTATTTTATGAATGACCTGCAGGGATAGTCAGAAGAGGATATGAGTGTGGACTATGGAGACTTTGTTATTGTAGTTTTTCACTTTATGATGTAATGTAACGTTTACGAATGTATCTAGTGTTTCCAAGGCTACTAAACTAATCGATCTTTCGAGACTTGATCTTTTGTGATCATGCCAATGTTACGAAGTAATGCACCGACTCTGGGTAGCTGGGGTCGGGGCGTTACATCATACATCATGTATTATCCTTAATAGTTCCCGTGTTAACATCTGATATTATAAAAAAATATTTATAAAAAAAATTATTAAATAAAAAACAGAAATTTTTAATTCTATGTATGTTTTTCTTATGAAATTATATCTACAATTAATAAGAAAATTAATTAAGTAACTGTTTGAGGTGATAACTGCTTCATTCTTCATAAATATTTCAATTTAGGAGTCTTTGTCCTTATAAATTGAGGATTTTTCCACGATTTTTAGAATATGAATAATTATTTAAATATAATATTTTTTTATATATATAAATATTATCATAAATAAAATTTATAGAAATAAAAATGAAATTCATTTTTCATTAAGATGGTGTTCATAGGTAGTGCCAAAAAAATCAATTTTATATAGATTGAATTAATGAATGTAAAATAATATCTCACATTTATTGATTAATTATTATATAAAATATATTATATATAATTTTTGAGTTCATTATTATTATTTTTCATGTAATTTTTATATTAAAATTGAATCACATCACAACATAGTGGCAATATTCTGCAAGTACAAATGAGTGATGTTATAATTTTTCAATGTCAAAGAATGTAGGAAAGTAGATATTATATAATAATTATAAAGGAATAATTATGTCCTAAATATCATATATTAACATTAAACCCATAATAATATCTATCCATGAAAGTTATTGAAGTAATAGTAATTTTTCGCTACACTGAGAAGGTAAGACTTACTTACACATGATTGATATTTTTACATCAAACATAACGGAATAGAAATGAATAATAGTGATACTAATAATAATAATAATAATAATAAGTAGGATTATTAAAAAACTGAATTTTTTATTTTAGGAATTATTCAGTAGATTAATGAATCTCTGGGGTATCATGAGGATAAGAAAGGTAAGGTGGACTTCAATGTTGGCGGTCTGATGGATAAATTCAACGGTGCTAAAAACATCATGCACCGAAATTTCCAATGTTGTGGAAAGATGCAACCTAGAAATTCCCTAAAGGGGGTGAGAAATTCATTAGGTGTGGAATAGAAGGTCACCTAAATATTAAATGTCAGCACAAAAAACCCATGGTTGTGATAGAGTAGAGGAACACACCATTCAGTTCTCAATGCATTGTTAATTGCATCATCCTTAAAGAACCAGAGCATCTTGCAAATCAGTGTTCTAAGCCATGGGTTTTCAGAGGAAACAAACAACCTCCAAGGCAATAAGGGATAGAATTTTCCATCAATACTACCAAAGTGATCCTCGACAATAATGTGGTTATAGGTACGCTAGTTATTCCTTCAAGAATATGGAACATACTTCTTTATTATTATTCTACTCGTTCTTTTATATCATGAAAGTTTAGTAGAACAATCCTAGAAACACCAAAAATCGTGGATGGAAAGATGTTGGTGAGTACGAAAGATAGGGAAATCATTTCATCCCATGAATATAAATTTTCCCCTTTCATAATTAGTGGATTGAACTTCCTGGATGACTACTTCATATTCCCTCTGAAGTAATTTTATGCAATTCTTCACATGGATTGGATTTCCTTATATAGATCCACCATAAATTTCCGTGAGAGGGAAATCACTCTCAATGTGGAGAATCTACCCCCGATTCAATACAATTACAATGAGGAAGATGAATATTATTTAGATCCATCATCTCAAATGTGGATATTACATCCCTATGAGAATGCATATCTGGATCAAGTGATTGAGTCTAAGGAGTCAACCATCCTTGAAGACATGCCTATGTGAGGGAATTAGTTGACGTGTTTCTTGAGTAATTTTCTTATCTTCCTTGTAGAAGAGATGTTGAATTTTCATTTGATCTTATACCTGGGGAATTTCCAATATCCAATAATCTTTATAGAATGGATTTGTTGAGATTTAGGAGCTAAAAAACAACTATAGAAGAATCCAGAAAATGGGTTTATATTCCCATGTGCATTAACATGGGGTGGACCGGTCCTCTTCATCAAGATGAAAGATGGATCAATGCACCTTTTCATAGATTATCAAGATCATAACAAAATAACAATAATGAACAAGTATCATCTCCCATGAATTGATGACTTTTTCAATCAGCTTCATGGAGCATAATAATTACCCAAAGTTGATTTGTGGTCAGGATATTATAAATTATGGATGAAGAAGGAAGATATCCCCCAAACTTCTTTTCATACAAGATATGAGCACTATGATTTCATATTAATTCCTTCCGAACTCCCTAATGCTACAGAAATATTCGCTGTCTTCATGAATAGCTTCTTTATAGATTACCTTTAATATTTTTGTGGTTTCCTTTATAGATGATATTTTGATACACTCAAAACCAAGGAGGATCATGAGGAGCATCAAAGAACTATACTAGAGACCTTGTAGAAGTAGAAGATCTATGAAAAGTACATAATGTGTGAGTTCTAATTTAAGGAGGTATCATTATTAGGCCATATCATTCAAGCAATTAGATATCTATGGATCCCTTCAAAAAATATGCAATTGAGGGATGGTCGAGGCCAACATCAGAAATAGATATCTGTAGCATCTTAGGGTTAGAGGGATATTATCAGTGACTTGCGAGAAATTTATCACGATTGTCCAACCCTCTTACCAAGGTTATTCATAAGGTAGTAATGTTTGATTTTAGTAACGAATGTGAATATATTTTCAAGGAGGTAAAAAGGAGGCTTATCACTACGCATATGCCCATTTTACCCACGAGTGGTGATCTTTTTTGTGTATTCAGTGGTTCTTAGAAGAAGGGCCTGGGGTGTGTGTTGATGCAAGATGACATAGTTATTTCCCATTATTCAAGGAAATTGAATGTTCATGACTAGAATTATCCAACACATGATCAGGATTTGGATGTGGTGATCCTTGCTTAAATATTTTGGCTGCATTATCTATTTTTGGAGAAGTTTGAAATATATACAGACCAAAAAAGCCTCATGTATATATTCACAGAGAAAGAGTTGAACATGTGCTGATGAAAATGGTTAAAGTTGATCAAAGACTAGGACTACACAATATGTTACCACCCTGGGAAAGCGAACATGGTGGCAGATTTGTTATATTTAAAGGACCCAACGATTCTATCACTAATGAGAATTGATAAGGATCCAATCTTCTTAGATTTGATTAATATGGAAATGGAAATCATAAAGAAGGGAACATCAACAGTCCTTTCAGAAATGAATTTCAACATTCTCTTTCGGAAAGATTACTGGATTCTCAAAAGGATGATGTGGGAATTCATAAGAAAGTTGTAGATATCGAAAGATGGAAATCCTCAGAGTTAAATGTTAATGAAGAAGGAATTATGTGATTTGTGAAATGACTATGTGTTCCATCATGTTCAGAGATAAAGAATGAACCTTTCAATGATGCACATAGTTTAAATTTTACTATTCACCAAGGAAACACAGTTATGTATTGGAATATTTGAGAGAATTATTTGTGGGATAATATGAAGAAGAAGATTATTGAATTTAAATCAAAGTGCCTAGTCTGTCAGAAAGTGAAGGCCGAGATACAGAAGTCTAATGGGATGATGAAACCATTACCCATAATAGCTTGGAAATGGAAGAACATCACCATTAACTTTTTCACAGAACATATGAAGACATCCAAAGGATACAATGCAATATCACATGTTGTGGATCATCTTAAAAACATTTCACACTTTATTTCAATTTGGGAGTTTTTATCATTAGTTAAAGTGGCACAAACCTATATCAACAAAGTGGTAAGTCTGCATAGAGTACCAATGTATATTTTATTCGATCGAGATCCAAGATTCACCTCTATGTTTTGAATGAGTCTTCAACATTCTCTAGATACTATGCTGAACTTCAGTACAGCTTAACATCCTCAAGATGATGGCCAATCTAAGTAGACTATCCAAACACATTAGGATATGTTGAGAGCATGCTCAATAGAATTTAAAAGAGGATCGTATCAATAAATTCCTCTAGATGAATTCTCTTATAATAACATTTTCCACTCGAGCATCCAAATGGAACCATATGACACCCATTATGAGAAAAGGTGCAGAACACCGATGTGTTGGGATGAATTCGGTGAGCGTAGGCTACTTAGACCATAATTGGTCAAGGAAATGGTGGATAATGTGAATACCATTCAGCAGCATATCAAGGCATACAAGTGTCGACAGATGAGTTATGCAGATAACCGTCTATGAGACCTTGAGTATAAAGTCAGAGACATGATATTTCTATAGATACCCCCTGGAAGGAGTTCATGATGATAGGAAAGAAGGGGAAGTTATGTCCTAGGTAAATCAGCCCCTTCAAGATTCTTGATCATGTCATGATTTTGGCCTATTTACTAGAACATCCATCTACCATGGACAAAGTACATGATGTATTTCATGTATCTGTCATAAGGAAGTATATAGAAAACCCATCACAAGTACTCTCTTCATAGGTGGTACAATTAGAGGATAATAATTATTATAAGGAGCAACCAGTGAAGATCTTAGATCGTAGAGAAAACGTTATATCAAATAATACAATGCCCCTCGTCATGGTGCTGTGGTGAAATGAAAATTTTGAAGAAGTGATGTGGGAATCATAGGAAATGATGAAGCAGAGTCCTCGATGAATTTTTGAATGTGGGGAAAGGAAATTTATAGGGAGAAATTTCTTAAGGGGGAGGTAGATTGTGATCACCCAAAATTTCATCAATGGAAATTCCTCTTGATCTAATTAAATGTCTCATTATTCTAAAATGTTTATATAAAAAGTGATATTCATTGATTTTATGTTTATGATTTTTAAAATACTATTACGAATAGATACCATTGTGAATATTTCCACTAAACAGTGATCAAATGATTAGTATAAATATAGGGCTTTAACAAATCCAATTTACTCAGACAAGGGAAGCGAAGGACTCATTCAGTAGACTTTCCCCGTTTGATGCCCATTTGTTGGAACTCAGAAAGGAGGTGGCTTTATTGGGCTTCTATATTGATCACGCCCAAGCTAATCTTCAACATGTTAATCGTGAACATAATCGCCTACAATAGAATTGGATGTTGATAGAGATAACAACCCGAGAAATGTTATCTGAGCCACCCCAAGAGTATATCACCATCACACACAATACACTTTGGTCTAACGTGGTTATTATAAGGGGTTATATAACATGACCTTAGAACTATGATTATGTGCATTATTTTTGTATACAGTAATGTATAAACTTTCTTTTTTTATTTATAAATTGTGAATACTTTTTAATTCCTACATATTATTTTTTTTTATATTCAACAAAGAAATCTATTTTGATGAATTAAAGGATTTATGAATTAAATAAAATTTTAATAAAACATTATTATTATTAAATTGCTTTTTCTTAAATACAAATGATCCTATAATTTTATGAATGAAATAGTAATTTTTATTATTAATGTTAGAAATTAGTTTTTTTCAAACCCCTAAACTTTCGATAATTGTAGGTTTTTATTTTAAAAGTAAATTTAACATATTTATAAGATTATTTAGATAAAACTAAATTTATTTTTTGAATAAGGACATCAAAATTATCAAAAGGTTATTTTTTCATAATTTTCTAAGACAATCAAATTTTTGGGTAAAAATTAAATATCGTTTAAATATATAAAGTATATTATGACATCATAATGACCTAATAGTGATTTAATAAAATATTATAAGTGATTTGTTCAGCCAATATATTTTTTTTTCTTAGAATAATTTGATTTTAGGTTGGTGTCATTTATTTTTCAAAACATTAGTGGACCCACAAAGAGTTATAAACCATTTTCACTTTTTAAATGAATCTCATTGAGATTTTGACTCACCTCCAAATATGAAACCTTATTATTTTATGAATTTCGGTAAATGACCATATAAAATATTTTTTTCCAATCCCCGTTGGAAAAATCCATGGGAAATATCCATGTGCTAGTTTGTGGTTTTGACTAGATTAATGTGAGGTGTCCCTATCCAAACTAATAAATAATTCCTATTCTTTTCCTATATAAACCCACCAATGCTCCAACATCCTCTTCAGTCAAAGCCTTTGGAGTTCATCCAACCTCTTCCCCCTTTCTCTAGATTCCATCCAAGGCTCTCAAAGCTCCCAATAAGCCTCTATCAAAACACTATCATGATTTTGAAGGCACACATCCTAGTAATGTATTGTCACGTTTCTTATTCATGTGCTTGTTTCCTCATATTTTTATGCCACTTTATTTTCAATTATATATTTTGGGGTATGATTTCGAACCTCCCACATACTTCCTACTTCATGTTTTAATAATGATAGATAAAAATTCAATATATTTAATGACTCCCATGTAAACTCAATACTATGTCGAAATTCATTAAAGAATTTCACTCTCTTCATTTACATTAATAAACTTATTTCATGATATGCATCTAAATTTCATTACATAAGATGGGACATATATCTATATGACCCCAGTACTATTCATTTCATGTACATATTACGATACTCCCATTTATCTTTCATCAACCATTTTTTTTAATTTTTATGTCATTTCGTTATGCTACCGAAATTACACAGCAATTTTCCAAGCCAATGTCATTGTGTGGTGAATACGATGCCCATTTATCTATTAAGGGTATTCATGGTTACACACATTTATGTATTGGTTATAGTTATTAATGTATTTATTCCACATCCCTTTATCATGGAATAAATGATGATGAATTATTCTTTGTATTATGATCCATGTGGCACACTTTTGTATGAACTGAAATGATTAAGAAGGGTGCGCTCTAATAGCCCTTATATGCATTGGGTAATGTATAGTATCATGATATGTCATGTGCAATGAGTGTAGACTCATGATAATTCAATTTAAACAAGGGTTTAATCATGATTAATGTGAAATTAAGATTTACTCATGCTCCATGAGCAATGATCCTTGGCTCATGCTAATTCCATGTTAAGTGTTGTTGCTACATTTCCATGTTATGATAATCACACCTTATCACGCCTTTATGTTCTTATTTTTATTATGCTCCATTGATATTCCTATTTTCTAACATGTGTTTTATTCTTTATTTTATTTAATATTTATTCCCTTACTGGGCATTATATCTCACCCTTTTCTTATTCATGTCCTCATGTTATCCTATGTAATGATAATTACAATGGAATGTAGCAGTCATGTAAATGATGTTTTCAATAAAGATGTTGTATATAATGTTTTTAGTTGTTATGTAATGGTTCAAAGCCCCAAATACACTAGACCTATCAATCTCCTATGTTGTATCAACTGAAATTTATGTAATAAATCTTGTTTAGGTGTTTATAAAGAACCAGGATATAATATGAATAGTTAAAAAGGGATTTTAAATCAATATTCTTTTTTATAAAAATTACATTAAAAGATAAATTATGTATTATATTAGTTTAAATGGTCATTCAGGTAATATTTATATCAATTAATTAATATTTAGTCCATTATAATAAATTTCACGATGACATCTATTATCTATACTAATGTTAGCTTCCTCCTAGCCTATGTGTCACCACCACAATGCTCCACGTCACCAAAATCATATTTCTCCTCCCTCCCAAATCGTGAATCTACTTCTAAGCGGTCCCATTACCCTCGTGCTTCATCGGATCTTCCCTCCCAATAAGGGTTTCCATCCATCGTCTCCTCCATCTCATTCTCGGTCACCTTCCACTGATGCACCTATGGTTACGCCTCATCTCCCTCCCTGAGTCACCTCTCCAGCCACTTCCTCTACCCCTGGCTCGGCTATCAACTCTCAAATCTCCAACATTACCAAACAGCTCTGACCGTGAGTAGGGTTTGCTGAAAACTCTATTCATTACACCGCTGCTCGAATCTGCTCATCTGCTACCGCTATCCCGCCCCAAGTCATGAATTTCATCCATCTCGCACTCCACTCCCCGAATCCCATCCACAAATCCCATCTCCTCGCTCTGTGGTTCTTGCACCCCTCCCCAAATCCCCTTGGGTTCACGCTACCCTCCCTAATTCCCCTCTCCCTCCCATATTCCCGATTATCCACTCCAGCCCGCATTGCACCTGCTCACGATTTTCATAGCCTATTGTTGGCATCGATTCAGGTTTCTTTGAAAAATCATGGGTGTCGACTTCTCTCAATTGGAAGGTGAGGAGCTCTTCATTATAAAACAGATTGGCTCAAAAACCCATTTCTCGGCTCCCTCTACCTCCACGACTACCCTCAACATTTTCATTTGATTTATTCTTCATGCTAGGTTTTAGTTTGTACATCATCCTCAAGACTCAAATGACGGTCTCCAGATCCCATATCAGGTGCCTGGGATTCAAATATTTGAGCATATACATCAATCTCAGTTGATACGGAGATCTAAAATAGCATTTCATTATTGAATTTATTACTCTTCAAAGGATTCTAGGATCGTGTTCTCTTAGAAGATTACACTGGCCTCCGCCACACTTTATTCTGTTTTTATGTGTAAATGCATACTTGGTTTTTTTATTCATTTTCTCATCAGGAGATAGGTTTTCATCGATGAATATGTTTTTGAATGGGAATTTGATGGCTCAATTGATGTTGGTACCTAGAAATCCTGGAGTACATTGAATGCAAGTTCATTAAATCTACCAGATTATTTGTCTGAACTTTTATGGATTGTATCATTCTTTTCTTGTTTTTTGAGCTTCTCATGCATTTCATGTTTCTGCATAATTTAATTAGTTTTTTAGATTGTCCTTAGTTGTTAATTCATGGCTCAGACTCTTATTATTCCAATGTCTTATTTTAATTATTGGTCGAAGTCAACATCATGTTTCTCTTTATTTAACCTCCTTGAGCCATTATAGTCTTGTGGTCCATTAGCAGCACCTTAAAGTCTCTGTTATGAATGGATTTTAATTGATTAGTGTAACTTATTGGATAAATGTACATTAATTTAATAGAACTATAGGATGGATTCCTTGATTTATTAATTATAGTGGTTAATTTGTACTATATTCCCCGTGATAAACGTCATTGGACAACTAAAAGCATGACGAGTTTGATTTCGATTTTATATGGCACTCCAGCATGATTCATTTTCTGGTTTATAAAAATTTGAACCTTAATGAATAAGGGAACTGGGAGAAATAATATATATTGTCTACTCATCAGTTTTGGGCTTCCATCAGTTTTCCAATTAAAGGATTACTACCTTCTGTTATTCTTTCATCTTAGTTCATTGAATCTCCTTAAATTTTGTGATTTAATGTGACATGAATCATCACATTATTTGTTTAATCATGTTTCAAATTTGGTATTTCAGTGGATAAAAGGGTTCTCATCGAAGAACATGTTTTTAATGAGAATTTGATAGTTCAGTTAAAGTTGGTACCTAGAAATCCTGGAATTCTTTTAATATAATCTCATCCAATCTCCCTAATTATTTTTTTTGATCTTTTCTAGTTTTATTAATGCTTTTCATATAGTTAATCTTCATGATTTAGAAGAATCATTAGACATAACTAGGTACAATTGTTCTCAAATTCTTAAATTTCATTTATAATAAATTTAATACCATCTCATTACGAATTTCCTTTTATCCTAATTTCATAGGATCATCAAAACAATGGATCTTTATGACTAAGTTGTAGCAGTAACATTGGGTTCATCAAATTAGCCATTCGTATTTATTTAATTCTGGAAATATATGTACTCTTGATTGATAGTTATTTTTATTTAAACATTATAAGATAAAAATATGCATTTTTGGTGTTCATTTCAATTTTCTCTACCTTTAAAACATACATTTCATTTATTATTTTCAATTAGATATTAATAACATTTTCATTTAAAATTATTTGAATTTAGGTCCCCATAATATATTCTATTCAATATTCTAACTCCACGTAGAAAAACATGTTTCATTATTTTGGTGTTAAGGATGCAGTGCAACATGATTTTGTAATGTGTGGAGACTCTGAAGCTACAACAATCCATGACAATGGACTGCAACCATCAATGAAAAAAAACAATAAAAAAGGCATAAAAATGATCCACACTTTGTGGTTCTATAACAAGGTAATATTGAATTATGTGTCACGACCCGTCCTCGGGGCCCGTCCCGTGACTACACCAAGCCCGCCTTCCATAGGCCAGGGGATGGCGACTAGCACCAAGGTGTAATTACTGGTAAAAAGGGAAGGCATTGCCTTTGTAAATTAAACAAACACCACAGAGAAAGAAAGCAGTAGAAGTAAAGGATAATTAAAAACTGGGTACAACAGTATATGCAGAAAAGTATGTGGGCCAGAATACAAACCCAAACTGAATGTAAAGTACAACAATAAAGAGAAAACAACAATTGAAAGTAAAGCCGCAACATCGAGTCGCCCACTAGATGTCCCACCTAAAGGGTGTGTACAGATAGCCTCCACAGCTACTCGGGTCCAGCCGTCCGCTCTGAGTATGTCTTGCCCAGTGGTCCACCTCCAGGTACCGTCCCGCTCCACAAGCCACAACCGCGATTAGCATTGTCCGTCGTCTACAACCAACACAACGTATTACGGGCATATCCCATGCAGGGGTGAGTATAATCTACTCATTAGGGACTCCGAGACCCCTGAAGGTATCCTAGAATCCACAAAGGATAATCCACAAAGGATAATACACAAAGGATAATCGACAAAAGAAAGATATAATCATGAAGTAACATCCGACACTGCTTAGTTATATGCCCATATATATACCTAAGTCATCAATTCTAGTTCGCTCCAACCTCCGAGCACATGTACAACCCAGTCCACACAAGAAATCACAACCCAATACACATAGGAAAGCTAAACTTAATCCACACTGGATAGCACAACACAATCCACAAAAGAAAGAAAAACATGATTCATCTCACACAGATATACTTCTTCGTATGACGATAGAGATGATCAGATATATCCACTGATTCATCTATGTCATCGGACCCACAATGGATCGATAGGTACTAACCTCCGCAATGATCCACAATGTATCTAACCCACGTAGGATTGATAAGTAACTAACCCCTGCAAAGACCAACACAGGATCGGACCCACACAGGATCTGTAGTTACTGGCCCACCCAAGACTATCGAGCGCTAACCCACACAAGATCGGACCCACACTGGATCGGTAGCACTGATCCACAGAGGATCGCTGAGTGATGTAGTCGTCACTATTGAATCCACTTAGTATCTTTGTACAGTCATTGTCGTAGTCGCAGTCGCAGCCAACTCTAGGGTTCCCGCACACAGCAAGCTTGTTCGGGAGGGTCTGCTCCACTAGCCGAGAGGCTGATACATCAACTGACACATATTCTAGAGTTGATGAATCCAAAGCTTTTATATCGTCAACAGGAACTCAACACCACAGACGGCGCGTCAAACGGACGCCCGGTATGAGAGTTATTGGCATTTTCGTCCTAGGGGACCAGTTGTTTTTTTAAGTCAAAACCAACCCGACCATACTCCACCTGCGTCCAAACCTCTGGCGGAGTAAGGCAAAATATCCTTCTCAATTATTGGAATACATCAAAGTCAGTGGCACGTCAATCGGACGTCCGGAGCTTAAGTTATGAGTGTTTCCGCTCCGAGGGCCTGGTTGGTTTTGTGTACGAACCAACCCGGCCGAACCCAAAGTATTCCAAAACATTGAGTGAAATATACCGAAACGACCGTCTTGATCCAAGGATCTCATCGCAACTGACAGTGTGTCAATCGGTGACCCATAGCTCATGATATGGGAAATAGACCAAACATTGTTCGGTAATAGGGGGTTCGAGCACGGTCCGACCCGGCCCGATACCCCCAGGGTCGGCCCGAACCGGGTCGACCCGAACTGGGTCCGGGTGCGGCCCGCTTGGGCGCAGCCCAGCCTGGCGGTCCGGTTCGGCGGACCGGCCCGGGGAGCCACCCGGTGCGCTGGCACACCGTTAGGGGTTCGGCCGAACGGCCGAACCATTTCGGGGCGGGCGGCGCTGCCCCAGCTTGAAGTAAACCACGACCCCTTTAATGGGGCCGCTCAGCTGGCTGGTCGGGGGATACGACCCCCGGCGCCCTCTTCGAACCGTCTGGCCCGGCAGGCCGGCCGGCTGCCGCCATCACGGGACTGGCAGGGGCCGGTCCCCACGCTCCGATGCCAGTGGCCCGGAACCGGCCGCGGTGCTTCTGATGCCCTCTGTCACGGTGCGATGGTGTCGCGTCCTTTTTTCATCTTCTACAGTGCGGCGCGACGGCGCCACGGATTTGTTGCTTCCCGAGACACGGTGCAGCGGCGCCGCGTTTCTCTGCTCTCCCTTTTATAATTCCCACGCGGTGCCTCGACACCGCGTTTCCTTGCTCGTCGCATCAAAAATCCACAACCAACAAGGGGAGGAGTGTCGGTCTTGTTCGTGCGGTCCGACCTCCTCCCGTAATGCAATAACTGGTGGTTCAATTGAAAGGGGAAAGATGACGGAAGAGAAACACAAAATAGAAACACGTAAAACCACTACCTAAATGCTGTCATCGAACAAGCGTTCGTCGCGGAATTAACCGTCAGGGAAAAAGAGGTTTGTCGCGGAAGAAGAGGATCACCACGGAAGAAAAGGTTTTCCGTTGTAGTTGGGTGATCTCCAAGGAAGGCGTATCTCGCGGTCGGAGGTTGGCGTTCTTCGTTGGCGGTAGAGCGTTCTTCGTGTTCTTCTTCGAAGAACATAGAATCCTCTCTTTGTTCTCCCAAAGGTTTCACACAACACAAACCCCCAAAAATAATAAAATAAGTCCTCTTATTATTTTTTTATCAACTTAAGAATTTTAAAAACAAAAGATAAGAAACGAACAATTAATTTGAAGAATTAATTGTAACAATTTAACTGCCCAACTTAATGGGGCGTTTCATAACCAGAAAAATGCACGTTTGACATTCATTAAAGAGGGGGTTTGCGGGTGCGTTACATAGGATGGAAGAAATGGTGGGGATCATGCGGGTCCCACCTCACAAATATCCTACCAAGTGGGTAGGAAATTTTGGGTTCCACCCTATCCGCTTAACTTGGCTTAAGTGGATGTAAGTGAAATAAAATAAAGTTGTCGCACCACTTTATTTTATTTATTAACTTAACACCAAAAATTAAAAACCACACCCGAGAAAACGCAACTCCTAAAAAAGAGTTTCTAAGAAAATACCGGTGATGAAATTCCATCGGTGCCCTCGGAATTTGATTCCGAGCACCGGTTCAAAAGATAGAAAACCACGCTCGTTCGTTCACTGAATGTACCCGAGTTAATCTTCGGAAAATGATTCCGACCACACCGGGCCTCGGAATCAGGTTCCGTCAGAAACTGCGTTCATGTAAAAATCCCAAGATAATTAAGAAATTAATTTCCTTGAATTTTACGGGTCTCTACATCACTCCCACCTCAGGTCTTTACGTCCCCATAGAGATACATCAAATCTAGGGGAACAAAAGAGGTTACTGAGCACGCATCTGAGCCTCCCTCTCCCAAATGCTCTCCTAGAGGTTCTCGTGCTGCCACCTGATGCACACTAGAAGAATCAACCATCTACGTAGGACCCACTCCAGTCGATCCTTGATCTCCACCGGAATCTCCGCAAAATTCTCCCCATCATCAATGTCCAGCTCCCCATGGTCAATGATATGTGACGGGTCGTGCACGTATCTCCTCAGCTGAGATTCGTGGAAGACGTCGTGCACCCGGGGCAACTAAGGTGGTAGAGCCAGGAAATAAGCCACCTTGAAAATCCTGCTGAGGACCTGTAATGGTCCGATGAAGCGTGGAGACAACTTGCCACCTCGGCCAAATCTCTGTAATCCACATCGAGGTGAGACACGCAAGAAGATGTGGTCGCCATCATCGAACTCTAGTGGCCTCTACCTCCTGTCAGCATAAGACTTCTGCCGGCTCTAAGCTATCCTCATCTACTCCTGGATGACTTGGACCTTCTCTGTCGTGGCCTGGACCATCTCTGGTCCTACAAGTGCTGACTCTCCATGGTCTGTCCAGCACAGTGGTGATCTGCAAGGTCGGCCGTACAACGCCTCGTATGGTACCATCCCGATGGTGGAGTGGTAGCTGCTGTTGTATGCGAACTCCACCAAGGGTAGGTGGTCCTCCCAGATGCGACCAAAGTCAAGGAAACATGTGCGGAGCATGTCCTCCCGAGCCTGAATGGCCCTCTCAGTCTGACCATCCGTCTGAGGGTGAAAGGTGGTGCTCAGACGTAGCTTCGTCCCGAACGCCTCCTGCAACCCCTTCCAAAGCCGGGAAGTAAAGCGAGCATCTCGATTGGAGATGATATATTATGGAAAACCGTGAAGCCATACAATCTCCTGAACATAGAAATGTCTCAGGATCTCCACTGAGCCCTTCTCTCTGATGGGTAAGAAGTGTGCCGACTTGGTGAGTCAGTCGACAATCACCCAGATGGAGTCACGACTTCTGATGGTGCATGGAATCCCAGCCATGAAGTCCATATATATGCCATCCCACTTCCACTCCGGGACCCCCAAGGGTTGTACCAAGCCTTCTCGTACCTGATGCTCTGCCTTCTCCTGCTGGAAGGTGAGGAATCGAGAAACGAACTCTGCCGCAGCCTTCTTCATCCCCAGCCACCAGTGCTGTCATCTGAGATCCTGGTACATCTTCGCCACTCCAGGATGTACCTCCAAAGGAGAAGTGTGAAACTCTCTCAGCACCTCCTCTTGTAAAGCAACTAGTACCAAGGTATGTCCTCTGAAAAGGACGTCGTGCTCTACTCCAAAGGAGAAACCATCAGGTGTTTGTCCTGAGGATATCTGTGCACGCTGCGTCTCACAGTTAGAGTCCCCACGTTGTGCCTCTCTGACCCGTCTTAGTAGTGAGGAGTGACTGTGAGAGACTGATGGAAGGATGCTCCATCTCTATCCATGAATGATATCTGCAAAGACGCTAGCTGCTCTGTCGCCTCCTCAAGTAGCTGAATGCCAGTCCTCCTGCTGAGAGCATCGGCTACCACGTTCCTCTTCCCATTAGTATAGACTATCTCAAAGTCATAGTCCTGGAGGAACTCGAGTCATCGTCGCTGTCTCAGGTTCAGGTCCTTCTGAGAGAAGATGTACCTGAGACTCTGATGGTCAGAAATGACTATAAAGCGCTCGCCCATCAGATTGTGTCACCATGTCTTCAAAGCGAAGACCACTGCTGCCAACTCCATGTCATGGGTAGCGTAGTTCTGCTCATGCGGCCTCAACTGACGTGATCCATAGGTGATCACTGCCCGCTCCTGCATCAGGACACAGCCGAGTCCGGTCCCTGATGCATCGCAGTAGACTACGTACCCTACTCCCTCCTCCGGCAACCTCAAGATAGGTGCACTGGTCAATCTCTGCCTCAGCGCCTGGAAGCTCTGCTGACATCTGTCTGACCACACAAAGGGTTTCCCCTTCTTCGTCAAAGATCAGAGTGGTGCCACAACCTTGGAAAAGTCTGTAACAAATCTTTGATAGTATCCAACTTTTCCCAAGAAACTCCGCACCTCCGTCACACTCCTGGGTGGCTCCCAAGCAAGCACTGCCTCGATCCCTGCGGGATCAACCGCAACTCCCACCTCAGAAATGACATGTCCCAAGAAGTGGACCTCGCGTAACCAGAACTGATACTTTGACAGCTTTCCATAAAGCTGGTGCTCTCAGCGTGTGTCTAGTACAGCCCACAAGTGGTAGGTGTGCTCCTCCTCAGTCATCGAGTATATCAAAGTGTCGACGATGAAGACTACGACAAATCGATCGAGGTATGGCTGAAAGATCCTGTTCATGAGTCCCATGAACTCCGCTGGAGCATTGGTTACGCAAAAGGGCATAACCATGAACTCATAGTGGTCATACCGACATCTGAAGGCCGTCTTCTACAAGTCCTCATCCCGAAATCTGAGCTGATGATATCCTGACCTGAGTTATATCTTCGAGAACCACCGTTCTACCTTGAGCTGATCGAAGAGGTCATCAATCCTCGGTAGCGGATACATGTTCCTCACTGTCACCTAGTTCAGGCGACGATAGTCGACACACTATCGCAAGCTCCCGTCCGCCTTCTTGGAGAACAGTATCGGGGAAGCCCAGGGTGAAACATTGGGTCTGATGAATCCCTTTCCCTGCATGCCCTCCAACTGTACCCGTAGCTCTTGAAACTCAGCGGGGGCCATCCGATATGCTGGAGTCGATATCGGGGCTGTCCCAGGGTATAGGTCAATATAAAAGTCTACCTCTTTGCGAGGAGGTAGTCTTGGAACGTCGTCGGGAAAAACGTTTGAAAACTGATCCACCACTGAAAGAAAACCAGGACTTCGCACGTCAACTACTCCTAGTATGAGGCTATCCTATTGATGAGTGATGGTTTGTCCTCTCATCTGTGGAAGTACATCCTGTGCTGCAAAGGATCCCTTCTCACCGGTGAAGGTGAAACTACTCCCGTCGGTGCGTACACATCGCACCTTGCGTCTAATACAGTCGATCTGAGCATGGACTGTAGATAACCAATCCATGCCCAAGATGACGTCGTAAGGCCTCGACGCCACTACAAGAAGATCCCAGCTAAAGCTCTCACCTCCTAGAGTAAGCTCACACTGCCGGCACCAGTGCGTAATCGTCGAGTCGGCTCCCATAGGAGTCTCTACCCGTATGGATTGAGCCAACGGCTCTATTAGAATCTCCGAGCTCCGAACAAGGGCAGCATCTATGAAAGAGTGACTCGCTCTCATGTCTATGAGAACTGCATCAAGGGTAGAATAGACACAGATAGTACCTCGAATCATCTCGGGCGCGCCGTGGTCATAGGCCTCCACTGCCTGGAGCTGTGCATGTCTCCGCCAGGCATCTCCCTGTGGTCGGGGTGGACCTCCTAGTGGTGGTGGTGGTGGTAGAGCCTCGAAGCGTCGCCCACCACCTCCTGCCCGGCCAGCTCCTCTACTTCATCCGCCTGCTCCCTGCAGACCGCCACGATCGACCCTCTACCTCTGCCTGGGTGGCCCCTCAACCATCTGCTGCTCCTCAGCATGGCGGGTCGGGCAGTCACAAGCCATGTGGCCCTGCTCGCCACAGGCGTAGCACTATATGCCTCTCGAAAGACTGGCTTCGCGCTATGTGCCCTACACAGCTGACCCAGTGTTCTGAGGTTGTTTGCCTGAGGGTCTGGTCTGCCTGGAACCATGAGTCATCCTTCGACTACCTGTGCAGAAGACTCTGCTACATGCCGCCCTGCGGTGGGTCGCGCCGCTGATATAGACTCAGTAAGAAAACTCTCGATCAGAAGAGCTCTCTCCAGAAACCCTACCTACGTCGGAATGCTGAGGGAGATCAGTGATGCCCTGATCTCATGCCTCAATCCCTGCTCGAAGGTTCGGGCCCGGAAGAATGGGTCTCGTACCATGTCTGTCGAGTAGCGCGAGAGATCCGTAAATCTCGCCGAGTACTGGGAGACCGTCAAGCTTCCCTACCGCAGCTGAAGAAGCTCCTGGATGTGCACCGCACAGAGGGTGGCTGGGAAGAACTCCGAGCGGAAGAGAATCTCAAAGTATGACCAAAGAAGAGATGCCTCATGGTGCACCTGGAGCATCAAGCTCCACCATCTGCCTGCTGCCGCGTGCAGTAGTCTCGCTGAGAGGATCCCCATGAGGTCTTCTGTTGTCCTCACTAACCTAAAAACCCATACATCTGCCTCCAGCCAGTCCTCGGCTGCCTGGGGGTCCGCCTCCCTGCGGAATCTCGGTGGTCGTTGGTGTTGAAACTCGTGCAGTGCACTAAGGCATTGTGCATCGTCAGCGGCTGGGGCTGGTAGCATCGGTGGCTCGGTGGTTAGAGGTACATCTGGTGCCTCTGCTGTCAAAGGTCCATGTACCGAGGCCTCGTCGCTCGGCAGGCTGTCGTCACGTACAACTCTCGGAACCCTAGCTGGCTGCCGTCATGGGTCTATACTGAAAAGAAACAGGTGCGCCATGGTCAAACAATATACCCGGTGAGCTGACATATATTAATCACAAAGAAAACATGAAACACAAATGCAATCAATGTTTTAGTGCATTATGTCAGAATTTAGAAGTCAGGGTTCTGGTGTACGGATACGTCGGCCGCCGCACCAACACTGGACTCCCTGGACTGATAACCACACCCAATACGCTTAACACTATTGCTTCACATAGAAAAAAGATCATAGTCTAATGTTCTGCGGTAGAACCGAACTCCTCTGATACCAATTTGTCACGACCCATTCACGGGGCCCGTGTCGTGACTACCCCATTCCCGCTTTCCGTAGGCCAGGGGCTGGAAACTAGCACCAAGGCGTAATTACCGGTAAAAAGGGAAGGCATTTCCTTTGTAAAGTAAACAAACACCACAGAGTAAGAAAGAAGTAGAAGTAAACACTAAGTAAAAATTGGGTACAACAGTAAGTGCAGAAAAGTAAGTGGGCCCGAATACAAACCCAAACTGAAAGTAAAGTACAACTGGAAAGGAAAAACAGTAACTGAATGTAAAGTTGCAACGTCGATCCGCCCAATGGAAGTCCCACCTGAAGGGTGAGTATAGATATCCTCTGCAGCTCCTCGGGTCTAGTCGTCCGCTCCGAGTACGTCTTGCCCAGTGGTCCACCTCCAGGTACCATACTTCTCCGCAAGCCTCAACCACGATCAGCATTGTCCATCGTCTGCAACCAACACAACGTAGCGCGGGAATAGCCCATGCATGGGTGAGTATAAGCTACTCAGTAGGGACCCTGAGACCCCCGAAGGTCTCCCAGAATCCACAAAGGATAATCTACAAAGGAAAGATACAATCACGAAGTAACATCCGACACTGCTTAGGTATATGCCCATACATATACCTAATTCATCAATTCTAGTTCGCTCCAACCTCTGAGACCAAGACAACCCTGTCCACACAGGGAATCACAACCCAATCCACACAGGAAAGAAAAACGTAATCCACAGAGGATAGTACAACACAATCCACAAAGGAAAGAAAAACAGGATTCAGCTCACACAGGTATACTTCTTCGTATGACGATAGAGATGGTCAGATATATCCACTAATTCATCTATGCCATCGGACCCACAAAGGATCGATAGGTACTAAACCCCGCAATGACCCACAAAAGATCTGACCCACACATGATCGATAGGTAACTAACCCCCAAAAAGACCCACACAGGATCCGTAGGCGCTGGCCCACACAGGACTGTTGAGTGGTGAACCACACAGGATCAGACCCACACAGGATCTGTAGTACTGATCCACGTAGGATTGCTGAGTGGTGTAGTCGTCTTCGTCGAATCCACAGAGGATCTATGTACAGCTGTGGTCGTAGACGCAGTCGCAGCCAGCTCTAGGGTTCCCGCACATAGCAAGCTCGTTCGGGAGGGTCCACTCCACGAGCCGAGAGGCTGATACATAAACTGACACATAGTCTAGATTTGATGTATCCAAAAATTCCGTATCGTCAACAGGAACTCAACGCCACAGACGGTGCGTCAAACGAACGGTCAGTCTGAGAGTTATTGGCTTTTTGTCCCAGGGGCCCGGTTGGTTTTTTTATGTGAAAACCAACCTGACCATACTCCACATATATCCAAACCTCGGGCGGCATAATCCAAAAGATCCTTCTCACTCTGAGGAATCCATCAAAGTCGACGGCTTGTCAATCACACGTCTGAAGCTTAAGTTATTAGTGTTTCCTCTCTGAGGTCCCGGTTGGTTTCGTGTACGAACCACCCTGGCTGAACCCAAAGTATTCCGAAACCTTGAGTGCAATATTCCGAAACAACCATCTCGATCCAAGGATCGCATCGCAACTGACGGTGCATCGATCGGAGGAACGTAGCTCATGTTATGGGCGATAGACTGAAAATGGTTCGGTAATAGGGGTTCGGGTCGGGTCCGACCCGGCCCGATACCCCAAGGGTCGGCCCGAACCGGGTCGACCCGACCCGGGTCCGGATCCAGCCCGGACTGGGGGTGGCCAGGCCCGGCCTGGGCGCGGCCCGGCCCGGCCTGGGCGTGGCCCCGCCTAGCGGTCCGGTTCGGCGGACCGGCCAGGGCAGTCGCGCGGCGCGCGGTGCGCTGGCTCGCCGTTAGGGGTTCGTCCGAACGGCCGAACCATTTTGGGGTGGGGGGAACTGCCCCCGCGTGAATTAAATTGCGGCCCCATTAATGGGGCCCCTCAGCTGGTCGGCCGAGGGTTATGACCCCCGGCGCTCTCCTCGAACCGGCCGGCCCGGCCGGCCGGCTGCTGCCATCACGGGACCGTCAGGGGCCAGTCCCCTCGCTCTGACACCGACGACCCAGAACCGGCCACGACCTTCGTACGTCCGGCGCGGTGCGACGGCGCCGCGCCCCTCCGCCGCGTCCCCGCTTTGGCCGCGATGCTTCTGAGGTCCGCCGGCACGGCGCGATGGGGACGCGTCCTTTGTTCATCTTCTACGGCGCGGCGCGACGGCGCCACGGATTTGTTTCTTCCTGCGTCGTGGTGCGACGGCGCCGCGTTTCTCCGCTCTCCCTTTTACAATTCTCGTGTGGTGCTTCGTCACCACGTTGCCTTGTTCGCCGCATCAAAAATCCACAACCAAAAGGGAGAGGAGTGTCGGCCATGTTCTTGTAGTCCGATCTCCTCCTGTTAATGCGATAACTGATGGTTCAATTGGAAGGGGAAAACGACGGAAGAGAAACACAAAATAGAAACGCATAAAACCCCTACCTCAGCGCTGTCGTCGAATGAGCGTTCGTCGCAGAATTAACCGTCACGGAAAAAGAGGTTTTTCCCGGAATAAGAGGATCACCGCGGAAGAAGAGGTTCACCGTTGGCATTGGGTGATCTCCGAGGAAGGCTTCTCTCGCCGTTGGAGGCTGGCGTTCTTCATTGGCGGTTGAGCGTTCTTCGCGTTCTTCGTCGAAGAATGAAGAATCCTCTCTTTGTTCTCCCAAAGGTTTCACACAACACAAACCCCCAACAATAATAAAATAAGTCCTCATCTTTTTTTATTATCAACATAAGAATTTGAAAAACAAAAGATAAGAAATGAAAATTTAATTCGAAGAATTAATTGTAACATTTTAGCTGCCCAATTTAATGGGGCGTTTCTTAACAAGAAAAACGCACAGTTGACTTTCATTAAAGAGGGGGTTTGCTGGTGCGTTACTTAGGAGGGAAGAAACGGTGGGGCTCATGCGGGCCCCACCTCACAAATATCCTCCCAAGTGGGTAGGATATTTTGGGTTCCACCCTATCCGCTTAACTTGGCTTAAGTGGCATTAAGTGAAATAAAATAAAGTTGTCGCACCACTTTATTTTATTTCTTAACTTAACCCCAAAAATTAAAAACCACACCCGAGCAAATGCAACTCCAAAAAAGAAGTTTCTAAGAAAATACTAGCACTGCGATTCCATCGGTGCCCTCGGAATTCGTTTCCGAGCACCGGTTCAAAAGTTAGAAAACCCCGCTCGTTCGTTCACTAAACGTACCCAAGCTAAACTTCTGAAAATGATTTTGGCCACACCGGGCCTCGGAATCAGGTGCCGTCAGAAACTGTGTTCTTGTAAAAATCCAAAGAAAATTAAGAAAAAAAATTCCTTGAATTTTACGGGTCTTTAAATTATGATTGATTAATTTACAATTAATATCATCTTTGAATTTTTTTCGGTAACTTGGGATATTATAAATTCTATTTTGCAAAAGTTTTATTTAAACATCATTTTATGTCACCATTTTTTAGTTTTCCATATACATTTTCTGTACACCACAATATTTACATTATGCATTTTACTGTATATTACATCCAATTTCTATAACACATTTCATCAGTTTGGGTATACATATGTACTCTTGATTGACTGTTATTGTTATTTAAACATTAGAAGAGAAAAATATGCATTTTGGTGCTCATTTCCATTTTTTCTATGTTTAAAACACACATTTCATTTATTATTTTCAATTGGATATTAATAACATTTCCCTTTCAAATTATTTGAATTTATTTATCCATAATATATACTATTCAATCTTCTAACTCCATGTAGAAAAACATGTTTCATTATTTTGGTATTGAGGATGCAGTGAAATATGTTTTTTTTAGTTTGTGGAGACTCTGAATTTTCAACAATCCATGACAATGGAATGCAACCATCTATGAAGGAAAACATTAAAAAGGAGGCAGAAAAAATGATCCACATTTTGTGGTTCCATAACAATGTAAAATTTAATTATGATTAATTAATTTACGATTAACCTCATCTTCAAATTTTTTTCCGGTAACTTTTGGATAATATAAATTAATGTTTGCAAACTATTTATTTAAACAACTTTTTATTTCATGATTTTTTCGTTTTCGAAATATATTTTATGTACACCGCACAATTTAAAATTTGTAGTTTATAGTATATTATTTACAATTTCTATAACATATTTCATGAGACTGTTAAATAGAAATCTTTTAAAATTTGTATCATATATTGCATTTTCATGTTCCATTCTATTAAAAATTGTAATATACATATATCAGTAACACATATTTCAATAGAATACTACTAGGAATTATAATTCTTCTCCTGGAAAATATTGGTTTGGATATACGTATCACAAAGAGTGGGGTTGGTGATTCCAATTATTGTATTTGATTGGTTTTGATGAAGTAAGAATGTGTTTTGAGAAAATTTAATGTCTTAGATACCGCTCCATCACTAAGGACTCCTTCAGATGGTTCAACATACCCTCTTAATGGGTTTTTTTAGGGTATAATTTTGGTGCAACTGCATTTAGAATGGCTTGACATATACATAACTATTTGAATAATTCTTATCAATAAGTGATTCCATATTGTTTATCTGTAAGTGTTTCCAGATTACTCATACATAAATATTTTTATATTTCATATAAAAAAATGTTTCTCGTCTACTCATAAAAATGTGTTTTTACACATTTCTTATTGAAAACTATTTCCAGATTTCATTGGATAACCTTTTCCAGATTGCTTATTATGACTACAATTGGTTGATGTGGATAGCTTCATATGATTTTTCTAGAATTGTTTCCAATTGAGATATTTCCCTATGCTTTTTCTTTTATATGAATACGTATTTAAACCTATAATGGATTGTACTGTGATAAATTTTTCTCAAACAATTTATACAACTATATGTTTTGTATACAAAGTGGGACGGATTATGTAGCTTGAATTGATCATTCGTTATTATTCAGTTTTTCTAACCATTTGATTGTAGATAAATGTCAACATCATGACTATCATGTGGTGTAATGGAAGCAGAATCCGTGTTTTTATTTTATTTTATATGACTACAGATTAACACCATTAAGGGATTCTATTATGATAAATTTCCTCAAATAATGGTTACACCCTATGTTTATGATCCAAACAAGGAAACTGGAAAGAATTATGCAGCTTTAATTAACCATTAATTCTTATTCAGTTTTATAACCATCTTATTATAGATAAATGTAAACATCATCACTTTCGTGTGGTACAATGGAAGTAGATTTCAAGATGAAAAGTGTCAATTATATTGTTCATGACATGTAATGTTTCACTTGCATTTCAGTTGGAATAAATAAATAAATTATTATTTCATCTCAAACTATATACTATGATTAATTTCCCCCCAAAAAAGGTTAAAAACCTTTTCTATGGACTAAAACCTAGAGTGGCTAGTACATTGATAATATTTCATGTTCATGAAATGAGTAAATTTTCATAAAAGTTTTTTTCATTAGTTTTTTCCTTTATATATCAACATATTATCCCATCCATCATCACTGTTTTATTAGGTACAGTAAATTCTGTGGGGTTATGAATTTTAGTCCCATTTAAGGCTTAGAATCTCATAATAAATCAGGTGAGAAGATTAGATAGCTGAGAGAGAATCTGCTATGAACTCAAGCAGAGACTCAGGGGTTGTGCATAGGGCAGTTACAAAGGTGCATCATTCACTGACAGCTTTATTTCTATTGATTAAAAATCATCAAGTTATGTGTTTCAGTTGTTTTAAGGTATGTTCCACCAATTTGAATTTATTTTTTTAATAGGGATATATTTTTTTGGATAATAATCAATTACAATGAGTTTTGGTTATATACAGTAACATACATTCGAGTATACCAATATTTTCTTCCATATTTTTTGTTTCATTATTTTTTAGTTTGGTATATGTTTTTTCATATCCTACTTTTTATAAGGTTCACTATATATAAATTCATTTTCTGCATATATGGAGTACACATTTAGAGTTATATTATTTACCAGTATTTTATAATTTCATTATATTCAATGTAATAAATATAAATTTAGGGTTTCATTTGGTGACGTCCTTAGGGATGTTGATCCATTCCAAGTATTCTTAGGGTCATATTACTTCACAAAATCCTTATCAGTAGCACTAGTTATACCAACATCATGGAAGAAATGATCTCTATACAAGGTCTCATTGGAGATCCCTTTTATCCTATAAATAATTTACCTAGATAGCCTATACATTTTTTGTGTTAGGATTCTTAGGAGATGTCATAGAGAGTGAATGAGATGTCTGGCCCTGGTCAAATCCATCCACCACCTCAACCTTTTTTGGAGTGTCCTTCTCAGCCTGTAATTAATCAGTTTTTAGCATATAGAAAGATTTTTCATCATCATTTCACTAATTTTTTATTATTATTTGTATGTACTTATGTGCAAACATATCACATGAAACCCAATTGAACCTTATGTTTAAATACTCACCCCAATGTTATAAAATCCAATCAATGAAAAATATAGGTAAAATTCCCATTTAAATATAGTGTTTTCTGTTGTAGTATACCTGCATGGGTGTTTTTGTAATCATTTTCCAGTATATAGACAGATTTCCAAACACTATTTCACGTAATTTTTTTATTCTTTATAGGTACTTTTATAAAAAAATGGTGCATGAAAATAGAACCTTATACAAACAAACATACCCCAATGTTAGAAAAGCCAATTAATTTCAAATATAGATAAAATGGCTGGTAAAACATTGTGTTTTTTTGTTACGTATTAGTTATATGGGTGTGTTTGTTATCATTTCTCATCTTATAGGTAAGATTTGGTTTCCAGGTTAATGTTGGGTTTTTATCTGATTTGTCATTTATTTGGCAGATCTGTGACACTATGAAGGAAGATGAAGATGTGGAGGAAGAAATTTGAATAATCAGTTGCATGAAACAGTACATAAAAAACTACTTTCAGCACTGAATTTTGATGGGGTTCTGGTTTATGAGTAAATAGTTAAATCCACAGAGCAATTTGATTCCAAATACTATGTTACAATGTGATGCCATGGAGTCGTTTACAGAGCTGACTTGTGGAGCAATCATGTTGATGAAGAAAAGAAACTTAACTATGAAAAATGGTGATTGTGATCAATGGTATTTCAGTATGCTCTAAACTAATGTGGTGAAATGTGCACTTTATGTGCTAATTTAATGCTTTTTATTACATTTTTATTGATTCTTTTGATGGTTTGTGTAAGGGAAAAAACTCAATAGCGGAGTCTTGAAGTACTCATTATAGTGGATTTGAAAAATGAATTACAATGTATTTATCTTATTAAAAGGTAACAATTTAAATATTGTTGGTGTAATGGAGTCTTTACTGTAGTAATTTTTTGTGTTAGTATTGTAGTTTAGTCTAGTTTTTTTTAGTCCATAGAATGTTGATTCATAAAAAGTAGTTCGAATGTTTTTTTCTATGAAATAGAGGTAGATTACTTTATTTTCAATTTTTTAGATGATTATCTTTACATTATGAAATCTTATTTCTATCTTTAGATGTATTATTTAAAAAACTAAATGCTTCTAAAGTGGTCAGTAACATCTTTAAGAATTGAATGTTATACTGATTACCCCCTTCCCTATGTGTATCCTCCTATGGGCCCCCACCTCCTCCTCTGCACTGGCTTTTAACTTTTCCTCTACCTCAACCTTTGCCTCCTCTTATACCTTTGCCTCTTCTCTTACCTCCACTGCTCCCCCAACATAGTTCTAAGGCCACTATTCATCACTTCATTTATGACTTGCATTCATTTTATTTTTTTATTTTTTTCCCTTCCAATTTCATCCTCTTCTCCAATCATAAAGTGACCATTACGTATGATGATGACAGATTAAAAAAATGAACTTTCTACTAAAATTCCTTTTCAAGACACCACAACGAATTCTTAATGATATGTCATGTTTTTCTGTATCTTTTTACATCATGTTATTTCATTTTCATTCATTTTCATATATATTTTTGAATTCATGTTCTTATTTTTCATTTATTTTCATTATTATCTACCACTAAAGTAGTATGTTTATCATATTTTATGTTATTTTTATTATTATTTACTCGAACTATTAAAACACTTTTAAAAATTAGATTTTTATTTTAGTGTTGTGTGTATGAATGGGTGAGGTACTAGTTGATTATAAAAAAAAGAAAACATTTCAATATATTTACATTAAAATGGTCATTATCGAATCAACTACAGTATTAAATTTATAATAATATCAACAAAAAATTAATTTTGAAAAAATTATTAAATATTTGTAATATTCAGAAATTATAATTTATGATAAGGTCAAATTATTTTTTGACAAATAGTATTTTTTCAATGTATTTAAATTTAATTACAACAATTAATGTTAAATTAAGATTTATGAGTGACTAAATCAAAACAGTAAGGACTAAAATAACTGATAAAAGTTCCCAAAATTATTTTTATGTCAATATATTGAACATATAAAACAATGTATTTACAATGGAACATTTTTCTATCAAATATTAACTAAAAAACTTTATTGGGGTTTTCCATTACTAAAATATTATAAGAGGGATACTCCTCGTAAATAATAAAAGGCATAATCTACTCTCACATCCTCCTACCACTCATGAAACTTTGGTTTGACCCAAAAATATAAAAATATCTACCCAAAATCCCCTATTAATTTTTTAAGGCTCCCTTTTGATTAAATCCTTCCAACCAATTCCATCGATGTAATACAAAAGGAGTTACATAATTTAGAAGTAACAACCTCCCTCAAACTCGTATTTTTCTTTCATTCTTCACTACCTCAAATCCATTTTTCTATAATTTTATAAAAAAATAAATATAACAGGGTGTTTTTTACTAATTTTTTTACATAATATTACATAAACACTTTGGTCATATGGGTAACAAAAAGACTATATATGGGTGTGGTGGATTACAACATCAGTAAATGATGATTGATCATTTTTCATTCACAGCATATCATTGTAGAAATTAGGATGGTAAATGTTTTAATATATTTTATATATAATATTAATTATTTATTTATGAACTTTATGGAATTTAAAACACCTATTATTAGACATTACATTTTGTGTTAATATGATAATTTGTTTTGTTGATGTATTGACCACTGCCCCCTCAAAGGAGTGTGAATCATCCATACACTACATTGAATATATAAGGATGGTTTAAGTTAATATATATACTATATATTCTATAATAAATATTCTATTATAATTATATATCTACATATATAATACAATATGTCTTTTATATATATTCATTTCTACCTGAGAATTAAATAGAAATATTGCTTATTCGTACAAATCATATCCCATCTCCATGAATTGTGTATTATATTTCATACATCAATATTATAGGGATTAGTATAACAGACCCATATTTAGTATAAATTATATATTAATAATTTATTACATTCTGGAAATCATGATATGAATATAAGGACACAATATAAAACAAATTAAGACCCATGTGAAAACAAAGCAGATATTTCCCAAAGTGAAACATTTACAAATAATTGTTAACAAGAGTATAATATAAATCCTGAATAAATTTATATTTTGTATTAGATGTAACAATATATTTTTTTATACATATTTATACTAAATTACTATTTATAATATATTATGTTTGAATGAGTATGAAGGGATTCAAGATAGAAGGTAAGGAATTTTCATCGTAGTGTTTATTTATGTAGGATACATGCTTTATTCAAACCCCATTCCTTTTATGTGGGGTGTATACAGAACATAGATTTATTATGTGATTGAAATAATTAATTGTATGGGTATTTAAATATAAAGTTTATTAATTTTAATTACTTGGTATTATGTTTCAAAATTAATTAAATCTATAAAAGAATATTTTCAAAAAAATTATTCATTGAGATAAAGTCATTGTTAGGAACCAATATTTTTTGTTGAGGTGCATATTATAATATTTAAATTTTATATCCAAAATATCATTTTTTATGTTATTTTATGCTTCACGATATCTCATTTTATTACATAGGAATTATCGATCAAATATAAAAAGTGGTAAGGGTTTATTGAAATAATATAATTAATACTGACGATTGTTTTTTAGACTTCCACTAATGAAAATATATGATCCATGTCCAATGAAATAACATGGAAATTATTATCCTATTTTTATTCTTTATATATTCATGTATTGGCATAATTTTTTCACCCTTTGGTAGGTAAGATAGTTACGAATGTGTTTTTATGAAAGCCCAACATTACCCTCTATTTGTTTTAAAATCTATGTTCCCTCAATAACCTTTCCTTATAAATATGTTTTCCAAGAATATATTATTAATATTATATGATCAATATAATATATTTTTTTCCTATTTGTGTATTAGATTTTTTTAAATGATTCCTCTTTTCTTTTTCCAAATGATTCAGTTATGTACATTTTTACAGTGTAAAAGTAATTTTGTTTTTTACATTGTATGAAAAGAACAGATTTTAACACCAGCAATTATATGATGATTAATTTTCATTTTAAAATTGTTATTTTTTCTATTTTTCTAAAAATAAATTTTCAATGAAATGGTTTTCAAAATAATACCAAGATTAATTTATATTTTTTCAAGGAAAACTTCATTTCAAAATAATTTGAAGATCCACTAAATGTTTTGAAAGGAAATCTAATATAAAACAGTTAACTATTATTCCATTATATGTTTATTATTTTTACATTAAATGATATTTTTTTCAAAATGATTTTTATTTCAAAAAATATTTTCCAAATAAAAAGTATAACATCCACTTGAGATGTTTATAAAATATCTTCCAACACTGTTTACCACGAAAGATAACATCTATTTGTAATCTTTCCTTTCATCAAGATGATATTAATCTTCCATTCATATTATTTATCTATGTGGTTTATTATTAATGTCGTGGTATTTATGAAATCCATTTTACCTTCATGGGTTATGTTAGAAAGGTCTTGGTAGACATTATTGACATTTTGTGTTTTTATTCTCATGTGTATTCCCTAATTCCATATTGTATTATTATATTATTTTATCATGGATGGTGTTATTTCGATCATATTGATTCATGTCGATTGAAATGAAATGAAATTTTCCATGATTAATGTTCATAATTTTTGATATCTAGGGCATGATCTGATAATGATCATGACCACATTCCCATTCCCTTATGTTTATGATATACTTACACATTTTCATTATTTAACCTTCATAATAATGTGTCTTATACCATTATTATCTTTCCCTTACCCAATTATTAAAGAATTATTTTTAATAATTAATACAATGGATGATGATCTCTGTAGAAATAATGAAGAAATTTCACTGAGTTAGGTGATTTTCGTTACATGCATCCAAATGACCTATAAAGAATATGAACATTGGGTGTCTATTTGTATAATGCATTATGTATTATAAAAACGTGATGTAATGTATATGTAAATTAATTCAGGTTCTTTATACATATATTTGGAATTATATATATTTATAATTCATCGTACAGTCATAATGAAAAACTAGGGTTCTATATTTTTAATTCCCAATGTTCTAAATGTTTTATATCCATTTTCAATGTGAAATTGTATCAAATGTACAAATATATATTTTTTTATGTATAATTGTACAAATTATACGTTAAAATCAATTTAAATAATAATTTAAGAATATAAATAAATTATTTGAAATATTATTTTTCAGACAAAAATATGTATTTTTCATTATAAATATATAATTAAACGTTTATAAAAAATAATCAACCAACAATAAATATTATATTATGAATTAAAAATAAGTTTCTTATGTAATATTAAATTTAAAAAGGATTCAAAATAGAGATTTAAAAAAGGTGAACCATTAAAATGTTCAAAAATATCATTTATGAAAAAATATACTGTTATGCGTTTTTAGGTATTTATTATTTACTTCTTCCTACAAACATGATAGATAAATCTAAAATCAGTTTATTTGATATAAAAAAACAAAAAATTAATTCATCATTTTCACTCATGTTGATTAAATATATTTATAAATGTAAAATTCCATTCAAGGAATACAAATTGTTTTCTTAATAAAATCATATACTTATATTCTATTGGTTTTGATATTCATTTAAAATTAAATTATATACATTTAATTAAATTCTATAAAATGTCTGAAATATAATTTCATTATTCTATTAGGATTTTTCATTCCTTACCTTCATATATCTACGTGATAAGATTCAAATATAGGTAGTATAATATTATAATTTTTTTATAATTGATGTTGAATATGTTGTATTATATTTAACAGAGTTTTTTCCTTTATAAAAATTCAATATCATACATTATCCCCACATTAATAATGTCCATCCTCATAATTTTATTTCACAATCGATGAACAAGGGTTTTTTACTATACAAAATAACATTTATGAAATCCATCATCGGAAAAAATGGTTAATGAAAATAACATTTTAATAGGGAGAAAGGAAAAAATAAAGGTCAATTGGGATAAAAGGTACTTGGGTACCTTGTATGAAAACATGTATATGGAAAAGAAAACTAGGTATCAATTTTTAATGGTGAGTGATAAATAAAATTTCCATTGTACTGTTTGGTATCATAAAACCATCAATATGTGACATATTAAAATGCTATTGATTCATTGGTATGAAATTTTAGTGGTTAATATTTTTATCCAAAATCATTTTTCTCATTATTGAGGGATTCATTTAAAAAATAAATTAATAACATAAGTAATTACCCATATATAAAATTTATAATATTCATCCATTTATAAATGTCAACAAAAATGTCATATTTTATCCCATATATTAGTATATGAGATGAATTTTAGTATATAAATCATTAAAATAAAATTCTATTGGTTAAAAATCCATTTATGTGTAAATAGAAATTACATTTTTCATTATACATTATCAAAATCATAAATTGTTAGTACATTATAATGAAATTAAGAATCAAAGAATCCATTATATGGTAAAAACTACATTAGTCATTAAAATTTAACACTAATTCACATTGTTCAACATAGATCATTCAAAAAATATATCCATAAAATTTCGCTAAAATATTATATAATATAGTTAAAACCCAAAAATCTAATGTATATAATCACAAAGATTTCCAAATAACATCATTCACTATTGATGTCTCATAACAAAAATATAATTTATAAAACCACTTAATCTCTTAGATAAGATATCCATTTCAATATATAACCTGAATCCCAATAACACCATAATAAAATCACGGATTCATCATAAATATGTTGAAATCATAATTAATATTATAAAATATAACTATATTTTATTTATTATAATCAAATTTGATTCCAAAAATATTTAATGTCTTCCAAAATAAAATTAATCAATTAATCTCAGACTCATTATTCAATCACATGGAAATATATTCTATAAAACACATAACCACAATATATGAGATAGAATAAAAAAAGTTATTAGTAAACACGAAATCTTTTATTGCAGTGTTTGCTAATGTTGACTTGTAACCCTTTGGTTGTGGTTTTGATCACTACGATATTGTTTGAGGGTATAGGTTGTCACCCATGTTTTCAGATTTAGTTGTTATAAAACCATAATATTTTAATTATAATAAAATTATATAAATGTACAAATCATCCTCAAAAGTAATGTTAATATCTTTTAACCTCAATGTCTATCTCATACATTCCATTTGTCAATTCAAAATTTAATAACCCACTATTACCTCAAATTTAGAGATAATATAAAAAATATATTTCTTGTTCATTTCTATATTTACAAAAAATATAAAAGAATTTTTCATGAAATAATTTTTTTTATGTCATAAAATTATCTGCTATAGGTAACATAAAAATATCTACTGTTAACTATATTTCAGAGGTCTATGTTTCATCTATATTTTGTATCAAATTTATGAAAACTAATACTTCTCTTGAAAACTGATGAGTTATTCCATAATGAATATATGATACCCCTATAACATAAATTTGAAACTCCACGTATAATCAAATACATCATTTTTCATCTATCCCCAAACATTAACCATTATTCATCATCATAATACATCACTTAAATAATAATTATTTGAATTATATATTTTTGATTCATCTATATAAATGTTAGTGAATTCCTATACCATTAAAATTATGTCAAAAAATGAAATGATAAATATTCCACAAAAAACCATTTAAGACAATTAAAAAGTCCAATATAACATAATCTCGATAAAGGGATCCCAACTCACTCAAATAAACAACATATTATTAATACGGTTTACCATTTTGTAATCAATAAATCAGTTGTAACTATTCAATCCCATACATATAAAAATCTTAACTAATAATTATTATAATTAATTACATTACCATTCATATACATCATAATATCAACAATTATTTCAGGTAAACCAAAACATGAATTAATTTTTATGATTAAATAAATTATAATCAGGAAGCAAGAAATAATTCATACATTTAATTTTACAATTACTGTTTCCTAATGTTCTAATATAATAGAATTAGGTAATAATAAATATTAATATCTACCATCCTTATGATCTCATTCATGATCCTTATTAATAGGATATCAATGAGAATAATGTAAACACTCCCCACATTTATATCATATTAATGTTTACCTGGGGAGAACATATTTCAACATCAAGTAGTTAACTGAATTATTCTTGTCTCATTTACAATTTATTCATTTTTACCTCATCATTCCATATTAATAAAACACCCCATTGATTGAAGAAATATTACTTTTAGTGTTATTACACATTAATAACACAAAGATCCTTGATTATATTTTCATCAGTAATGATTGTCAACTAAACATTCAAATCGATTCAGTTCAATTGTTTTTTTTTGTATTAAATGACTCACCATAGGTGATTTGGTTAATCATAATTCTTATAGCTTGTTTAAAATAACCTATGTAGGTCTCATTATAGTTACCATTTCATTTATCTCCTCATTCCAACCTCCATCACATTTTCTTTCACATCAATTTTTACATGGGTGCCTAATGTATATGTCCATTTACTAAAACAAAATAGTTTAGTGTGGTAATATCCATTAAATCATAATATACCATATTTTGAGGTTTATTAACCCTGATATATAATTATTCATTTTAGCTCAAACTCTATAAATTTAACCAAAATTAATATAATTCTTCCTACCGTGGTATCAATTATGGTTATATATTACTTTTAACATATGATTAAATAATATCCAAACATATAATGAAATCTAAATGGTGCTCGGATACCATCTATAAGGAATCATCCTTAAACATCATATATTCAAGGTACATTTAACTATAATTAAATTTATTTATATCATAATGATATTTTCTGTTTACAATTTAGATAAAAATGATGAATATTATAACGTAAAATCATAAATTAGAAGCGGACTCTTATACACAATATCATTTTTTTAACCAATGAATCCCCTTTTAAAAGTAAACAGATTTTAACGTCACGTGAAATAGTCACCTTTTTCCACATGATATCATACTTGTCGCTAATCTCTCGTATACCTAAGGAAAATCGTTTTAAAACATGGGATAAATAGAAAATATAATTAAGTTACTAATGGTAGAGAAAAGTTTACTCCATAAAAAATGACTCATAAAAACAGATGTTTTTCATCATAAAAATGGATCATCATTTCAAATTTTCTAATAAATTTCCATTTTAAAATCAATTTATTTTAATGAAAAATCTATATTACTCATATAAAATATATTTAAGTAACTTCAGAAATAATTTTATAACCACTCTCTCAAATTTAGTAACTAAAATGGTCAACCTTCTACTCTGGAGTACCCAATTCATTGGAGGATGTCATGTAACCACCCCTCCTCAGTTTATCATGTAACAACCCATCAATGATCAATCACATAATAATACATCATTGGAATATCACATTACCACCATTTAATTAATTTTCATATTACATCCATTCAATATAATCATTTTCCAATAACCATTACACAATCGTAAATAATAAATGTCAGCATCATAAAAACAAACAATGAAAAAATGAATTTTTTCAATCTAAATTAATTCATTTTAAAAAACTAAAAATTTATGAATTATTTTTTTTACATTAATGTATCTGTATAAAAATTAAAGGTATTATTAAAAATATTAAGTAGATATAGTAAATTTTAAAAAACATTTATTCTATATTTTATGTCATATAATTCACAAAGAATATATATTAAAAATATAAATAATGGATTCATTTAAAATATTTTAAAAATAAATAGTTGAGTGAAAATAATTTTAAAAATATTTGATGAATAGTAAATTCCATATTGAAGATATTTTTATAACCAATGGGAATGGAAAAAAAATTATTATTTTTGGTAACATTAAAATGATATTTTTTAATATAATGACACTTATAAATATCATTGATTTGATTTGATAATTAGTCGAATAAATAAAATATGTTTATAATATTTTAATTGACAGAAATATTTTTAAATTAAATTTATTTTATTCAAAAAAATTTAATACATAATCTTATAAAAACATAGTTATGAAATATATGATCAACCAAAAAAATAAAAGCAGGTTATGAAAATCCCTTATATAACGCTTCCCATTAGTTTTACGAACATTAACCCCATGTATAATGGTTTAAATAATGTTAATACATAATTATTATACAATATTAATATTTATAATACGTTAAGTGATTATTCTATGAGACATTTATTTATATTATCTTCTTATAATCATGGTGTCTTATGAATTACTATCATGCTTTCATGCTAGGTTAATATGTATTTAATTATAGTTGTTCTTGTAAAATAGAATTTATAGTCTGGAATTGGATTGAAATCACAATAAAGATCATATAAATGTATCTATATTCTCATAGATAAATTTTATTTCTTACATTTGATTATACATTATATTAAACATTAATAAAAAATTATTAGGTTATTATGGTTGTCATTCAAAAAAACACGTTGTTAGTTTTTCTCATTTTATATCAATGGTGTGTATGTATAATCTCGAACCATCATGGAGGTATTATATTGATTTATTTGTGGTTATATTTTATTTAGTATTCTTAATTAATTTTTTAATGGGTGTATGGGGAGTCTTGGGAGTTTTACTGGAGTTGAAGGGAATAATAGGGGAGAAAAGAAGGCACACATTTTATTGCACATGGTTAAAACATGATTAGTGAATACCATATTGATTATGGGAAACTTTGTGGGAAATATTCTATTGGGTAGACTATCATGGATGGGATCGTTAATTTTTTTCAAATAGTATGGGTTTTATAGGATATTGTGCGTCATGGCCCATCATGGATAGAGGAGCCACACTTTTGGTGCACCGTTTGGCTAATCATGCTGCGAGAACATGTGACCCTTAAAAACAATGAATTACCAGTTTTCCCCAAGATAATATTTCTCCATTCCATAATTTTTTACACCATTTGACATCTTACAGTATGTGTGACTAACTATTTCCTCATCATCCCCCATGTGTGATTCTATTTTGATTCATGGGTAATTGGATTGTAGTTAACAAAATTGATTCTTCATGTTGTGACATTAAAGGTGGTTTGTTTCTAAATAAATGTATATGGTTGATCATTCATTTGTCTCGAAAAAAAAATTAGGTGGTCTCAATATATTTCCCATATAATTAATGCTTTATAAATGTATCTAGGTTTATCAAATTAGTTTCATTGATATGTGCTTACATTTCTAATTTGGTAATGTGTTTTAGGTATTAGAAAAATATGTGATAAAATAAATGGACATTTTTGGGTATGTAGGTGAAGTGTTAATGGACATAGGGACACCCAATGAGCATATTAGACCTTTTTAAATTTGGATCAAATTGGTAAAAAATGATATATGGATATTATGAGAATTAAGGGGTTCTAAAGTTTATATTGATCATATGTTCATGGTTTAAGTGTGAATAAAATTGATCAAATGTAAAAAAAATTGAAATTCCTAAGGTGATTATGAAAATTTTTAATTAATGAGTATTGTATTTTGATATGGTTGTTAGATTAAATTAAAATATGAATTTTTCTGTAATATATTTTATAAAAAAGGATAATTGTAATCAAGGTGATATAGAAAGTGGTATTATTTATAGATTTCAAATGATGTATTGAAGTGAGGACGTTCTCCCATATTTTGAAATTTAAATATTGATTTTTCAAATTTTTTAAATTTAAATTAAAGACATGGTGTATATTTTAGTTTTTGAAGTGTAAGAACCCTGTTTTAATTGGTATGTAGAAGATGAATTCAATTGATTATTTTGGATTGTATAGTATAAAATTATTTTGATTTGAACGGACTGTTGGGACCATATACATTGAATTGTTATATGGATTATTTAGATAGGACCCATGTTGATTATGTTAGTGTGTTAACGTAATTATAAAATTTAATAAATGATGAATTTTCATGGTTTCTGACATATAATAAGGGAGTGTCTTGAAATATGGTATATATCATAATTAGTTAATATTGTAAATGATAATTTTGTTTAATATATACGGATTTAGTTGGTAACAATTATGTAGATTTACTATAGTGTGGGATATTAGATAGAGACTCACCCCACAAGCTGGATAGACTGACGATGAATCCCTATAGATGTATTTCATGTCTTAGTGAGTGGAATATAGAATTTATTCCCTAAAATAATGATTTTTAAAATTTACTTGTTCGGAGGTTCCATTGGGATGTGATGCACCTGCACCAAATCTCCAATATGATGTGATTCACTATACTAGGATTCCAAGGTGTGTTAACTCACTCAGGTAGAGGATTTAAGGTGAGGAACTGGATTATTTAATTTGTAATGAATGTATTTTTGTGTTTGTTAACTTAACCTCATATGCATAACTTATATGAATGACATTATATATAGTGAATTTGATTAATATGTATAACCAATGGAACTAATGGTTATGGTGACTAATGTAACCCTTGATAATAAATGACACCCCAATAATTTTTTGTTTATCCTATTATTCATGGTGTGTAGGAATAAACTATAGGACACACATATTGTTACATAAGAGACCATAGGTATTGACCTAATTAGTTGTAGCCACACAAGGATGTGACCAGCATGGCACCTGGGTAATCATGTAGAACCTATGTTTCTATTACATACGAAATACTAGGACCTAGTGTTCGGTTAATGTATATGAATTTGGTATGAAGGAAGAGATTACAGGACTGGGTTTGGACTTCTTATTACTTTTGGGTGAATAATGAATTTTTTTACGAAAATTTCTATTTGTATGAAAATATGACATGTAGTGTATTCATTATATTTTTTAAGAACAAGATACATGAATACCAATTAGGAATTGATATTTTATACATTTTCTATGTTGGTAGTTATATATGATGAAGTTATTTCCTTTATGGAAACCCACTTTATAGGGGGTATATTCACCCAAACATTTATATATAGAACCATGATACTTATTTTTGTAGTCATTGGTGTATGGGGAGGCATTGAGGAGGTCATGTGTCATCCTGGATTAGAGATCCTTATACTGTGAAGACAAGGTCCTAGAAATTATAAAATGGTATCAGAACTTTCCTTTTTTTATAATTTTGTTAATGGTATATAAAAGAATGTGAAATTGTCCAACCCTCATAATGAGTTTCTTCCTAGGTGCCATACATACCAACGTATAGGGGAAAATCAAATTTTCCATAGTTGTAATTGATGTTCTATTTTGTGATTTTAGGGTTAGTTTTTATTTCCAACTCAAGTGGTGAAACATTATTTAATGTTACGAATTAAAAAGATTTTATCTCTTGGCCTTATGTGGAATGAAAAGTGTCTATGAGCTCATGAATCATACTAGGAAAGTATGAGTCATCAATCATCTATATGTTCCATATGAATACTTGTTCCTTCAGATTCAATTTTAACTGAAATATTTTTTCAAAAATGAAATAGAATAAATCTTGGAATTTTTATTTTTTTGTTAATAATTTTGTTTTTAAAATTAATATTCTTGGTTTTTGACTTGGAATGTTTTAATATGATTTGAAATATAAAATCTCATGTTTTAAATAGAAATTTTTAATGTGATAGGAAAAGGGGAAAATGATTAAGAATTGCGACACTAGTACTGGGTATCCTTTATATTAGTCAACAACCTTGTGTATGGGTGGTTTGTGTAGTTAGAGTGCCATGAGATTGGGATTATGGGTTACCATTTGTGATAATTGGATGGTAAGAAAACTCTGGTTAATGGAATTTTTCTTTTTGTGCCTTGGTTCAGATGTCACATTTATTTTTTAAAATGAAACCTATTAATTTTTATGGGATGAACCTTATGTGATAAAACCTTTAAAGTTATCTATTAGACCATTATTTGTGTTATTTTCACGTTGTGTCGGCCTAGATGTGTGTTTTTTATATCTATGTGTCATAGAGTAAATGTTCTCACAGTGCATTAGACATACTTTTTAATAATGTCTTTTGGATTGATCCAGCGAACAACTGGTTTTTTTTGGATTTCTGGGTATGGGATATAGATTGAGTGAAATCAAATTTGGTCAAATCACTTGCTTATTCGTTGGTATATATCTTAGGGATATGTTTTAGCGTTGTTTGTTGTTTGTAACGTTGGTTTCAGAAGAGGCGTGTTTAGTATGATCTTGTTAATGTGCATTTTATGGTTTTTAATGTGGGGATATATGTTGATTCTCAATCAAAATAATCATGGGTGGCCAACGTGAATATAGAAACAATTGGATTGGATGTGACACCCAAAACGGTGGTGGTCACAATGATGAATTTTCTTATACGAATGGTTGAATTTTTGGATAGAATGTTTGGTATGCGTTAGGATTAATAAGATTGACAGGTCAGGAAGAATGGTCAAGTGAGAGATCAGGTGTTGGGACTATATCATGTCATATTGGACTAATTCTATCTATAGACAAGTTTTGTGTGTTGTTATATTAAGTTTTGAGACCTCAAGGACTCTAATTGGGAGTATATATTGGATGGTAATGGTAAGGAATATTGTTTTTTGAATGTTTGAAAAGGTGGATTAAAATATGTGCCTATAATAATATTGTGTTATCACACTGGGAAGAACATGTTATATGTTAGACAGTTGGGTTTTAGGATAATAGGGTGGTTATTCTTTATCTATGGAACTCACCAAATTTGTGCTGGAAGAACTCAAGTGGTGTAATGGAAGTACTTCTAGAAGGGAGTATAGTGTCATTACCACTTGAAATAGTTTCATTAAGTGGTATTAAGTTATTTTTAGATATTACTTATGATATTCGGTGATTCAGATTTTGTGAGGTGTTAGAGTACATTGGCATCTGATAAAATAAGAATTTTACGGTGTTCTCATATTAGAATGTGGCATCGGTGGGGGAGGAATTGTGGTGGTCTTCAATGAATATTCCTCAACATAAATTTATCTAATGGAAATCATGTCCAATATCTTGATACTATAATGTGCAAGTAATGGATCATTGGATTTAGACCTAACAACCAATATTTGTTCATGATGGATATTGATCCCTTTGGATTGAGCTCTAACAGATAAGTATACATGGAGTCTAATGTTAGTGAGTATAACATTGTCCAATACATTTTAGGTCCTCTTGATGGATATGATGTCGACAAATGACATTGGTTTCAACACTGAAATTCTGTAACAGGTAGTTGTTGGTGATGTTCTGATGCTATGGGGAAATAGTAGATGGTCATGCCTAATTTTTTTCCTACTAGTGATCAATGAATATGTCGTAGTGGTTTACATCTCATCAGCAAAGAAGGATAATGAAACTCCAATCATGGGGACTATTATGTTTGTCGTGAAATCACAGAGAGTAAAATGGATTGGATGTGGTGGACAAGAGTTTCAATGGAGAATTATATGAGGGATGTGTGTGGGTTCCTAAGGGGAGTCCTCATGGGCCTTCCATATGGTGGTAGACAATTTGGAGAAATGCTGCAGGATGGGATTTGTATTAGAGTTAATATAAGTTAGTGAACTTCATAAATTTTTATAGATAATTTTGAGCCCAAAAATAGTCTGTGAAGTTATGGGTTCAATGATATTGAAGCTTCACAAGAGATTGGGGATAAAATTAGGTGGGTGAAGGAAAGTTATGTAGGTATACATTATGATAGAAGTAAATATTTAATGATATAGGAGAGACATTCCAAGAGTGGAATTTTGGTGCCAATAGTGTGATTTTTTTAGAAATGATTGAATCAATTGGATATAAATGGAATAGATGTTGTGTGATATGATCAACCATTAGTTATTGATGGAATTAATTTTTCTTACATGTAGTACGAATTGAATTTGAGGAACAACTAAGTAATCCTTCGTTGAGATGTGGAAAGTTGGGCGCAGTGATTTGGGAAATATGTTTAAGATGATTTGAATCTTGAGTTAATGTTCCACTGGTCACCTATTCGATGGGAGAAGTTCCCAAAAAAATTTAGTGGATGAGGATAGATAAATGTATTTTTGGGGTCACTATAGTGGGAAAATGTTAAATTAAAGGTTTATTAATAGTACAATTGTTATGTGATTTTAAGAGTGTCATATTTGTTTTTTAGTTTCAGTTATAATTGTATTTTCAGGCTTCGACCAATTGATTACCTAAAGTTGATGATTATTCTTTGGTTGTATTATTAATGTTTAGATATAATTTGTGGACATTATGTGCCATGTAGCATAATGGTGTGGGTCAGGAAAGGTTATTGGAATCCTGGTGGTCCATATGGTGATGTCCATATTAGGTCACTATTGGAACATTGAATGAATTATTTGAGATGACACTGTGTGATATGGGCCATGACATGTTGATATTATCATAATGAGGGAGTCTTGATGGTCCCGCTAGGGTAATGTAGTGCTTTGTTGGTATCTTTTTATACGGTGGATCAATGGTGATTCCCGGAACATTCTCCCATGTTTGATGTGGGTGGTGAAGTGTTAAGGTGTAGGTGTCCTTGAGTAGCATCATATTATGATTATAGATCATAGTGTGTGAGATGATTTAAATTAGAACTATTTTGATTTTTAGAGTGTTTATAAAGCATGATCGAGTCTAGGTAGAAACATGGATGATTGAAGTTGATTGGTGGGCCCCATTAAGCGACCAATTTTCTTTGGATTCGTAGAGGTTCTTTATTAGTACGGCTTTGGGGAATGCCATTATCTATTGGGGTTTTTTTAAGATCATAACATTTCTTGGAGGTAAATGATTGATTAAGTATCTATTATACATCTTTTAATATGTATAATAAAGTGGTTATTAGGTGTATTGGAATTTTAGGTGTGATCTAGTAATGATGGATACAAAAGGAAAAGATAAGATGCCAAATAGTGTATAACGCAAGCATGGTGCATGGTTACTGAAAACTGTGCATGTGGACATAGAAAACATTTCATCTGATCATTCACCTATACATAGGCTAAATAACATTCTCCATATTGATTCTCAAAACATGTGGGTGATCAAGAAAAATTTTCATATAGGACCTTTTAGGACATAGGGAGCCACAATGTTGCCGCACTTTTTTGGATATCCAGGCTTCCAAACCATGTTACCCCAAAAAGTGGGATGTTCCAATTGTCCATCCTAGTCCTATTTATTTCATCCTTAAATGTTTACACCATCAATATTATATAAAAAGTGGGATGAACATGAATCCTCATACTCACCATGGGTGATTTTCCTTCAATTCATGGGTGTTTGGAATGTCTATCAGTGTGAATCAAAGCTCCATGATATTGGTTTAATATTGGATTATTTCTAAATGAAATTCTATGTTCATGGATGTATTTTTCTCTAGACATGAGGAAGGTTGTATCAATTGTTCCCCATAGTGTGTAGGTTTTCTATGTTTATTTAAATGTTCTAATTTCCATCCATTCATATTTTTAATGTTTTTGAATAGAGATAGTGATTTTAGGCCTCTTGTTGAGGTAAAAAACACTTAACATAACATGTTTGGGCTGTAGATGACGTTGGACTGAACCTAGGGCTTCCCATGGGGTATGGTGAATTGGTGTAAATGGGGTGTGAATTAGAAAACACTAGGATCAGTGGATTATGATATTGAAGGGGACATAATATAATAAAAAGGCATGTGTACATGGATTAAAGTTGAATTAAATTGATCAATAGTAAGATTTTGTGAAATATCTAAGGGTATTTTTAAACGATTTAAATTTAAAATTTTGTATTTTTATCCTATTATGGTTTTTAAATGAAGAAGTTGATATTTTTTCATGTGTTAATGTTTTTAAAAAGGAGGGTTTTACTTAAGAAGATTTTAAATGAGGGTTTCTATATATATCTAAAATTATTATTTTGAATAAGGACACTCACCCCTTATTGAAAATGCATTATTTAATTTCATAATGGTTGAAATTTAAATGATTGACTTATTAATTATTTCAGTATTCAATTAAGAAGACCCATAATTTAAATGGTTTCTTAAATATGATTTAAATTGAGTATTTTGTGATGTGTTGTATACCATTATATGGGATTGAATATTATTTAGGGATTATAGCCATTTAATATATATATATGTGTGTTGTTCAGATCACAAACATGAAGATTATCAAACTGTTTACATGGTTGTAAAATGAACTAAATGTTGCACCAACATTGTTGATTAAATATAATAATGGTGGGATTTTAATAATTTTATATGTGATAATAGTTTATTATTATTAATGATATATGTGTTAAAAATTTATGTTTTTTTTAGTTAATGTTATATGGATTAATGGTGGTGCAAGGTATTGGATGGTGAATCCTCCCATGGGTCATCTAGACTGATACTCCGGAACAACTGATGTATTTCAAGTACTATGTACTTGGACTTCTACTCTATACCCATAACGATTGAATATGGTAATTCACCAAGACTAAGGATCTAATGTGAGTTGATTAACCAGGACTAAAACTCCATGATGAGGTGATGCACCGGAACTAAGGATCCATTTTGAGGTCATCCATTGGGACTAAGGCTCTGATGTGAGGAAATTTAAAAAAAACAACAATTTTGATACATTTGAGTAATGAAACATGACCCGTAATGCTTAATTTAAATTAATGATATTAATATTAGTGAACAATATGTATATAGATAACCCTTTTAAGTAATTATTATGATGAATAATGGGGACATTCTAAATAAAGAGAGAATAATTTATTTAATTTTTATCAACTAATTCATTATGTACGTATATGAAAATATTTATGTAATTTTTTTTCATTTATACACCATTGGAGGTGGCCTACTTAGTTTTAATCACACCCTTCTGTATCCACCGTGGATCTTATGTACCTGAGCTGAAGCCATTTTATTAATTTATTGGATTCGGATAAGGACCAGATGTTTAGATTATACGCTGGTAGTTGGGATGGATAATGGGTTGTCACGACCCAGTTGGGTCTTGGTAGTATTTTCGGGATATTTTTGTGTTCTCATTCTAGAGATGATTTTTTATGATTTCATGGCATGTATTTCATCCATCATATCGTTACAATATGTGCTACTTGGTGGAATATTGGATATTGTTGTATGTTATCAATTAATTGGTTCCAAATGGTTGTGATATCTATAGATAATATATTACAAATGGTATTACTATGATATGTGGGTATTATAAGGCCCCATCCTTAGAAATTACATAATATTAAGTTATTACAAAAATACACATTGAGGATCTTTTCAGGTTTAGATTTTTAGTGAATTAGAACATAAATCATGCATTGCATTCCAAATTTAAACAAGGGGGTTACATAAAATATAGTATTTATTTTCTCCCACCAGCGAAACATATTTAAAATAAAACATGGATTCTTTCTTGAAACTTCCTCAACACTCTCACCACATCATGTACCTTTCCCTTGAACTGTAAAAAAACATTTCAAAAACATGTGATGAGTATAAAAAGCTCAGTAAGGGATATAAAAATATGGAAATAATACATTAGTCCATGTATACATAAGAATCAATGAAATCACACTTCACTCATAAAACATTATCACATTAACATACCTCATGAAATCATAAGATTTATGAATAACTCGTAGAAATCATAATACATAAAGGTAACATGAGGCCTTGATAACATTCTTAGGTATGGAGTAACCCTCATGGTTCCGTTTGGAATTCCCATCACAGTATATTCCATAAATCTCTTCAGATAAACCATAGCGTTTAAGTCCTTTGTGTTACCCAATGCATTGGAGAGAAATATCGGGCTCACCTGCACTTATTTTATTACGGAAGCACCCGTCTTCATAAACAATTACCAAGAACTATAACATAATTGTATAAAATAAAAAATACATAAAGGAAACACAACATTTCCATATTTAAATGAAAATATATCAAAAACACATTGCTATAATCAAAACATTATCAAAACCATTTTCTATAACAATATAAAATAAAATTAAAATATGGTGTTTATTTTTCATTTAAAAAAAGTTATGGCTTTTAGAGGAAGCCAAAACTCAAATAATTGTCACGACGGTGGAGAAGTCATTGTCGCCACATAATTAAGAAAAAAACAATCCATTTTATCATTTAGTAAAACTATTCATATAAAAAGATTCCTTTTGAATAAAAGTAAATATAAAAGGGTTTTATACACTATATAAAAGAATGTTGTGTTTGAAACCAAATATTCCTCAATGAAAGGATATTGAGATGAAGTCACTTACCTCGTGTCCGACTTGACTTGATCATTCTTTAATCTCCGGAATAATAAAAAAGAGTTAATTTATATTTACTATAGAACCTTTTTAAAGTTAATTATTCCTTTTATATCACTTATTACCATGTTACAAACATTATGTAATTATTTATGTTAATAACAGTCGTTTTGTCGATCTTTGGTACTTGAGTAAAAAATAAACTAATTATATTTACAAGTTGCTCATGTGGTAAAATATCCATTATATCTAGAATTATATTAATGATTTAGATATAATATATATCATATATATCCTTTATATACAAACATTTATAATATTGCATAACATTTAAAGGTAATAAATGAAATGCATCGTTCATGAAGATGGTAAGTCGTACGTACGCATGAACGCTACTTTCATTTCTATTTCGTATATAAGAGAATAAAATAATAATGATATAAAGGTATGTTATAATTCTAGTATAATATCATATATAACATCATTAATTACATATTTTATATGTCCCACATATGGCATTAATGTATCAAATCACATTGAGGGGGCGGTAGTCCGCACTTCCTAAAATGAAGACATCACGTTTACCCATAATGGAAACCATAAAGAAATTACAAAAATGAAAAATAAAGAAGAATATGGAAAACATAAATAAATTATATATCATATATTAATATCGTGACATCTTAATGGACACCATTAAAGGTGTTAAAAGAAGATTGAACAATCATCGTTTCGTGAGAGAGAAATTTGCCATCAAGAGAAACAGTATGCTCTTTAACCATTTTATGGAGGTGTGTGTAAGTGTAAATCAAATAATTATCATAACAACATCCTAGTATATTTAATATACTGGTGTTGTAACAAAACAACGTAATAAAAATAGGTTAGGGTGTTTGAGAAGCCAAAATAAAACAAAAGGACATTAGAGAAGACATTACCTTTAAATCGGGTAACTCCCATTGGATTGAACCAAAAGGTTTTCTTGAAGATCATTATGCCTAAGGTAAGGATTCTATGATGAACAGTGGTATGTATAGAGATATAATTAGTATAATTTTGTTGAGCCAATGGCTTGATAGGTGTTGGTAAATAGGTAGATATGGGGGCCTTTTTTAAGAGGGAGGAGGGGCACTCTTGGAAATTCTTGAAATGTTACTTTATTATAAAATGTTGTTCCAATTATAAAGGTCCCAAAATGATATATTTTGAGGATACGTTGATAAGGGTTGTAAAAACACCCATCCAATAAGTTTTTGACAAGTTTATGTCTTTTATTTTACATTATCTTTTCATTTTATTTAAATCATTCATTAATGAGACAATCGCCGCATCATCATAGTGTCATAAATAAATTAAATTAATAAATGTATTAAAATTAAAAAAAATATTATGGTGTAGGAAATAGTTTTAGATTTCCAATTAATATTTATAGTCTAATATAACATTTACATAGGAAAAAATAATAATGTTTTACATGGTTGATACATACTTTGGTTATACTTTATTTTTAAAAAAAATAAAAAGATAAAGTGTCACAATCAACCAAAAGTGATTCCATGGGGTCCCAAAGTTTGGAACAAAGAATATCATGGTCTTAAATGACACAAAAAGTATAATTAGGACACATTTTAGGTTCATTTATTGTTATTATGATATTATTTTATTACCCTTAACTACCCGATTACTAATTAATCACGATAAATAAAGATAATTAACGTTGTTTCTATTCATAATGTCCAAAAAAAGAGCCTTAATTACATAATATTCCCTTATGATTAAAAATATGGAATCCATTTTACCAAATTAAAAACACAGAAATTGCAGTAATTAATTTAAAAATAATTCCCTTTGTTGAAATAAATAGCAGTTTTTTTTGAAACAATATCTATCAAAAGTTTGTCACTTGTTTATGCACAAATCCAAAGTGAGATTAATTGTAATTACCACCATTGGATTAAATGGTAAAAATATATTCTAATTAATCTTTAGAACAAATTAAAACCATAATCTATCCAAATAATTTAATTATATGAAGAAGTAGTTTTGATGTAAAATGCAGTATTTTTCACTATTCATTATAAAATGAACATTGTCTGAAAAATACAAAAAATTTATCCAAAGTAAATTTCAATGTCCAAATCATAATTAATCAGTTTATTTTGACAAATATACCTTATAAAAATATCAAAAGTTATATTTAAAGAAGGTTTTCCATCAAAAGGCAGTAAAACAATCTTTTAAAAATATTATAGTATTCTATGCTTAAGATTGGATTTATTCTAATTTTAAGACTCTAAACACTATCTAATTCATAAATAGTAATAGATATTAAAATCCATAATTATATACTTACTAGGTATGTTAAATCCTTCCCCCCTTTATAAAATTGTGTCCCCGTAATTTATTTACTTATCGAATAAGTGGGGGTGTTTATCCCTCATTGCATTTTCAGATTCACATGTTCCCTCTTCAATCATGTGGTTTTTTTCGACAAAACATTTACTTGATGAATCACCATATTCCACAACACATGCTCCCTCGGTTCAAGAATCTGGAATGGTTGTTCCTCATAAGATAGATTCTCTCCTAGATGAACTACCTCTGGACTCAAAACATGATATGGATCTGGCATGTTCTTCCTTAACATTAAAACATGAAAAAAATTGTGTACCTGAGATAAACTCAGATGTAAAGACACTCAGTATGCAACTAATCCAACTCTCTCCAGAATTTGATATGGTCCAATGATCCTTGGGCTCAGCTATCCTTTCTTACCAAATTGCAGCACACTTTTCCATGATGAAACAATAATGAATACATGATCACCTACCTAAAAACAAAGATCCTTCCTCCGGTTATCCACATAACTTTTCTGCCGACTCTAAGTTGTTCTCATGTGTTTCAATGTCATCTGAACTTATTTTTCCAACTCTTCTACCAATTCTAGTCCCATCAACTTCCTTTCACCCACTTAATCCCAAAAAGCTGGAGTTCGACACCGCTTCCCATATAATGACTCAAATGGTGCCATCTGTATACTGGAATGAAAACTGTTATTATAAGAAAACTCAACCAAAGAAAAATATTGGTCCCTACTTCCCTGATAATTCATCGAACAAGAATTTTTATATCCTCTAAAGTTTTAATTGTTCGTTCTGACTACCCATCTGGTTGAGGATGAAAAGATGTACTAAAATTTAATTATATACCCAACCAATTCTAAAGGCCTTTCAAAATGTTAGAAGTAAAACTAGTATCATGATTAGATACAATGGAGAGGGTAACTACATATAATCTGACTATCATGTTACGATACAAATGATAAAGTTGATCTAGGGAAAAAGTATCTCATATAGCAAGGAAATTAGGAGATTTAGTCATGCGATAAAAAATAACCCATATTGCATTATTACCTTGAGGTGTCTTCGGAAATCCCAAAATGACATCCATTGATATTTTCCCCCATTTGCACTCTGGAACTGGAAAAGGGTGAAGAAAATCCTTTTCGGTAACAGCCACTCTGATTTAACCTGTTGACAAGTCAGACACTTCACAGTAAAATCAGCAATATATCTTTTCATTCCATCCCACCAGTAATACTCCAGATGATCTCTATACATCTTAGTACTGCCATGATGAACTGAAAACGGAGAAATTTGAGCTTCACATAACAACTCTCTCTTCCACTGTGAATCACAAGGCACATACAATCTCTTCCCAAATCTCAAAACACAGTCATTATCACTGTTGAATTCCGGAAACATACCCTTCTGAACCAGCTCCAGCTTTTTCTGCAACCCACTGTCTTTATTCTATGCTTGCATAATTCTGTCTGATAGAGAAGATTTCACTAATACCTAAAACAATACAGAATAACATCTTGCACCACCAACTTCTATGCCAAATTTCATCAAATCCTTACCAAAGGATCACGTTCCAAACGAAACATGGTTAATGAAGCAATAATTTTTCAACTCAAAGCATCAGCCACTTTATTTGCTTTTCCCGGATGGTAATGAATTGTAAAACCATAATCCTTGATTAATTCTATCCATCTCTTTTGTCTCATGTTCAATTCCTTCTGAGTAAATATATACTTTAAAATTTGGAGATCATTATATATTTCACACTTTACTCCATACAAATGATGCCTCCAAAATTTTTAAGTGAAAACAACAACAGCTAATTCCAAATCATGTGTAGGGTAATTTACCTCATGAGTTTTAAACTGATGAGAAGCATAAGCAATTACCTAATCATTCTACATTAGGACGCAACCAAGTCCATTCAATGAAGCATCACTATAGACAAAAAACTCAACATTCCTAGAAGGTAGTTCCAAAACTGAAGCATTCACCAATCTTCATTTCAATTCCTGAAAACAATCATCACAATATTTTGTATAGATAAACTTAACACCCTTCCGGGTTAGCATAGTCATTGGAATAGATAAATGGTAATTTTTTAACAAACCTTCGGTAATAGCCCTCCAAACCCAGAAATATATGAATCTTGGTTACATTTGGGGGTCTTGTACATTCATCAACAACCTTTTTTTTCATGATCAATACTTATTCCATATTTAAAAACAATGTGACCAAGGAAAAAAATTTGATGCAACAAAAATTCACACTTGCTGATTTTCTCATACAATTTATTTTATTTTAAGGATTGAAAAATAAACCTTAAATGACATTTATGCACCTACTTAATTTTAGAAAACACCAAAATATCATCAATGAAAACATCAACATACATATCCAAGAAGTCATGGAAAATTATATTCATAAGGTCAATGAATATAGTAGGTGCATTGGTTAACCCAAAATGAATTACTAAAAATTCATAATGGCCATATCTTGTACGAAACACGGTCTTCGAAACATCTTCTTCCATTACCATCAACTGATGATAACCCAATCTCAGTTCAATATTTGAAAAATAATGAGCTCCCTAGAGCTGATAAAAAAATCATCGATATAAGGAAAAAGATATTTGATCTTAACAGTGATTTTATTCAAGGCTCTCTAATCAATTCAAAGTCTCATTAAACCATATTTCTTTTTAACCAATAAGACAGGATAACCCCATGGTGTTGTGCTAGGTCAAATGAACCCTTTCTTTAATAAATCTTGCAATTTTTCCTTCATCTCTAAAAGTTCAATTTGAGCCATTCGATAAAGGGGTTTTGAAATTGTCTAAGCCTGAGGAACTAAGTCAACAGTAAATTCTACTTCCCAATCTGGTATTATTCTAGGAAACTCATCAAGATAAACATCAGGATACTCATTTACCACTAGCACATCATTAATCTGAACGGTTACTTTTTTTCAACAATATGCAAATGGTTACATTCATTTCCATCTTTTACAAGTTTCTCAGCCTCTTGATATGTTATCAAAAGTAAGGATTCATTCTTGTATGAACACTAAATGTATTTCTAAAAAGGAAATTATTTAGCTCTACAATTAATATTGTCATGGTAATCACAGAGCCAATCCATACCCATGATTACATCAAATTCTACTAGAGGTAAAACAATAAGATTTGAAAGTAGGTTCTTTCCACAGATAAGGATAGGAAGATTCTTATGAATTATTTTTGCTTCAAAACTTCCCCTAGGTGTTTTTACCAAAAGTTAAGGAGTCATTTCTTGAGATGGAATTCCAAATTTAATAGAAAAATTTTCAGTGATTAATGAATGTGTTGACACTAAATCAAAAAAAAAAACACTGGCATAATCCGAAAAAACAAACAATGTACCTAATACCACTTCATTTGATAGCCCAACATCTTCTAATGTAGTTGCAAAGGATTTCACCACACCCTTCCACTTGTAGTCTGACTGCTTCCCATCAATTAACATATTTGTCGAACACTCAATTGCATAATGACCCACCTCATTGCACTTGAAACATTTCACTAACTGTAAATCAAATTTGGTCTTTCCATCACCCTGATATTTTTCAGCGCAATCACGAGCCTTATGTCCAATCTTACCACATCTGTAGCATAATCCTGAATTCAAAATTCATTCTCAATCATGCTTTTTACCACATCTATCACAAAGTAAAAACTTAGTTTTCTTACCATCAGACATTTTTTAATGATTTTTCCCTTTCTCCTACCACCCCGGTCACTTCTTCTGTTGGTTTTCATATAACACATGATCATCGACAAACTCCATTTCCACCTTCTCAGCACATCAAACAAGCTTTTCATAACTTTCTATCTCGCGAGATGCTAAATTCCTTTGATATTTTGTCTTTCATCCTGATTAAAAACGATTGATTTTAATATCAAGGTCTCAGATAAAATTTGGAGCATACCTTTCCAATTGAGTGAACTTTTCTTCATAAGTAGCCAATGAGTCGTCCTATTTCCTCAATATCAAGTGTTTTTCTCCATCTTAAGTCGAACACCCTTGGAAAAATATTTCTCAAGAAACATTCCTTTTTATTCATCCCATTCATGAACATCAATCTCATTAGCATCCCTAGTATTTTTAACCATCGACCACCACTGTTCTGCTTCACCCTCCTAATAGTAAGCAGCAAGACTAAACTTTTGATTGTCTGAACACCCCATGACATCGAAAATCTTTTCCATTTCATTAATCCACCCTTCAAATACACAGGGTCATATGATCCTTTGAATGATGGGGGATGTTGCCTCATTAATTGATCTACCACTAACATGTTCTTATGCAGTTGATCTGACTGATCTCGTGCATGGATACCTCCACCATTTATTGCTTGAGTCAACTGTTTCATTGCTATAACAAACTATTCATTTCCATTTCCGACCATCTCAGGATTCTGATTTGGAAGGTCATTTCCTTCTATATGCCTTCTTAGCACTGCTTCCATGTTTCCTCTGTGGAAAACCATTCTGAACAAACATGTATTTGATGCAGCAACATGGTAATCTTCAAATGCTATGACATTTGAATTTGAATGTAAAAAATATTTTTGGATAATCATTTCATATAATTCTAACTCTTAATGTTATCTAAACCGACCTTTGAAACCATCTATAAGGCCCAAGCCTTAAACATTACTTAATAATGAGTTATTAAAAAGAATACACATTGAGGATATTTTCAGGTTCAGAGTTTTTGAGAATTAGAATATAAATCATGCATTGAATTCCACATTTAAAAAAGGTGGTTACATAAAAGACAGTATACATTTTCTCCCACCAAGGAAACATATTTAATATAAAACATAAATTCTTTCCTAACACTTCATCGACACTATCATCACATGATGTACCTTTCCCTTGACATGTGAAAAACATTTCAAAATCATCGGATGAGCATAAAAATCTCAGTATGGGATATAAAAATACAAAAAAGAAAACCTTAGTCCATGCATACATAAGAATCAATGAAATCATACTTCACTCCTAAAACATAACCACATTAACATACCTCATGAAATAATAATATTTATGAATAACTCATTTAAATCATAATACATAAAGGTAACTTGAGGAATTCATAACATTTTTATGTAGGGAGTAAGCCTCATGGTTACGTTTGGAATACCCATAATAGTATATTCTCTAAATCTCATCTGAGAAACCTTAGTGTTTTACTCATTTGCATTACCTAATGCATTGGAGAGCTATATCGGGCTCACCGGCCCATAGTTTGTTACAGAACCACCCATCTTCATAAATAATTCCCATGAACCATAACATAATTGTATCACATAAAACATGCATAATAGAAACACAACATTTCTACATTTCAATCACAAGATATCCAAAACACATTGATATAATCAAAACACTGAAAAACCATTTTCAAAACCAAATTAAAAGAAAAGTAAAACATGGTATTTATTTTTAATTTTATAAAAAGTTATGGCTTGTAGAGGAAGCCAAAACTCAAATATTGGTCACGGTGGTGGAGAAGTCGTTCTCGCTACATACGTAAGACAAAAACATTACCTTTTGTTGTTTAGTAACACTCTTCATATAAAAAGATTCCTTTTGAATAAAATTAAAATTCAAAGGGGTTTATACACTGTATAAACAAAAGTTGTGTATAAAACATAATATGCCTCAATGAAAGGAGATTGAGACGAAGTCCCTTACCTCGTGTCCGACATGACTCGATCGTTCTTTAATCTCATGAATAATAAACTATTGTTAATTTCTACTTGATTCAGAACAATTTCAAGTTCATTATTTATTTTATATCACTTATTACAATGTTACAAACTTAATGTAATTATTTAAGTTAATAACGGTCGTTTTGTCGTTCTTTGGTACTTTAGTCAAAAATAAACTTCTTATAATTACAAGTTATTCATGTGGTAAAATATACATTATATCTAGAATAATATTCATGATTTATATATCATATATATCATATATATCCAGTATATACATGAATTTATAGTATTAAATAACATTTAGAAGTATGAAATGAAATTCACCGTTCATGGAGACGATAAGTCGTACGTACGCATGAATGCTACTTTCATCTCTATTTCATATTTAATGAAATGAAATAATAATTATATAAAGGTCTGTTATAATTCCAGTATAATATCATATATAGCATCATTAACTCCATCCTTTATACATCCGACATATGGCATTAACGAATCAAATCCCTTTGAGTGGGCGGTAGTCCGCACTTTTTAAAATGAAGATATCACGTTTACCCATAATCAAAACCATAAAGGTATTCCATAAATGAAAAATATAGAAGCATATGTAAAACATAAACATAATATATATCATATATTAATATAGTGACATCTTAATGGCCATCATGAAATGTGTTAAAAGAATATTGAACAATCATCGTTTCGTGAGGCTGAAATTCTCCATCCACAGAAACGGTATGTTCTTTAACCGTTAGACGGAGGTGTGTGTATGTGTAAATCAAATAAATCTCATAAAAAATCCTAGTATATTTATGATACTATTTTTTATGCAATATAAATGAATAAAAAGAGTTTATGGGGTTGGAGATTCCAAAATAAAACAAAAGGACATTAGAGAAGACATTGCCTTTAAATCAGGTAACTCCCCTTGGTTTGAACCAAAAGGGTTTCTGGAATATCTTTCATCCTACGATAAGGCTTCTGTGATGAATATAGGGATTTGGACAGATTAAATGAGAAGATTTTGGTCGAGACAAGGGCTTGAGAGGTGTGGGTAATGTGGTAGAGGTGGTGGCCTTTTATAAGAGGGAGGAGGGGCACTCTTGGAAATTCTTGAGATGTTACTTTATAATAAAATGATTTTCGAATTTTAAAGGTCTCAAAATGATATATTTAAAGGATAATTTGATAAGGGTTATAAATCCACAAATCCAATAGTTTTTTGACAAGTTTAAGTGTTATATTTTACATTATCTTTTCATTTTATTTTAATCGTTCATTAATGAGGCAATCTCTACATCATCATGGTTTCATAAATAAATTAATTTATTTAATGTATAAAAATTATAAAAAATTCTATGATTTATGAAATATTTTTATATTTTAAATGAATATTTATAGTCTAAGAGATAATTTACACAGAAAAAAATGAAATTTTTTTACTTGGGTGATACATACTTTGGTTATAATTTCCTTTTAGAAAAAATAAAATGATAGTGTCACTATCACCCAATGGTGATTTCATGGGGTCCCATAGTTTGGAACAAGGAATCCCATAGTCGGACATGACACAACCAGTAGCATTAGGACACCTGTTGGGGTCATTTTATATTATTAGGATATTATTTAATTACCCTTAACTACCCGATTACTAATTAATCTCGATAATTAATGATAATTACCGCCCTTACTATTCATAATGTCAAAAAACAAAAGAGTCTTAATTACATAATTTGGACCTTATGATTCCAAATATGGAATAAATTTTAAAAAATTCCAAACACAAAATAGCAGTAATTAATTTAACAATAATTCCCATTGTCAAAACAAATCTCGGGTTTTTTTAAAACAATATCTATCAAAAGTTTGGCACTTGTTTATGCCCAATTAGGATGTGAAATTAATTCCAATGACCACCATTGGATTAAATGGTAAAAAGATAATCTAATTAAAATTTAAAACTAATTAATAAAATAATCTATATAAATAATTAAATTAGATGAAAAAGTATTTTTGAAGTAAAATGCAGTATTTTTCACTATTGATTATAAAATGAACATTGTCAGAAAAATACCAAAAATTTAGACAATGTAAATTCCAATGTCCCAATATTAATGAATAAGTATATTTTGAAAAATACAGCTTATTAAATGTTCAAATTTTTTAATAATGGTTTTCCATCAAAAGGTGGTAAAAAATATTTTAAAAATATTAGATTATTATGTGTTTAAGATTGGATTTCTTCTCATTTTAATAATCTAAAACACTATCTAAATAAAAAATATACATATATATGAAAATCCATAATTAATTACTTACTTGGTATGTTATAGGTATAGTCTCCCCAATGATTCTATATAGACCGGCGCTACAATTTTGAACAGACTAGAATATGGGGAGGCGCAGCTGAGTTTATTTGACCACCCAGGTTTTGGTATCAGATATAGTTTCCACAAGTTTGGGGATGTTAATGTATGTTATTTATAGACCATAAAAATAGTTATAATATACCAATTATATTCCAACTTAACTAGAATAACAATTTTACGACCAGACATATTGGTGTTAATGAAAAAATACATTATTAATAAAATTGATTAATCATAATAGTCAAGATAATAGTTTGGATTCATTAAATAAGAGTGGGTAATAAAAGGTATGTATATATGGTATTCTAATAAAAAATCATTTATGTATGTTTACTATTATGTAATGATTATTCCTTGATGGATGATGGTGGTGAGGAAAAAATTGATTGCAAAATGAAATTAAGGGAGTTACATTAAGAAATAATTCTATTGAATATAACCGCATTGATAGTCCCCTGAAGACCAAGGATTTGTAATTTTTTCCATATAAAAAATAAAAATGTGGAGAGTGATGATGATGGTTTTAGGATGTTATTTTTGGATCATATTGTATTTTTGGGTCGAAATTTGTTGTTGAGGGCAGGTATTTATACATGAAGATAAGTTGGTTTATGTGATTAAATCACGAATATATAAAATTAAAGACATACGCGTTGAGGTGAAATTAAATCAAGAAATTATCGAGTTATTTAATGTTTTTGAGGATGTTTAGGGTCATTAATGACATCAACCATCAATTAAATTTAAAAAAATTAGGTATGTAACACTTCTACCCTTAATCATTATCCCTCGTCAGTTTTTACATATTATACAATAAATAATTTTCTTACATGGTTAATTTTATGTAAATGTAAATTTTATTGAACGTTAAATATTATTTGGATGTCATGATTCCATATATGTAGTCTAATTATATTACTGCAATTAATATATTTTGGAAAACATTATTAAAATTATTCATGAAAAAACAATGAAAAATCTGGTTTCGAAACTCAACTGTTTAGAAGTTATCAATGTTTTTATAATTTATTTCAACATGAAATTTTTAAGAATATACTAATTTGGATTTAAATATTTATTATTTTACAAATTACAATTCAAATCCAATTTTAAATACAATTTTACTATATTAATAAGTAATATTAAGTAGAAATTTTTAAATTAAAAGAGGTATTAGTCAATACAAAATAATAAAATAAAACATGACGTAAGACATAAAAAAAATTGACTTCAAATAATTTATATATTATTATATGAAAATAGATTTTTATTTATACATATTATTTTTTCAAATGTGGGAATACTTATATTCAAATCTTGTGGTAGTTAAAATCCTGTATATAATATTTTTAAGAAATATATATTTTTATGTTAAATATGAATCTCTTCTTATAATATGACTATACATATTTTTGGATGAATTAAGAAATATTTTATTGTATTAAAATCATAAAAATGTATTTCAAATATATTATTAATAGTGAATAATTAAATTTATTAATAAAAATTTCTATTTTTGGAATAAAAATAGTATTTCAATAAAAGCACATCATTTATATTATATTCTATTTCATTTTAATTTATAATAGATTTTTAAAAAATTAATTCAATTATTCTAAATATTAAAACTATATTTTCATAATTTATATTTATAAGTTATTTCTTACAATTACAATAAGTAGATAATAAGTACCATACATAAATAATAATAACTAACCATTTGTTATCGCTCAATTTGGAATATCATATATGATTTTGAACATTGTCGTTATCTTATAAAATATCATGATTTAACAATTTCCTATGTTTAAATTCAATCATAAAAACCCTATTAAAATATTATTGAAATATAAATCCCTTACCTCATGTCTCAGCAACCGATATTCACTTTTAATCCTCATGGATAAGGATTATAATTTATTACACATGTATTATTGTAAAATAATAATATCTAGCATATCATGAACAATTTACTTATGACATATTACCACCGTATATTATATAGTTTTTAAAAACCATTCTATGTTAAAAAAATTGCATTTTTAATGAATTTTTTAGTTCAGCCTCCTTAGTCTATATACTATGAGCATGGATCCAGAGTATCCATATTATTAATAATGATATAAATAGAAATCATATTTATTATATATATATACAACATAAAATTTTCAAAAAATTATATAGATAAATAATTGAATTACATCATTCATGGTAAAGGTAGGTCTTACATACACATGATTGTTGTTTTTATTTCTTAATGATGGAAAGAAACTTTGAAAATAAATAATTAAACTATCTAGAATCATTAAAAATTCACACACACACACACACACATATATATATATACATATATTTTAAATTTATTAAATATATCCTTTTTACCATATATTTAGTGTTGATATGAAAAAAATAATCACATCGCTTGGTGGAATTTTTTGTCCACTTGTATGCACAAGAGACATTATCATTTTCTAATGTTTTAAACGGTAATAAAGTAGATACGATATTATTACCATAAAGGAATAATTGTTTAATAATTAAATTTATAATCCTCTTAATCATAATAATAACCATCCATAAAATATGTTTATGGTGACTTAAGCGAATCTCTATTTGGTGATGGTATCTTGAACATACACATTAGTGATACGTTCACATCACATTTGATGAAAAAAGGTGAATAAATGTGGATTCAGAGTTATGAAATCATTTTCCTATATTTATAATAGTTTATTTATAATTATATGAAAAAATAATAGTTTTATATAAGGTATAATAATAATTTTAAAAAATGTGATCGATTAATGAAATTAACTCTTCATTGAATGAATTCCAATAAATGTTCTATAAGGGAAATTATCGTTGGTAGTTATAAAATAATAATACTTCTTATAATGTGGCTAGGGTATTTTAGAAGCTAAAATGTATGTGTTTTTTATATATAAGGATCAGAGAGATATTTATAAGAGAATATATGGGTGGCCATTTATAATTGACAAGACGAGTATATATGGGATTTATTTAATAATTAAAATAAATTAAATACATTAATAGGAAAAATAATTCCAAATGAGAATTGAATTGAATAAAAGGTATTATGGGGTAGAAATATTATCAAAAAATAAAATTTGTATATATTTATGTGGAGTTTTAAACATTATATTTTGGAATAAACCCTTAGTTAACCAATTTCAATTGTAACCATGGTCATATATTTTTCATTTTAAAGGGTTATAAATTTTTTATAATGATATAATCCTATAATAAATGGTGAAGGCGTGAATTTTATTGCCATAGTATATCAAACATGTCTTCTTTAATGAATTTTTTAATAATAATTTTATAATATGATATTTAAAAATAATATCATTAATGATTATTTTTAAACAATTAGTTTTTTTAGATTATAAATCATAAATTGAAATTTTAGGGTTGAATATAAATCGTTAAAAAATAACTATATAATTATACATATTATAAATATTTATTTAGAACTATATGTCACTCATATTTCATTTATTTAAATATTTTTTAAATATTTTATTTCAATTATTATTTTACATGAATAAATATTTTATTATATTCGTGTAGGAATTTATATTATAATTTTTATTACTGTTAATTAGAAATAACTTTCTATAATGATATTTATTTTTTTTAATAGTTATGTATATTAGTTTATATATTTTTTTGACCATATATGCACGCATGAATGATATTCATAATAAAAGGATACAACATTATATGTGTAATTTCGATTAATATTATATAGTTCAATTTGAAGGAAAATTTACCTCTTAACAAATAAATTGAAAGACTTGGATTATTAGTGTTTAATTATTATAATACAATAATAATTAATATTATTAATTTTTAACTTAACAATAATTTTATACCTAATATAAATCAATTTACCCTATATTATGGGAATATATTTTAATACAATTTCTATTCATAATGTATACAAATAGAAGAAAAATATTTTACAACTTTGATCATGTTGATTAAAAATAGCGAATAAATTTTATTAAATACAATTTATATTAGTATCTAAAATTAAATTTCATATAAACATGAAAAAAAATGTAGAACAATTTATAGAAAATATATTTTAAGAATAAAATTTTGTTACCTTTTATCCCATAACAAGGAATTATTATTAGAAAATAGTAAAAAAATTAATTTATAATATATAAAAATCATTAAAAAATTTCATATATATGAAAAAAATTTAAGAAGATAACAACACATTTTGAAAATAAAGATATCATTTTAGAAAATTTAATCCTTTATTTTCAAATGTTTTTTTTCAACTCAAATTAACTAATGAACAATGAATTAGTTTTTTTTATTTTTAAATTATATTTTTATTCAATTTTTTATTATAATTCATACCAAATAATATAATAATTTGGTGATATCCATCACATGAAATACTAATATTTAAATTGTATATCATAATTCATCTGAAATATATTTTCCATGTAACTCAATATATCAAACAAATATAATTGATTTTTAGTGAACTGTAACATAATATATCATGGTGGAACATGCAGAGTAAATCATTCCCCCTAACATTACTTTTCGACTCCATTACCACACGAGGATTTTATCACTAAAGGATACAGGAGTATATATGTTTAGAAATTATAAATCATGATCAACATTTTTGGATTAATATAGTTTAACCACTCAATTAAGAGTCTATGTAGAGTCCAAGACATGGAGGCCAATGCAACGATCTCTAGGAAAACATACTAAAATGTTCTCTTTATAACCTACTAATTCAGTTCCATGTGTTTCATTCAAAAACAACAACAAAAAACAATAACTAATTAAATAGATTGATATTACAACATAATTAAAAATAATTAATCTCAAAAAATATATTTAAAAACAACGTTAAAATTTAATATGAAAAGCATATTGGAACTAAAAAATGTTCCCAAATAATAGATACATGAATCATTAACTATATTGGTCAAATTTATCAAAATCTCTCTTTCTGATGATCCACTTCAAAAAAATAATTTAATTTTAGTCCAAAACTAGAATAGAAACCTTTCATAAATCATATTCTCAACATTAAAATCGCACAATAAAATAAATTTATTATCAATAAAAAATTTCATTATTTGAATATTAATGAACACTAAATAAATCTTTTATCCCAACCCACATTCCATTAAATAAAACTAGTATTGGTTTTCTATAAACATCACAGACACGATATCAATGATTATTTCATTAAAACATATTCAATAAGACTTAAAAATGTGGGAAACAGAAATCAAATTATAATAATCATACACAATTGAAAATATATTAAGCCCAAATAATAAATTGAGACCAACAAAAAAATGTCAAATTCATTCTCAACAGAGGGTGGGTTCAACACACTATTTTTCATACTATAGAAAACCCATTTGAGTGACACATAAAAATTTATAGTATTGTATTTCATGTATGAAAAATATTTTGAAAATCAATGAATATGAACTTGTTGACACAAATTATGGTTCTAATTTCTCTCGTAGGCTGTAAATCTCCTAAAACACATCATGGGTTATCCCTAAATCATAGAATAGAATTAAAATATAATTATATAAAAAAATGTATCAGATAATAAAATATAAATTCAGAATGAAATCTCCAGATATCCTATGGAAGATTCAGGATTAGCTTGGAATTTCTAGAAAATGAAAATCTTACACCTATCACTCACACGCAAATAAGAAAAACTCTTTTCTACCAATAACCACCAAATAAAATGTTGGGTATGATAATTTTATAGGATGCTTTTAATTAAGTTATGTCTATGATGCATTTTATAATGATGTGTTATGTACTTCCAAGGGATGGATAAGTTGAACCTTCCTTCCATTGGCCTGTGTCACATTCCAAATTGATTTTTTTCAAAAAAAACATTATTATGTTCCCCCATTGGGAAAAAAATCATCATCATTATAAAAAAAGGGATCTAGAAAGAAACTATTAATGATATACTCATGCATCTGAATGTATTCGATTGTAAAATATAAAGATCTACATCAATGAAATTAAAATGAAAAATAACCTAATAAAAATTAATAATCACAAAAAAGTAATTATATTTATAATAAATCATTATTACAAAAATATAAAAAATAGTAGACAACATAACTGAATAAAAATATGATGAATATGAGGCTGATATCTAACATAAAGTAGCACAGTTCGACAAACCATAGAGATAAAATACACAGTCATTATATATCAATCATGTCACATCTAGGAACCAAAAACCCTCGTAATTCACATTGATATTTATTCCAATCCCACAAATAATCCAAAAATCTTGATAAAATGATATGAAACATGAAGACTACAATCTGAATGAAGAGAGTGAGAAGAGTTTTTTTGAAACACCACTAAGATACCACCATCAATACATTTCGTAATTTTTATATGTTAAATTATGTCTACATGATTGAAAATATATAATGAGAATATTTTTTATATGATTTTATATATTTAAAAACATACACCTCTTATCACACAAATTTAATATTCTTGCATTAGAAAATTTAGAATCTGACCATTCCTCTGCCATTTAAATTCATATACTAAATATAACACATCCCATTTAATTAAAACACTTAAAATCCCACAAAATGATATCAGGAATAACTATAATCCATAATGGAGTGAAATTCCTTTGTAATTATGATTGAAAAATAGAAATGATTCAAAGAAATTCATATAATATCTATATTTTCCCTTCATTTTGTCACTTAAATATTTCATAACTATTAAGATAAACAATATAATAGAGATACAAATCTAGGATAATCAGATTTAGTGTCTTGGGAAAATCAGACTCTTACTTGTCATTTACATTATTAATCATAACCATTTATTTATATACATCTTTATTATCCATCAAAAACCATGAATTATCCATAGTAAATGTAATCAACATTATATATACATCTACGATTGTGGTGATCTAAAATATATGTAAGATGATGAATAAGGGGCATGAAGTAATATATCATTAGTGATTAGAATTATTATCAAATTATCATAATTATGGTATAATCTTTAAAAAAAGATGGAAGAATGTAATATAGGAATGGAATATGTCAATGCATAAAATTAAAATATCTTGTCGTAGGGGATAACAACAAACATTGTTTTGAAAAAATCTCTCATCAGTTTCACGTATAACATATGGTCATAAAAGATACTTTATCATTTTTGATAACAAAAGAAAAATTTTATTGATTAATTAAAACTATATCATTATAGAGATCACATTAACAAAATTATTAGAGAGAGATATAATTCTTTTCCCACCATTATCACTATAGTAATTACCTAATAATGCATGCCATTGTGAATATAAAAAATCATAGTTTTAAAATAACACATGGAAAGGAATGAGATTCATAAATATATCATAAATAAAAAATTAATGAATATAAATATGGTTCCCAATAGAAAAAGTGAGATCAATAATTGGATTAACATCTAATTTTCCTTTGGGAAACGAGAAAAAAATAAAGAGTCATAGATTTGTTATAGAAATAAAATGATATTTAATAGAATCTTTTTATTTTTCACAAAAATAAATGTGGAATCATGTATATCCTTGAGAGGGAGTGAATGAATTTTAAAATGATATTTATGAACCATTCTAGTAATATTAAAAAATAATTACAGGAATTTGTAATAACGTAGGGAAAGGGAGTTGAGAACCATAATCCTAATGCCTTAATTACAAATTTAGTTTGTTCCTTCTATTCCTCCTAAATAATAATCATAAATCTATTAAAAATATTAATATGAAGTGAATTATTGTAATTATTGACTCTTTTTACAAACTATATACATTTTCTGATATTTATTCATTTCTATGGATATTTGTAAATAATTTTAATATAATGTTTTAATTAAAAATGTCAAATTTTTATAGATTTATCTAAAATATTCAATGAAATTTATACATTTATATAATTAAATATAGAATTAAATAATATATATAAATAACAAAATATATAATTTATAATTTATAATATCCATATATTATAATGGTAATATGTGATGACATGGAACTATCTCCATAGAATGCTAACATACATTTGACGAGACATTTTTGGGAGTGGTGGATATGGATTTTTGGAATATAAATATACACACACACAGATATATATATATATAGTTATTAGTATACATACATTTTGTTAACATTATATATAAAATGTTAATGTACTTCCTAATTTGTCTTATAATGATTTGTTTTAAATTGTACGGTGAAAAAATTAATGTGAAGAAGACTAAATAAAATATTATTTTATTGACACGTACTTAATCCTTGGTGTATTTTCAATTGTAAATCACTTGAACTACCATGATGTATAGAGTTGTTTTAATGCAGAAATTTCCTATGTATTATAAGGTTCATGGTAGGAGGTATTTTTTAGTAGTTTAGTTTTTTTCTTGTGGGATATGAGTGGTTTTATAAAGGGATGGAGAGGGGTTGTTACTTCTTCATTATAGATAATTTTTTTGAAGAAAATATCAAATAAAATATTATAACAATTGTAGTACTTGTAATATTGTACTATAGAAAAAATAAAAAAATGAAATTATAATGTAAATTTTTTTTAATCTTTAAACCCCCGTTATATTTTCATTTTTATAGTTAAATAAATAGTACTATGTGAGAGAAACAAAAATTGGTATTTTATGTAATAAATTTTATTAAATTAGGTTTCTGGAAATATTTTATTATGTTATGAATTTTTCATTACTTAAATTTAATGACTATTTTATGAAATTAAATATATCATTTTCATAGAATCATGTTATCAGTATTAATTTTTCATTATTGCACCATGATTGATGTCATTTAAGATACACAAGTTATGGTAAAACTAAATATTTATTATTCCCCAAAAAAGTATGTATTTTAAAAAAGTTAAAAAAAATCCTTGAAAAATTTAAAATTTCTGATTTCAGAAATTATATTCATTTTATAAAATAAATTTCAAAAATATGTAATTTTTCATTTTTGATATTAAAAAAATTATTCATAGAAGACACATTATAATAAATTATTAAAAAATGAACTTATAATTTCATGGAATTTTTAAATCATGATATTTATTTTCAGGATTAAAATATTTAATGTTAGTTAAGGAAATAATGATATATATTATTTATAACACAATTTATTATTGTGAGTTAAAATTACTATTCCCACTGTCAAGTGACTATTCCCAACAGTCATGTTATTAATCCCAATAGACATGTTACTAATCAAATAGACACATTAATATTCCATTGGAAACTAAACCACCTATATACCATAAGATTCCTTCATTAAATATTTATTTCAGTTCCTCTCATGGGTCTTCTTTTTTATTTTCTATGATATTTATTTTTTAATAATAGTTATCTTTCTTTTTTATAGTCTTCCTAGTGTTAGTAATGAGTCTAATAAATAGGGTTATTTTCCCGACCCCCTCCCACCAAAGATGCCCCTCCTAAGATGGAAATGGTGGAAGGGAGATATTGGCCCCCCGAGTCTCACCTCCAGTTGGCCCGAGAGTGGCGACTAGCACCAAGTGTATGAGTTTTTTCACAAATATGAGAGGAATTACACTTTTTATTAATTTAATATTGGGAAATATGATGACTCAAACACCAAGAAGAAGAAAAGAAACAAGTATAAAAATATCCCAAAACCAATCCCATATGCATGATTTATACAATAGTGATACAAAAATACAAGTATAGAAAAGCTCGAAGTAGTTTACCAAAAATTAAAGGAAAACAACAATAGAAACCAGCAGCAACTCCCCCTGCCTGACTAATAAGGTCCCGCACAGTCCATGTAGTCCTCCTGAAAACCTGAAAGTAATCATAGGGTGAGAATACAAGTATACTCAGTAGGGAAACCTAAAGCTCCCGTGCACAACTAGGGAGACATCCTAATGCCCCGTGAGAAAACACAAGAACCAAAACCTAGAAAGGAATCTATCCACCTAGCCTCACTAGTCACACTCAATAAGTAACACAAGTCAATAGAGTATAGTAGTAATATTATCAATGTAAGGGTACCCCGTACCACCTTCCCAATGGATACTGCTCAAGCCCTCATGCCAAACGCTCTGATGCTTCCCCCTCTTCATGAGCTAGTGTCGCAACCTAGCCATACGAAGC